>CM038638.1:17274440-17979136 GCA_021554675.1 Leuciscus idus | reverse complement strand
ACTTCAGATGCAGCCTCTGTGCAAAGATGGATTTTGTTGATATTTCATTTGACTAGTAGAAGCACTATAGTGTCTTATTATTCTAATTTAATTGATTGAATAATGGAACCAATTTACTGGAAATGGAAAAGTTAATTTATATCTCGGCATCACACCAACTGTTATTTTACTCAGAAAGTTCTAAAGAGTAACTTTCTGTCAGTAATTTTTGGCGGACAATCATTTGAGGTTGTCTTGCGCAACCAAAGTTGTTGTTTGCTATTCTTAGCACAGTTACTTAGCTAAGGTGCTTAGTGTTTGTTTTGCTATTTGCTTGTGATGTGTAAATTTCATAAAAAATGATTGTATAATTAAAGCAGCATTCCTTTACTTTCCGAAGTGCTTCTCGGTCAGATTGCATCATTAGTGTTATTAACTAAAGGAGGTCTTGAGGGCGATGTCGCCCCTAATCACTGATTGGAGTGTGTGTGCAGTGGCTTTTCCTCTGTTGCCATAGGTGATTGATTGGTTAGGTTTTGTTTGTATGTGATTATCAGGGCTACATCATATTCTCAATTTTACTATTGTGAAAATGTGTTAGCTTTCCTACAGTTATGAATGATTAAAAGTGACATATTGATGTTCTGCTCACGGCTGCATTCCCTAAAATACCTGTAAACCTAAGTTAATCGTAGAGACCATTTGTGGCAATTGTTCTACCATCAACTTGGCTTACAATGCTTTTGAGAAACACAGCCCAGATTGGTCAGATGGCTAAGTCTGTTGTGATTGGTCTACTCTGCTCTGATTGGTCAGATGGCTTAGTCTGTTGTGATTGGTCTGCTCTGTTCTTATTGGTCAGATAGCTTAGTCTGTTGTGATTTGTCTACTCTGCTCTTATTGGCCAGATAGCTCAGTCTGTTCTGATTGATCTACTCTGCTTTGATTGGTCAGATGGCCCAGTCTGTTGTGATTGGTCTACTCTGCTCTGATTTGTCAGATGACTTAGATTGGTCTACTCTACTCTGATTGGTCAGATGGCTTAGTCTGTTGTGATTGGTTTACTCTTTTCTGATTGGTCAGATAGCTCAGTCTGTTGTGATTTGTCTACTCTGCTCTGATTGGTCAGACAGCCCAGTCTGTTTTGATTGGTCTATGACTTACAGCGCATGTCAGTAACAAAACGCCTATTACCATGTCTGAATTTTAGCTACAGGTTCTTTCTCAGCACTTGATACACATTGATACGGACAGTAACAATGGCGTCGGTTTTACCATATCAAGTCAAGCCCGAGTCCTCATCCTTTGGAAGTGCATGCAATGTGGATTAACTTTTGCTGCACAAGAGTCTTCTCAACATGTTTTTGCTAGAATTTGCTAGTAATTGCTAGAATATCAATGATGTGTGCAAGTTATGTTTTAAATTTGAAGTTGATATTACAAAAATGTAATATAAAATCTTTTTTCCATGGTAATACAATGTCAAATTTCAAAACGGTTTTCAGGGGATGAATTTTGAGTGTTAATGCTTTTGGAACATGATTACTAAAATATGTAACAGGGGAAAAGGCAATAAAAAAGCTTCAGAGATACTGACAGTTAACAGGCTATATAAAAATGTACTAAAGCTACAAACTATATAATGCAAAAGTGTTATAGCCTTCAGATTATGTTTATTGTAACAATAAGAATACTGCTAGAGTAGATGAAGTATGACAGAAATGTGTTGTTGAATTGAAGTTTTTACACAAGCTTTGCTTTTATTGCTATGGTGAGCTATAGTTTGAAGCACTGCCATCACAAACATATTAAAGCCAAAAAACAAACAAAAACAATGCTCAGCTTTAGCACACATATATATCTTGTGAATCTTTTTAAATGTTTAATTCACATAAAATCCAATTGTCTGTTTTGTGGCCTCAATATAAAGATGTAGACTTGCTGCATAGCTACTGTATCAGCTAGGAATAGGCATAGTTCTGTCATTACAAAAAAGAGTCTATGGCAAGTCTGTTCACAACAGACTGTTTGTCATTTATTAATCATGAAAGCCTAGTTGTGCCTACAGCCATCTACTGAGCTAAAACACCAAGATATGATCTGCAGTAAAATCAGTGCCGAGGGTTCCTGGTGTCCCGTGTTTGTCTGGGCATGAATCCATCGTTGGAGCGGCTGGAGCTCTGGGCAGATGGTTGGCATCAACATACAGCCACTGTTTCAGCATAACTTTCCCCCATGTGTCCTCACGTCATCAGATCAGGCTATGATGCTCTCAGAGAGGACAGAAGAAGTCTGAGAGAGAGAAGATTAAGGAATATAAAAATATAAAGATAAAAAATCACGCTTTATTTCATTAGTCCACTTTAGACATTCTACTAACTATAAGTAACTCTGCCACCACATGTCAACTTACTCTCATTAAAGTATTAGTAGACTGCTAAACAGGTTAGGGTTAGAATGTTGGGGTTAGCTAAATAAGTTGACATGTAGTTGCAAAGTTACTTATAGTCAGTACAATGTCTGTTGGCGTACCATCAAAATAAAGTGTTAGCAGATTTTAAATTCAGGGTAGGCGACTATTTAGAGTTGTAGACAGACACCAGTCACAGAGCACCGCAAACAAACATTAGCCACATTTTACAGTTCCTCCTAAACCAAAACAACAAGCTTATGCTGCGTTCACGCCTTAACTTCCTCAGATTTGAATTCATGCCTTTCAATGGCAACACTGTCAATGGTGAAATGAATCTGCAGCAGTCAGGTGGTACAGGTCAGAGCTCTGTAAGTTGTTTACGTTCATTATTGTTGTAATGTTATGTGCTTTGGGACATTAGTTAATTTAATACTGTTTATCGTGACGCTCTGCTCTGAATGTGGGTTAATGTGTTTTGAAGGAGGCGTGGCTTTGGAGACGCTCTACATACAGAATTAGTCAATTACAGGCCGATCTCGAATCTACCTTTTCTGTCAAAGATACTAGAGAAGGCGGTATCCTCACAACAATGTTCCTTTTTAGAAAGAAATTATATGTGCAAGGATTTTCAGTCAGGATTTAGACCGTACCATAGTACTGAGACTGCTCTCATTAGAGTTGCTCATCTATAAATGATTTGCTCTTATCATCCGATCGTGGTTGTATCTCGCTATTAGTGTTACTCGATCTTAGTGCTGCATTTGATACTATTGACCACAACATTCTTTAAAATAGACTCAAAAATTATGTTGGCATTAGTGGAATTGCATTAGCATGGTTTAAATCATACTTATCTTACCGTTATCAGTTTGTAGCAGTAAATGAAGAGATGTCTCATGGATCACAAGTTCAGTATGGCGTACCACAAGGCTCAGTACTAGGGACCGTTGCTTTTCACTCTGTACATGCTACCCTTGGGAGATATCATTAGGAAGCATGGAATTAGTTTTCACTGTTATGCTGATGATACGCAGCTCTATATTTCTTTACGCCCTGACGAAACTTACCAATTCACAAAATTAACGGAATGCATAGGTGATATAAACAATTGGATGACCAGTAATTTCCTACTACTTAATTCTGAAAAAACAGAGATTCTAATTATTGGACAAAAAATCGTCGGTTAGGAACCTGGGTGTGCTCTTTGATACCAATCTTTCATTTGAAAGTCACGTGTCTAGTATCTGTAAAACCACATTTTTCCATCTTAAAAATATATCTAAATTATGTCATATGCTCTCATTGACAAATGCAGAACAATTAGTCCATGTGTTCATGTCATCAAGGCTAGATTATTGTAATGCTATTATGGGTGGTTGCCCTGCACGCTTAATAAACAAACTACAGCTGGTCCAAAACGCAGCAGCTGGAGTTCTTACCAGAACCAGGAAGTATGACCATATTAGCCATGTTCTGTCAACACTGCATTGGCTCCCTATTAAACATCGTATACATTTTAAAATATTGCTGATTACTTACAAAGCACTAAATGGTTTAGCTCCGCAGTACTTAAGCGAGCTCTTAACGCGAGCTCTTAACTCTTAACATTATAGTCCTTCACGTCTATTGCAATCTCAAAATTCTGGCCAGTTGATAATACCTATGTGCTGGAACAATGTTTTCATATTTTCAACAAAAGATTTCATATTTAGTTTAATTTGATAGCAGATTTAATGGGCTTTATGCACAGCTGCACTACTTCCTGAACTTCAGGCAGGTCCTCTGTTTCCTGTCTGACATTATTGGACAAACTGATTAATCCAGGTGTGCCTGACCACCTGGATTAATCAGTTTGTCCAATAATGTCAGACAGGAAACAGAGGACCTGCCTGAAGTTCAGGAAGTAGTGCAGCTGTGCATAAAGCCCATTGTTTAATGTCTGTAATTCTTTAATGTCATTCATGGCTTTAAATTTCCTATTCACTTTATTTATGTTTTAGAGCTCCACCTAGTGGCAAGTTTGATGTTGCTTTAATTCTGTAATTTTCCGGTTTTCACGTGAATCAGGAACTAGTGAGTGCTCCATGCAGCAGCTAAAGATGGCTCTCTTTAATCGCCATATGTATCGGTAATCTTTAACCTTGCAACAGCATCGCTTGTATGTATTTATAGTTTTACACTGATGTTCATAATACTTGCATATAAATGTGAA
Source organism: Leuciscus idus (assembly GCA_021554675.1). Classification (NCBI taxonomy): domain Eukaryota; kingdom Metazoa; phylum Chordata; class Actinopteri; order Cypriniformes; family Leuciscidae; genus Leuciscus; species Leuciscus idus. Next base: position 17,974,532 of record CM038638.1, on the reverse strand, counting down.
CTGTGTGGCGGGAGTCCCGAGGAACAATCAGCGTCGCCCTGGCAACACACAAGCGGCACCTGGAGTCACTCACCACGGACCAATCGATCACGGAAAAACCTTCAATATAAGCAGATAGCTCACCACAGACGGGCGAGAAGGATCTCCAATGAAGGGTAACACTTACCGACTCTCTGTCTCGCTTATTCCCCAGACTCGCCGTGACCGATTGGTTCAGCACTTCCTGGACTCACTCACCGGGGTGAACGCGCGTTCCCGCACCCACCCCTCACCGGCCACTGTCACCAGGAAAGCACCAGGGAAGGAAGGATTCACCCAGCACGAGCATCAACGACGCCGTCACCTCACCCACCAGTATTGTTTGTTTTCACCACGCTGTTCAATAAACTCACCCTCCGGGGCTCACTAAAGTCTTTTGTTCTGTCGTGTCGTTCCCCGCCCGGCCACAAGGTGGTGGAGAATGCGGGCAAGTGAACGGGCCTGAGAACGTCGACGAACAAGACGATCTTTTGTTTACTTCCGGTTTCTTTTTTTTCTTTTCAGGCGCGCTCCTCCCCGGCAGCATGGAGGAGCTGGTTAAACAACTAACAGAGGTGAGCGTCCGCCAGCAACAATGTTTTGAGCTCCTGACAGAACAACATGGACAAATTCAAGGTTATTTAGCAGATCTACGCCTCCCGGCCGCTCAAAACGTTCCCCTACCCGATCCACGCGTCACCGCCGCTCGACTACTACCCAAACTAACCGCAGATGATGACATCGAGGCCTACCTAAAAATGTTTGAGTCGGTTGCCCGCACAGAGGGCTGGGCGAGAGGTGATTGGGCTGCAGCACTGGCGCCGTTGCTCTCGGGTGAGGCCCAACGGGCATATTTTTCATTACCAGCATCCTCTCAAAATAATTATAACGAATTAAAAAGAGAGATTTTAGGTCGCCTTGGACTATCAGCGACCACCGCAGCCCAGCGTTTTCATGACTGGGAGTTTAAGGCCCGGTTGCCAGTGCGCGCCCAGGCTGCCGATCTGATGCGGTTGGCCGAACACTGGCTCTTAGAAGACGCCCCATCACCTTCTCAAGTCGCCGAACGGGTAGTAGTCGACCGTATGTTGAGAGCGCTGCCGCGCTCGATGAGGCAAGCTGCCGGCATGAGGGGTCCCAAGACCATCGGTGGACTTATTGAAGCGGTCGAACTGGCGGACGCCACCTACCACCGGGAGGCCGGGGAGCGAGCGCCGCCTTTTCCCCGGAGGGTGATCCAGGAGCGACGGCCGCCGGAGGGCACCCCACGACCAGTACACAGACCGTCCAGCCCCCGCGACGAGCCGATGCCCACTGATCCACCCTCCCCGCCGACCAAGGCATGGATGGCAGGCTGTGTGGTTCACCGAAAGACCCCCCGAGGAGCACCCACGACCACCGTGAAGGTCCAGGGCCGACGATACCGAGCCCTGCTGGACTCGGGGAGCGCTGTCTCCCTCGCTCGACCCAGCACACTGGAACCCCGGCCAAGCTCCAAGTCAACAATGCCCATTACCTGTGTCCACGGGGACACCCGCCAGGTATTTACTAATATACTTACCTTCCATAACGGTGGAAAAGCCTGGACTCTCGAAGTCGGAATCCTGAAGGACCTACCAGTACCGCTGCTGTTGGGACGTGACTGGCCGGGGTTGGACGCCGCTTTGGCCATCGCCACACAGCCTGCTCGTCCGCGTCGGCGCCCACGTCACCAACCGTCGCGGGGGTCCGAGAGCCATTCCAGCCTGCTGACGTCCGGCAGTGGAGGAGAGGGTGAGTCCCCCACTCATAACACTAACCTCTTCCATAATGTTTTTCAGCAGGTTACTGGAGGGGGAGATTTCGGGAAAGCCCAGAAGGAGGACGACAGACTGAAACACTGCTGGCGACAAGTACGCCTCCTAGAGGGCCAGGAGGTCCTTCCAGCACCTCACCCTCTCCCTTACTTCGTCGTCCAAAACGGTCTGCTGTACTGTGTCGCGGAGCGGCGGGGGGAGGTTAAACATCTTCTAGTGGTCCCAAAGAGCAAGACGGAAACTGTCCTCGAGTTGGCACACTCCCACCCCATGGCCGGCCACCTGGGGGCCCAGAACACAACCAAACGTATCCGGGACAGATTCCACTGGCCGGGGCTCGAAGCAGAAGTAAAAAGGTTTTGCCAAGCCTGTCCCATGTGCCAACGGACGTCTCCCCGGAAACCTCCCCCCAGCCCGTTGATCCCCTTACCCATCATTGGGGTGCCCTTTGAGCGGATCGGGATGGACATCGTGGGGCCGTTGCCGAAGTCTGGCCGGGGGCACGAACACGTTCTGGTCATCGTCGATTACGCCACCCGGTATCCGGAGGCAGTCCCCCTTCGCCAAGCCACCGCCAAAGCCATCGCTCGTGAGCTGTTCCTGCTCTTCAGCCGGGTGGGTCTACCGTCAGAGATACTGACCGACCAGGGAACCCCGTTTATGTCCCGGCTAACGGCAGTATACCGGACCGTCATCGAACATGTTCAAGACATGAGGAGTAAGATCGACCGCGTCATGCCATTAGTCCGGGAACACTTGGTAAAGTCCCAACAAGCCCAGCAACGTCTCTACAACCGGGCGGCCCAACCGCGGGAGTTTCAACCAGGAGATAGAGTGATGGTCTTGGTCCCCAATGCAGCATGCAAGTTCCTAGCTCAGTGGCAAGGCCCATATACCATAGAAGAGCGAGTCGGCCCAGTCAATTACAGGGTAAGACAACCTGGTCGTAGACGAACCGTCCAGCTATACCATATCAACTTGTTGAAGAAGTGGGTCGGGGATCAAGACCAAGCACTCGCTCTCACCGTCCCAGACCCCGTGGTTGTGGACACCAACCCTAACCTCTCCGCCGCCCAAAAGACAGAGCTGCGGCACCTGGTCGGTCAGTTCCAGGACGTCTTCTCCGACACCCCCGGCCAGACTAACGTCCTCTCCCATGACATCCACACTCCTCCTGGCGTCGTCATCCGGCAACGGCCCTATCGAGTCCCAGAGGCCCGCCGGCAAGCTATAGAGGAGGAGATACAGAAGATGCTCAAACTGGGGGTAATTGAACCATCCCGGAGCCCATGGTCCAGCCCGATAGTCCTGGTGCCTAAGCCGGACGGCACCCTACGTTTCTGCAATGACTACCGACGCCTAAATGAGATCTCCGACTTTGACAGCTACCCCATGCCCCGAGTGGACGAACTTCTGGAACGCCTGGGAAGGGCCCGGTACATCACCACGCTCGACCTTACTAAAGGCTATTGGCAAGTCCCCCTCTCCACAGAAGCCAGGCCCAAAACAGCCTTCTCGACACCCTCTGGCCACTGGCATTACCGGACCCTTCCCTTTGGCCTGCACGGGGCCCCAGCGACGTTTCAACGCCTAATGGACGTGGTACTCCGCCCTCACCAATCTTATGCAGCGGCCTACCTCGACGACGTAGTAATCCACTCGGAGGCATGGGAGGACCATTTGGAGCGACTCCGGAGGGTGCTCTCCGAGCTCCGTCGGGCTGGGCTAACCGCCAACCCCCGAAAATGCCACCTAGCCATGAACGAAGCAAGGTACCTGGGTTTTACAGTAGGAAGAGGACTCGTCAAGCCACAGGAGAACAAGGTCAAGGCAATCCTGGACGCCCCAAAACCCCTCAACAAGACCCAGGTACGTGCGTTCTTGGGGTTGGCGGGATACTACCGATGCTTTATCCCCAGTTTCTCCTCTATAGCCGCCCCCCTGACGGACCTGACCAGGAAGGGACAGCCAGAACGGGTCAGCTGGACTAAAGAGGCCGAACAAGCCTTTCAACACATTAAACAGGCCCTGACAACAGAACCCGTGTTGCGTGCTCCAGACTTCAGCTGTCCCTTCCTGCTCCAAACGGATGCTTCGGACACGGGATTGGGGGCCGTGCTCTCCCAAATACAGGAGGGAGAGGAGCATCCGGTGATATACATCAGCCGTAAGCTGTCCCAGGCCGAGAGAAAGTACGCAGCCGTGGAGAAAGAAGCTCTCGCCATCAAGTGGGCAGTCCTGGAGCTGAGGTATTATTTGTTAGGCCGACATTTCACTCTCTTTACAGACCATGCTCCTCTGCAGTGGATGGCCCGGGCGAAAGACACGAATGCTCGAGTCACAAGGTGGTTCCTCTCGCTCCAGGACTTCCACTTTGATGTGCGCCATCGGGCCGGTTCCAGCAACACCAACGCCGACGGTCTCTCTCGGTCCTGGGCAGCGTATTCAGGTCTGTCAGGGGTCACTCCCCTCCCACCCCTGGTCTCCCCTTTTTGTTTCCACCTCCGGGACAAGGACGTCGCTTGGGGGGGGGAGTGTGGCGGGAGTCCCGAGGAACAATCAGCGTCGCCCTGGCAACACACAAGCGGCACCTGGAGTCACTCACCACGGACCAATCGATCACGGAAAAACCTTCAATATAAGCAGATAGCTCACCACAGACGGGCGAGAAGGATCTCCAATGAAGGGTAACACTTACCGACTCTCTGTCTCGCTTATTCCCCAGACTCGCCGTGACCGATTGGTTCAGCACTTCCTGGACTCACTCACCGGGGTGAACGCGCGTTCCCGCACCCACCCCTCACCGGCCACTGTCACCAGGAAAGCACCAGGGAAGGAAGGATTCACCCAGCACGAGCATCAACGACGCCGTCACCTCACCCACCAGTATTGTTTGTTTTCACCACGCTGTTCAATAAACTCACCCTCCGGGGCTCACTAAAGTCTTTTGTTCTGTCGTGTCGTTCCCCGCCCGGCCACAACTGTTACATGTAAAGATAGTTATTAATAATTTTCTATCAGGCTATTGCATTAGCCACATTGTGCTTTAGCTTCGTATCACAGAATACTATATTAATGTGGATGTTGGTATGATGCTGTAATTATTGTTAATTCCAGGACGTTATTATTGAAATATGTTTATTTGTAGTTTCACTCCGTACCCAAGAACATTAAACCTGTGGGCAAACGAACTTCTTGTCTTCAGAGTCGTGTGAGGGAAGGGAGTTTATCTGACTGTCAAACGTTTAAACCATGTTGAGGACAGTACAACCTAGAATATCAAAATCGACTACTGGCAGTAGATCCTTTTCCTATTTAGCACCAAAACTCTGGAACAGTCTTCCTAACATTGTCCGGGAAGCAGACACACTCTGTCAGTTCAAAGCTAGACTAAAAACACATCACTTTGACCTAGCATACACATAACACATTATAGACTTTTATAATTCAATGTTAGGCTGCATATATTAGGTCAGCCGGAACCAGGAACACTTCCCATAAATCCTGATGTACTTGTTACATCATAAGAAGAATGGCGTCTACGCTAATATTAGTCTCTCTGTTTATCCCGAGGTTTACTGCAGTCCGCCGGATCCAGGCCGTATCCAGATCTGATGAAGGACCTGCGCCTGGACGCGACGACAGCACAGTTCTGAAGTGTCAACTAGTCTCTCCCCTGGGAAGGCCTCCTTCCCTTTACCTCTCTACAGATAAAGCGTTGTCGGGATAATTCCGGTTTGTGTGGCTACGCGGAAGCGATACAAATTCTGTATTATAAATTTTAAGGCCAGACAAGTAGTATGTTGAGGGTTGATTTGTAGGGAAGGACTACACGCCTGTGAACATAATTCAAACGCGCATACCTATATACTGAACTCGTAATGTGCATGTGCACGCCATCGTGTTAGCGGCCCCTAAGTTAATAACTATTGATCGTTGCGACTTTAGCTGGACAATAACTTTATTCTAGAGCTGTTATAAAGAATCTCTGTAACTTTAATTTCCTATTATCAATGTAAAGCCGGTTTGGAACAATCTACATTGTTAAAAGCGCTATATAAATGAAGATGACTTAACTTGACTGATGCTCTGAAGGGAGGGTGGGATCTTATGCTTTCAAAGCTAGCTCGCTATTTCTAGCCTCTCTAGAACTGCCTACCCTACCTTTAAGCAGACAGTATAATACTCTAATGACTGGTAGTTGACATGTAGTTGCAAGATAGTTAGTAGAATGTCTAAAGTGGACCACCGAAATTGTGTAACCTAATATAGGTTAGTCTCGTGTAGCCAGACTTTTGACTTTCTGCATTAAGTCTGCTCCAGTTTGCGGCTTATTCTGGCCAAGAACTGGCCACGAATGGTCTGTCAACAAACAGTGAGTTTTTGCATTCCAATTTTTTAAATAGTTTTTCTAGGTAAAAAAAAGAAAAGAAAAAAAAGTTGAGTGTCAAGAAGTTTCACGTCTCAGTATGCATTATTATCCATTTAGCTGTATATCTTTTTTTTTTTTTTTTTTTTTTTACGGAACAAACCTTAAAGTTGTGATAGTCTTTTCTTCCCTATTGTGAAGTATATATGAGTGAAACGGCTTCTTGAACAAGAGCAAATGTAGGGTGGGATCTGGAATTAACTTGATGGTTGTGGTTTGCTATTGGTCAATCTCATGTGAGTGACAGGTTGTCCCGCCCTCGCGCCAGTAAACATGTCATCAGAGAAGAGAAGAGATGTCACTGCAGATAAAATTTGCTCTGTGAATAATACTGGTTGACCAATAAGTTAAGAACTGACTCTCTTGTCTCTGAACTCTTTTATAATCACAATAGCGAATACACAAATCTGTCCCAAAGCATAGTGTGTTGAAATGAGTAAGGTACTCAAATGGTCTATCTATTTCCAGTAGACTTTTGAACTAATATTAGTTTCCCTGTGAACTGATAAAAACCTGTGCATAGGTTGTAATGTATAAGAGCGAGAGTATTATATAGGCTGTGGCTGAATCCAAAAATAGCATCCTTCCCTAATATGTGACAAAACAGTATGTGACAAAAGAAGTATGTCCAAATTCACGGTACTCATAAAAGATTAGGCAAAAAGTACCTAGATGACCTACATCTTCCGGCGAGATTCTGAAGTGTGCATACGATGGACATTTTACAATCTCATGAGGCCACAGGAGAGGACTTGTGAATAGCAGTGATGCTATGCAACTGACGCTGGTAGGTCATGTGATAATGACGCCCCGCCCCAAAGCTGATTCTAATGATTTCATTGGTCATACCTACACAACTCTGAAACAAGAGCACTGTATTGATGACGTATTTTTGTAGGCCAGACCGGAAGTAGCAACACCCTGGTCCCTTCAACAAAATCCCAATGGGATTTTCCCATTGGCTTTTGGAAATAAGCTAGGTGACCAACAAAACTCAATGATTCTTACACAGATAATCTTCACGAATGAAGACAACTTTCATATTTTGAAGCCTAAATACAACCAGCTGAAGTAAAAAGCTAAACGTGTGCTATAAAGTCTTGACTTTAATGTCATCTTCACTAAGCTTTTGACAACTCTTTTAGTCTTTATTGAAAAAAAAACTATTTCCCTGAAATGTTGCGTTTGAATAGTTTGCAAGAGCGCGATGATAAGCACAACAAGGCTGTAAAAGCGGACTACTGAGTAGATGAATTTACCTGTTCGGCTGACGACGTTTAATGTCACAAGACATCCTCTGTTGTCCCATTTAGCCACTTGTTAGTCAGGATGTTGGAACCAGATTTGTTGCACATCCTACTATTTGTTGCAGTCGAATCCTTGATATTTCTTAACACTGAACTTTTTTTGGCTGGTGAATATGTGAGTGAATTGAAATCAGCTGTGAGCAGGATTTGCGCATGGTTTGTTGAAAGATATCATGCATGTAGGCGACATTAGCAGCACTAAATGCACTGAAATGGACTTCAAGGACTTAAAAGAGGTTTCAAAGACTCTGCTGTTGCTGAAAACCATTTATTTAAAGCCTTCATTCAATATATCTTTTAGATGATCAATATATGTTCCTCTTTATTATCTAAGTCATCTTCTGAAGGCTTCAGCCAGAGAAGAACGGTGGATAGTTTATGAAGACTGATGGCGTCCAACAAAAGCAGTGGCGTATTGGAGGACGAAGCTCAGCTGCATTAACGTCAGCGCCCATCCCCCACTGACCCCAGAACAGTGCTGACATCTCATAGTGTGAGCGTCTACACAAGGTCGACATAAAGGGGCACTGACGTCAGATCAGTTACTCGCTGCTGCTCAACCGTATCGTTGTGACTTCCAGAGGTGAAGGTGTACAGTGTTTGCTTGATTAGTCAGCAGAGGTCACCAGGTTCAGTGTAGTTTGTTAAAGCGTACAGAAGATTGCGGGTGAAATAATTCTTGTACATTTCCTGCCTGTTTTTATCTTCTTCATCCTCTGCTGTATAAATTCCTGGTTTAACCATCATGGCAGCTATTGATTTTTGTTGTGAGATAGCTTTGTCAAATTTTATTTAACCTGATAGTGTTTGTGGCATGGTTGTCAAAGTTGCTTTGGTTTCAAATGATAAAACAAAATTACATTAAAGTCCCCGTGAACCGGAAGTTGCAAACGACTTTTCTCCAGTGTTGTGACGTATTTCCAAGTGAAACAGAATATTGAATAGAGGGCAGGGTTTTACTTAAGTGCTCCTCCATCTCTCTGCTCATAGCAGACTAACGGCTTGAGGGGAGTGGTTAAGCGTTTTCAACCCAAGCCATCAAACTGACATCATCAGAAAAGGAACGCCATTCCAGACCGGAAGTAACTTTTCAGACTTTGATTAAAGATTACCACGGCAAACAAATTTTTTTTCGGTGTATTAACTTGCACGGATTAATTGTTCACCACAAGACTAGTAATATGCTGCCTTTGGCTTGCTCAGTTGGGGATATTTTGGGGATATTTAATTTAATTTTATCAATCAATAAATTCCTCTTGAAACAAACTTTGTTGTATTATTTTAATTTAATACTGTGAAGCTGCTTTGATACAATCTGTATTGTGAAAAGCGCTATACAAATAAACTTGACTTGACTTGACTTAATATGCGCTAACAAGGTAAATAGGGTCAATTTTGATTTCATGTCGACTTTAAGGACAAAAAATGACATTAACCCTTAAATGCTTGAATGTTTCACCAGTCATTATTACATATTCTGGTCTTTAGCGACCCGGATCTATATCTAACACGGATGGATCTCTAACTGCCACAATTGTATAAAACTCTCCTGATATTTTAATAACAATTACAAAACAAAAAAGGAAAGCATATTTTGTTACCTTTTGGAACTTGGAAAGTTTTCATTTGAGTTTTACCTTCATCACTGTCCTCGTCAGAGCTCATTTCCCAGTACATTCAGCATCTGGCTCATATGCGCGATATTCACTATCATAATCAATGTTTTTAAAATCAATATTTTGACAGCTGACAGCTTCTTCACCAGATTCACCATCAAGTGACAGTGACAGTAATATTTGATTGTGTTCAGCACTTGCTCTGCAGTGAATCGCTGAGCCATTTGAAGTTTTGCTGATGATCCTTCCTATTCTTTTGTTTTCTGCCTGAGTGAAACGTCACTTCATTATTGTGTATTAAACATTGACGCCTTGAGGAATAAAGGTGATTTGGACTTATTCAGTCATCACAGATTCAAGTATTGTTGTGCAGAAAAAAATATACTTATACTATTACACACCTCGGGCCCTATACACTTTTTATATATATATATTTTTTTAGAAAACAGACATACTTTTATATTTTTTTCTTATTGTTTATAATGAATATATTTTGAAATACTAAGAAGATTGATGTTTAACTGATGTTAAAATTTGTGTAGGGGATGGTAGTGAATGGATCCCAGGTCAATAAAAACCCGAAGTTTGCGTTAAAGGGTTAATCAAAGAACCCTGAAAAAAAATATTTATTACGTTTTTTACAAAAATATTAACAGTGATACAATGATTAACAAAAATACAGCACAATTGTTTTCAACATTGATCATTCTTTTGCACCAAATCAGCATAATTCTTGAGTAATAATGCTGAAAATTCAGCTTTGCATCACAGGAATAAATTACAATTTAAAATACATTAAAGTGAAAAAAAGTTATTTAATAATTATTTACTAAAAAAAATGTTTCATAATATCTGAGTTGTGGTGCCCATGTAAGCAACTTAAGCTTGAATCTGGCTTGCAACATTTCTCTGCAATGTTCCATATATATATATATATATATATATATATATATATATATATATATATATTTCCATATATGTACTATCCCATTCACAATTACAATTTTGACGTCAAACATAAGCATCCAAACATGTGACTAAAGCCTCCATTCATACATGGAGGTTTGCTACTAAAATTAGAATTAATACATGATACTGTTGCAGTCAATCAGGATTACTCATCCCACTGAAAGCATGTTCTCTGTTTCTCGATACGCTCCTCTGTGTAACTAACTGGTCAGTATTTATTAATGTGAAGGGAGGCTGATGCTTGGATTATAGCATGTGTGACTAAATGTAATGGTTCTGTAATAAAGGGAGTGTCAATCTTGCTGTCATTACTGTCATTAAAGCTACTATTGGATATCTGCCTTGTGCAGAAAGCAAACATCTGGCTAACAAAGAACCAGTGCAGTGCATAAAACGCACACTCACACACATACGCACTCACTCTGAACTCCATCATATGTCAGAGTGTATTGTACTTCCTCCCAGTCTATTTATAGAAGCCAGTAATCCAGTACATATTAGTCTAAATCTCATGCCATGCTCTGTGCTGCACAAGGACGCACTGCAGTCTGATTTGTGTTTTCATTGACCCTTTGTATCATATTTTATGTATTAAACCTTCTTTAACTGTGGGCCGAGCTGTACATCTGTTCAATCCTGAGTGCAGTTTTAAATTCCAGTAAAATTCCAGTAAAGGACGTGGATATGTGGATACCACCCTAATCTCCGTTAAAATGGTCCAGTGGCTTAAATAACATTCCTGGAGTGCATTAGTGCGTGAACGATTGCATGTATGGCCGATGTTGTGCCCTGTGGGCTTTTTGAAAATAAAACACTTTTCACACTCTCGCTAGTTTTACGACATTTCATTTGTCAGCTAACAATGTACAGCAGTGGATATACGTCACAAGAGAATTCTGTCCTTTTCTGATCTAAAAAATTTAATTCCCATAGTATTTCAAACTCATGTTTAATATATATTGAAATAGAAAACAGTTATTTTAAAATGAAATCAAATTTTTGATCAAATTACCGCAGTCTTGGTGAGCCTAAGACTCAAACATATCTTACAGACCCCAAACTGTTTAACGGTAGTGCATATATAAGAGACCTTGTAAAAGTTATGTTGTAAAATAGGTAGTTTGGTCAGTTTACATAAAAACTAATAGTGCCTGTAGTTCAAAAAACACCCATATAAGGTGCATGTGTGTGTCTGTATGTCAGAGATCACTCAGTGTATTATGAAGAGTCAGTTCAGACACCTTTGCATTGTTGATCACCTGACTGGACGGAGGTATCGGCTAGCAGCAAGTCAGCAGGATGGAGGGCTTTGTGTGTGTGTGTGTGTGTGTGTGTGTGTGTGTGTGTGTGTGTGTGTGTGTAAGCCAGAACTAGGAGTCGTTGTGCTTACCGGATGCCTCTGAAATCCTGCCTGTGTGACTTTTATTTCACCTTCAGAACTGTTGCTATTATTCAGCTTTTTATGTCCTGTCTCACCTATTATTATAATTATGCCTGACAGAAATGTCTAAATCTTTTAGAAAAATGAACAAACTGTGAATAATTTTAATTGGAAAGCGGTAAAGAGGTTAGCGAACCATGAAGGTCCTTTAGGGGTCCTGTAATGCTCTTTTACGTTTTCAACTTTGTTTAGTGTGTAATGTTGCTGTTTGAGCATGAAAAATGACATCATAAACAACATCTGCAAAGTTACGACGCTCAAAGTTCAAAGGAGATATTTTCCTTTACAGAAATCACTTTTAAGGACTTCCTCCCAGGTTTGTGACATCACAATCCCTAAAATGTACATAAACACTGCCCCACACAACAAAGGAACACACAACAAAGGGGATGAGGCCATGTGGGCTCCTTTAGAGAAGAGGAAGAGTTGTTGTCGCTGTTTTTACACCCCTGAAAAAGTTTGTCCTAAGGCTGACGAACTTAGAGAGGTTAAAATTTATTTTTAACACTGTTCCTGAAGATTATAACCTCAACATTTGTCTGTGCACTGAACATTTTATGGAGAACAGCTTCCAGAAGAGAGACAATGCAGGCCATACGCACAAAAGCTTCTACTGAAAGACGTTTTTGTCGTGACAATGTGTTGTTTATGGATCACAATTTGTAAGTATATGTCTTTTTCTTGTAGTTGTGTTTTCTATTAACAGTTCCAATGATAAGCTTTATGTAGTTACTATGATAGCTATGATATAAACGAATGGCAAAGCTTTGCCTCTGCCAACCTTCTAACTAACATTACAGTATTGATGCAGTGTTTACTTTAGCTTTTGTAAGCTCTTGCTTTTGGACAACTGTTTTCACCGCCCTTTAGGAAAATTATACATGATTTTGTGATCAGTTACTGTTTGAATTACCATAGTTTTCTGACAAAAATGATTAAATGGTGGATGATCATATCTATAAAAAAAAAATTTAAAAAACATAATCAAGACTTCGTAAAAGGGCATAATAGGACCACTTTAAATAATTCCCACCCAAGGCACTCGCAAAAAAGGGGGCAGGCCTGGTTGAAGCGTTAGTATTGTGTTAAATCCAGCGGTTATGGTAAGGGCGTGACCTTTCCAAAACATGCTTGAAATGGTTAACCAATCACAACACACTGGTCTAGCCGACCAATCAGGGCACATTGCGCTTTTCAGAAGGAGGTTTCATAAACATCGCTAGACTTGCATGTCTTTTCTGGGTGCTTCTCATTTCTTATTTGAGCATCCTCATTTTCTTTCCTCGTTTCTTAGCTCCACTTCGGATGTGAGGGAAGGATACACCTGTGCATCCTCGCTCATGACTTCCTCACTCCTCGTTCCTCGACTCCTCACGGTGCAATTGAGATGTCCTTCAAGATGGCTGAGTTCAATTGGGCTGGAGGATGGAGGAGCGAGGAAACGAGGAAACATCAACTTCAGTATTGAGAAGCTCACTCAGACTCTGTTTACTGAACACTTCCTCATACGAACATACGCACACAAACTGACCAATGAGAAAGCTTGTTACTAACCCAAGTACTATTTCTCACAGGGGGGGCTTCAAGAGACAGTAGCTAAACAGAGCGTTAAAGAGAGACAGAGAAGAGAAGTGCTGCAACAATGCAAATTATGTGAAAAATAATGTGTTTTGAACATTGTAGCACCCAAATCTACTCTAGTAGACCCCGAAAAACAAAATCAAGACTTAATAGGCATAATAGGTCCTCTTTAAAAATAGAAAACTGGCAGATTAATTCTAACGGTCAGTGACAAGGTCCTGTGGACCAAAATTTGCTGTTTTTAGTGCAAGAAACCTTGCATAACTAACTATATATATATATATTAGAAATAAGGAGAAAGACTCTCTGAAAAACAATAAAAAGCTCATGTTCACATGACTGTGGAGCAAAGCAGAGCTGCTTTTCAAACTCAGCTCTATTCAACAGAGATATCCATGGCAACCAGCTGCAATCTGCAGCCTTGATCTACATGATGAGAACGAATTCCTGGCCGGAGCAGATGACTCGGTTCCGGTGTTTCCCTCGACAAGAGTTGAGCTTTCACAGAATCATGCAAAACATATATTATCCAAACGTTAATCTTGAAAGGATCCAAATGATCAAATGCAATACACACAAAAAAAGCAAACAATAGACTCATAATATATTTAATATCTCACATTAATGATCAAATAAATTATATATATAAATTAGTTAAAAACATTTATTTATTTGATCTTCCATGAATTCCTCAAAAAAACTTGTTTCTTACCCCCATCACTATGTTTTTCATATTTCTTGGTCATTTCTGTGAAGAAAAGTCCAATACAGGTATTGACCGTTTTCAAAAACTTGCACTTTGAAACCCGTTTTCAAAAGTTTGCATTTTCAGGCACCCAAAATCAAGTTGTCGTGTTAACGAACGGCCAAAACGCATAGAAGGTTTATGTTTTTAGTTGAAAACGGTGACGTGTAAACAGCCCCTTATATTGTTGCAACATGTGCTTTTTTTGAAACAGTACACTGTACAGTATGCAGTTAGCAGTAAGCTATCTTTTCATTCCAAACATAGCCATAGACTCATTACCCCCTGCTACATTTCCCCTCTGTTTTGTTTTTCTAGCAGAGCATTCTGGGTAGTTGAGTTGATGTGAGGCTACATGTCGGTTGTTGGCCTACTTCACCTGACAACAACGGGGAGAGAGGGAAGAGGCCACAAATCTCATAATCCACCATGACTCTGAACCTGGGATGATTAAAAAACCAAGCCTGAATAATGCACTCTGCTTTAAATATACAATCACAACCCAAATACTCCTAATGGGCTCACCAAAGGGGCAGCGATGAAAAAAACAGAAGACATGAAAGTGGAGCAAACATTCTGGCAGAGCTAAATCTGCTCAGGGTGGATATAGAAGGACAGACCCAAGCAACTTTGTCTTTGAACATCACTTTAGTTATTCTCATATGCTGCGACATATGAGAAACACGACGACTGGTGAGATAACATGATTATAATGGCGATTCCTGTATAGACACAAACACACACATACTTGCACAAACATATAGGTCAATGACAAATAAGGATATCCAAAATTAATACAAAAATTCTTTATACCACTTATTTTCATGACTATTAAAGGTCATAAAGATGACATAGACTTTCCACTGTAAAGCAGAACTTTCTATTCATAAAAGATCTAAGCTTTCAAACAAATATACAGTAACTGTTTTCAACATTGATACAAATAATAAATGTTTCTTGAGCAGCAAATCAGCATTTTAGACTGATTTCTGAAGGATCATGCGACACTGAAGACTGGAGTTATGATGCTGAAATTCAGCTTTGCCATCACAGGAGTAAATTACATTTAAAACATATTAAAATAGAAACAGTTGTTTTAAATTGTAACAATATTTGACAATATTACTGTTTTTACTTTGTATTTGATCAATTAATTGCAGCCTTGGGAAGCATAAGAGACATATTTCATGAACATTAAAAAATCTTACCCCAAACTTTAAACCACTTGACCTTTGACTCAGACAGCAACATAGTGTCGGCCCAGATCCGGCCCACATCTGGGCCGTGTGAAATCCACGAGTACCAGCTGTGGGCCGGATCTGGGCCGACTCTTGTCTGGGAACCTAGACTAACCTTCCAATGTCAAAGAGGTCAAATGATCTTATATTTGAAAGAGTCATCCTCTCTCTGTGTTCTCATTTTACTTCAAATCTCCCCCAAAATAAGCTGTGATAGCATTCACTATTTTGGGAGCTAGTCTCTGAAGCCTGAGTGTCTGTGGTGCTTTATCTGTCATGTCAGGTGATATTTTTGAATTAGTAGCTCTGCACCCTTCATTCTTGAGGCTTAAAGACATGTTGGTTATAAGTCTTACTGCCCTTGAGAGTTATGATTACAAAGAATGCCTGGCATGTGCCGCTCTGTGGAACAGAAATCAGCTTAACGCTGAATAACAGACCTTTGCATTAATATGTGCCTCTCTGATCCCAGACAGAGAGAGAGAGAGAGATGGTGAAGTAGGACATTTTTGGAGTTTAAATCATGTGCATATTTGGGATTTTAAGAATTGAATAAGAATAAGACAATGCATTCCTTTGAGCAAACAACTGATCCATCAAAAATGTATTTGGTGCTCAAGAAACATTTCTTATATTATGATGAATAGAAAGTAAAACATTATTTAAAAATATAAATATTTTGTAACATTTGTCTCTACTGTCACTTTTTATCAATTTAACGCATTCAGTGCTGAATAAAAGTACTAATTTCTTTTATTTTTATTTTCCACAGACAAAAGAAAGTCATACAGGTTTGAAACGACACAGGGACGAGTAAATGATGACAGAATTTTAATCGTTGGTTGAACTAACCCTTTAATACCCATTTAAAACCCATTCATCTTTTGGCAATTTTGATGCAATTGCAGCATAAATGCAATAAACGGACTATAAATAATAAATACCAACATTTTATTTTAATTTCTTGTCATATTTATCTATTTTATTATTTCTATTTCATGACCGTTGAAGCCTAAATGTTTATATTCAATAAATTCTGTTGAATCAAAATATTTATTTCTAAATAATTTTTTCTTGTAATGTCTACTTGATGCTTTTCTCATTTAACACAAGAATGACTTTAAATGATCTTTTGTATTCAGTGCTTTGAGTCCCACATGTTATCCGTGTGACCTTTTCACAGAAATCAGGGCGAAATCGCAATGCCCAGATCTTACAACAGAATAAAAAAAAACATCCATGCGTTTGAACAAACAATCGAGGGACCGAATGGATTCACCCCTCTATAGTGACAGGGTTATCTCCCTCCCAGTGCATGCTGGGTAACAGTTTTGGGCACATTCAGGTGTCAGCAGATCTCTGTTGTTGGACGTCAGTGCCGATATTTCATGGTGTGACAGCGTGTCCCTTCACACAGCAACCTCCAAAGGCCGACGTCAGCTGGACATGACGAGATGTGTCACACCGCATGACCAGCGCAGTCTGGAGACGGGGACAAAGCCTGCATCATAATGTTTTCAGGGCGCGCAGAGACGATAAACCCCGTGGTCAGGCTGGAAGTCTACAGTGTGATCGTTTGATTGATGCGTCAGTCAAAGCCGAGGTTGACAAGAGAGCATTTCAGCTCAGATGTCCTGTCGTCGGCAGGATCATTTCCATTGGGATGGGCTTGTTGGCTGCTGGTTGTTGAGGCTTTGGGCTGGTAGTTCAAATGTAGCAGCTTTAATCTGCGTTAGGCATGTTGACTGAGAGTTAGTAAGAGAACGCTGTCATCGCCGTACCCTTGAGCGGGGCACTTAAAAGTGAGGTCGCTCCAGGAGAAGCGTTCTAGCGAAGTGTAGCCTACTGTAAATGGCTTTGGATTAAAAGCCTCTGCTAAATGACAAGATATGTTCTGCAGTTTCTTGGAGACAATCTGAAACCATTTATGTCCATCACTTTAAAATTGAATTTATTTGTTGGGTAGCCTAATGAGTGTCCACAATAAAAAAAAGTACAAATCTTTTTTTAAATTTAATTTAAAACACATGTGCCAATTCATATAAATGTACTTTTTGTATTCATGTTGATTTTATACTATGCTTTTTTTATACCATTGAAGAATATTTTTCATTTAATTACTTTAATGTCAAATAATACTGTTTTCCATATTCTCTTTACACATTGAACACAAGAGTAGAGTATATCAAACATTTTATATATATACTGCTGGAAAAGTTTAATGTTTTGCTCACCAAGGCTGCATTTGTTTGATGTAATCAAAGTTTCACACACAAACTGCAAAGTTTCTAATAATCAATGTTTCTTGAGCATCAAATCATCATATTATAATGATTTCTGAAGGATCATGTGACACTGAAGACTGGATTAATGATGCTGAAAACTCAGCTTTGCATCAAAGGAATAAATTACATTTGAAATACTGTATATATTCAAATAGAAAAGTTATTTTAAATGGTAAAATAATAAATCCCTTAGTGTGTATAAGAGTATATATCTTTCAAAAACATAACAAATCTTACAGATTCCCAAATTATATATATATATATATCACTGAGACCGCCATGCCTCTAGGGGTCTTTGGTAAACCCATTTACATGCATGACTCTGGCCATTTAGGTTTGGGAACATGTAACAACATTAGTGGTGAGTCCTTGTCTCTGTTAGGTGTCAATCAGACAAGCGGGGGAGGGTCTGGCATGTGTGTTTAATGTATGTGGTAGCTGATGGATCACCCTTGTGTCACTGCGCTAGTCTTCTGGCGTAACAAACCAGCGCTGGCCTTCTTCTCCTCTCACAGAACGAGATGATCGACACGGCCACAGATGGATACAGCACACACAAACACATTCTCACACACGTGATGTTCATCTCTAACATTGATTGGCATAAGTGTAGCCTTTGGGTGTTTGAGCACCATCAAAACCATTGTAGATTCATGGTCTACAGTAATATTTCAGACAGCAGATGAAAGTCTAAATCCAGATTAGCTCTGCATTAGTGATTATTAATATATTTTGGTAACAATAATATTTGTTAACATGAGTGAAGGCATTAGTAATCATTAAATAACTTTTTTCTTCAGCTGATTAATCTTGGTTAATGTTACTTTAATGACTATATTACTGTTCATTCTTAGTTTATGTTAACAATAACTAATGTAACATAACTTTAAAAATTAAAAATGTATTATAAATGATCATTAGCCAAGATTAAAAGGATAGTTTGACCCAAATTCTGTCATAATTGACTCATCTTTCGTTTCTGTTCCCGAGAAGGAAGAAATGAATGCAGGTTTAGAAGAACATGAGGATGTGTTGAAGATGTTTTGTCCAAATTATGCAAGTGAATGGGGTCCAAAACAACACAGGACCTTACTGACTTTCATTGTTGCCAGGGGTGCGTGTGTGTGAAAGACCCATTAATAAAGGACAATAATAATAGTTATGGTTGTGCAATAGTGCTTTCCTCCCAATCTCTGGGACTTTTATTTTGGCAGAACACAGATTCCATGACAGACAGCAATTATATGAAAAAAAATTATAATCATGATTTATCACAACTTTTTTTCTTTTGTCAAATTAACTTAGATAATTAATGTAGTTCAGAAAACATAATATTTTAAGTTTCTGTTGATTAAACCAATCTCCTTCATTGTATTACCTCAAATCTTTTATTTCAATTAACTAAAAATTTTAAGGCAACCAGGTAACAAACTTTTTTAGGTTAAACCAACTATATTTTTTACAGTGATGGCTTAAATACAAGGAAGATCATCAACAGAACAGGGAGCAGGTGAGAACTAATCTAAAACCATGACAACTGATGAATGACCCGAACACAGGCAAATACAGACAATGAAAACTAAGACTAGACACTAAACAAGACAGAGAAACTAAACGTAACCGTGAATATTGTATGGGCAAACCAAACCAAAAAAATACAGGACCTTACTGACTTTTATATGGACAAACAATACAAATAAATAAATAAATAATTGAACAAAACAAAACAAAATGTTCCAAACCTGTAAGAATTTCTTTCTACTAACTATCTGTTATTAAGATGTTTTGAAGATTTTTTTTGTTTATGTTATGTTAGTAAATGGGGTCCAAATCAGCAGTGGACCTTACTGACTTTCATTGTGTTGGCAAAAAAAAATAAAAAAAAATAAAATAAACACCTTACTGATTTTTAATTTATGGACAAAACAAAACAAAATAAAACATATTTGGAATGACATAAAGTTGAGCAAATTATAAAATAATTTTGATTTTACTTTTGAGTGAACTATTATTTTAATCGCTTTGCAATGGGTTTTTCTTAAAGAAACAGTAGCAATATACAGTCTGCTTATTTTTAAAGGTCAGAGATTGAGTAGAAAAAGGTAAGTAACATAAAAATAGGCCTCAAAAAAATAATAAAATACAATTATTTTAAGTATAATTTGACTGAATTCTGTACTTGTTTCCATTTATAATGACATAAAGTAATATTTCTGGGAACTGTATTATTTTATCTTAATAAAGAGAATTCTCACCATTAGTTTGCTCTGTTGTTACTCTATCTCTCACTTCTAAGCATAAGAAAATGAATTTGATGTTGAGATACGTGCTGATAATATGGAGCTGTCTCAAACACTCCTGTTTGAAGTGAGCTGTCACACAGAGACTCAGGAGTTACTGTGCCTTCATAAATCCAGTCTTGTGTGCAGCTGGTCGGGGGCTATTATCTTATTGATTGCTTATTTTCATTAGGGCTTGGTCAGGGAGGGGACCAAGAAATCACCCATAAGTCCTTGCATAAGTTGTAATTCAAGGTTTCACAGCCCCTCCACCCTCCGAAAGGTCAGCTGTTACCTGAGGTCTGCTCCAGAGAGCAACAAGGATATTTGGTCAGTTCACTTGCTTGGGTTTAAGCTGTCATCACAAGATGTTTCTTGTTTAAGCTCACCAAAAAAAAAAAAAAAACTCACAAATCTATCACCTCATTGAATCTCACCTTGGATTGGAAATGTAACCCAATAAAACGTGATCTACAGCGGCTGCTTTAACCCCAACCATCCATCCTCAGAGATGGAGAGGCTCTGACAACTACATCACTGATATGTTCAACAGTTTTGCTTGCTCCTTTTTAAGGTAGTGTATTTAAAATATTTGGTATGAAAATAGCTAAATGTGACATCAATAAATCAACCAACCAACCAATGAATCAATCTTGCCTGAGAAGCTGGGATAGGCTCTCTATAAGACAAGCAGTTAATTAATGTTATTTTATTATTATTATTATTATTATTTAGTATTCATATTTGTTATGCTATTGTTATGATGACTTGGAGTTATGTTTTTTTCACTTGATGTTGTTTAAATAATGTTTTGGTGATGATGATAATGAAGTATATTTCAATTCAAAAACCTTTCCTAATTATCTTTTTTGTTTACCATAACTATAACTGATTCAGCATTTTTTGTTTAGTTTTTATTACATGAATAAACAAGATTTTTGTTATCAGCTTGCATTTTGTTTCTTGCATGGTGAGTTATGCAATATCCAGTGTTTTCCTTGTTTTTCTGTGAAAACATTAGCTAGATGGATGTCTTTATAGCACTGCCATATTGAGTCTTTTGTAGCACATGAAATGGCGTTCTTTTTCTTTTTTTTTTTTACTTCACATCTCTAAACCTTGCCTAAAGCCTAAAATATACTTTGACCATCCATGAGACATAATTTTTGCCATCTGGAAGGTCCACAGACGATGTGCGTGGACGTCGGGCCAATTTGGATTAAACCTAATTTACTGTATATGACTGTGCAGACAGTCTGCGTACAACAGTGCATGCACAAGGTGTTGTGACATAAGAATCCACTAGGTGGCAATACTCTCAGTTGTGATGTGCAGTGCAGTAGTCGAAAAAGAGTGCGTAAAGAAAAATGGTAAGCAAAGCAGCAAATCCTTCTTCATTGTTTTTGTTTTGGTTCTTGTTCTAAGCTATGCATGCAATGGCGGATCCTCTACTTTCTTCTTCTATCCTTCAGAGCGAATGTCCTGTAAATGAAAACGACTCAGTGCTGCCCTCTGAGGTCTGGTAGAGTATAAAAAAGCAGTTGCACTGCGAATGTGTCGAAACGAGTCCATCCGCGCTCATGAGTATACTTTTGAAAGCTGTGAGCACACGACTGTGCATGAGACAAAGCGTAATGCGGAAAATGAAGTACAACCAGGCCTTGAGGGACCATTCACACATAACGCATTTTCACAGACGTGAGACGGAGGTCAGTGAAACGAAAAAAAAAGCAAAAGTATTGAATTTGAGTATCACGTCTGCAACATATATGAGTCAAACACATCATGTTTACATAGAAAAAAAAAAAACATTTGAAAAGCAAAGCAGTGGAATACAAAAACGCTTTCTGTGAGAAAGCCCCCTTAGGCCCTATCATACATCCGATGCAATGCAGCGCCAGGCGCGATACAAGTGTTTTTTGGCTAGTCTCAGCCCAACGCAGTTATCATTTTCTTATCAGTTATCATAAATAGCAAATGCATTTGCGCCCATGAAAACCATGCTGGTCTGAAAACGAGGTGTGTTCAGCGTTCAGTTTTTCCGCTTGCAAATTCCGCCATGTACTGTAAATAGCAAATCCACCATGGTGAGATCGCAAATGGCTTTTAAAGGGAATGGGAGATGAGACTCTGATTGGTTTATTGCACGTTACGCCCAAAACGCACCCATTACTCATTAAGAGAATAGGGACAACCATTTAGACCATGCGCCGGGTGTGCCGACCATTTCTCCCGTCGTTAAACTAGCAAAAGTGTATTCAGACATGCCCCAAGTGCACTTGCGCCGTGCACTTTAGACCATGAGCTTAGTTAAAATAGGACCCTAAGTGTTTACATTCTGTCCAATCAAATGTGTTTGACTTGTTCTGAAAGCTTCTGATGGTAAAGTGCAGAAAATCTCATACACATATACACATATACACACACACACAAATGAAAACACACACATCCGTGCACCCAAACTTGCCAGAAAGTTAATCTGGGAAATCTTGTAGAGCCTGTAGTCTTACATTAAGAAAGAAAGAGCAAACCATGCAGGCGAGAACAAGTGAGTGGTTGTGAATCGTGACGTATCAAGTTGTGACGTCTTAATTAATAATCCACTTAGAAGCACGGCTCAGTCGGGATTAACCCGTGCTGAGTCTTTTCTTGGCACCACAGATATTGACTACCTGTCCTTACATGCCCAGGTGGGGCAGTGATAGTAAAGTGTGCTTGTGCACGAGACAGCTCAAGGGCTAATACGATTGGGTAACATAACAGCAACAACACTGAGTAACTCATTAAGGTCTGTCTCTTTGTTGACTTCTTAAGGGCTTTCTTTACAGTGTTTCTGCAAGGATTGTTTCTAAACCATGTAACCTCTCTCTCTTAGCTTTACGTACAGAGGTCAGAAAGGTCATAGAGGATAACAATAGTGCACAGGAACATGGTAATCAGACACCAGTGTGGAAACCAAAGCAGACCTTTATCTGAGAGCTCCTGCCATACATCTCAATCTAGAGTTAGGGACAAGACTTAGTTGTACAAAATATCTTAAATTAGTTTAAGTTTCTTGGAAGAAAGAGTTTTGGAATGACATGAGGTTGAGTATAAGACAGAATTTCTATTTTAGGGTGAACTATTCCCTTTAAATAAAGACATGCAGAAGAACAGATCAATTATGAATATTTCAGGTCATGGTTACGGATATTTTGATTAAAGCAATTACAAATGAATGAGCGCCATGAAACCTCTGATAGTATTAGGAGTGTGATAAGCGGTTTTTAATGAGCGTATGATGTTCTAATGCAGATGAGTCCATTTCAATTCCCTTTTATTGTAGATAAAGCCGACAGAGTGAGAGTGAGAGCAAATCATGTGACCAGCTGTATTATGACGGCATGTGCAGAGGATTAGAGCAGGAAGACAGGCTTGAACAGCTGCGGTGGGACTGAATGACGACCGCTCCTCCAGGTCTCCCTTTAGAGATGCTGGGAGATACAGAGCAAAAAGGAAGCTCTCGCTGTGCCGCACTTCCATTAGTGCAGTTGTTCATTTGTTCAGACACTCAGTCACTATGATATTCCAGATATCCACTGCAATGTAATTACAACAAAAACAGGAAGTCTCCGAGGAGAATTGCTGACACAAGGGACTTGCAGAAACTTGAGGGGATTTAATGTGTCAGGCTTTATGGAAATTAACCCGCCTTTCACAATGGCTTCTCGAGAGGGGTAATTCTGTTGTACATTCCTGTGACGTGCATGTTGGGTGGAAAAGCAATATTCAGAGTAAAAATTACATGGGGAAATGAGCAAAAAAGACAGTAGCTTCAAATTTGTCACAATAAAGCACAAATTTAATATATAAGCAAGTGCAGTTTAGTCATTTCATGTCAACATATAATTAAACTATTCACTATCTAAATGTCTTTTTAAAAGTGTAGCTAATAATTAATGCATTATTTCAGAGACAATTCATGTTAAAGTTTAAAACAGTATGGTAACAATAGCAAACACACATATACGTATAGGATGGAACCATGTCCAAAAATCCACAGAACATGTTTTCATGTCCAAAACACATGGAAGTACCCAAACCCTAGCCCTAGTAATTCGTACACCACTTAGTAGGTTGTGGATTTGAAAGAGTTTAAAAAAGAAACAGAAAATACCTTAGCAACCACCTAGTAACTCTATAGCACCTCCTAAAAGACCTAACTCTGATAGTATTAGGAGTGTGAGATTTAGAGTCACAAATGACTTGCTCTTATCATCAAAACAATGGACATTTTGTTGGCATTAGTGGAAATGCATTGGCATGGTTCAAATCATACTTATCTGACTATTATCAATTTGTAGCAGTAAATGAAGATGTGTTATATCAATCAGTTCAATATTGAGTACCACAAGGCCCAGGACAAGGACTGTTGCTTTTCACATAGTAACTCGATAGCACCCACCAGAACACCCTTTACATGTCCAAGAAAGCAATCAGATGTCTTTATCAACCACTTAGTAACAATGTAGTAACATATAGAACAAAATAGCAACACTCTAAAACCACTCAGAACACCTTGACAACCACCTATCAACATTATAGCACCAACCCCATCAGACTAGCAATGCTCTAGAAACCACTCAGATAATTTTAGAAACTATAATATAGCAAAAAACAGCACCTCTGAACACCCTAGCAACATCACAGAAACCACTCATATCATCTTAGCTATCACCTCACAACCCCAACACCTCTCTGAACTTCCTAGAAACCACCTAGCAAACACCAACACCCTAGTAATGCTTAATAAACCACTACAACTATCTTAGCAAACACCTCACATCATCAAATCAATCTTGAAACCAAAGCAGACCTTTATCTGGGAGCTCCTGTTATCCATCCTGTCATACATCAACCAGAACACCCTCCCAGAAAACAGGGAACTTCTGCAAGACCATATGTGACCCTGGATCACAAAACCAGTCCTATGTTGCACGGGTATATTTGTGGCAATAGCCAACAAAACATTGTATGGGGCAAAATGATAGATTTTTCTTTTATGCCAAAAATCATTAGGATATTAAGTAAAGATCATGTTCCATGAAGATATTTAGTAAATTTCCCACCATAATATATAAAACATTTATTTTTGTGAATGGATGCAGCAATATCGCCAATAGAAATGGACAACTTTAAAGGCGATTTTCTCCATGTTTTGATTTTTCTGCACCCTCAGATTCCAGATTTTCAAATAGTTGTATCTCGGCCAAATATTGTCCTATCCTAACAAACCATACATCAATGGAAATATTATGTATTCAGCTTTCAGATGATGTATAAATACATCCCTTAATCCTACCCCATACCTAACCTTAACCACTACAACAACTACCTTACTATCAATAACCAGTAATCATGAGTTTATTGGGATAAAACTCTTAGTTAATAGTGAGATGGGGGGTTCACACATAGTATGGCAGTAAACTGGACATGTTACTGAATGAATGAATGAACGAAAGTTTTTTTTTTTTTTTTTTTACATTTTAGTCATAATCATTCCTATACTTTTAAAAATTGCACATCTTACTCTCTTGGTTTCTGTTAAATATTAAATGTGCCTGCTGGATTGTCCTTACCTTCCAGCGGAAAGCTGACATTATGCAATTTTGAGACATAGTAGGTGTCTTTAACTGCTTTACAGATGTGCAGTAAATCCAGATTTGCTAGAGATCTTCAGCACTCGTAAGAGGCTCAGGTGCATGTTGTCTAATGAGCACAGTCCTGAACAATATGTAGGATTTCCTTTTTGATTGGTTTGGCAAAACAACAACCGCCAACCAATCGCGTCTTACACTACTGAGGCTTGAATGTCATCTCAAAGTCTTCTAAAAGAGGTAATTCCTTTGATCCCTACATCTTACACAGAAGATTATGTTACCCTACTGTGAAAAGATGGAGCCTATAAAGGATGTACTTTGAATCAAGGCCCTGGTGTTGGAGGATGGTGTGGGCTGGAAAAGTCCCACAGGCTTAAGCTTCTCCAAGACATTCTAATCCCCTTGGGCTTGTACCAGTGTTTTGGCAGGTGACTTAAGGAGCATTGTGCTCCAACGAGATTTGTGCGATTCTAATGAGATTTCACTAGGAAGAGTTGGCAACTATCTATTGGAACGAAAGCCAGTTGTCAAATGAAAATGATCTAAAACAGATGAAGTGAGTCTTTAAACAATTTTTTATAAGTGGCAAATTCACTTCAATTTCAGTCTGATTCACTTAACTGACACCTCACCTTCTTTAGCATTTGTCCTCTTTCTTCTGCTGAGTTTGACAACACTTAAATGACCACACATATCAAGGGATCAGAACTTCACATCCCAACATTTGAGTTTAGAATTTTTTTTTTTTTTTTACTCAGGTCAATAAGCAATTGCTAAGCAGCCATAAGACTTTAGCAACTACCTAGCAACCCTACAGCTACAACCATGCTACTCTAGCAATATCATAACAATATTACAGAACACCTAGTAACACTATAACAATGACCAAAACACTCAAGCAATATAACACCCTAGCAACCAACTAGCAATACCAAAACAATATTTCAGAAGATCTTGGTAATCACCTAGCAACACTATAGCACCGACCAAAACAGCCTAGCAACATCCAAGAAACACCTTATAGCCACACAAAAAGACACACTGTAAACCACTCAGAGCAACTGAGCAACCATCTAGCAACACTATAATAGCAATGTCCAAAACACCCTGACAACACTTTACGAACCACTCGCAACCACCTAGCAACACTACAGCCACCTCCAGAGTACCCTAGCAACATCATAGCAACCTCTCTAAAACACCATTGCAACCACCAAGTAACACCCAGCAGAACATCCTTAGCAACCAACTGGCAATACCAAAACAACCTTTCAGAAGACCTTGGTAATCACCTAGCAACACTATAGCACCAACCAGAACAGCCTAGCAACACCCAAGAAACCACTCAGAATGCCTGAGCAACCACCTAGTGAAACAAAACACCATAACAATCCCCTAAAACCACTCAGAACACCTGAACAACAATCTAACAACACTATAGCAATGTCCAAAAACATGCTAACAACACTATACGAACCATTCATAACACCTTAGCAACCACCTGGCAACACTATAAAGCGATGTCCAAAAACACCCTAACAACACTCTACGGACCACTCAGAACACCTTAGCAACCACCTGGCAACACTATAAAGCGATGTCCAAAAACACCCTAACACTCTACAAACCACTGTTAGAGGCTCTTCACACAGAACACGTTTTTCCATTCCAATGCGCCTCTTGTGCATTGTTTTTCTATGTAAACACTCTAGATGGATGTTTATTACTTTTGCGTTCACGTCTCGCGTCTTTTGCAGCGTCTCACACGAGCGCTACGTTTTTAAGATGCCTTGTCAATTTAAAAGAACTTGAACTTTTACATGCAGCGCCGCTCATCAACGTCAATTCCAAAACAGTGGACCAATTAGAAGACCCGGAGGCGGGACAAGCATTGTAAGCTTTTGTTTACAGTAGCAAATTGGCATACTGTAGCAACTGTTTTATTTGATGACAACTAGCTTTAGCTTGTGAACAAGCCAATGGTATGCCTCGTATTTATGTCTGCATTGGAGGATGGTGTAAACCCAAACAGATCTCTGTCCTGTCGTTCTCTGAACAGCGACACACCAGATGCACTTGTTACATCGGTAGAAGAATGGCATCTACGCTATAGTCTGTCTGACTCATCCTTATCCCAAGGTTACCGTAGTCCTCCAGATCTGGTCCCTATCCAGATCACATGGTGGACCTGCACCAAGACACGACCACAACACAGATCCTCAGCAGAGACCACAAGACCATACCAGCATGATCAATCGATCTTCAAGCAGAAGGAAATGGATAAAATATTTTGAATGCTAACGATACCGATCTGAATTCTATGGAAGCTTGTTTCCGCCACAGAATGAAAAATAAAAAAGGTAATTGTGACTTTTTATCTCACAATTCTGGCTTTTTTTCTCAGAATTGCATGTTCATATCTCGCAATTCTGACTTTATAACACGCAATTTGGAGATATAAGGTCAGAATTGCTAGATATCAACACTCAATTGCGTGTTATAAAGTCAGAATTATTTGTTTCTCAAATAAAGTCGCAATTATCTGTTTGAATGTTTTATTCTGTGGTGGAAACAAGTTTCCATAGAATTCCGACTGAATTCTGGATGAATGTTTGAATGCTACCGATCCTGATCTGAATTCTGACTTGTGATGCAGCCTGAATCTGAATCACACCGTGTTGGTTCGTTGGCCAGAGGAGGACTGGTCCCCTGACTGTTTCTCCCAAGGTTTTTTTCTCCATTCTGTCACATGATGGAGTTTGGGTTCCTTACAACTGTTGCCTTTGGCCTGCTTAGTTGTGGATACTTAATATTCAACAATGGCTGATTTGACACTTACACCACTGGATGAGAACTGAACTGAGCTGGACGATGACATCACTGTTTTCTGCAGAACTGCTTTATAGATGAAATTAACTCATTTCATAATTGATGTACTTTACACAGTGAACCGAAATAATGACTGTTTATTATTGTCTTTTTAGAGCTGCTTTACAGCAGAATTAAATTCTGTTTGCATCATTGACTCATTATTTTCCTGTTTATCCCTGTAAAGCTGCTTTGAAACTGTGCTGTATAAACAAAGGTGACTTGATTTGTTGAATTGGGGTTTGAGATGAACTCTGCAGGACAGTGGCCCTCCAGGAGCAGGACTGGACACCCAATCTTAACAACATCAAATGACACTCTTTCTTCAGAGTAGGAAGAAACAACAGAGCAGTCTATCTTAGAAGGCTTCACCTGGGGCAACCGGGGATTAAGTGTCCTGTTCAAGGACACAATGGGGAGCTTATGATTTGCCCCGTCTGGCCTTAGAATCCACAACCTTTGGGTTTTTAGTCCAGCTCTTTAACCACTAAGCCACTTCGGAGCTATTTTTGCCACATAGGAAAGAAAATTGAGAGAAAATGCCTTTCTTTTTCTCTGTGTCTAGTAAGTGTGTTGCAGTGTATTATTTTGAGCACATTGTTTCTTGTGGGGACTTCATACATGGACAAAAATGTCTGTGTTGTTCTCGCTGTTGTGTTTCGTCAGCTGTTCTTGCTGACTGTGACTTTGTGATTCCGATGACTTTGCCGGAAATCCCTGTGACTGACGGCTGATGACAGGATCTCAGACCAGACAGGCTTTTCGGATGCCTCAGTCGATGGTTTGGGCACATTGACACGTTTGAACTCTATTGCAGATACCGTGAAGTGTTTTGGTTATAATATAATACTTGCATGGGCTCATGTCTCCCAGTCTAATGAGACCCTGATGGCCAATCACGGCGCCTGGATCTTAAGTGGACGTCCGATTGGTTTGTTGCCTAAATCACCTTATACACATAACCTTATAGACATATGACTGTGGGTTTTAACAATTACACAGTACTTTGCATGAGTTAGTAGAGTTTCTTTTTGCGAGAGTCTAGCAGTATATTATAAACTGATATACAGTAATCATGTATTTCTCCACCATAATTCTGAAGCTCAAAGACGCTTCCATCAAGGTTTGCATTGGCGCACTTTTGCCTTAATCTTTTATTAAGCTTCATAGATGAGGGGTGGAGGGGTGTTCAGGGGTTCTAAGCATCAGCATTCCCTAACCTGCTTTAGAGAATTATAGCTTGTGCCAGTATATTGAGCTTGAATTATTCGAAATGCTTTCTAAGCATCTCACAGTACTGAGTCTGACTGAGAGCTAAAAATAAACCAACACACAATCCTTTGAATTGCTTCCACATTTGAAATGGTAATATGTAGCTAATTTATTTGTTTTGGGACATGATGTATATATAGTCTAACAGAGCAATACATAATACAATTCATAAATTCTATAAATATTTTAAGGCACTCTTACATTTTTGTTTTTTTGTTTTGTGTGTGTTAGATTCAAATGATCAAACCAAATGGCGTCTGCAAACAAAACATGATAGAGCTTTTCTACAAACGTTTTATTATTAGCCATTTTGAAAGGACAATTTTGCAGTCGTTTCCAACTGTTTTCTTGGTAAGTTTAGTGGATCTTTACATTAACTATCAACATACCCACACATTATATTATATTATATTATATTAATTATATTATATTATATTATATTATATTATATTATATTATATTATATTATATTATATTGTATTGTATTGTATTGTATTGTATTAATTATATTATATTAACCAGCAACCCAATATAGGGCAAGCGGTTTAAAATGTATACTTTATTTTATTTTATTCTTTTAATTTATATTCTTAAATATTATAATAACATATTTTTTATGTTTTTGACCCTGACAAACTTGTTTTTGCAAATGTTTTTGCTTAAAGTGTGTTTGTGCTATTGTTCTTTTAAAATGAATTCCACTTGGTTTGATATTTTGTTATCCGATGCACTAGAGTGTTAATATACATTTTGAAATTGCCTTTATAAAAATATATTATTATTTAGCTGAGCAAAGTTTTAAAAACAATGTAAATTGAGTTCTTTTATCATATTTTTATTTCTGCCGTACAGCAGGATTGATTCATCAAAGAATAATATTTGTAGGACTTTTTCTGACTTTTTCAGAGAGGGGAAGGAACTAATGAGAGAAGCAGGGTAGGAGGGGACAAAGTGAAACTGTACAAAACACACACACACACACACACACACACACACACACACACAGCAACAGCATCCACTAATGTCCTGTCAGGTTGGACCTTCGCGGTTTGTGTTGTGTCAAAGAGGAATCTCAGGTCCCTGCTGAATTCCAAATTGATCTGTCAGGATGTTCGGGCCAATATCCCCCCACCCTCTGCTGGAGAGTTGCCACTTTTGTGAGTCTCAGGCCTCTCCCAGTCTGTCAGCGGAGAGAAATCCCGGTTTGAGGCCACCGGCTGCAGTGTTCAGCAGTTTCTCTGTGACCTTGGCACAGGGGTAACCGTGACATCTGCAGGGACCAGACCTCTGCTGTACAGTGATGTTGTGTTCAGGGCACCGGACCGAGAGGAAGCCTCTGTCAATGTGTCAGCATGACTGAAGCTGGACAGGTAGAATCATGGCGCCCGGATCAAATTTAAGGACTGTGTTGCTGAACCAGTCAAAAAAAAAGATAATAATACATGCAAGCATTTCAACTGACAGGAAGTTGATTCATGGGGAAGATGACTGGGACGTCAATCCCTTAGGAAAATGGCACTTTTTGCTGATGCTTTAGAATAAAAATCCCCCAAAAATCATAAAGCAATGCAAATCACACAGCCTTTTGATGGATTCCATCATTTATTATTATATATTTTTTAATCTCACATTGTTGCTAACATCATTATTATTATTTATTTTTAATTTTTTGAGAAATAGAGCACCAGGGGAAATGAATCTCAACCCCGTATTCACTGATTTCCGATCAACTGTGTTTTCTATGTACTTCAAATGTAATATACTTTTCAGGAATGCAAAATATGTATGGATGGTTTCTTTTTTCCATTCCCCAACATCTCACATTAAAGGGATAGGACGTCCTTTTGAAAGCAGTCCACACAAAGAGTTTGTGGAATTCATATCTCACGATAAGGATTACAATATACTATAATATGTATATATCTATGTACATATATGGCACTTGAATACATAAAAGCAATATATCTGTTTCACACAAATGAAAGCAACGGGCGCTTTGGTGTCAAAAAATAAATAAATAAATAAATACAAAAAAAGATAGACAGTTAAGCGTTCTGCAGCATTGGCCAGTTCACCGGCTACCGATCTGCAAGTCAGCTTAAATATAACGGAACAATAACTTATGTTAAGGTCAGTGGTGCAAGCACAGGCAACCAAATCATTTAAGATGCCAGTCTATCTAAGAGTGATATGATTTATATAGTATGGATAAACATAAATGAACTGCGGTCTATCTAGTTGCGGTGAGTAAACTGAAACTATCATATGTGCAATCTAAAACCAGAATGAGAATACAATATAATAAAACAAAAAAGACCTTCACAGCACGATTCGGGTTCGTTTTGGCTTCTTTAAAATCCATATTTAGTGCAAAACATATTTAGGGTTCAACTGATCATGTGAATGAAGAAATAAATAAACATTGTCATAAGCGTTCCATTCTGACCAATAAAAAAGTTGCATCAGTGCCCTTGAGTAACTGATAAGGAACAGATTGGTCCATTTGTTCTGGTTGTCCATAACAGACAAACAATATCCATCATCCCCACCATGAAACAGGCGAGATGAACAGTTCACAATAACTTCTCTTGTATATAATCTAACGCCGTGGTTCTTCAGTTTTTTGCACATTTTAGATGCCAAATGGAGCCAAAAGTGAAAATTGGGTCATCATTTAACTCACCCTGATGTCGCTCTGTGGAACACAAAAGAAGATATTATGAAAAAAAAAAAATGAAAAAAAACTCTCAGTGGCTTTAATGGGGTCCAGTGTTGTCGACTTTCATTGCATGGACAAAGCAAACATCTTCTTTTGTGTTCCACAGAAAAAAAAAGAAAGTCATACTGATTTGGAACGACATGAGGGTCAGTAAACGATCAGGCTCCGAGAATTGAAATGGGTGTTTCGGATTAGGGAAACATCCAAAACGTGCAACCTGGGGTCTTCCTGGACCTGGATTGAGCACCACATGAAGATAGCATTAGACGTAGGCAGAGTCACTCGACTGGGTGCGGCCGAAATTAGGCATGCTCATCCGGGGCAAGTCCTTGTTTCTGATCTCATATATGGACTTCCTCCTGGCCTGCACCCCCCTCACCGCCGCTTTAATTTTCCTCCAGCCCAGGTGATTGAGTTCCGCCAGGTTGAGCACCACGCAAATCCCGCTGACCGCGAACATGAAGACGAGGAACACGGTTTTCTCCGTGGGTCTCGAGACATAGCACTCGACGTCTTTGATGCAAGGGTACCGGTCGCACTCGTACACGGCGGGCACGTTGAATCCGTACAAGAAGTACTGCCCCACCAAGAAGCCGATCTCCAGCGCGTTCCTGAAAACCACCTGAATGATGTAAAACCTCGAGATGCCCTCTTGTCGTCTCATTTTAGATTTGGTAGTTCTCATGGCCGAATGAGGGATCTCTTTCACTTCCATACAGTCGGGCTCTGATTCTTTGGTGGAGTTTTCGGTGTTCTGGAGTACTCCGTTCACGATGGTGTTTTTGATCTTTTTGCTGTCGTCTCGTCTCATTGAATCGGGATCTTTGTCGAGGGACAGGTAGACCATGGAGTATCTGCGCTCCTTCTGTTTGGCCGACTGATGCACCGAGTATGTGATGAAGCACAGACTGGGAGTGCATACCATGATGATCTGGAACACCCAGTATCTGATGTGAGATATAGGGAACGCTTTGTCATAGCAAGCTTGGTTACAGCCCGGCTGTAAAGTGTTACACACGAACATGGACTGCTCGTCGTCGTACACGGTCTCTCCGACTATTGCCACGATTAGAATTCGGAAGATCACCACCACTGTCAGTAGGATCCTTAAGAGACAAAGAAAGATATATTTTAAGTTCATAGTGTATCTGCTCCAGTAGTCAAGTAAAAAAAAAAAAGAAAACAAATATGTAATTGAAAACATCCTGTTAAATTTACTATTAAAAACTGGCAGTCCTAACCATATTTCATGAATGCTACTGATTTGCTTGTTATCTGATAATGATACAATATTTCAGTAACTAAATTAAATTTGTACAATGCTTTGTTCTTTGCCTATACTGATATGTAGTACAAATTGTTAAACAGATGAGCACATAATGAATTACATTTGATTAAACGGACACAAACAGTAGCGTTCATATAGTGTACATTTACCTACACAAAACATAATCAAGGTACTGAAATAGGCAATGTACAATGACCAATTAGCATCAAATTTAACATTAAACACTCAAAATTGACATCTGGCAACCACCTTTTTACTGATTTCGACACATTTATTATCGAGTCGAATATAACACAGATTGTCACCGTTAAAACCGTCACTTTTAGTATTTCACAGTAAAATTACCATGTAATGTCTGTTAATTTTTTATTGTATATAATATGGTAACTTACAGCTAACCAGTTAACAGGTTTTTTTAACTGTATCATTGTACATTCATTGGCTGTGCAGATTGACGCGGGGAGCTGTCCAGTGCTGAAACTCTCTCCACAGGCAAACGCGCGCATCCAGTCAGGGCGCGCACAACATTTCTTTGAAAGCATATACGATCTGACATGGAACAGTAATCTTACCGATGGCACAAAAGCTTCGTTTATCAAAATGTGCAGTAACAACAGCAACAAAAAGCATTATCTCAATTATTCGAGCGCTTTTCTGTCCTTGGCAGTGCAGAGATCATTAAGTTCCAGTGGCCAATCGCCCTTATTCAGAAGGGTCACTGCGTAATGACCTCAATGTTTTTTTTTTTTTTTTATATATATATACTAAGCAATCAATAAACATTTTTCCACTTTTTTTCCCTCACCTCCCGATCATAGTAGAGTGCTGTTGGACAGCCGCCTCCAGGAGACGCTCGAGAATTGTCCATTCCCCCATGGCTGTTCATTCGGAGACGCTATAACACAGTGGACCGTGTGAAATCAAATGCGAGCTAGTGTTCCGCGTCTATCGCTCTAAAGGCGAGTGTAATATCGGGTGAATGCATTGATTAGTCGCTGCTGTCCACCTTGTCGTCCACGCCTCGCTCCGGAGCGCGCGCCCTCGTCTGAGGTCCTGATTAGTCTAAAGCCTTCCTATTTTCTGTCTCGCGAGCAGGACGATAGGTCGCTCTGAGCCTAAACGGAGGGGAGTATAATGTTTGGCTCGTGCTAATCCCGCTTTAAGTAGACTTCCCACTCCTCCTCCCCCCTGCGTCACGCGCAGACAGGTTGTCGGAGAGAAATCAGAACAGCAGGATTTATCCGTTTCATTATTCTCCGAATATGCCAGAGATGCACTGATTAATCCGTAATAAAATCATTGGTGATAAACTCAAATCACTGGGGATGTCTGTCTCCGGCTCACACACACCCACCAGCGTGACAGGATGGGAGTCCGAAGCAGATTAGAGTTTAGAGTGCGCGCGCGCTCGATAATAAACAGGGCGCAAATCGTGGGGGGTAATTATAAGGCTTGAAACCCCGCAAAGAAAGAAAGTCTAAATGTAAGTAGAGGTTTCCGCACGCGGGCTTCACATAGCGATTTATAAAGCACGAAAAGCACTGTAATTATATGTATTTATATCATGTATCATGTATTAAAAAACAATTTTTAAGGGGTTAAAAAAACATATTTATAATAGATTTACATATCGCCACCTTCCTAAATTAATTGCTTTTACAATTATTTTTTTTTGCATAAGTCATCTCCTCATGATGCTGGCCACCTCTGGTAAAATCGCCCACATCCTCAGTTGAACAGATCATGCAATTCTACCCCTGTAGTATATGTCAAGAGTGAGTGTGACTTATTTTGCCTAAGTCAAAAGACAATGAGACTTAGGCAATTTTACAAGCTTTTCAAGATGGCAGCTGCATCAAGAAGAACGAAAATCTACTTAACCTCTGAAGTTAGGCTCAGTTTTTCCCTCGCGTTTTTCGCGTACCGATGATGACATTGATCCCTGTTCACACAGATCTCTGAAAATGACTAAAAACGCTGTATTATCATGCCAGGCCAGTAGTTGGCGATGTCACTTTATAAAGAAATACTACGCGCCTACAGACTGAACACGTGCACTTTGAAACGAGTTTTTTCCTGAAAAAATGACTAGGGCAATTATTTTTAGATGACGATATCACAAAATAAGAACTTTAAAATGTGTTTTGACGACATTTAGCCAGAGACGTCATATTGCAACGGTTGTTGTGCGAGACCGATTGCGCCCCCAAAAGGTATCTTTATACTTATTTTAGCAAATATTTCAATGTAATATTGTAGACCGCCCTTAAATTCATTGTATTTTCGCACACACTGTTTACAATAACAATGCAATGCGTTTTCTGTTCTGCAAAACGCATGAGATTACAAGCGCATATTTTACAACAGCTGATCGAGTTGGTTAATCTGAACTCTTCACATCAAGCGCAGTTCCATAACCCTCACTTGCACCCTCCTGCAGCAGGTGATGAAAGGTAATCAAACATCTATTTGTGGTAAAGGCCTGTTGGTGAACTTACAGTGGTGAGTAATCGCTTTAGGACAACCCACTAGGATAATGGAGAGATAAAAACAATGCATGACAAGCATGGGATATCCCTCAACTAGGAGTTGAGACTGTAAAACTGATGGGCAAGCAATGTTTGCATATATTTATAGTGCAGGTAAGATAAAAATAAATATTCTCATAAGCCTGAAGAGGGCATCTTGACAATGAGCTGCGTTCTCCTCTGATCTCACTTCGCCTCCTAGAGAGCGGCAGCTATTTTAAACTGGGTGCTAATTGAAGTCGCAAATATGAATCCATCACAGCTAGCTTTTATGCAGACCTGTGCTGTTTTAACGAACAATGCATGTCTTGTATTAAATTCAAAATGCTTCTGGAGGAAAAAGATGATTTCTTCACAAATTCCCCGGTCTTGTTTATTTAAAAACCAATAAATATTCACATACAAATTTTGTTCTGAACCAGTAAATAACTACAAACAAATTGCACTTTGGTGTAAACATACTGTACAAGGAAAAATACAGGCAATATCTGCCTGCATGCATAAGAGGCGGAGGTAATGTTGAGGATTTCAGTTTTTTGCATCCATAATCAGTGTAATATGGGTCTCCTGGCACTTAGAAGCACTTCCTGTGGACGATGGATGGGCCAGCCTCATCGTATTCCTGCTTGCTGATCCACATTTGCTGAAAGGTGGACAGTGAAGCCAGAATGGAGCCACCGATCCAGACGGAGTACTTGCGCTCAGGGGGAGCGATGATCTATGAGAAAGAAGACACGTGATTATTACAAATCCAACAACAATAAAATAAGACCGGAAAGCTTAATGACTGAATAAATATTCAACCTTGATCTTCATGGTGCTGGGGGCCAGAGCTGTGATCTCCTTCTGCATACGATCAGCAATACCTGGGTACATGGTGGTGCCACCAGACAGGACATTGTTGGCGTACAAGTCCTTACGGATGTCGATGTCGCACTTCATGATGCTGTTGTATGTGGTCTCATGGATACCAGCAGACTCCATACCTTTGTTAAGCAAAAGAAGCAGTGAAAACTATGAAAAATAAAGCTAAAAATGAAAGAAAATATGTTTGTAGCTTAATTTTTGCTAGCAGCATGCAAATATTTGGATGTAACTACATGATACCCAGACAGCAACATAGTGTCGGGCCAGATCCAGCCCACATCTGGTACGCGTCGAATCAACATGTACCAGATGTGGCACGGATCTGGGCCGACACTATGCTGCTGTCTGAACAACTATGTAGGCCTAATATAAACGGAAAAGTTTTTCCTTCGCGTTTTTCGCGTACCAATGATGACATTGATCCCTGTTCACACAGATCCCTGAAAATGACTAAAAACGCTGTATTATCATGCCAGGCCAGTAGTTGGCGATGTCACTTTATAAAGAAATACTACGCGCCTACAGACTGAACACGTGCACTTTGAAACGTTTTCAAAAGTTTGCATGTTCAGGCCCCCAAAACGCTATTGTCGTGTAAATGAACGGCCAAAACGAATAAAAAGAATGTGTTTTTAGCTGAAAACGATGTCGTGTAAACGGCCCCTTAGACACTGGTAAAATTAATATTATATCACCCACCAATGAAAGAAGGCTGGAAGAGGGTCTCGGGACAACGGAAACGTTCATTTCCGATAGTGATGACCTGGCCATCAGGCAACTCGTAGGATTTCTCCAGAGAAGAGGAGGAAGCAGCAGTGGCCATTTCATTCTCAAAGTCCAGAGCGACGTAGCACAGCTTCTCCTTGATGTCTCGCACAATCTCACGCTCAGCTGTGATAATGAAATTCCAGTTTTAACAGTATATTAATATATGGTTTGATCACTCACATTGTAAAAAAGTATATGATCAATAAGTTGTAACAACATGTTTTTACATTGCTTTAACTCATAAAAAATAAGTTAAGCAATTTTCAACTTTTTCATTCAAGATTCAACTAAAAGTCAATTTAATGTAATTTAAGTTGAAATGATTTAAACATCCAAGTTGATTGTATTTAAAAATTTAAGGCAGCAACTTAATGAGACGGCATAGTTTATTCATACCAGTGGTCACAAAAGAGTAGCCACGCTCAGTCAGGATCTTCATCAGGTAGTCGGTCAGGTCGCGACCGGCCAGATCCAGACGCATAATGGCGTGGGGAAGAGCGTAACCCTCGTAGATAGGGACATTGTGGGTCACGCCATCTCCAGAGTCCAGCACAATACCTACAAACGACACATTTTGTTTTACAGTTCTAGACAAACCTAAAAGGAGTGAAGTATTTTAATGCATGTATTCGCAAACAACACTCACCAGTGGTACGGCCAGAGGCGTACAGTGACAGCACAGCCTGGATGGCCACATACATGGCAGGAACGTTGAAGGTCTCAAACATGATCTGCAAACGAATGGTAGCCAGACATTTTTAATATTTGTGACAACAGGGTGAGTAAATGAGTTCATATTTAGGGTGAACTGTCTTTTTAAGTTTGTGGAGTCATTGAATGTGCACATGTTTGGGAATGTTCAAGCAAGTTTACCTGTGTCATCTTCTCTCTGTTGGCCTTGGGGTTAAGAGGAGCCTCAGTGAGAAGGGTGGGATGTTCCTCAGGGGCCACACGCAGCTCATTGTAAAAGGTGTGGTGCCAGATCTTCTCCATATCATCCCAGTTGGTGATAATACCGTGCTCGATTGGGTACTTCAAGGTCAGGATACCTCTCTTGCTCTGGGCCTCATCACCCACGTAGGAATCTTTCTGTCCCATACCTACCATGACACCCTGTTAGGGAAGAGAAGATAGCAATAGTTCAGTACTGTATTATATTTACATTTATGCATTTGGCAGATGCTTTTATCCAACATTTAACTTACAGTATGCCATAGTATGCTAAATATCGTGATTGTACCTGGTGGCGAGGACGACCAACGATGGAGGGGAAGACAGCGCGAGGCGCATCATCTCCGGCAAAGCCAGCCTTCACCAGGCCGGAGCCATTATCACACACAAGAGCGGTGGTCTCATCGTCGTCACACATGGTGTCAGCTGGGATTCTATATGAGGATCAGAAACATATCTGAACATGCTGCGAACATCGAAGTCATTTGCATTCCTGCCAGGCTCAAGCGTTCTCTTGAATAGACAAATAGACCACCATCCCATCTAAAATTCTTCTAATATACTCTTATAAATAAACATTCTTTGTTGGCATATGGTTCCATGAAGAACCGATCTTTCCATTGCACAAAATGTTCTTTATAGTAGAAAAAGGTTATTTATTCACTCTGAACCCCAAATGGTTCTTCTATGGCATCACTGTGAAAACCATACTTAGCAACTTTTTTTTTGTTTAATTTTTTTTTTTTTAAGAGTGTAGTTCAGTAGAACTACACTCTTTAAAAAAAAAAAAATTAAAAAAAAAGTTGCTAAGTATGGTTTTCACAGTGATGCCATAGAAGAACCATTTGGGGTTCAGAGTGAAAAAATAACCTTTATAACAGAACCTAAGTATGGTTCTGCCTCATGAGATGCAGACATGCTCATCTTTGATGGACTTATCCTCATGACAAAGTTTCAAAAATAAGAACATTAGGCCTAATAACATTTCTGAAACTCAAAGTCAGCAAAGTATTCTTAACTGGCAACTCTTAAGCCTCGGAAATGTTTGTTTAGCTCAAGAGTCAATTATTTTCATTATAATTCCAGCAGAACTGGCCTCGTTTAAATCCTGGCGTTCAGAAGATCATCCCATTAAATGAAGTCTGACATTTCTGAAAGCTTTAGCTGTACTTACCAGATCAGCACCAGGAGCTGGTTCCCTTGGAGAGTGAATAGACGACGCCTTGAGAAGCAGCCAATTTATACTCCACGAATGGCCCGGCGCCCGCTGGACTTCCCTCTCCTTATTTGGTATCCCGAGCGCCATTGAGGGTGGAGTGGCCATGAATGGAAGGGCGCGGAGAGGAGAGACCCCCGTGAGGCATTCGGTCCCAAGCCCATGTATGGGAAGACGCGGGGAGGCGTCGCGGGAGGGGGGCGAGTGATGGTATTCCACGATTTTCAGCACGTCATTATTAATCACATTTGTTTAGATGTCATCCCTTAAATCTGCATGTTACGCGCTAAATACAACTGATATGGCAATAAGAGTTTTTTATTTATTTTTATTTATGTAAAAGTTTACCTAGTTTACCTAGACTTCATACTTATTTTTTAACGACAGATAATCAACCGTTTGCACCTAATGATGATTAATGACGACGAAATACGAATGTGTCGGCGTTTCTGAGGAAAACGAGAGTTTTGAAACAGGGAATAAACAGGGAGAAAAAGAACACATTTGATAAAAATAAAAAAAACACTATACTTGCTGTAACGTTTCTGTCTGTGCCTATATACATTTTTGTGTGTGTAAATACTTTTATAATGTATTTGAATTGTATAATTCTCAATACATATCAGAAGAGTAAAAATATCTATCTATCTATCTATCTATCTATCTATCTATCTATCTATCTATCTATATATCTATCTATCTGTCTGTTTGTCTGTTTGTCTGTCTGTCTGTTTGTCTGTCTATCATAATCTTTATATAATACAGTTTAATATCACTGCATTAGAATAAGTAGAATGACTTAACTTTGAAATTAAATCATTTGTTAGTCTTTGAATTTGAAGAATAACAGTATATCTATATAAAGGGGACTGACAATATAAATGTATTTGGGAGAATGATCATTTGAGCAAATTCAATTTGAGTGAAATCCTGAAATCACAATAGACAAGACAGGATGCCCAAAATGCAATTGTGCTGTTTTGTCATCCATCCCCCATTCAGGCCAACCCTTTCATCTGACGTGTCCCTGCCATTTGTCTCCATTTATATCATAGCTGAAGTGTTTGAGCTTTAGCAAGATAAAAGGGGAGAATGCAAAACTCATGTAGGGTTATCTGTCTGCTTTATTACGTGAATAGAACTGGCACTGTGTATCAAAGACACTTAATGAGACTTTATTTGGCTTGAGAGTCATCACCCTTTTAGAGGCAATGATTAAGATGAATTTTATTATAGGGAGCTGCTCTGTTTCTGATAGGCCAGTTTCATAGAAGAGGTTCAAATAACATTTTACAAACCTGTGGTACCACATCAGCAACTTTGAAAATCGTTGTTAAAGACCCACACCCTTAGGTTAGCAGAGCTAAATTGATGAATAGAGGATTTTAAAATGGGGATTGTGGAACTCATGTCAACGACCATTGCCGGTGTTCACCGTATTAAAGTGTTTAACCCAAAATTGCTGAGTTGCGGCATTATCTGAGTTCACCTCCTCTCTCCTGTATCAGCATTTCGACCCATTTCTGGATTTATAGGGGTCAAAAGAAAGTATGTTGCTGTGTCTGGATTTCCATTGTTCAATGTTCGTTTGCACTACAGTGTCCAAATCAGTAATGGACGTTCCCTCTCATAATGTTAAATTCATGTGACTACTGAGTGATGTAACGTGCTGTTTTATGCATAATCCCCAACATTCTCTGTCTGAGCATCTGTCAGCCGGCAGGGGCTTAATGTTTCCTCTATTTGAACTCGTGGTTGTGTTTAAGGTGATTTGGCTGCTACCAAAATAACCTTGATATTTGCTCGAACCGCACGTCTGCAAATACGGGTCAAGCTTCCGAATAGGTTCATAATCATCAAGAATATTCTTCATATTTTTGTTGCAATGTAAGTGAAGTGCAACCAGAAAATTCAGTCTTCACAGCTCGCTTTCCTCTGCAATACACTCACTTTGAACTTACAGTAAACTTTAATCCCTTTTAGAAGCAAAACAGCCTGTAAGGGGTGAGCGGTTGTGCTTAATCTACTTGCTGTTTCTCTCGCAGCTCTTCCTTCCAATAATCCACTCACACTTCAAAAAGTGTGTTTAACATTCCCGTTGAGGGCATCTCCAAAATGTTCCAAAATTACAGTAATCTTTTGTTCACAATGTTCCTTTGCTAATCTTATGCAAATGGTTTCCGTGACATCTTTCTTTTGAAATGTAGATGCGTCTCCTTTGCCCTTTAAGGACCTCTTGTGCTTATTAGATACTTAAAAAGGAAAGCTGAAGGTCATAAGTCTTCAGATGAGCCGAGGTTTCCGTTGAGCGGAGAAACATTATTATTCTAGGGTCACATTCTCTGGATGGTAATGCCGTCTGGTCCTGTCACAGGATATCTGTTGCTTGTTGCCAGCTAGATCTTTCTGTGGCCCTCTGAAACTCAATGCATTTCATCCTCTGATTTGTTGAATGCATTCATCACACAGCACACTCATGATTTCA
The DNA here is from genome assembly GCA_021554675.1 of Leuciscus idus. Lineage (NCBI taxonomy): Eukaryota > Metazoa > Chordata > Actinopteri > Cypriniformes > Leuciscidae > Leuciscus > Leuciscus idus. Next base: position 17,932,227 of record CM038638.1, on the reverse strand, counting down.
GAAAAGGCTTAATCAGATATCCAATACTAAGCAATGTTTTGACACTGTCACTCACATTTTATAAATAGCTGATTACATAATTATGATGTGAGCCATGTTGTGTCCTACTAACCGCTCTCATCGTTCATCATATGCTCTGAATGACTTACAGAACTGACATAGTAATATGTATTTCTATGTGTTAGACATTCAAAGGAACAACCCCAACTAAATAAAATACATTTGTTGCCAGTTGTAGTACTCGAAATAAGAACTTCAAATTGTATTGGTTCAATCAGCAATCAATAACCTGTGACAATACATAAAGGCCATAAATGTAATTTGATGGATGGGGGATTGAGCGGTCTGTGTCAAATGCAATCACGAATAAAGTCTGAGTGAGAGCCAGACATTTCATAGTGGAGTCTGGAATGCTGAATCCATGCCTTCTCAGTGATCTCGTTCTATGTGCGCAGAGCTGAACTCATGCCAGCTTCACAGGAATAACCTGTCACCACCCTCTCTCTCTTCTTCTTCGTCTCTCTTGTTTGGCATAGATACACTTACTGTGTTTTCCTCATGTAAACATTCACTCTGAATGTGTCTTTTCAGTTGGTAAACAGAACATGACATTTACGAATTCTTCAGAACCTCGAACAATAAAGGCCTCAGTATACTCACGGCAAAATAATTTTTCATTCTTCACTTAGAGGTCAAAATAAGTTACCAGAGCAGCGGTATGATGTTATCTCAACACTGCGGATGAATATGTAAATCGTAATCGTAAAGTTACGTAATCGCCACGGACCACTGGTAGTTCGAAGGTGTTTACCAGTCAGAGCGAGCCAGTCAAACTCCAGGAACAAACTCCAAACAAACTTTGTTTTGGACTGATTTTGTTCAAAATGACGTCAAACAGTTCATGCTTTGATTTCACTTGAAGTATATCAGGGCCTCAAAGGTGCGGTCACACTGTTGTTTAGGGAAGTTTTTGCGGGGGTGAAATGCAGTCATTTCAACAGGATTCCACGCGATCAGGAATTTTGCATAAATCCTTTCAAAGTTCAAATTTGGTAAACTCTGACTTTATCGATTCGATTTCTCATCACGTGAAGACTTGTGATCAACAGAAAATCAATAAGCAACCTCTTAGCCAAATAAAAAGAACACAAACTTTTGCAGACTTACAGGAAAGTGGAGCGGATTGTATATTTTTACATTTGGGATTTGTTATTAATTGTTAAAGGTTGAATTTAAAAGATGCTTCAGAGCATGAAATCTTATCACAACTATTGCAATGTCCAAATAAATTTTGCGTGTTCAAGGTTTAGTGTGACCATTCCTTGATAGTGAAAGATTTCATCACGCAGATTTTCAAGAAAATCAGGAATAAAAAATAAAAAAACCAGGATCAAGTTGATCATGAAGATTCGCTGTGTTCACCATCAGAAAGCTGCTTGGGTAACACTTTATTTTACAGTATGTGTACTTACAGTGTACTTACACAAGAAAGCACTGGGTAAATGTAAGATGGGTTAAGGTTAGGTTTAGGGATAAGTTCAGGGTTAGTACCTTATCACCCAGTTATTGTAAATGCTATAATAAGTACACAGTATGTACATGGGGAACAGGACTGTAAAATAAAGTGCTACATCTTCTTGATTTGAAAGTGACTGTGTGAGCTGTGTGAGCTGTGGGCCTTTATGCCCATGACATTTGCCAAAATGTCACTAATAAGAATGCACCTTATGAGAATAAACATATCAATGCATGGAAGATCTACACTATATGCTTGTCCCTGTAGGTTTGGAGTCTCCAGTTTCCTTTGTGTGTGGTCCAGTGGATTGTTTTGAAAAAACCCTTGTGAATAAAATCTTTTTTTCTAGTGTTGATTCATCTGCTGTCATTTGTGAAGGACTTAAAAAAAGGATGGAACAACTGTTTTGTAGATATTGGCTCCCTGGTGCTTCCTGTTGCTTTCAGTTTGAGAAGGTTTGTATGTGTGTGTTTAGGGGGAGAGTCGCTTGTGGAACAGCTGCTGGGGTGTTTGACAGCTCACACTCCCCTCCTTAACACACACACACACACACACACACACACACACACACACACACACACACACACACACACACACACACACACACACACACACACACACACACACACACACACACACACACACACACACACACACACCTGTCTGCTCAGAGCATAGAGTACCATGCACAGTACAACCTAAGACTTAAGAGGTCCCAAGATTACTGTTTGTTTACAGGTCAGCAAAATGGTGACACATTTTCCCCATAGGAAGTGTTTAGAGCACACAGACAATGGTTGTGCTGTGCCCCCTTGAAAGGCAGTTAATTCACAACCATGCCAACCTTTGCATATGACTGAATATAACACCATAAACTAGATTTTTACATTTTCTAAAGTAAATGTGAACAGTGTTTGATTCATCTAAAATGATCGCTGACACATTAGGTTGTTGCAACGACTTTGCTACTTTGTTAGCACGTTGCTCTGCAGTTGGGTGTTCTGGTTGAAGTAACTTGCTATCATTTTGAGTGGTTGTTAGTTGTTCCTAAAAATGAAGGTTTCAAAAGGGTTTTTTGCAGTGATCCCATACAAGAACCATTTTTGTTTTTTCAAAGAACCTTTCAATAAACAGTTCTTAAAATAATTTTTTGTTGTTAGTGTGAAGAACCATCAATGTTAATAAATAACCTTTAGTCCTAAGCATGTGGTTTGCAAACATTGAGTGCTTATTAGCATGTTTCAATGAAGTTGCAAGGGGTTGTGACACATTAGCCAACATGTTCTGAGTGATTTCAATGCACTTCTTAAGGTGTTCTTGATGGTTACCCTTATGGAACAAAAATATATGGGAATATACTGCAAAATATAATGCAATATATCGTCCCCTTGGAATTATAAGGTTCTATCTGACATTTGTATCAAAATTTAGTTATTCACATATTCTTATTCTGTGACAACTTATTTACATTATGTGATGTTTTTTTTTTTAAAGCTGTGTACATTTTGGGACTTTTTATTGAAAAAACAAAAAGGTTCTATCTACAAAGTCGAACTCTAACTTGGCTCTATAAGGTTCTACCTGCGTGAGCCAATCAGCACTTCGAATGCACAGAAGAGGACCAATCAAAAAATTTGTCATAGAGAGTATAAATCTGTGTTTTAAAAAATGAGTCACAGAGAGTATTATAGTTCTGTTTTAAAAAATGAGTCTGACATTTTTTGTGATTATATAGTCAGTGAATCATTTTTCAATGATTATTGAACTATGAATTAATTTGCTGAAGCATGTCTGTTTTCTTGCAGTTTTTAAAGTCTTAAAATGTCTTAATTTTTACAATATTAAGCCTTAAAGGTCAAATAGTCAACAATTTAATTGATGGGGTCTTAATTACAACAATAAACGCATGTTATTTGAGCCATAGTGATGTCTAGAGAAAGCCATTTTACCTGGCCCACTTTAGATGGAATAAAGTCCTGCTCAGATGTATTACAGTAGCTGCTTTCTGTCTAAACAAAAGAAAGATTAAAGTAACAATTTCTGCAATAATGTGTTTAATTACCCACCAAATTGGTATCAAAAATTAACATCTGCACTGGACAAAATATTTAGACCTACCTTGCTTAATTTGAAATGTCCTAAATACAGGGAGGTGCTAAAAATATGAAATAAATGTCATAGAAAGGATAAAATTTTACTTTCTAACACATGTTGAGACATTGTTACAACATTAATAATTTTATATTTAGTGTTCAAATAATGTTTTGGCAGATAGAACCTTATAATTCTAAGCGGAAAGTGTTTTTTTAATTTTTTTTTTATTAGAAGGTTCTATCTGCATTTGACCCATTCCAAAAATCCCCATTTACAAATTTGAGAGGATTTTGATATTGTATATTTAGAATACATTTAGGGTCCCTGTTATTTTCATGTTTGAAAGAAACTTTTTCAAAAACTTTGAAGCTCAATATCTCAAAACTGCTCAGAATGCAGATAGAACCTTATAATTCCAAGGGGACGATATAACATAATACATTTTCATATGGGAAACTGTTATAATGTTCTATTATTTTGGAATGTAAAAGGTTTTCTGGTATATGTGAGTTTTTGGGGTCACCATTGTGCTGAAGAGTAAAGCCTGTGGTTCGGTTGACGATTGGCCCAATACTATAATTACTTCTTTTTTTTTAAAGTAATGGCTGTTCCTGCTTCAGCACAGTGGCAGTCTCTTGGCTAAATACTTTAATGCATGCATGTATGTTTGTGCTTTTGTTAACTAGCTTGAAAATATGAAACATTTATAAGTAAATAATTAAAAAAATATAAGAATACAACCTTATAAATTTCACTATATTATGTGTGTTAATGTTGCAGGAGTAAATATATCTGCAATATATTTATACATGCAGTACCATATCTGATCACATATACATATATTGTGAAGTGTATTATAAAATTACATACATTATGATATATTAGTAAATATATTGTCACATATGTCCAATTCCTTATGTATTATTCAATATATTTGTATTAATACAATATTTTATTCTGTATGTTTTCAAATATACTGTTAAACCATTTAATACATTGACCATTAATACATGGGAAATATATTTCCATTTCATAAGGGTATAACCGTTTTGCTAAAATATGTTCAGTTGTTGTTAGCATGTAGCATGTAGCTTGTCATGCGCTCGTTGTGTTCTGTCTTCTGGTTTGTTTTTTCCACAGCATGAAGGTAAGATCTTACAGATTTATGAATGATCCGCTCATTTTAAATCTTCCTGGTCTACTGACATTTGTTTTGACATTCGCATTAAACATTACAATGGCCATTATAACTTTTGTTAACTCTACAACAGCTAGCAGCTAATTACTCTTCAACATTGATGTCATACTGTAGAAATATACAGAGCTACCGCAAAAACAGATGTTCAAAGACAAAATTCTAAAGATGGCTGCGTTCTTGTTTCTCTGGCGTATAAGGTCTATAGACATAACTATCTCCACCTAACGTATTCTGAATGATTGTTAGGTTGTTCTGGGTGGTTTCAATGACTTTTCTGTCATGTTTTGAGTGGTTGTACAGTACGTACATTGGTCTGTGGTCCCAGAATGTTCTGGGTAGTTGCTATGGCATTGCTTAGTGGCTTCAGGGCATTCTGTGTTGTTGTTCTATATGTATTTAAAGTACAAAGCCACCACAATGTCTCTATGACATTAGTCTTTATAGCTTCTAAGTAAGTCAATGGACATTTGTTACTCATTTTATCATCCACAAGGCAAAAATATGGTCATTCAGAAAAAATTATAATAGCATCTAATCAAGCCTATTATTTGAAATATGGCTTATTCATGTCCATATCACCAACAGTTTGGGCCAACATTTGCCAAATAGTTATTTATTTAGCAATGTGTATTAATTATTTATTCCATATAAACAATAGTAATAGTGCTTCCTTTAGCAAGCAGCAGTTAATATCAAATGCCTCAAGTACTATAAGAGATCCATTAATAAAACAACCAACCTAACAACAACGCTCATAGATCCGAACAACAGAATGACCTCCCAGTCTTGAATACCTGACCCACTATGGTCGTCCGTGAAGTCGAGGAGCTGAGTCACATTAAGCCAATTCTTGTGGTGTAAGGTTTCTGTGTATGAGGAGGGGACGGCCTTGAAACCAGAACCTCTGCTTCTGAAGTGAAAGACCATGGCCCGGCCTGTCCAAAATATCTTGGCTTCCTACCCTCAGAGATGCCTCTCATTCTCACCCCAGCTCCAAAGATGGGATCCCGCATCATCACACACTCAACCTTCTATTATTACCACTAACACAAACACACAGCTGAGTGCCAGCAGACAGACCCTGGAGGGGGGGCTACAGCTGAGAGAGACCCTTGTGGCTTCAGACCACTGGAGTGTAACTTCATCCCAGGCTTGGCTGATGGGGGAATCTTCAGGATAGGGACAAGGTCACAGGATGTGGAGTGGGGTTATGGGAAGAACACCTTTATATGGTGCCAATCTAGAGCGGAGATAAGTCTCTTTGGCTAACAGCACAATGAAGGTATTAAAACATGACTAATGGGATGCTTGTCACTCATTTCTTACTGGCTTCATAATAACTGGATCAGGAATTGACAAATAAAGATTTGCACCAATAGTGCCATGGACATGATTGATGCCTCAAATTGCCTGGTTTGTTAAGGAGTAGTTTGTTATTACATCTTCTCTAACGGTTTTCAAATGGCAGATAATAGAAGATCTGAGCCAATCTAGGGGGTCATAGAATAATAAATAAGGGGTGGGATTTTTCTAACCTAATCTCACAACCAATTGTGAGTAAAAGGTGGCTAATTCGTACGACCTCACTCGTACGAATTTGTACGATTTCTCTAAACCCCATGTGATGGGTAGGTATAGGGGTGGTGTCAGGGGTAGATCATTCGTACAAATTCAATTCAACGAGTGAGGTCGTATACATTTGTACGAATTAGCATATTTTAAATACATTAGAACACATTAGCAAATCCATAGGGTATAGCAATCACACCGAACATGCTAGTAACATAAAAAAATTAAAAATAAAAAAAATAAAACCATGAAAACTACCCACAATATCTTAGAATTGTGGTAGCACATTTTACAGACACATTTTTTTTTTTTTTTTTTTTATATCAAAGAAGGGCCTCTGATCTGTGAGCGTCCTTGCATGACTGGGCCTACTTAAAGAAAATTAAACCGCTGGAATCCTGTCGCCTGCAGGGAGTTTGACATCATCACTGCTTCTTAAACCGAGTGTGGCAGAGCCCTGCTGAGAGGTGTGCTCGGCTGACATCTTTTACAGGCTCATTATAAAAACACACAGCACTCTGCCTCACCGTCTGAGGTTATTTTGGAACAGTCTATTGACACTGAGCTGCCATTGTTGGAATGAAAAAAGGGATAGAGGGATTTGAAAGGAGATCCTCATATCATGGAGAGAGCGGTTGAACCTGCAAGCACAAATGGGCAAACACTACAGGAAAACAAGAACGTCTGAGCTCAAGGGATTTTAGCTGAATAGAGAATTTAACAAAACTCAGATTTAATGCAAGGGATTTTTTCTCTTTTTTTCTTGAATTAAGAAGCTCTGAAGTTATCAACATTGAACCTTGTCTAAAAAGTTTCTTTGAAAAGGTTCAAAATGTACAGCTTGTTCATCTTTCACTGCAGACATAGGGATCTGCATCAAAGCATCATACCTCCAGACACTGCCTGATAAGGTCACATTTTTAAGGTTTTGGACAGCCCGTCCACAGTGCTCAGATATAGTACTATGTGACAGACATTAGTTCAAACCACTTAATAGAGTCTCAGTCCTCATGATTTGACGTGATACTGTTGAAGACATTAACTCTGATGACAAGAAAAGTACATGGTAATTATCAGATCTAAACAATATACGGATTAATGTTTTTTTTAGTCCATACCACAGGCAGTGCTTGGTCAAGTTAGCAGGGTACCAACTGCTCTTAACACAAGAGGTTTACCATATTCAGCTGCTGACTTCAATCACAGAAGAGCACAAAAGACACAGTTGGCTATCACTTGTTGTTTCATCTTAAATGGATCCTAACCTTTCACTCATGCACAAATGGTCAAATGAGACAAGACACCCAATAGGTGTCAACGTGAATTGCAAAAATAACACACGTTTGACTTCGACTGTGCCCCACGTTACTAATCGACAAGATCTCAGCTGACAAGGAACATTATGGCAAGGTTCTCTCAAAATTATGAACAAACGTTCTTCCAGTAACATTAGTAGAATGTTTATTCAGTTATCTGGTATTTAATAATGTTCTCAAAAACATTAGCACAAAAAACATAATTTATACATCAATCAAGAAACATTTGTATCTTAAACATTTTATTTGGATGATTGTCTGCCCTTTTTTAAAGGTTACAAATTGTATTAGAATGTTTAGAGAACATTCAAAAGTTACATTCCCATTATGTATATATAAAAAAAATATTAAAAAAAATGAAATGGAATGTCCCCTTACTGTTTGTGTAACCAAGAAAAAACGCTTTTAAAAACTGGACGTGTTGAACGTACAGGGAACATTTAGAAATAGCGGTTTCATAACTTAATTTGAACGTTAGCAAAATTGTCTTGGAATAGTTTTTTTTTTTGTTTTACTGGGATTTGCCTCTGGCAGTCGGAGCTGTCAAATGGGACACTTTCTGCTTCCGATTGTGTTTGATTTCTTTAGATGAAGAGTAAAGATGTAATATTTGTCAGATAAACAGATGTTTGAATTTTAGATGTATAGCAAAAAGAAACAGTTTTAACTGAATAGGTTATACCCTGTAATACACAGAACTATTTTTATAGCATATGTTACAGTGGCACGTTGTTGATGTTGTCTCAAGTCAGACAACATTTTTAACACTGCTTCAAGTCATACACCTATCACTCTGTGCAGTGGAGCATGAAGATGAACACACCTACCAGACTGTTTCTAACAGGTTTCTTAAGCTCTCTCCTCATCTGCCATTGGTCAGATAAACAGATAGCCATACCCCAAACTCTCACAATTGGTTAAGCTATATTGTTGCTCTGTTGGCAGAATCAACTATAGTGACAAATTTCTGTGAATCGGTTCTTTCAAACTGTTAATTTCGTACTTAAAGAAAAGTTTCAGAAATCGATTCAATGATTCTTTCGCCATCATGTTGTCCCTGGCTGGGATTCTGTTTTGTTTATTATTAATAATAAAGGTGTTTATGAGTCCTAGTTCAGTTTGTTGTAGCTCACAAAATAAAAAGCTTTTTAAAACCTATAATTTGCATTTACATTAAAATGATAGCTGTTAATTCCAGAACTGCTTATTCAAGCTGATTCCAGAACGGTTTTGAGTAAAAGATTAATTCACGAATTGGACATTGCTACAATCAAATGGAGAAATGGTTTACTTTTGGTTGCCTTCACCTATTCAAGTGGGATACAAGAAGATATTTTAGTTTACACATTTTAGCTTTAACATAAGGCTATAGACATGAACAAAACTGTTCAGACACTATTAAAAGTGATCAGTGGACTTACTGTAACTTAAAAAAAGGGAGGAAACCCGTTGCCTTAAAATGATTAAGTAATACACTTCATGCATAATTGAAAAAATTAAGTTATGTGAAGTTTATGCAAGTTTTTTTTTTTTTTTTTACTTCATAAAACTTTTATGGGTTTTCTCACTTTTTTAAGTTAAGTCAACTTATCACTTTTTACAGTGGAGTTGAACACGAAAATTGTTACAAGAATGACCTTTAGGTTTTAAAACAACAACACATGGGAAATACCAAATTCTGAATCAGCATAGTGGGTATTAGTGAAGCCATTTGTTGTTGCACTAATGACCTGCCAGTTGGGAGTTGCATGTTAAATGTTCATCTGCTTGGCAGGACAATATCCACTCGTTGGTCTGGGTCACGCATTAAAGAGCAGGAAAGGAATATAACTGAAATTATGTCGCTTGACTAGCATTTGTGGATATATTTGACGGTATAAACAAAATCCCCTTGTCTCGCCACAAAACATCATTAGCCGACATTTAACAATGTATTTGACCTAAATGACTCGATGATCCTATCAGAGTAGTCATGGCAGATATGACTTTTCATTGGATTAGACTTTGTGTTAAAGCGAAATGTAAATGATGAGAACAAAGCTTAATCTGAGGGTGACCTAGAATGTAACTTGAATACTGATAAGTGTGAACAAGCCCACAACAGATTTATAACATGTCATGTGATATAGAAAGTATCTTGAGAAGGATTAGGTTGGGTGATTGTTGAATGAAGAAACCAATGTCGCATCATGAGTGAGCGGGGAAAACAGACCAAAAAAAAAAAAAACTTCTGGCTATGCAAAAACTCATCTCAGACCCTCATCTCAACCCTTATAGTAATACAATTATTTAATATTATTAAAAAAAGCATGGCAAGCATAAAACCAATCAGAAATGTGTATAGGCCTACCATTAAAACGTGGCATTACAGAGAGGTCAGTGTGTCCAGTAAGGGGAAATTGTTCCCAGGTAGAACAGACACGTATTACACTTGAATAAAGCCAACCGGTACACCGAGTGATTTCCTGTTACCAACCAGACATTATTTTTTTGATTGGACTTTGGGTTGTGGAGGTCAAATAAATAAACATCCCTCATTCCAGGAAATATTTGGTTAGATTGCGAAAATTAAATGAATCATAGGATATTTTTTTTCCACCCAGTTTCCTACTTGGAACTCTAAACTCATATGACCTGTAGGCTACTGAAGGAAAATATGGACTCAAGAAAAGTTGACAAACAAAGAAGTTATTCATTATAAGTCATGCATAAAATGTGATTATAGGCCTATGGCTATTATATAGGATATACATTAATTTCAGCCATACTGTACTAAGAAAAAGCCACAAGGACGCACGGTATCATTTCCCTGCTATAGGCATTTAGTTGCCACCATACATGCCAATTAGTTTTTATAAATTGTTAAGAGTGAGAAAGCACACTACACCATCTAGTGGATAAAGATGGAACTACTGAAATAACCTCACACTATGATCACCATTCTGCAATCACTGAATAAAAATAGATGGTGAAATGACATAATGCTTTGGTGGTGTTGTGTTGATGTTTGCAAATGGCATTCACTCTATTTATTGTTAAATTAAAAAAAGGCAAGTGGAACAGCCATGCTATGAGTTGGCACAAAATCATCTAAATTTCTATGTTTTATTTTAATTTCTTCCTTATTTAAACTTTTTAACACATTAACATTATATGGTTTCATGACAAGCTGTAAAATAAATTTAGCAATGAAATAAAATAAAGAACATGTCATTGAACATTGTTAACAATAACTATTGGTCTCTGTAAAGACACATCAAGACAACGGTACTGCAAGAAACTACGCAGAACACAACTGATTCACAGTGAATTCCCTATAGGTTGGGTCATATCTTGGGGCATACCTTGAGGTACCTCCTGTGGGACAGCATGTGTTTTCAGATGATGGGGCAGTGTGAAGGACTTCTGACATTGTGTGCACTGGAACGGCCTCTGGCCGGTGTGTGTAACACTGTGTCTCTTCAGTTTGGATGGCGCATTAAAGACTTTGAAGCATGTCACACTGGTGGGATTTCTTTATTTTCTCTTCAGGGCATCTGTTTGCACATTTATGCTCATTTAATTTGGTTAACGTGGAGAAACACCGACTACAGCGTTCGGTAAAGCGTTTACCTGGATCCTGAAAGTCCAAATGCCCCACAACAACTTCTTCTTTCAGTCTGGGAACATCGGCTCTCTGTCGATACTCATGGGAACGGAGCACGTAAGAATCAGGGACATATTTAACAGCGTCCAAGTCGACAAAGGCACAATCTTCAAAATCATCCTCAGTTTCCTCAGTTCTTGATTCGGTAGCATAATGACATAGAGATGAGTCAGTTTTGGGTGGACAGTCACTCACCGTGCCGAAAGGCACAATGTCAGATGCTTTTTTCTCAACAAGCACTGAGATGTCCGTTTTATGCGTCAGATCCCAAACGGATTTGTTGTTGCACTGGAAAACAACCTCAGACTTAATCTGAACATCCTCTAGAAGACTAGTACCGTTTGAGAAAAACACACCTGAATCTACAGTCACCATTCATTGTTTGAGATGGCATATTTTGATGTTTGTGTGCTGGAGCAAAGTCTTCAGCTCCAACTTGTGAGGAGATTTAGCACATCTTGAGCTTTAAATATTGGAGTATTACCAAAAGAAAGCATATGTTCTTGTTCCAAATGACCAGCAATTTTGCCCTTACCTTTTTTTTTTTTGTGGATCCTCTGGTGGCACTCCAAATAAGACAGCTCTCTAAATGATTTCGAGCACACTTGGCAATTAAACATCTGAAATCTGTGTGGCTCAACTTATGTCTGGAGAGCTTAGAAGGATACAGAAAGTTTTCTGACAGATGCAGCACTGATGCACATCTTTATGTTGGCGCTTAAGGTACGTTGGGCTGGAGGATGCAGTCTGCGCCTCAGCGCCATCCGTCCTTCGGATGAGACGTTAAACCAAGGTCCTGACTCTCTGTGGTCATTAAAAATCCCAGGATGTCCTTTGGAAAGAGTAGGGGTGTAACCCCGGCATCCTGGCCAAATTTGCCCCTTGGCCTCTGTCCATCATGGCCTCCTAATCATCCCCATATACTGATTGGCTTCATCGCTGTCTCCTCTTCACCAGTAAGCTGGTGTGTGGTGGGCGTTCTGGCGCAATATGGCTGCCGTCGCATCATCCAGGTGGATGCTGTACATAGGTGGTGGCTGAGGAGATTCCCCCCTTTCATGTAAAGTGCTTTGAGTACCTAGAAAAGCGCTAAATAAATATAACGAATTATTATTATAATTATTTATCAATGTGTCAGAGCTCTCAATCTCTACAGTACTTGACTTTGACTCTGTCAAGGGGAAGTTTTGGTTAAGCTTACTTTTGCATTCAAGCATTTAATTATTTTTGGTGTCCACAGATTCTAATATCTGAGGTAAAGACACATTACCGCCATCTGGTGTTGAAGCTCCATGTTTTGAAGATTTGGTCCTGTGCTTCTGCAGGACTCCATGCAACCTAAAAGGGTCGTTTCTTTTTTCCGCATGTATCTTGAGGTGTTTATTGAGATCACAGGCCTGCTTGAATGACTTTCTGCAGATCGTGCAAGTATAAGGCTTGACGTCCAAATGAACGGACAGATGTCGAGTTAGTTTAGAGGGGAAACTGAATATCTTCAAGCATATTTTACACTGACATCCACTTTCCTTTTTGAGTGGAATTGGAGACATGGGATCAGAAGACGTGGATACTGGATACTGTGACTACATCTGGTGATGAAGATCTCAACCGTGGTTTAAAACACCTACCTTGAATATCACTCAAGGCATCAACCCTGGTAGTTACGACACCCCCCTCAGCATTCTGCTGGACTGTTTTCTTTCTTGCCTGCATATCACTCAAAACAGAGTTGCTTTCCAGTCTAAATTCTTCCATACACTTGTGACCTTTCAAGTGGTGTCTTTGTTGGAAATCTTTAAAGCACACATAGCATTTGAAAGGCTTTTGCTTTGTATGAATCAGAATTTGACGCCTGAGCTTTGATGGGGCTTTAAAGTATTTTAAACATACAGGGCACCAATGTCTTTTTCTACTGTCGGAAATTTTTTTGCAAATCTCAACACCTGTGGTACCTGAATTTGTTTCGATTAAGTCTACTGTGGCTGACTTTTGTTTCTCTGTTGAACTGGTATTGCTTTGGGCAGTTAGATGTTTTGGAGAGTAAGATCTAACTATTTCACCAAGGCCATTACACACTGAGTGTTTTAACCTCCGCTTCACAGTGTGAGTTAGTGTGAGTTCTGATGTGTGCTTTGACATGAGAGAGATCCCTGAAGGCACGGCAACATATGGAGCATTGAAAAGGCCTCTGATCTGTGTGAATAAGGCAATGCCTTTTTAGTTTGGCTGGAGCACCAAATCGTTTATGACACACGGGGCAAACTCTTTTCTTCGCACTTATATCCTTGTCCTCACTTTGTGTTGTGACACTGGGTTCTTGTTTCTCCTCAAATTCTTGGTTTTCCTCCATCCATTAACCCTCTGAAGTTTTGGAAGAATACGCAAAACTCGTCGCAGTGTGAAGATCCATTCCTCATTCATTTAGAAGGGAAGCTTGCATTGGAGTTGGCATCTGGCTTGGAAAGTTAGTTATTCCCTTCACGCACTGCAGAGACAGATCAATGTTATGCACTGTTTCTTAAGAACATATAATTCTTCAAATACATTTGTTTTCAAAGGTACAAAGCCATTTGTATTTTTTTGTCAGCCTTGTATTTATCAATTTTGATGTCCAGGTGCGGGGACATCTTGTTCACAAGGAAAGCCTTTGCATCACATGTAGGTTTTGTTTTTCTCGATTAGTGACAAGAAACATGGTGTGCATTTTTTTCAAGGTTGCCTCAGAAATTAATTCTGTGAGTGCATTCAAATAATTTATAAACATCTTTATATAGCCATTACATCATGGAAACTAATGAGTGTATTGGTCAGAAACGGTCTTATTCTTCAGTAATTATGAGATCAAAAGCTATATACTGATTAAATTAGTCGGCAACTGTAAACATAAATTTCTTAAACAGTAAATGCATGTGCTCTCTCACACTCACTCACTCACTCTTTCTCACTCACACACACACACACACACACACACACACACACACACACACACACACACACACACACACACACACACACACACGTGGAAACGGGTGAAAACTGAATTATGAATTAGGCTAAGCAACAATTAACAAAAACTTCACCGTAGCCTACCTGCAAGGGTTTCGTGACGTTAAAACGAGAGAAAACCGCTCATCTTGACACCTGTCACGTTTCTGTTCGAAATCACAACAATAAGCTTCTTTCCGCTACATAAATACACACGTCAGGAAACAATCCATTTGCAATGGTTCCGTCCTCGCGCTTGTTCCTATCGGCTCTTTTATCAATATAAACACATGCATACATTAATAACTCAATATGAAAATCAGATTCACTACTGTATCCCATATCATATTAATAAACTTTTACATTTGCAGTTTTACTCCACACTTTGCTCGAGAAGGCTTTGTCTTAAGGTAGTGTTTTCCATCACTGCTCTCAAATGTGAGTTTAGGCCTATTTCATTTTACAACCTTAATATTATAGACAACTAATTCGTACAAACAGAGCTTCAGCACTAGATGGCAGTGTTAAGCTGCAGGCAGAGTGAAGGCGCAAACGTGAAAGCATGTAGGCTATTCAGTTCAGCTGGTTAAATAAAATACAGTTGTATATCCATCTCAAACGGAATACAATTTAAAGTATTATTATTATTATTATTATTAAGTAAAAATGATTATTTGTGGGCACAACAATGCATTGTGTAATTTCTGTGGTTTGCCCTAAATGTAATCCTTAATTCTAAAGGCATGTATTATTTTTTTTTAAAAAGCTCAGAATCTTATAAAGAAATATTGCTTAATATATATATATATATATATATATATATATATATATATATATATATTTTTTTTTTTTTTTTTTTTTTTTTATCACCCCCAAAATAACAGGGAGTACATATTTCAAAGAAGTCACGAGCAAGAGGAGCACAGTTTGTGCAACCACCCCATCACCGCGCGCTTGTCCATGCAATTAGCCCTTATCTGTAAGCAGTTTAATTTTCTGCGACATGGCGCGAGCGGCTCGGGCCTGATGGATGTGACATTAACGGGAGATGAAGCTGGGGAGATTGGACGCTGCAGTCACATAGTGGCATTTGTCACTGCCCCGGTCATGCAGATTGCGCCAGCACCGGCCACTGACTAAGATTAATGACGACGGCTCTCAGTCTTTGTTTCTCTCTGTGCTTGTGTCGAGCTCGAGCCTAAATACCATTCAAACAAACCCGGACTTCATGAGAAGACCTTATACACACAGACATACAAGAACCATTGAAACCCTGCGTCATTAGGCCTATCTCCAGGTAATTACACTAAAATACAGTGTAGGCCTATTTAATTTATTAATGCAAATTCCAGCCATGTCATTAGTGGTGCTCTCTAAGGAAACCAACACCATATTTACGTTTGGGGATTTTTCAAAATGCATGTGCTAGCCTATACTTTTATAAGATGGACCGACCCTATTCACAGGCAGCGATGACGCATTTCTGCAAAAATCTAGAGGCCTATCGTGAATTCTTTCATTTTTTAATTGAATGTACATTTATACAACTATTTTTGTGTTATGATTCTGCCATTATATTACAGACAACTAGTCAACACTGCTGCAATTGTACTGCAGCTTTGTGACTGTCAATTGTGTCACTGTCTATTTTTTTCCTCTTTTGGAAAGAGGTAAAAAAGCACGGAAATTAACCATGGTTTTTATTTTAGTAAAAGTGTAGTAACCATGTTTTTTTTGTTGTTTTTTTTGTCGGATTGATTACCATTTGCATAACCACAGTTTTAATACAAATGCCAATGGTTAAACGAAAGCAAAACATGGTTAATTTGTGGTTCCCCATGGTTTAGCTACAATAACCATGCTTTTTTTCCAATTTGTAGTAAAACCATGGTTCATTTTCGTAATAGGGTATTATTTTTTTCCCGTTGTTGGAGCAAATGGTAATATAAAAAAATATATTTTTGCCATGTACCTAGAAATCTACACTGTAAAACTGGCTTCACTTAAAAAAGTAAGTTAGGCTACCTTGTTGCCTTAATTTTTAGTTCATTGAAATAAAAAATTTGAGTTAATACAACAAAGGAGATTTAATGGAAATATAAACTCAAAATATTGTGTTATGTGAACAACATTAATTATATAAGTTGATTTGACTAAAGCTAAAAAGTTGTGATAACAAATCATGAAAATAATTGTTTACAGTGTAGCCTACTCATCACTTCTGTGTTCCAAACCAAAATGTGAAAATGGTCCATAATAAAATGAGTAAAATAATCCAAGGGATCCAAAATAAGGACCTGAATATCATAGAAACTTTGAGAAGGGTCAGTAACCAAACTAGAAACCATCAAGAACACCCTTAACCACACAGCAACGTACTGACAGCCATTCCAAGCACCACAACATTGTGGTGGTGAGTTCTGCAGATTTACTTTAAAAAATAGTATCATTATTATTAATTTGCATAGCTTTTCCGCATCGTTTTTTTTTCTCTAACCTGAACACACATACACATAGGAGCATAATAGCACCTGCAGACCTATATCATTTTCGAAGTGGCAAAAGCAAACTGATAAATAGGGACCGAGGGATGTCTACCGATTAAACAAAAATGCAATTCTTGGAATCTCTTACAAAAACGCTGCGTCGAATCATGAAAGGAATTCCTAAGAAGTGTACGAGACCTCCACGTATCCCCTCGGTTGTAATAAGGGAGAGAGCGGTAACCCCAAACTGGCTGCTCGGCTGCACAGAAAATGGTTTTCCTTGACAAATGAGGTGATGCGGACCAGGCTCAGATGGATGGGGGTTTGGGCTGGTTGTATCAGGGCTCTTGGGATGCTGGGTATTTACTCAGTCATTCATCATCCTCTGGCACATCCACTTATACAGGATCTGCACCGCACACCCATACTGATGTAATTCTCCACATGGAGAGCTGAATTACCATAGCCTGTCCTCAGTATGTGTGTGTAAGGATGTGTTATTGTGAAGCGTGCCATGGAACAATTTTCTGGATGTGCGCTTTTATGTATCTGTGAACATCAAACGGTAGCAACACACTCTCTAATGGCAATTATTTAACGTTTTGGTAAAATGGGGGGTAATTTGTATGAATTCGTATGATCTCGTTTAGAGATGCACTGATATGGCCGATAACGAAAACCGATAATTCTTTATATTTGTAAGCCGATAACCGATATATTGCCCGATAAATCTAAATCCAAGTTTTATATAAGGTTTGAGAGCCTGATTACAAAAACAAAAGTCTTACCATTAAAATCCATGTCCCAAGCACACAATTATAATGATGTTCTCATTATAATTTTATGTAGCCTATATGATAGACTTGCTCTGCACGTTGCACTTTTATTTTCCTTTTTGGAAGTGATTCCAATCATACTTCAAGCAATTCAAAACCATCATGGTGAACGGTGCATATCTGAAGTGTCTCAGCAGAAGGAAATAATCCATTATTTATCGGCTTTAATATGATCTGCCAATTTTATTTTTTATTAGGCCGATAACGATAACATTAAAAATGAACATATATGCATCCCTAATCTCGTTCATATGTTTTTGTATGATTTGCTTACGATCAACTGATGTTTAGGTTTATGAGTGGAGCTTCATGCTTACTTTTTTTGAATAATCGTACGGTTCCATACAAATCACAACAAACAAACAATCGCCACCTCATAAACCCAGCTAATGAAACATTCCCACAACTTTCACTAATGTTTTGTAAAGGTTAAGATAAAACGTTAATTAAATAACATTAATAGAACATACTTGTAACATTATTAAAATTCGATTTGATGTTGGCGGATTCGTTCTTTGTCTTTATGATGTTGTTTTTACTTGAGAGAATCCCAGTTCCCACACCATTTTTAGAGCATAAATTTGTTAGCTATGAAATATGTTTTTTCACGAGATCAGGTTGTTCCATGTGTATCAAGTGGTGTAAATTGATTAAATGGCCATGATTTTATTTTTGTGTATATAGGCAACCACCGGAAACTCTAAGGGCCCAATTATAACGATCTAAGCGCATGGTCTAATGCGCACGGCGCAAGTGCACTTAGGGCATGTCTGAATCCACTTTTGCTAGCTTAACGACGGGAAAAATGGTTGGCGCGCCCGGCGCATGGTCTTAAAGGGTTGTCCCTATTCTCTTAATGAGTAATGGGTGTGTTTTGGGCATAATGTGCAATAAACCAACCAGAGTCTCATCTCCCATTCCCTTTAAAAGCCAGTTGTGCTCGCACCATGGCGGATTGCTATTTACATGGTGGAATATGCAAGCGGAAAAACTGAACGCTTCTCCAGAGAGCAAATGGATCTGCTAATGCGCAAGGTTAAAGCACACAAGCAAGACCATCTACGGGACAAGCCGGATTCCACCATATCTTTATGTTCACAATATTCATCTTTTACATTGTAATATTTCATTTTTAATATTTGGCTAGTTTGAGTGCTGCTGCGCGTCCCTGTTTGTGTAATAAGCAGAGTGTATAGGCCACCCGCCTATAGGCACCCTTTAAATAACAAAATATTTATATATATATACTGCCTCATAGCAACGTGCCAACAATGCGCCTGAAGACACCTCGTTTTCAGACCATCACACCCATATGCAAATGCATTTGCTATTTAAACAACATGGCGCAGGACGTGAAAATGAGAACTGCGTCAGGCTGAAACTAGCAAAAAACACTTGCGCCGCGCCACATTGCGCCGGGTGAATGATAGGGCCCTAAGTTCTTAATGAGCACATCCCTTGGTGCTTATTTAAATTTGAACAGCTTTGAGCCTGGTCTCCTGTCATCTATGAACTAGCATTGTCATTCAATCCTCAGAGCTGTTCTGAAATGACAGAAGCTCGCATCGCCCAAATGTTGGGGATCGACCTGCCCACGTCTGTCTGTATCGAGGGACAACAGCTCTAACCCCCTTCCCTGTTTGCTTATGCACCTCTCGCAATTCCGAACATCACTGCCCCGGACACCATATCCCATCATCCTCCTGATGCTAGCTCGTTCTCAGCATGGGCTCCGACCAAGGCGCTCATGCGTGAGTGACATTTTGCTCCAGCAGAGCATTGGAGTTTCAATCAAACCACATGGGTCCTGGGTGTAGTTTGTTCTTCAATACAGTATGGAGTGAAAAGACAATATTTACCCCCACACGGAAATCCCATGTGGATTCACCCTCGGCCGGTTTGTGTGTGCCAACTGTCTGCCCCGGAATCCCAGGGTGCACCGGGAACAGGCTGGTAATGTGGCAGAGGGTGATGATGCAAGCAGCTCAGAGCTCCCTGGGGGACATGAATGTTGATTAAACATGTGCTCAGCCTTGGCTATTGAGCAATGGGACGTGGAACAAATGTCAAACGTTTGTTAATTTCTCTGCAGCGGAGGACTTATCAGTGGAGGGGGTGGAACCCACACCAATGAGGCATGACCCCAATGAGAAACCGATTGGCCAGCTAGACAAGATCAATCTTCTAGAATCAATTTTGAGGAAAGAACAATGTTTCTTGTCGGCGTGTACGCATGTGCAGTGGGCGGTAAGTGTTCCTTTGTAGTAGTTGTTGGTAGATACATTCATCCAAATTGCAGAGTAATACTTATGAGCTGTCCATACATAATAAATTAAACAAACTACTGCTATTCTCCAGAAAAGGAGAATTGGGAGATAAAGAGAATGGGAAGTTCTTATATATCACTTATATAGATTCTTATAGAATCTTATGTACTTTTTATATTCTTGGTTTTATATGGTAACTTTTCCCCATTTTTTTTCATTACCATTTTTAATAAAAGTTTAAATATGACGACTCTAAAAATGTAATGTGGTGTAACAATCAAGTAGAAAGTAAAAACTTATTTTCTTTACACCTTTATATACTGTGAGTGTACACATATTGAGCATTATTTAAAAAAACTTGAAAATATATCTTCAAGGTTTATACACAAATATCATGAATTATTAATTCATAAATATCTTTAAGTGTTACAGCCTGAACGAACTTTGCCCTATTATTAAAAGGTTGAATTATCTAAAAATATATATATTTTAGACGTATTGACTTATTTTTGCATACTTCTACATGTACATGACAGTGATTTGGCAGACATTTTTTTTCAAATATGAATAATATTTTTTTTAAGAGTTTTTTTTTAATAATAAATAATGATAAAATATTTTGCCAAACTGCTTCATATAGTTTCCCTTAAAGAATGTAATTATTTTAATGAGTCTAGTTTCTTCATTATAACCAAAGACCAAATTAAATAAATTTTCATCATGAAATAATCGTGTTTTTGCATGTATTTGTAGTTATCAGGTTTAATTGCACCACGAGACATTGTTGGTTGCACCACGTGGTGAAAATTTATGAAGATTTTTTTTTCCAAATAATAATAATATTTTAAACAAAACTGCTTCACTGTTATTTTTTTCTAAGAAATAGGCTAACAATAATAATAATAATAACAATAATGAAAAGATCATGGCAAACTACTTTTTCACCCTCTTATTTTTTTCACCATTTTTGACTTTATGCTATACATATTACAATTAAAGGTAGGGTAGGCAACACTTTTTGTTATACTGGTTGAAACTCTCTTCACATCTGGATAGCAATCAATAATAAAAGTAGTGTAAATATTAAAACATACATATGTGACCCTGGACTACAAAACCAGTCACATGGGTCAATTTTTTTAAATTGAGATGTATACATCATCTGAAAGCTGAATAAATAAGCTTTCCATTGATGTATGGTTTGTTAGGATAGGACAATATTTGGCCGAGATACAACTATTGCAAATCTGGAATCTGAGGGTGCAAAAAAATTTAAACATTAAGAAAATCGCCTTTAAAGGGGTGGTTCGGGATTTTTGACATCGGACCTCATTTTTAAGTCAGCCTGGTTGTTATTCATCAGTGGAGACATTTTAAAAAAAAAATTATCCAGTCCTTATATTTGGATAGTTAGCCGATGCTAGGCTAGCGCGAGTCAATGGTATATGTTAGCCAGCCATTAAAAACCGTTTTACCCACTCCACAGTGCACCAAACGCAAATCAATTATAACACTAGACTATCGATGTATATGTCCGTTGAGAGAATAATGTTAGAAATCAAACTTACCTTTCATCACATTGCATTAGTTATAATTTGTTCCCTGTAATCATAAGCCTTGTCTACAGCAGCAGCGGAGTGATATTGATTACCTAGGCAACCGAGTGAGCCAGTACACACATGACGCAAGTGTATTTACCTGCCGCTGGTACACTGATTACAGTGCGCTTCTGTTCTGTGTTTACTTTTTGCCGCATTACTAACCGGAGCAAAGTAAAATTCCGCAGCTGCTGAGAAACTAGTTCCTTTGGGATCATTGAGATGAAAGGTAAGTTTGATTTCTAACATTATTCTCTCAACGGACATATACATCGATAGTCTAGTGTTATAATTGATTTGCGTTTGGTGCACTGTGGAGTGGGTAAAACGGTTTTTAATGGCTGGCTAACATATACCATTGACTCGCGCTAGCCTAGCATCGGCTAACTATCCAAATATAAGGACTGGATAATTTTTTTTTTTAAATGTCTCCACTGATGAATAACAACCAGGCTGACTTAAAAATGAGGTCCGATGTCAAAAATCCCGAACCACCCCTTTAAAGTTGTCAATTTATGTTCGCGATTGTTCTGCATTCACTCACAAAAATAAATGTTTTATATATTTACGGTAGGAAATTTACAAAATATCTTCATGGAACATGATCTTTACTTAATATCCTAATGATTTTTGGCATAAAATAAAAAAAATGTTGTCCCATAAAATGTATTTTCATACCTCTGTGCACCTGCTCACGCAGTCATCCTCATTTCATTAGGCTATGCAGAGTTATAGACAGACAGTCACTGAGCACCACAAACAAACAGCAACCACCTTTTACAGTTCCTCCTGAACCAAAACAACGTCCTTAGAATCGGATTTATGTGTTTCTATGTCAAAACTATTAACGCTAAAATGAATCTGCAGCAGTCAGGTGGTACAAGTAGAGCTCTTTAAGTTGTTTACGTTCATTATTATTGTAATGTTATGTGCTTTGGGACATGAGTTAACTGTGTGTGTTCATGTGTTTTGAAGGAGGCGTGGCTTTGGAGACACTCTGAAGGGAGGGTGGGATCTTATGCTTTCAAAGCTAGCTCACTATTGCTAGCCTCTCCGAAATTGCCTACCTTACCTTTAATATAAATTAATAAAGTAAACACATTTTTATCAGATTAAATAATTGCATATATGATTTTAGATCCAAAAAAAAAAAAACATCACTAACCCCTTGTTCATCACAAACTAACAGAAATGTAGCTGTATTAATCCGGCTTATTGGATTTTTTGGAGGCTCAAACTGAGGGAGCTACACATTTGTGGGGATGTTGAATTACATGCAGTTTTTTTGCAACCTCCATCCGTCATTCAAACTCACCTCAGCTTAAATTGTATGATCACTCTGTGTCGAGGCATTTGACGTTAGGTGTGAACTCACAGCGTTCCACAAACAACTGACGGGCTTGCTGATGGTTCGACCTACATGGAGTACCCTCAAAATATCTCCCCTGATAAAAACAGTTTGAACTCTTTTGTTGAGAGCAGGATGTTAAGGGAGAGAAAGAGAGAGAGAGAGAGGGCATGCAGATGAATGAAAGTGAGAAGAGTAAATGTGAAACGGGAGGGTCTTACATTTATACATTCTCACATCTGTGGATCGCCAGACGTCAGTGTTCAGACCAGCCCTCCATTTGTCTTACTGCACTGTGCTCTGACAATGAACCACCGGTTTCCTTTATTTCCTCCAGTCCAATCTAATGAGCATCTTCTGTGCGCAGGGATGGAGGTTCTCTCCTTTGTGAGGGCCGGACAGGTGTCTAACTGAATGATGAATGTCCTTGCATCCTTCCATAATTGGCTTCTCTCTGTTTGGCCTCAGTCTGGCTTGCCGTGTCTGCCGGGCGGCCACCTCCATCTGTCAATCAAAGTTTGCCCCGTTGCCGACTGGCTGGCCCTCTGATAGCTATGCTAATGCAGGCGCTGGCTTCTGATTGGCTGCTGCTTGGCTGGCCTAGGCTAATCCATTATGGCCCTGACAGTAGTAATCTCCCCCCCAACACCGGGTCCCGTGTGCTAAACGTTATTTGACCGTTCCTGTCACGTTCCTGCTGGCAAACGGACAGCGAAGGTGATGGATGACCCTGCACAGAGCTCGCTCGTTCATCACCCCCCTCTGACTTGTTTGTGTGGCACTGAAAAAATTAGGCAGTGTGATTTTTTCAAGATTACTTTTTCATTAAGAAATGCTTTGCCCAGGCAAGACTGGAAAAACGGCGTGTGGGATCGGTCAGCTGATTTTTCACCATTAACAAATTCACAATTTCGGCTGACGATTCTGATTGGTCAACGCAAGTCGTGAACCCGTGACCGTGTTTATTCGGCGGAGTAATTGCGACAGATCTTTGTGATAGATGTAATCAGTGTCCAGTGTCTGAAGTTGACATAAGTAAATACACAGTCATGGGGACTGTGGCTCTCGCCCATTAACTCCCAATGGTTTGTTTTCTTACCTCACTCAGCGACTGCGGAGGGTCTTCGCACACGCTCCGGCCTGAAAAGAGATTTGCTGAGAGGACCGTATTTGTTGTTGCTAACGCTAACATGGCCGCCGACAGTTTCGAGATGTGAGGTCCGATGAAATCATCGCCGAAGCTGGCCTCAAAACCACGGTTTTACAGAGATACCCATGGGAAAGGAAAATGATTACTCTTTTTTTCACAGACTGTAATGAGATTAAATAGAGAACAAATTAGACTTTTTGCGTAGGTCTCTTGCTTATTAGATTTTCCCCCTGAGATAAAGATCCCATTCGTCTTGAGTTGTAGTAGTGATCTTAATATCTCACACTGCGCTACAGTCTGAAGGAATTGTGTTGGTTGAGTGGTACAAAAATATACAACCAACATCTAAACATAACCATGAATTTTAATAGGGGAAAAAAAGTCATAAAATCCTTTTTGTATGAGCCAAATCTTACAATTTCACTTTATTGAGTTATTATTATGAGTCAGACTATTCCTAGACCAAATTATCTATCTACCTTGTGTTGTGTTCTTGATTGTATTAAATATGCAGATGTAGTGTACTTCATATCGTACACTTATCCCTATATTTTTTTAACTGTACTTACAGATAATATAATATTAATAAAAGGTGCTCTAAGCGATGTTGGGTGACGTTACTTCTTGTTGACGTTCGAAGTATTGTCAAACAAAACGGAGGCTAGCTCGACCCTCCCTCCTCCTCATCCTGTCCACTCCCCCTCCCTTCTGTGCTTCCTGAAACAGTCATGAACCATTTAGAAAAAACAAACTGGATTTACCCACCTGTCCAGCAAAAACAGAGCCACCTGAATGTCCAACGCATTCTCATCCTAGGGCGTCATATACTGACGCTTTTGACATTTCGTCTACATCGAACGCACATGGCACCCTTTAGCGTCAATATGACACGCACAGAGCTTTGTTCGGTTATGGGTAGGTTTAGGTCTGGGGTAGGGTTAGGGTTAGACCGCTAGGAGGCGCCTTCTGGCCCATATCTATCTGCGTCTCATATTGACGCTAAAGGGTGCCATGTGCGTTCGATGTAGACGAAATGTCAAAAGCGTCAGTATATGACGATTGTAAGCTCTTCTGCCGGCGGAGTTCTTGCCACCTTTTGAACGCTTTTCCAATGTAAATTCGGGACATCGTGTTCCTTCTCCTTTTCCCTATTCTTTGTTTTTTGTTCATCGGAACGTCGTCTCTTTGGTCGTGTGTCGGCCATATCAAAATTCTCAAGAATATACAATTTTAACGTTAGTCGTTGTTAGGACATCTCTCCTCTAGCTAACTTTGCTCTTCATGTTTCTCTCTCCTCCACTCCCCACACCCCCCTTCATGTGCACGCGCACTTACCCCCCAACCCCCACCCCCAAATCATTCTTGTTGGTTATTGGCTGGAACACTGTTTGTTATGTTTCGTGGTCCAGGCTGGGCCAGTTTGTTTTTCTTGCCATTTGTGGAGCCTTGGCTGTCTACAGAGACCGCGTTTTTTTACAGTGTCTTCGGGGGACAGGCAGCTAGCGGATAGTGCGGAAATGTTTGCTGGATGTGACAAAAAAAATTTTGGCCGAAAAACGCGTGACATCGCTTAGCGCACCTTTAAATAGAGTCAAATTTCATCTTAACACATGCAACTTTTAAAAAATGCATACTGCAATAATGTCAAATTAAATGGTTTATTCACCCAAAAATTAAAACTATGTGATTAATTACCCACCCTTATGTCGTAACATACCCGTACGACTTTATTTTATCTTCGGAACACAAATAAAGATCTTTTTTTAGTGAAATCTGAGAGTTTTCTGTCCCTCTATTGACAACCTATGCTACTACCACTTTCAAGACCCAGAAAGGTAGTAAAGACATCATTACAGTAATCCATGTGACTCCAGTGGTAAAAAAACAACAAACATCATTTACCAAATATTAATCTCCAATCTCCAACATTGGAGTCACATGAATAACTAAAATGATGTCTTTACTACTTTTTTGGGCTGTCAATGGAGGGACAGAGATCTCTCAGATTTCATCAAAAACATACTTAGACTTACGGGTTTGGAACCACATGATAATGAATGACAAATCTTTTATTTTTGGTAAACTACCCCTTTAAGTTTTACTGAAGTACATTTTAAAACTAATCTTTTGTTTTTCTTTAATTAACTTATTTTGATTGTCTTTAATAAACATACTAAAGCACATTTACCTATCTTGTCTGTCTGTCTGTCTGTCTATCTATCTATCTATCTATCTATCTATCTATCTATCTATCTATCTATCTATCTATCTATCTATCAACTAAGTTAATGTTATAACATTTTATGTGTGTCAATATTTGTGTAATTTGTTTCTTTTTCATTTATTTAATAAATGTATATATTCAATACATTTTAAGAGTAGCATCTGAGACAAAGTTAATTTATTAACTTTAAATTAATTAAAGCAATAAGCAATAAGCATTAAGCAAAATCTAAGCAATAAAATATTAATCTCAGAGTGCTTTGGATCTGTAATGTTATTTTAAAACCACTCATCACTGTAAAAACAAATCTACTGAAGAGTTCACTCTTCTTATGGCTCACTTTCAGAATAACTTGTTTACATCATTAATACATTTAAAGTGTATCTCATATATCTGTCTTGGCGTACTATGTAAACAGTCAGAAGTGTTTTGTTTAAAATAACTTCACATAGCCACTGGCTGGTTTTAAACTTCATTTGATGACACTGTCACTAACATTTTTTTTTTTTTTTTTTCACAATGTAACATTTTCAGCTTTCATTTCTCTAAAACATGTCTTTGCAAGTTTTCTGGGGAAACACTCGAGATGTAAATCAGCAGCCTCTCGTTTGACCAAAACCAAAGATGAAAAGAGCAATGATAAATTCATGCACAATAGTCAGAAGAGGATCCATGCCGTCTGAAAAAATGCCTGTTTTGTCATGGCAGGTTCTATAAAAGATCTCTCTTTTTCTTGGTTTTGTAGGGGTCAGCACGTGAGATTTATGTGATGAGACTGGTCTGTGTGCACTTCCTCCCTTCTTTGGCCTTGTCAGATCTGGTTGCAGACAGAGGGCAAAAACATTTGTCATCCGTGTGAGATTCTCACCACAGGCTTTCATCTGCTTTAACATAATATGGATGCATGGGCATACCATTTGTATGTTGGCTGATGTAAAAACATTATTTGCCATGAACCATGGGACAAAAATGATTTGGATGTTTTTAATTAGTATAAGTAATAATGTATGTAGAGGGTTGTCTTAGTTGACATACAATTATATGCAACGTAATGTGACAGACTATAGTTCATCTAAAGAGTTTTTAAACATCATTTTCTGATGTGGATTTATTATAATGCCCTCTTTTTTTGAAGATTGTGTTTGGGTGAGCTGTTAGCTGTATTGGTTTTATAATCAAAGTCACATTTGTGTCATGCATCTCGGTTCACCCTTTCACCCACAATTAATCTCATTCCGACCGATATATACAATATCTAATTTATTTATCATTTCTTATAGTGTAATTATTATTATGACCTCATTTTTGAGGATACTTTGAATATTTGGACTTTAAAAAAATGTATTTGTCACAGCGCTGGGCTTTATGAATAAACTGCAAGAAAAGATGGAAATAAAATTAAAATAAAATAAAATGTAATCAAATGGTGACCAGTTACAGTACTTCCTGAATTGAATAAAATAAAATAAAATAAAATAAAATAAATAAAATAAAATAAAATAAAATAAAATAAAATAAAATAAAATAAAATAAAATAAAATAAAATAAAATAAAATAAAATAAAATAAAATGCATTTGTCACAATGCTGGGGTATTTAAGTGAACAAGAAAGTAGAAAAACAAACAAACAATAAATAATTAGTGACACGTTTTCAAAATATAATAAAAAAAAAGTCAAATGAAATATGATTTTAAAAATGAAATAAAACAAAACAAAAGAAATAAATGGATTTGTCACAATTCTGGGCTATTTAAGTTAACAATAATGCAAAAAAATTGTAAAAATGTGTAAAAATGTACATATTTAATTTGTCAAATACCCCTTCACAGCAATTAAATATGTAATCTTAAAATGTCATCCATTGCTACTGTTTCTACTCCATGTTTTCCACTGGGATTTCTGGGGTTAGTGTAAAGGGTGGGAACAGCAGAGTATTCCGGCGGGAAGACAATTCCTGGAGGACAGGTCCTTCTCACTAAGACATCTGACTCAGGTGTCAACTGGAGTCATGTCCCCTGGCCAAACCGTAGTCGTCCCCTCCCCAGCCCCCACCCAGGGCCCACTTTACCTCTGCCTGCCCCTCTGTCCGTCAGCTAAACCCGCTCCACTGAGGCCCGAATGCAGAACCAGATGTGCTGGCTGAGTCCTGAAACATTCTCTTCCCACTGACATCTTAACCTGAAAGGTGTGTGCGTGTGTGTGTGTGTGCGTGTGTGTGTGGGGGGGAGAGAGAGGTCAAACTTTAGCCTGGCCTCTAAGTGAGTGTAGATTACTTTTGAAGGTTGTGTTTATTGCTTCGGCACTGATTGTGTATTTTATTGTATGTTTTGATCCTGTACAAGAAGAACTTCACAGTACAGCCACACACACAAAAAAAGTTTTGATTTTTGTTTAGTTCTCATTCCATTTAGTTTCAACAAGGCACTACATTCCTAATCACAACATATCGCGAACATATCTAATATTCATTTTGTTGATCATAGTGCATGTTTTGACTGCATTGTGTTTGGGTGAGCTGTAGCCGTGTTGGTTTTATAATCAAAGTCACATTTGAGTCATGCATCTCGGTTCACCCTTTCACCCACAATTCATCATCTCATTCCGACCGATATACGATATCTAATTTATCAACACATGCCCAATCTAAGCAGCCCCACACATGTGCGAGCAATTAGGCTATAGAACAGTTGCTAACACAAACACCTTCTGATAGATGACACTCGAAATGTAAGGCCAAACCATGGCAAACATGACTCAATGAACTAACGTATCAATCAGATGAGCAGTGGCCTTTACTGTCACCTCCATCGATTAAACACATTGTTTGGAGTTTCTGAAATGTGTTGCCAAACTGAAGTCTGTAGACCATTGTGGTGTTTACTGTATAGGTTCAGAGGGGTGACAATTCCTCTCACAAATGATACACTGTGTCACACAAAAAAACGAGTTTTAGAAACTTTTTCAGGCTGAATAAGGAGTCGCAGTCAATGGATGTCTATTTAAACCATATGTAGAAATATTTTGTCTCTTATCAATGATAGCACAGGAAAAAGATTGCATTGCTCAGGAGACTTAATGGAGTTCTCCGTTGTGTTTTGTGTGTCTATCAACTTTAATATCAACCTTAGGAGAAATAAAAAAAGACATGCAGTACAGTAAGAATTATAGAGCTGTAAATATTTAGCATAGCTCAGATAAATTTGTTTTCTCGTGGAAAATATTTGAGGTCTTATTGAAAGTGAAGCTTTTGACTGCAGGCATCTGCACATTTGAGCACATTGTTAAGATTTGAAAAATAAATTATCGAGGAGACATGCAAGATTGGGAAGAAAAACTTGACAAGCAGGAGACTTAAAACTAAAGTCTCAATTTGATCTCAGTTTAATCTCATTGTTATCTAGTAGAAACAATTTAAATATGCACTATGCAACTTTTTTTCCCTTTTTTCCCCTAAATTTAAATAAAGGATCATCAATCCTTCTTCCTTCTTTTTTTGTTGTACCTTGATTCACTATGGTAAGCAGCCTATTATAAGTGTTTATGTTTTAGACATGACCGGATGGTTTTTGTGGGAAATTGCGCACTTGCGTAACTCATCCATGCACGTCTCGTCAGATCCGTAAATAGAGAAAAGTTGCTCCGGATACTTTGACGTGTGTATGGTGCGTGAGTGGCATTGGTTAATGAGTGAGAAAGGTTGATATGGAGCCTCTAAATCTCCAACCTCTGGGGAATCACCCGTTTAAACAAACGCGAACAGAGGAGAGTCTGCTGGCAAACCAGAACGCCACAGAGCTTGTAATAAAACAAGAATCAACATTGGCTTGGCTTTCGGAGATGGAGAGAACTGAGGGATTTGAAATGTTGTAAAAGCAACAGATACATTGCGTTTTTATTAAGCTACTCAACAGATGAGTAAGGTATTTTATTGAACAGATAAACTGCCATATAGCTCTCTAACAGAGTTCATTGTAAAGTATTATCTATTGTGAAGGGTCATTTCATTATGGTTGTTGTAGCGCTGTGTTGAAAAGGATTGTGTCTATTAATGGGTAAAGCTACAGTAACATCTTCAGCTAGTCAGCTTGAGATCCTTTCCATCTAAACTGGTTAAATCTCTTAAGGCTAGTAGTGAATGTTTTATGAACAGAAGGATAACCTCTTTGTTTTATTAACCGCTAGAGAGCCAAAAGTGACGTTGTGTAACTTTAAATAGATGTGTGATTTTTCTTCACTACAATATAAATGTTTTTTTTTTATTTTTTTTTTTATGTTTTTGAAAGATTTATAAAATCAAATACAGTAAAAAAAAATGATATTGTGAAAGATACTTACAATTGAAGATATTTTAAAATGTTATTTATTCCTGTGATCAAAGCTGTATTTTCAGCATTATGACTCCAGTCTTCAGTGTCACACGATCCTTCAGAAATCATTCTAAAATGATGATTTGCTGCTCAAGAAACATTAAGTATTATTGTTGTGTTGCTTAATATATCTGTGAAAACCATGATATTTTTTTTCAAGATTATTTTGATGAATAAAACAACATTTATTTGAAATAGAAATGTTTTGCAAAATGATCTATGTCTTTACTGTCACATCCTTGCTGAATAAAAGTATTAATTTCCTTCAATATATGTACATAACTGGCCCCACATTTTTGAATAGTGTGTTTTTGAACGAAATCATCTACACTACAACAAAACAAAGTTCAAAATAAACATCAAAATGGCTGAAATAAAAGCACAACAGACACTAGCTGCAGTGTGCGAGGCTGTCAGATCCAAGAAGGAAAAGTGGAGATAAAGTTGTCAGGTGAAAAAAACCTGGACCGACATGTGTCACTTTAATTCCCCCGCATCTGGCCGATGGTTGAGGTCCACTGTCCAGCATGACTGTCCAAATTGAGTTCCTTCTGATCTTAATAAAAGTGAAAATCCTTCAGCTCTCCACAGCTGGGGACCCTCTGTAGCGTACGATCCACAATCTGACTTTTTTTTTTTTCTTTTCCTTTTTTCTGGGGGACACTTCACTTTATGGCTTGTTCGCCCTGGTGCAATGAATTTAATGGGGTTTCTGATCGGCAGACATCATAAATGACATAATTTTAATGACGCTATGGTGTTATTTAGCCATTTGTCGCCAGCTCACATCCTTCAGTCCGCAAAAAGCTTAGTCTGTTTTTCTTCTTGAACGTAAGAAGACCTGGTTTTGCTCATCATATAGGGAGCGGTTTAACGTCGATCAGCTTCCCAGGACTTGAAAGAGAGAGAATGCACAGAACTCCAGGCATGTGGAACAATCAGTGTTAGAAGCAAGATAGCTCTCCCGCTGGCCCCGTTCTCAACTTTGACCCCTGACCTCTTGGCACACGCGCCGCTGTAAATAAAGCTGAAGAGAGGCCTCCCCACCTAATTTCCTTTGGCCTCAAATTTAAACACCAATCCCTCTGACTGTTCTGTAACCAGGGGATAAACATCTCCTCACGTGGACCAGGTTCTCAACACGACCACTCTAGAAATCCAGAGAGAGGAGATATACACAATAGAAATTGTGTTTGACAAGTTGGATACAGTTGGTCTGGACGGGTCCTTGGCTAAGTGAGGTCTAAGCTGTATTGTCGAAATGAGGAGGGCTGTACAGAATTGCTACTGCCATGACAGGCTGATTCATAAAATCATAATTGCAATAATTTTGTAATAGATTGATTTCATGGTTTAAGAAGTTATTGCACCTAGTTGCACCAGTTGTGATTCATTTATGTCATGAGGACACACTATAAGAGGCTATCGCTTTTGTTTCATTCATAAGATTCACTTCAGTTTAGTTTTTACAGCAAGACATGGATCCAAATCAGTGGGAAGCTAGCCAGAAAACCCTAAGGAAACGTTTTTTTTTTTTTTATACATATATCTTAATTTATTTCATTATTTATTAATTAGGCCTATGATTGTAACTTTTTATGCCGTTTCACAACAGAGTTTTCCCCACACACTATTATACATTTTATAATGGAATGGAGTCTATGCCAAGCCGTTTTGACTTTTATTCATTCCAGGAGATTATTAAATTAAATTAAGGAAATTATGTGGAAATTAAAACATGTAATTATTGATATCAAAACAGTATGATTTTTACTAGTAAGAATTGTATTTCTGATATGTGAAATTGGAATTTCAAGTAATCAGAAAGCAATTTTTGATATCGACAATTAAATTTGAATGGCGGCCTATGGTGACATTTAACTAGTGAAAATACAATTACAGACATCAAGAATGATAGTTTTTACTACACTGTAAAACAACAACAACAACAACAACAACAACAACAAAAAACGTTGCTGCCTTAAATTTTTAAGAACAATCAACTTAGATGTTTAAGTCATTTCAACTTAAATTACATTAAACTGACTTAAAAACAATGAGTTGAATCTTGTATAACTTATAAAAAAAAGTTTAAGATTGCTAAACTTATTTTGATGAGTTAAAGCAATGTAAAAACACATGTTGTCATAACTTATTTATCTTATAATTTTTACAGTGTAGTTGAATTTAAATTTTGGATATCAAAAATTTGTATTTCTGCGAGTGGTGATGTCATTGTTGATATCAAAGATATACTAGTGGAAATGTATGCTAATTCCTGATATATATATAAAAAAAATCGCCATTGTTAGTAGAAATCTAATTCCTGATATCAAGAATTAGCATTTTAACTAGTGAAAATTAAATAGTTGATATCAAGAATTCATATCCTGGGAATGAATCAGAGTCAAAACGGCCTGCCATAGGCGTCTCCTTTTACGCGGTAAATAAATATTATTAGCATGGTGTGGATTGTGTTTGCTCTATTTCATGTTGTATCTTTCTTTTTACGTGATGTTGCTCAGTGTGGGAAGGATGACCCATATTTCATTAAGCTGTGCTCTTGTTTCCGGCAGCTTTCACAACGAATTTATCTCTGACCAACATACACACACTCAGCATTTGAGTTATCTGTATCAACACTGGCTGTGCTCGAGATAATAATGCAGCTTTAAACTTGTTTTTATTTTGTAGATGTGTGGTTTTATGTTACAGAAACGCACAACTTCACACTAAAGAATGTTTTGCTCGACTATGTTGGAATGCAATTTTTAAATGCAGCTAAATATGTTATTTAGCTATTTTTTATGATATTTATTTATTATTATTTCCCCATTTCCATATATATATATATATATATATATATATATATATATATATATATATATATATAACGTTGTGTTTAATAGAAAGTTAACGCTTTATGAGGTTAAACTCATTTTATAATACCGATTCGCAAAACATCACAGGCACAGGCATCGTACTTGTTTCCTATTGTAACACACAGAAATACCTGTATATATATATTTTTTTTATGTGGTCTTGAACGAATTGTGCAGTAAAACTAGGCTTTTATTTTCAAACATAGCATAGCTTTTGTTGATATGTTCAGAAGTCGAAATCAAATAAAAAGTAGTAAAAATATAATAAATGAAAGGAACGAGAAACAAAACGGATTGGAAGGTCTTATTAAAATAATTCCATTATCGAAAGGAATGGGATGAAACGCAAGGGTTATTGCAGGTATTGTTGTGCCTGTGGCTTCTCCTCCAGCCGCGCAATTCTCCTCATCAATACTGCAGTGAGATCGTTACGCAGCTGACATTGATAAATGACCACCAAACCACAGCATTTTCTCACCAGTACTGCAGGCTAGAGTAACACAAACTGGAGGTCGAAATAAGCAAAAGAAACGTCTGTAGGAGCAGTCTTAGCTAAGATATCAAACAGCATGAGAAAAGCCATTTGAAAATGTCACCGTGAAATTGCGTTTAAAAGATGCTGGAGATTGAAGAAGCGCGCGGGGTTTGTGTTTCTGAAAAATTACACGCCGTCCAGTCGCCTGCTTTGGAAATATTGAATTAATGTGATTTATTTCTTCACAGATTGCCTCAAACATTTTACAAAAGACCCCTGCACACACTTAAATGATTTTAGGGAAACTATACGGTTATCAAATGATCATTTTACACTTTCTGATGCCCTTTTCAGTAGACATTTTTATTTATTTATTTTTTTAGTTTGTAGTCATCTCTGTTTATAGTTGTTTGATATCTGCACGTTTAAAATGATTTTTGGTTTACACTTTATTTCAAGGTGTCCGTGTTACAGTGAAATTATACATTTAAGTACTGAGTAATAATAATTAACTACATACTTACTAAAGGGTTAGGATTGGGGTGTGTTGCATGCAATTATGCATAATTTATAGTTGTTAAGTTACTACATGTAACATGTGTAACAAGGACACTGCAAAATAGTTACCGATTTTTGTAACGGCCAGTTTCGTTTGCGTTTACTTTTTTTTTTTCTTCTTCTTCTTTCTTTTAATGATTACTTAAATAAATTGCAGCACAGTTGCATTTTATATATATAAAAAATTATAATAATAAAATAAACACAGGTATGTCTATAATAAGTAGGCCTATTTATAGCCTAAATTAATTTTAACTGCAAGTCGCGTCAATATCGATTCAAAGCATGAAATAACACGACAACATTCAAAGCAAGAGATTTAGGTAACATTTTGAAAATGAAGCATTTATTACAAGAATTCGACTTTTGACTGTGTAGAAATACTGTACTGCTTTAAAAGACTCCTAAAAGAAAAAAAAAAAGAAAAAAAATGGACAGAGCGACAGGATCGATCAAACATAGCAGTACATCAACAAACATATAATCGACTTTTTCCATAGAGAAAAGCAAGAGCGAGAACGGACCCAAAATGTACAACAATGTCCCATGTCCAATTTTAAAGGATCTCGACTGAATGCCTATTTCACATTGATGTGTTTTACAAATAACATTTACATAATTATGTACAATGGAACATCTCTAGTGGTTTAAAAACTCCTCCAGGCATACTTAGCCTTACCAGAGCACTGTTGCTCACCAATTCAACAAATAAACGCACAACTCATTTCCTCAGTGATGCTTTCCAAAACACTTCATGTGGGGAAGACTTTGTGGTTTCAGATACTGGAATTTGTGTCAGATGTGTGATCCCTTCGAGTGATTTCATTTCCCTCAAACTTTGAGGAAGCAAAGGTCTAAATCTATTGTCAATGACACAAACCCAAACATTGAACATTTCCCAAAAGAAAAAACAAACAAAATCTCATCATACACTCACATTTCAGTTCTTGAGGGCTTTTAGCATCTTTTACTATATTCCACATTTAATATGAACGTGTGCACTTGTGCGTGAGGAGGTATGGGATATTCGCGTCTGGGGCGGCCACTCTACGGTTGAGCAAAAGTGCACAAAATGGTGTGGTCCCCGTGCTTCTTGACGGTATAACAAGAATAAATAAATAATTTAAAAAGAAAAGATCTCCCAATTGTCTTTTCAGAAGTCTCTCTTTTGGCACAAATGCTTCAAGTCTGTTTTTGTTAAGGTGGTGCTCCTTTGGAAGGTCCTTTGGCTGGAGATCTGATGGCCAGATGATGAGGGGGTCTGTGGGAGATTTGGGAGGTTCTCGTGAAAAGAGGATCAGGTGAGGACGAATGTGATGACGTGACTCCTCATGCCTCTGGCCAGCTCTGGGACTATTCCTGAGGCCACCATCAAAACCTAGAACACAGAGGGGGAAAAACAATATTGAGAGATTTATTCACCCACATCCACACTGTGAAACAAAAAAATACATTGCAGAAATATTCTGGGCACATGTTGATTACCAGAAAAAAAATGTTTAGTCTAAAAAATAAGCAAAATCTGGATCTCATATAATGGAAGTGAAAGCATAAACTTCAAAATACGTTTTCATTATACGATTCAGTAGCCACAAAATGCAAACAATATGCAAGTTAACATGAATTTAGTGTGAAAAAAGTAAGTAAAGTTATATCCAATTTTACAACGCAACGTCTAAAACCCCCAAATGACCAGGAAAACGACTCACTGTAAAACATTTTCCCCTAATTCAAATTAAAAACAAATGTTATAATCGAATTGGCTGTACAAGTCATTTCAACTCATTAACACAATAACATACAATAAGGTTTCATTAGTTAAAATGAAATAAGAATGAACAATGTTACAGCTTTTACTAATCATAGTTCATGTTCATTTTTATTTTAATTATTAAAATCAAATGTTGTATTTGTTAACAACAATGAACAAAACAATGAACAGCTGCAGCTATGCTATGACAACACATGTTTTTATGTTGCTTTAACTCATCAAAATAAGTTAAGCAATTTTGAACTTGTTTTTATGTTATACAAGATTCAACTAATTTTTAAGTCAGTTTAATGTCATTTAAGTTGAAATGACAAACATCCAAGTTGATTGTACTTAAAAATAGTGTATGGATTTTTATTAACTAACAATAATAAATACTGTAACAATTTGTATTTTTCAATACAATACTAATGTTAACAAATGAGAACATTGCAAGTGTTACCAACTCATTTTTTGATATCCTGCCTAGTTAAATCGACTTAAAAAAATAAATTGAAACTGGTTAAATTACTTTGATAAGTTAAAGTAATGGAAAAAACATATGTTGACTTATTGATCAAATAATTTTTTACAGTGTATTTAATCAGCTTTACACCTCAAATAATACACAAGTTATAACAGAACAAATGATTATAAGTGTTTCTATAAAATTATAAACTTCACATTTCAGGGCAAATTCACTTCAATTAAATTCTTTCTTCTTCTTCTTTAAAAAAAAAAAAAAAGAAAGAAATCAAAGTATTTTTTTGTGGTAATTAACATTACACCACAAATGCTCTCAATTAAACTTAACTTGCACCCAACTCTGAAAATTCTCTTAAATAAACATACACCTGCCTCTACGATCATAAACGTGTCTCTATCCGCTTTATGCAGGAAAACAGATCTTCATAATGATCCCAACGATCCGCCAGCATATGGTGTTTAACCAGAGCGAATTAAGGACGGGGAAACATTCCTCTAAATGACGCAATTACAGTAACGACTCGATGATAATTCAATCAAAAAAAGGTAGGATTAAATAGTCTGGAAATTATTTAGTCTGCGTGTATCTGGCTCCTGCGAGCCGGAGCTCGTGATATCTCTATGTGTCTGTGGTTTCGGTGGGGGGTGTTAACCTCCGCTCGCCTCCCCTCTCCTCTCCCTTCATTAGCGGAGGATGAGGTTGTTATTTGAGAGGAAAGGGCTGTGTTGGCACGATTGCAGAACTGGATGCGGTGCCTATTTACATATAAAGAGCTCTATTAATCAAGGTAAGTGTCATTATGGAGGGGCTCATTGGGCAGCACAGTGTGGGTATTAAATAAAATTCTCCATGCCAGGCCGCCCGCGGCGAGCGATACGTCTTGATTTGTGGACTGTCAGAGACAGGCAGCGAAGATGGAGCCGGGGAAGGAAGGTGCGCGAGTGCGTGCGCGTGTGGGGGGGGGGGGGGACGTCGTCGTCGTTGGAGAGAGAATTGCCACCATAATCAGATTTCGCACGCCGAGTGAAAGGAGAAAGAGAGGGGATGTTCTAAGTACCAAAGCGTTTCCTTACGTTTATGATTTGGGAAGCAGGGGAGGCGTTTACATGTAGTGCCACTGTCCATCCATACCCATGTTCATACCCATACCTCCCATGGGACCTGTGAGACAGAGAAACAAAATTAAGAAAACAATAAAAACACATGCAAATGTACAGGAAGATTTTTTTATAACAGCACTAAACGTGAGTTATGCGCAATTATTATCAAAGCGCTTCTTACCGCCAGGCCGAAGACCCATGTGTTGTTGGCCGTCTAACACAAAGCCACCCATTGGCTGACCATCGGGGCTGTAAGCGGATCCTTGACTTACTAAACACACAAAGACACAGTATATATATATATGTGATGTATGCACACACTGCTTATATGGTGATAGTAAAGATTGTAGAAAATAAACCTGCACTTTACCTGCTCTGTTAGACTGATCAATCATGGGCTGCACGATTCTTCTCCGAGCATTGATAAACCTGTCAAAGAGAAGACATTTACTAAATCTATTTATATTACTAACCGCACACAGTATATTTTACTCTTATTTAAACACTCAGGACTTTTACTACTGTGAGCTCTTTGCTATGATTTACTGCAAAATATTCCTTAATGCAGTGCGATTTCTCCTGGGCCTTTGGGTTAATGGACCTGTCAGGAGTCCACAAAAAAAAAAAAAAAAAAAATAAAAAAAAATAAGCTAATGCACTGTTTAAGCGCCAGACCAAAGAAATTCTCTAATTTATAATGTAAACAAGCTGAGGTTTTCTTAATAAAGAGATTTTAACACCTTTTACAAATTACGTTTTGAGAAACATTCCGTTTAATGGTGAATTTTATAGTTGAGGACAATAAAAACAAATAGATTTATTTGATTTGTGGTCTGTTTTTCCTTCCCTCAGCACTCTAAAGTTAATCTCTGTTTTTAAGACTTGCTTTAATTGCGCTTCTTGCTGCAATATATTAGTGAATCAAGTAAAGGGGTCATTGCTCAATAAATATTCAATTGATATAGCATTGGCCTGGCAGCCTGAGGGTATGATTAGCCTAACTGCTTTTCAGACACTAATATGCTTCAGCAGCCCGTAACAGAGAGGTAGGAAATGCCCCTGACATGCAATGGGGGAAGGAATTACTCATAGACAATGAGTCTTAGCCAAATGTTTGTGAACACCTTATTTGGTCGTGGTAAACACATGTTAGTGTATGGTACAAATCTTAAATGTCAATTTTCTCTCTCTCTATATATAGGAATGATAATACTTATTATTCATCAGCTTTTTATTATACAAAAACTTGTCTGCTTTATGACTATTAATAAAACATAAAAAAAGTTTTTGTTGAAATTTTATTAAAGTATGTATGGTAAATTAAAGTAGAGTCTAATTGAAATCAAATAGAATTGAATTATCTACATTATTATGGTTTAAATACATAAAGAATTAGAATATTTAAATTTTAGTATTTTAATAATACATATTTTTTATCATGGAAGAGGAAAAAGTCTAAATTTGAAACTTAATTTTTAAGTAAATTTTTTTTATATATATTCAAATCTCATGGAAAAGGAAAAAAAATCTAAAATTAAAACTTAATTTTGAAAATAAAGTAAAACATATTAAACTTTCCTGCTAAGAATAGTGCTGATTGAAGTAGTGTGTGCTATCCAAAATAAAAATTGTATTATGAGAGCATATGTGGTAAATTAAAATAAATAAATTGAAGAATCAAAGTTATACAGTTTGAATGCATACAGACTAAAAAACAAATATGTAATGAAAAATACTTAGCTTAAAACTTAATATATATATATATATATATATATATATATATATATTTTTTTTTTTTTTTTTTTTTTTTTGGTTCCTATTGGCAATCTATCATTACATACTAATATCATACATACACTTCCTTTTCACATTCTCAAACTGAGAATATCACATTTGTGTAATCCAGTAACATCTAACAAATATAAGCAAGATGGTTCCTGAAAAAAAAAAAAAACATTCAGGGGAACTCTGGTGACCGAACAGCATTCCGGAATCCTAACATAACATTTGACAACTTTTCTATAAAGCCCCTCGGAGACCTTGGCAAACCCCATCATTGCTCCTATTCTTACTTTTAATTGTCTCATAGGGTCTTTGAACACCATCCTAATAATAGTGTGAGAAATCAGGATCACCGGACTTGAAATGGAAATGTTACAGAGATCCCCAACCCTGACTTCTAAGTGCTGAGAGGTCAATCTGGCAAGTCAAAAGTCAAAGGTCAAAGGTTACTCACCAGTTATTCACTTGTAAGATGGTGAGGCCTGTGTCCTGTGCTAGCTGCTTCTTCTGCTCTTCAGATGGGTAGGGGTGCTGCAAGACAAAAAAAAAAAAAAAAAAAAAAATTAGATTAATGTGTAAGAAACCTCTGCAGTTAATAACATTGCTGTCCGATGATCCATAAAGCAATAATGAATGGAACATGTAAATGTCTTCATTTTTTAGAGTTGTGTATTTCTCCTTGCAGTCTCCATTAATAAAGCAAATCAAAATGGCCTTACTTTTTCTTAAAAAACAATCTGTTTAAATGACTAATGACTTCAAGCACCAAATGTGAGACTCCGGGCAAAAAACGTGGATCCCATATGACTCTTTCAGGAAATTACATCATTATGTATGATAGACTTCCCATATGCAGCCCTGAGTTGGAGAATTTCCCTGCGTCTTATTGGCTGAGCGCTCGTGGTTTTGTTTGACATTATTTGACATTACTTGACAAATGATCGAGTGGGTGTGAAAGAGAGACAATGGAGAGTTTTGTTTAGGGTTGAATAGGGCTTGGCCCTTGGTGGCCCCGCGGTGGCCCCTGGCCCCTGATCTTCTTGCTCTCGCTGTGAGTGCAGAGGGAGGGCAGCAGATGGCAGGCAGGGGTGAATGTATAGACAGTCCTGGGTCGTGGGTGTGCACCAATTTTGGCACTGTCATGGCCTCACCTCCCGTGGTCACCGGTGAGGGATGAGTCCTGTTCCATGTCTCGCTCTCTCTCTCTCACACACTGACGGAGATTTCCCTGCTCACCTCCTGGCTTGCTAGCTGTCATTGTGGTGATGAATGACTGTAAGCCCTGCCCCCTTTCTACACAAGCCAGTGACGGCCGAATGCAAGCTGGGCTCTGGGATCCATCTTTAAACTCTTATCAAAAAGCTCTCGGCAGGTTGCGCAGGGATTGTTCGCTAAAGTTCCTTCTAAAGGAACCTACTTGTTCAAATGACGAAGCTAGCCGACAAGCTCGCTTTCATAGAATCGCTCATATTTGCATGAATTGCACTTATGTCTAGAAGCCCCCTCCTCGTCCCAATTTGCATGCCAAAGGAGATCTCTCTATCTCATTCCAGTGAAACTAACAGTTATAACTGTAATGTTCCACTGAATCTTAATGTTCCACCTTTCTTTAAGATTGTCAGCACAGGGGGTCTTTATCGTGGACCTCTGAATAGGTCACAAAAGATGGAGGCTTAGACCATATGTAAGAGCCCCCCCACCTCAAACGCCGCACACTGGCTCAAAGTAGAACCCGACAAAACGTAATCCAGCAGCTTTCATTCAGCCCCGACCCCAAATGAATGCATGATCGCCTGGGTGTTGCAATGGAGGCCATTCAGAGGCCAAAGTCCCCTCTAACACTTTTTTTTTGTCAGAGGACACATCCTGCAATGGGAAACACTTTTGCTTCACAAATTGCTCTGAAAAGGAGCTGGGAACAGAGAGAGGATAATTCAATTAGGCTCTCCTTTTTATCTCTAAACTCTAAAGGTGGGTAAAAGGGAAAGGATTACTATGTGTACGAGACCTGTGTAGCTCTTAGAAAGTGCAGGAATTCTGAAAGAGAATGGAAAACAGGAAGACGCAGGAGAATTGTGGGAATTTAAGGAGGTGGACCAGTGAAAATGTGCTGTGATTCAAGAGGGTTAAGAATGCCACAAATCAGCCCTAAACCAGCAAGTTTTGCTGGAACGTACTCACCCCGAGGCGAATACGACCCTTGGTTTTGACAAGCAAAATGGATGGGAGGGCCGAGAGACAGATAATAACACACCCTGCTAGTTTTAATGCAGTTTGGATGCAGGCCGCTGAGCTGAAAACAGTGGGATTAAACTAATTCGCCAAGAGACACGTCAAACAATCTGGCCCATTTTTACGCAGACTTCCGATTTCCGACAAGGACATCTGAGCGAGTGTTACCGTAAGATGCTGGAAGAGCCACGCCCGCATGATGTTGGTCGCCACTTTAGGAAAGATCCCTCTCTTCTTCTGCCGTTTCTTGTCCTGGTCGTCCTCGTCCCCAGTTCCCGGAGATGCCAAGCTGTTATCCAAGCCATCTCCTGATAAACAACAGCGTGAAAGCAGGGCGAGAGAGAAAAAGCAAAAGAAGAAAGTCATTTTAATGAGATAAAACATCACCTTCAGTTGTTTATTCAGACCAATCACCAGTGCCACTCACAAACGCGATGTGAAAGAGTCACGCAGGGGGGCTTGTTTTGATTAGCAACAGTAACACAAGGACCGCGGCGAGCAGAAGTATCCATGCAGTGAGAGGGAACGCTAATCAACAGAGCGAGATTTCTCCCGCTCCCTCTCGCTGTCTCAATGTCAGGGATCTCGAGGAAAGCTCTGCACCAACCCCAGTGCTATTAATTCAATGTGAGTTCTGTCTTTGACAAGGGGTAATGAATGTCCAGGCTCCATGCTTGAATGTGGAATGGAGACTTGGCACTGCAAAGAGAATATCTGATCTGCATTAGCACTCAAAATAAAGTCGAAAAACTCGGGAAAAACATAAATAAAGCAGCGCCTGTTAGTGGTTGTTGAGAAAACCGTATTCGACTTCAGAATTTATGTTGGTAATTGGTTTACCGTGCAGGGAAAGTACATACGTTGCTAAACCACTAATTTACGTACACACACTTCAGCTATTGTAGTTTTTTTACTGAAGTTCATGCATTCTCTGGGAAGTGAACCTTTGACCACAGCGGTCTTAGCACCTTGAACTACATTTCTGTGAATGTGTGTGTATAGGGATGCACATTATCCCACTTGTTATATGGCTTCTTGCCACATAAGTAAATAATTAGACACAAAATACTGGCTTGAGTTGAAATATTTTATTAGGTCTTTAAACGCAAAGCTTCCGTGGAGAAAGGAGTTGCTAGCAAGCGGCAAGTTCAAACTAGACGGACATTTAAGGCATAGGGTACAGTCATGCCACTTATTACATGCCATTTCGCCACATAAATAATTATGGGGATAAGAGATATTGATTTGACATGAAACTGTTTTAAAATCGAACTTGTTTGTATATTATAATCCATTACAGTGTACAGAACAATCGTCGCAAAATGGTAGCAGCTGCGTTTGTATAAAACAAGACAGCAAGTCTGAGATACCCGGATGACATAATTCAATAATTGTACACAAAATATTGATTTGAGTTTTAATATTTTATAAGCTCACCAAGCATAAAACTTACACAAAGAAAAAACTTTCCTAGCAAGACTTCGGTTACCTGGATGAGCTTGTGTTATCAGTTTTTACCAGTTGTTATCAGGGAATAAAATACCGCTGGATCAAGTTCCACAAAGCTGCGTAATTATATATATATA
This sequence comes from Leuciscus idus, assembly GCA_021554675.1. Taxonomy (NCBI): domain Eukaryota; kingdom Metazoa; phylum Chordata; class Actinopteri; order Cypriniformes; family Leuciscidae; genus Leuciscus; species Leuciscus idus. The sequence continues at coordinate 17,888,774 of CM038638.1, read as the reverse complement.
TATATATATATATATATATATATATTCACAACTAATAGTAAACATTAAACATTTAATTGCATAAATAATGTTTCATTAATTAAATTTTTTATATAAAATACCTCACCTATTTACTCTTGCAAAATGTTTCAGAACAAAGAGCTTTTGAAAACTGGCAATAATAATGGCAAATCAAAGAGAAATATGTGCTGAAATGACAACTCAACTACTTTTAACTATTGAGATGGCTGCTATTTTTTATTTGTTTTACATGACGTCAAATGAGAGAATTTAGAGCATTCATAAAAATCCTACAAGTTTCCAACTTGTAATTGAGAATTTGATGATACATTTGATAATACAGTTTGATGATATGCTTTTTTTTTTTACCAGTCGGAAGCTGGTAATTACAGTAATTCTTATTCCAGAATGACGTGAATGAGGCATATATTGTAAGCTCAATTGATGCTCAAGAAAACAATGCTTTTTTGAACTGTGAGCTCTCTGATAACATCAAGCTTGCTTTCATTCCATTACCATCCAATCTAGTTTAAGATCAGAGCCAGGCAGGAGGCCGCTTTTAAACTAAGGTTTCCGTCTTGTCCTCCTCCCCACCCTCCTTTCTCTCTTTCTTTCCATCCCTCTTTCCCTCTTCCATTAACTGTGCATCAGGCAAGATGATTTACTTTTAACAGTCATGCTTATTTTTCTTGCCCTGAGGGTAGAGATGCCTTGAAAGCCTGCCCGGAGGGTGTGTGAATAATGTATCTGAGGGACTCCTCCCCGGAGGCGGGACAGGAACCCTACTTTTCTTAAGATTGGCCCTGCTGTGTCTCCTTGTTTTTGTGGATGCATCAATCAAAGGCGACTGTATGCGCCATATTCATCCATTAATATTTCAGATAATGAATAATGACATTTGAATATAAGAAGGGGGGTGGTGGATGGACTTCAGGCTGACTGATGCTGTAATCAAAATTCAAGTCAAGGGCAGGGCAGTGGTCTCACACTGTCTGTCTACACAACACAGACTGCTGTTCCTTCTCATTATGCTTTCAGGAGTTTACATGTTGACCACAGTCTTAACCGGCACCGATAGTTAAGGGTTTCAATGTGAATATGAAGAAAAAGTATTAGAAAGTACAGTAATATGTTCTTAAAGGGTATGAAAGGAAAGGAAAAAAAGTGAGAAAAGAGGGGAAAAAATAGAAAAGAAAACATGAGGATTTTTGTTTGTGTGTGTGTGTGTGTGTGTGTGTGTGTGTGTGTGTGTGTGTGTGTGTGTGTGTGTGTGTGTGTGTCCATGAAAACCAAATATCAAAAAGGTTAAATAAAAGTTATATTTTATATTTGGAAACATTTTAAAGGGAAGAAAAAGCATAACATGAAATTAAAAATGTATCAAATATCTAAAAGGTCAGAGAGACTTGTGAACTTTAAAATGAGACATTAAAAAAAAGAAAGAAAATAGATGCAGTTTTCAGTGTCTTTATGAAAATCAAATATCAAAAAGTTGTTAGAATGAACAAAGTAATATATGAAAGAAAATTAAAATGGTGAAATGAAATAATCTAAAATTAAATGTAGTAAAAAGAACATAAAAAATGTGTGCTGTCAAATCTTACGTGTTTATATAATACATGTATATATATATATATATATATATATATATATATATATATATATATATATATATATATATGTACATACACACACACACACATATATTATATAAACACAAACTTTTGTTAGATGCGATAAAAATGTATACTTTTCACAGCACTGAAAAATAGGTGAGATTTTTAAATGTTTATGAAAATCAAATATCAATAAGGTGCTAGAAAAAATGAATAAAAAAGTAACTTATTCTGAAAGTATCAAAAAACAGATGACTTTAAGGAAGAAAAAGGCTAAAAGTAAAATAGAATAAGATAAAAAAAAATACTGAAAAAGTGACATTTTCAGTGTTACAAAACATGTTCAGGTGCTAGAAAGATTGAAAAGAAGAATAAAGAAAAAGAAAAAAGAAAAGAAAGAAAAAGAAAAGTAACAGATTCTGAAAGTATAAAAAGTATATTTTAGGGAATAATATGTAAAAATAGAATAAGATATAAAGAAAAGAAAAGATAAGGGGAAACCAATAGATAAAGAGAGCTGGGTGAGATCCTTACATCTAAGGAAGCCTCAAACACTACCCCCCCCCCCCCCCCCCCCCAGCTGGGTGAGATCCTTACATCTAAGGAAGCCTCAAACACTACCCCCCCCCCCCCCCCCCCCCTTCTTCTCGAGCCTCTCTCCTCCTGTTCCAGAAAACGAAGGCCGGAGGGCTGATCCAACCCGACGCTAATCGCTTCTGACTGTTCCCTGGCAACTTGGCCCATGCAGCCTGTGCGACTGCACTCTCTTTAAAGGCTGCAGCTCCCTGAGCCCTACCTCACTCCCCGGCCCCGGAGTCTGCACGCGCAGCGCAGAGGGGGGCCGGAGCAGCCTGGAGGAAGGCTGGAGTAAGCCCTCGGGCTGTTTAGAGAAAAACAGCACCCTAAGACATGGAGAAGAGGCTTCTAGCTTCAATCTAAACCCCCCCCACCCCCACTTTCACTTGTACATATAAAGCAAAACTTCTGAAGCTAGATGTGATGAGCATATGCATATAAAACACGGCAAGTCTAAGTATAATTTTTTTAACCGGTTTTCCCACATCCTTCAAGCCGACCCTCACGGCGGCCGTGTCACATCACGGTACCTTCAGCGTCCAAGAGATGACAAGGTCCAAAAGCTAAAAACGCTCTGCGTTGTTCTGATGCTGATAATTAGATGAACTGGAGATAGATGAATGTCCCGAAGACAAAGGGTGCCCGGCGCAAACTAGCCGGGTCTGATGACTGCCACCCCGCACGCATCACAGAATAAATCCAGTTTGCTTGCTTAATGAGCTCGCCATGACCTCAATCTATCACGAACTATACTTCTCCGAAGGGGCCATAATTCTGACTACTGGACGCAACAGACTGGATAATTACTGGACGGACGCAGATGATTTTGTTCTCGCTAATCGTTTCGCTTAAAGCATATTGATTAGATGCTCTTATCCTCTTGTCCCCCGTGGCCATGATATGATCTGGAGGAACATGGGATTGGACCACAGTTGGGTGGTATTGACAACTACAAAAACGCGGAGGCATCAGCTCTTGACACTTGTTGTTGGTCCACTACACTTCATGCTGGGATTTCACCTCCATTGAGGGTTCAGATATAGATGTAAACATCCTGTCTCAGCCTGTGTCTTTCAGCAACCTTAGAGGTAACAACTGGCCTGGAATGTCCTGCAGCTTCCCTTTGTTCCCTTTCGGCCTTTGTGATGGACATTCCTAGGCTCTGCATTCCCACCAACAAGGCACATGTTTAGGATAGCTGTGGAAAAAACCCTCACTACCATCCCAAACTCACTGAGGTGAGTCAGCGGTTCTAAAAAACCACTCGGACTGTGGACCGAGGGGCACTTCTTCGGACTTTACTTGAAGGTTACCCCAACAGGAGCAACTTCTACTGATGTGCAACAAACAAAGGGAACCCCCTACAAGAGACAGGTGCTTTGAAGAGGCCCAGTAATCCTTTGGACTGGAGTTGGGTGACTGACGTAAGACCCCCCATTCACTTGTAATGGAAAAAGGTGTTTGCTTTACCAATCTCTTGAATGATAAAGGGAGGAACACTGATCCAAAGTGGCTCCTGGAGGAGCAGCAGGTAGATGTCCCTGATTCTAACCCAACCTCAGCCTCTGATCACCCCAGATATCACCCCTCCATTGTGACTAGTATTTGAAGTGCTCTGTCCTTCAGGCCGGCAGGGGTCATTCCTCTTCCCCTTCTTCAATGCATGCTCTTTGGGGTCAAAAGGCCGTGGGTCTTGGATGTCCCCCCACTGTTGTTTAAAAAAAGCCCTGTGTGGGGAAAAATGCCGCCACCCAATGCTTTTCTCTCTTTTATACAGAGTTGCACTGCAGAAAGACTACTGGCATTGCTGCTATGCCAAACATTTCACATTTTTAGAGCTTTTATATTGTCACACTAAGGCCGAATTGTCAGAGAATAACAATCTGGCTACTGGCTTTTGATTCTGGTTTCTCTTGTCTTGTATAACATCCTGCTATTGTTCTGCATAATGGTCAGGCCATTGATGTCTGATGGTTAAAAGGAGGTGAGAAACCCTGAAGGCTATTTTCACTGAAGCAATTACACACACAAAAAATAAATAAAATAAAATAAAATAAAAGGGACTATAAATATGAAGTGGCAGATCGCAATATAAATTAAGAAAAAAAGAGTGACATGCAAATGGAAGATCTGGTAAATTAAATTAGACCCTTAACCTTTCAAGAACATTAAGCACCTACTGTGTCCACAGTTAAATCGTAAAACCAGCTCAGTGAACCATCGCAATGATGACACGAACAATGACACATGACTTTGATTAGTAAATGCCATTTACAGCCACGCGCATTAACAAATTATGAATTTCAATTCCACAAAGTACCATAGATGTTGTAATCAAAGTACAATATATACTGGAAAAAAGTGGTAACCTACTAAAAGAGCTATTTCAACCAATTAAAATTGAGTTTTGTTGGTATAAATTACGGTGATTCAGCAATGTTTAATACTATTTTTTTACTGTTAGATGTTACCACTTTTAGGTTGCATTTTTTCAGTGTATGATGTAAAAACAAATTAAAATCCAACCTCAGTGAAAATATTACTCGAAGCTTGGAATATGAATTAAGACGAGTCTTTTCAACAAAGCACATTATGACGTAATAGTAAAACTGACAGTTTTTCCTACCTAGTTCACTGCTGTTGTCTCCGCTCTGAGAGGCATGTCCCCCGCTGGAGGGTCCTGGGGTGCCGACTGAGGGAGTAGAGTGAGCGTCGTCCATGTCTCTCCAGGACGCTGGATTCTGAGGTTCAGGAACATCCAGATATCGAAGGGTGAAAAAAGAAGGCCACATTACAAACACTAGCAACATATACATGCTATTTTTTTTAAACAGCGATTTTTAAAGCGCCTAGTCACCATGTCTGTGCTGAAAAGTTAGTCCGACCAAATTAAAGATAACTGAAACGCACGATCCAAAACAAACACAAATGCAAGTCCTATGGAGCCACGAATGGAGTAACTGCTTCTCCTGATGTCTGACCGTAAATGCTCAGAAGAAAACCAAACAGCAGCCGTTCCTCTTCAGGCCCTTAGCGTCAGCTGTTTGCCTGATGGTGATCAGCTAAAGAGCTCTAAGAAAAGGCCAGAATAAGCTCCTACAACAATAAAGCTGTGTGAATAAGACCCTTCACTGTTTTCTCATTAGGACGTACAAAAGCAGTCTGTGGGTTTGTGTGTTTATGTGTGTGTGTGTGTGTGTGTGTGTGTGTGTGTGCCGTTAATAACGTTTCAGAAGGCCACTGTCTCCTTTCATCACGTAATTCAAATTGTTTTGTGTCACGCTGCACACTTGTAAATCGATAAGACATTACAGGAGCATCAATAAAAGATTACAGTTATCGTCAACCGTGCAAAGGTACATATTCGTCAAATGAATTTCAGCTGACCAAGTGAAGGTATGATGGTTAGACCTCACCATCCACGGATCTATTTACAGGAGTCGTGTGGATGGGAAAAGTCATCAACCATTTTACACGATGGAAAATAGAAGCATGTAATAAAAGACAAAACTATAACAGGCTATAACGTCGTGTTTTTCTCTGTGTTTAATATGACTATAACCTCTCCTTCCCATTTTGACAAGGAACAGAGCGAGGCAGAATGTCCCGTTCTTCTTAATTCTGTGGTTTTGTTCCTGTGACAGGGGGTGGTGCGTTGATAATAGGAAGCACAACTGTAAAGAACACACTGTTGGTCTCTGAGTGAAAAAAGACTCCCCTCCTGCTTGACAATAACAATCCAATCAGTTCAAAGACAATAGCGCATTCACGTGCAAATGTAACGTTGATCATTAGGGCTAACGGAGGGGTGGACAGTGGGGGGAAAACCCTGACCCTCAACAACACCTGCACCCAACATGACGGGATTCATCAACATGATCTTCATCATCATATCATCATACCTCTTCGAAAATAAGATATATCCTGGGGCAATGTCTTAATGATTCATATTAGAGCAAAGAGAAATGGATTTAGATAATGTTGTTTAAATAAATTAGCATATATAACTGTAATTACCTCTCTTACTCTCTCTGTGTTTATGACTAAAATGCATTGTGGAGATGAATAAAGGAGATAGAAAAAAGATATGGGAAATGCATGGCTGAGGCACTACAAATGTTTTTGTTTTTTTCTGGTAAAAAAGTAATAATCAGAAAACAGAATTTTAACTCTCTTCACCAGTTTACACGATACACAATAAATGGCACTTTCAGTCTTTCCTTTGTTGGAAACTAATAGCCTGTACTGTAAACATACAAACAGCTCTGCTGTCTAATTGCCCTGTTTTATGATGTCATAGAAAGCCAATTAAAAACTCACGTGATCTGCGAGATTCGTCGAGGATCCTGAGAGGTCGTCGAAGTCGGATTTGCACCCATCCCGTTCATCAATTACCAGGTCAATGGGCATTTTGCCCTTCAAACAGCTAATATACCGATGACAAAAGTTGTCGCAAAGCTCGTGCACCTGAAAAAAATAATAAAAAAAATAATAATAATATTCAATTTGTTTATCACTACAACAATATAATATTATAATAATTTTGAAAAAAAAATAAAAAATAATAATTGACATACCTTTTCGAGTTCTAAAAGATGGAATCGTAATACTTGTATTGATTGAATCATCTAAGGAAAGAGTAAAATAATGCATGAAATATTTAAACCAAAATAACAACTTAAAAAAAAATAACAATAATAGTAATATAATAGGCTCATAACAATAATAAACTTTGGTTATTCTAATAATAAAATAAATAAATAAATAAACATTTATATTCTATAAATGTATATTCTACATTACATTCGATTATATTCTAGTTATTCTAATCGCGCGAGAAATCACACTCACATCAAAAACTTCGCACGTCTGATATAGTGTTGGCTTTGTAATGTTATGACAATAGCAGGAGTGTAAATAGGTTCCTCCAGAGACGATGCTTTGAGGGAGCCCAGGGCAAAGACCCCCACGCCCTCTGATAACACGCGGCCTCATAAATCACTAAAGCTCCCTTTCTTTCCCTCAAAGAATCCTCGCATATAACGCTCTGAAGCGAATATACCTGAAACAAAAGCTGTGCGAAACGGCATCTTACACTTACCAAATTGTCCAGCTCTGGATTAGAAGAAAATAACGGCTTCTCTGCCCGAATCTGTATACAAAAATTTCACAAGTTTGTTAGAACTACAAAACAATACATACATATATATATATATATATATATATATATATATAATAAAACAAAATCATATGATTTACAATTTCCCCAAAACTGTCATTTAGTTAGAACTACCGAAATCGTTAAGTCCTCAAAAAGATGTGTATTTTTCAATCTAAAAGTTACCTGTTTGGCAAACACAGCGATGTCCTCGTTAAATGAATCGGACGAGCACACATCTCCTCCAGCGACTCCGGGCTCTCTCGGTGTGCATGTGGCCAGCTCGCACTTCTCAAACACCAGCGCCAGCAGCGGGAATAACGGGTGCCTTCAAGATTCAATAAACATTTACATGCTTAGATCAAAACACTATATCAATAACTGAGCAATCGTGCTGATGACAGTAATACGGCTTTGGAGTTTTTACTTTCATTGCTTTGACGGCCACATAATGGCATTCAGTAGCCTAAATCAGATAGTGTATAAAAGCGTTCTATAATTTTTATAATGACAAACAAACAGCTTAATTTTAAAATGTAATTATGCAGCACACTATTTGAAAATGTCGATATGCAGACATTAAGATCGTATGTGCAAAGTAATTTACTGACTGAAATAAATGTCACTGCCAAACGCGGGTATAGCCTAAAAAGATTGTGTTAACTATAGCAGATATGCCATGCAAGAAATGATATAATAAAGTACCCATAAATTTGGTCCTTGTCTCTTTTAAGTGCGTCGTTGACAGCCGAGCCCATGCTGCTGGGCATGATGCTGTGCGGTGCGTGGGCCCCGTAGTGTTGGTTGGCATGTGGCGGTGGCCCGTGACTCAAATGGTGAACCTGCGGCAGGGGCCGAGGCGCGTGCGGGTCCCCGTACATCGACGTCGGAACCCCAACTCCATCCATGCCGCCATAGTGGGCAAGGTCTTCGTACTGCATCAGATAGAAACCGTATCATAGGCAACTCAAATAACAAATGTGTTTACCTAATATTGATGCAAATATTAAAAGCAAACTTTATGACTTAGGCTAAGTTGTTTTACGCGGTGGATTTGTAAGAGAACGTACCCGTTGAGCCATCAGCATATGACGCTTCTGTTGATGTTAAGTGCAAATTGTGATCTTATCCAACGAGGAAGCAATTTGAGTGATTTAATTCCTTTTGTGCATCCGGTTTAAGAGGACTGAGCTGTTGGTAATCCGTTGAGATGATAGAGCATGTCCTGTGAAGAGTTTTTGATCGCTCCTTTTTCAGACGCTTTTGGTGTTTAAGTAATTCGACCGTATTGCTAAACAAATTCACTTTGCACTTTGATGAATGTAAACTTAACAAATAAAAAACGATACAGTATAGGCTAAAAAAGATTTGCTTCCACTTCAACCTTCTGACAATCTAATGCACTTTACCCTTCAAAGACTTCCTGAAGTCAGATGAATCTTTCCAAATTCTGGGATGTTCGTGTCTGGCATCGCAAACACTGCAAGGAAAAACTATCCGGATCTCATGGTCCCTCTTTGCTACCCACGCTTTGCCTCGACTGGGATTGTGTTGGTGACTGGAGCAGGTTCCTCCTGAAGAGACTGAACCCCTGATGACTGAGCCTGGGAAGCGTGGTGGGTGTTACCAGCTCAACACCTCTACATAAAGCAAGAGAAAGAAGAGCGCAATGACCACGAGTAGCCAGCGAGTGTTCACATTGGATACGCGGGCGGATGACGCACCACCATCCTCTGCGTTTTGTTACTAGGGGTGGAGTGTCTTTATTTTTAAAAGTGCTAAAATCAGATCAGTGCACCGAGTCGCACTGGGAATGGACCTTGTTTCGACAAAATGCTGAGCATCACAGCATTTGAGCCTTTGAAAATATATTTACCACAGACTATACATTTGGACTGCTTCGTTGTTCAATATGTGTTCGTCATATATGAAGTTATTAGGCTACATTTATATTATAAAGTTACGGGGTTTTTTTGTTTTGTTTTTTTATTCCTGTCCTTCTGTAAGTACAGTAAATAGATCAAGCTGTCCTGTTCTCCAATGGTAGTTAAAGAACTGTCTGAAGTTCTTTTTTGCGTTCAGTTTAATGTTATATGTTGACGTTGTTTTCATAATTTTTTGTAAGAAACTATGGTTAATGTATGGAACTAGAAATTGATTTTAAATGTGGAGCTATAAAAACCCGTGCAGTTATACACCATTCTTTTATTCCAAGCGCTTTTGCGCATAAACGACACTGAGGGAATTCTGCACGACTGTCTCTCTGCAATTCCATCATAATCATATTTAAACGCATACAGTAAACGAGATCGGATGGGAAGAAAACACAAACTAATTTGATGTAGAGAACAATTTAATTTACGTTGCAGTCGACAATTTACATTTGGATTTTATATGCTCTTTTTCTAAAAATATAATAATAATAAACTAGTTCTTATTTATAGTTTGAAATAAGCCTATATACTAAGAAAATGGCAAAAGTATTTTTGAAACGATATTTATTTTTATTTAAATATACAATTCTATCGAGCAACACAGTGATAAACAATAAATGTTACTTTTTGCCAAATTCTAAACAGCATTATTTTTCATAATATTTTAGCCAATTTTATTTTTATTTCATTTGTTATATTGCTGTTGCATTTGTTATATTATATGTGTTACATTTGTTATATTTCTGTCAATTGTTCCCCGTTTTATTCAGTCATTTTAAGAATGAATTCTGGCCTAAAGACATTCATTTCAAATTCTTGTGAAAGCGATGCTGCGAGGATCTTCAGTGAATTATACTGGAAATATACAGTCATATTTAGATGCGGCATTTCTGCAAACACACGCCGAGAGTAACATACAAATTCTCATATGGACTTCTGCAATGCGACATCATAGTAATACATTATTTTATGTTATTTTAGATTAACGGCATTATGCTAAGCGTCATCTGTAATATCATTTTAAGTGATTTCAAATATATTGACAATTGAACAAAATAAATAGGCTGTTATACAACTATAATAATAACAATTATTTATTTGAATTATAATATCTTACTTTGAATATGTTATCTTCACTTAACAAAAATCCTAAATTTGGTATGAAATTGTCACTGTTATTAAACTACCTTTAAAGGTCAATGTTCTTCGCCCGTGTTGATATGATGATAATCCACTCTAATTGCTAAAGTATTGACCTTTGCTTGACCCGTCAGGATGTGTGCCTGAGCCGCACGGTGCGTTCCTTCTAGTTCTTCAGATCCAGCCAAAGTCCTGCAAACCTGCCGCTGAACGGGCTCCAGTTTCACATGTGCTGTGCTTTCCAGCGCAACAATCAATTTCAAACTCATTTTACCTTATATCACCACCTAGTGGTGCATCTGTCTTTGAAACCTACCGTGCAAAGACAACAAGAGGAGAACGAGTTCATATATTTGAATTCTCTCACACCAAAGCCTCATTGTCGATGGAAAACCAAACATAGCCTAACCAAAAAAGCAACATGCGATATTGGTGATGAATATCACGAACGCAAATACACTCAAGTGCGTGATGCATCAACAAAAACATTTAAAACACGATCACAATATAATAAATAGGCTAAATATCACTCACATAAAAAGCAAAATAAACATTGCGCGTACTTAAAAAGCACTTGAAGATTTCCAAATAATTGCAAATATGCACTTAAATGTTCCAAGGCAAAGGATGAGAGAGCATTGCATGATGAGGTCGTTTGTTTACTTTTCAGGAGAGATGGGGAAACTTCCTTCCTTTCATCAGTCTGTACACAATCTCGCGCGCCCCTCTTTTGAAAAGCAGCGCGCGTGAATTATTAAAGGCATACATTTGAATTATAAATACGCTAATGATACCGACACGGGCTCAGCGCGCCATGCCCGAGGCTAAATTCTTCCGATGCACATTATTTCTTGGCACTCAGACTTCATTTCCTCTCTCCTTTCTCTTTCACTTCGCTCCTCCTTTGTATTTTTGCTCCCCGCTTACAGTATGCATGGAAGATGTTGACTGATTCATGCTGTCATCCAGCCTGCTTTAAAGTGTAATGAGTTACTATAGTCAGAGCCTGTGTGCATCCTCAAAAACCAGGTTGCACAATTCTTCCTGCCAACAACAACAATCCCTCCCCAAAAAAAAGAAGGAAAAAAAAAGAAAAAAGAAAAAGGAAGAAGCACACATGCAACCACGGCCTGGCAGAGAGTCAGACACCATCCTCTGCTGTCCTGAACATCATTAGCGTTGTCAGGACAGGGTGAGGAGGGTGGCCCAAACTCTCTCCCTCCTTTGTGGCTGCTGATAAATATGTACATATTTGATATGTGTATGTATATATGCAGGGCATGCACGCTTCAGAATAGGTATCCGGAAGGGATGACAATGTAGTGACCTGTATCTCACACTCCAGCATATGTGGAAGGAAATTTATTGAGCACTGTCAGTTTGCAGTGTGTGTGCATCCAGTGTGTCTTCTGAAAGAGAGTACAGGAGCAGCCCTGTACAAACATCGCAATGTGTGGAGTGCTGTGGGAGTACAGCGAGTGCATTCCAGCCCAATGACTTACAGCGCATGTGCTGACAGCCTGACCTCACGAAAAAGAGATTCTCTCCAACCTCTCATAAAGAAGCCTTATCCTCCTTCCAAAAAAAAAAAAAGGGTGAGGGGGAAGGGGAAAAAAGTAATACCTTGATTTTTTTTCTCTCCTTCCCCAATGCTTTAACATTTTCTGCACATTTTTTGTTCCTACATAAATTTGAACCCCAATTGTTTTCATTATGACTGCAAGTGACCCAGAACACAGTAATAATCTTAAAGAAATATGAATTCACCAAGAATGCAGAACTTTACTGCAGCTCAGGTCACATGCGTGTATAATAAAGCATCCAGCAATGAGAACATCTGTGATTAAATGAACACCTTTTTACACTCCATCAACGTGTTCATTAAAGTTCATCAACACTGTCTATTGTGTCATCCATGCTATGGGGATTGCACCAAATAGTTTCACCACCTGCACACTTAGTGTTCATGGTGTTGTGACAATAAAGTGATTTGATTTAATGGTAATTTTTTGAATGTTGAAATAGTTTCTTCTATCCCAGCTAAATCTATGGTGAGCCCATGCATAAGTAAATCAGAGCGCTGAAAAGTGTAAACACTGTTGGTCTGTTGTGCTTTAACTTGGAGATAACAAATAAGTAGCCTTACATGCATTATGTAATCAGATTACTTTTTTTGATGTAATGAGTAAAGTAACACTACTTTATAAATGTACACATTATTATTTGAGTTATTTTTTAACTCTTAAAGTATACCTTGGGTCTTTACTGACCCGGGACATCATTCACAACTCTCATCCTCATTCATTTTTTAAAGTTAGACATCAACCTTCAACGTATTCCGTTATCAATTAATTAAAAACAATATAAAAAGAAAAAAAAAAATTATGTAAAATAACCTGTTTTCCCTTTTCTTTTTTGTATATGGTCGCTAATGACCTGAGGTGTGTAACAGTGTAAGTATATTTTTTCTGGACAATAATTGACTCTTTGATGACTGAATAAGTGCAATTCACCTTTATTGCACAAGGTGGCGATGTCTAATACACAATGATGAAGTGAAGTTTCACTGTCACCACAGGCAGAAAACAAAAGAATAGGAAGTATCATCAGCAAAACTTAAAATGACTCAGTGATTTACTGCAGATCAAGTACTGAACGAAATCATATTACTGTCACTGTCACTTGATGGTGGATGTGATGACGATTGATTTTGAAGATGTTTAAAATGATAGTTTTGAGAATATGTTTGAGATTGCGAATATGAGCCAGATGCTGAATGTACTGGGAAATGAGCTCTGACGAGGACAGCGATGATGGTATAAAACATCTGCTCAAACTGAACCCTTCCAAGCTCCAAAAGGTAACAAAATATTATTTATTTTATTCTTCTGTAATTGTAACTCTAATATCAGGAGAGTTTTATATTATCCCGACAGGTAGAAATCCATCCGTGTTAGATATAGATACAGGTCGCTAAAGACCTGAATATTTAATAATGATTGGCAAAATGTTCATGCATTTAAGGGTTAAAGTAATGCACATTTCTTTTCATTTTAATTAATATGCTTTAAAAAAATTATAAAAATAATCAACCACTGAATTAAAATTCTCTTTTCTTCATAAAACAGACAAAAAGTGCAGAAGTAATAAAACACGTTACTTTCAGCTTTCGATAAAAAGAGTTGGATATAACCTGTAGACAGAGAGACAGAGAGAAAGAAAGAAAGATAAAAAATGAAAATGTAGTTCATGCAGTGGAAAAATCAGGGAAAAAGGAACCAGGGATGTTAAATTAATCCTTCCATCTGTAGAAATAAGGAAACGGGGAAACAAAGTAGTGAGAAAGGGCTGGATTTTCATCTGCTGAGAGAGATATGAGGGAGTGGAGACCATTACCATTATTCAGCCTCATGATCTGTGATAAATCAAATTGTTAATGAAAACCATATACCCTATTAATCATCACTGTAATCAATCCAGTGCATGTGATTAGTCCTTTCCCTCCGTCTGCCCTGCACAAAGGAGCAGAGTTCATCTCTCTCTCCCTCTCTCTTTCTCTCTCTCTCTCAGAATTGTAAGCAGGCAGGCTGAATGCATGTGTGTGAACGAGAGGGAGAGATGTTAGAAAAGATAAAAAGAGGACAGAGTAGATCATGCTACATTTTATGTCATAACAGTCTCAGGGTCATTCTAAAGTGATTCTGTATTTTGTACAGTAAATGGCTCACACAAGGAGGTGAAATACAATAAACCACCCTATAATTCTGTGTGGTAATTACCCTGTCATTGAGTGAGATCACAGAAACACACAGACGAGTGTGTGTGTGTGTGTGTGTGTGTGTGTGTGTGTGTGTGTGTGTGTGTGTGTGTGTCTGGGTGGCAATAATGTGTGGAGATTTCATTTTTGAAGAGTGATTATTTGACTGTTCATTTCGCTGAGATTTATAGTGTGTTGACTATCTACAGCTTGCATCCCCTCTCTGGTCTTTAATAATAGGAAATTAAGACATTAATCACCCTTCGGTTCTCATTCACTGGAGGACATTAAACTATGCTGTATCAAACCACCACCAACAGACCATTATATATATATATATATATATATATATATATATATATATATATACATACTCACTATTCAGTAGGGCTAAAATTATTCATCGACTTTATCGATAGCACTGACCATAATAAACTGTTAACAAATGTATATGACAGTCATTAGATCTCATTACCTATTTTAAGGACCCGCATTAACATGGTTTGACCAGTGGGGCGCTGTAGCACAACTGTAATGCAGCCCTTAATCGATTCGAAATCGAATCGTGAAATCTGTGTCGATGCCCAACCTTAATAAAAACACCTTTCATTTTAGCAGTTGTACTATTGCTGACTTCTGAGGAGGACAGAAATCCTGAAGGAGATTAGTCAATTTAGTTGGCTTGAAGTTCATTAAAAAGACATTTTCAAAAGCTGAAGTGATTTCCTTCTATAATTTTTTTGTTGTTAAAATAGGTATACCTCGATATATTAACTAATTGCAAAAGTCGGATATTCGATCAAAGCCTACGGATTAATCTGTGAAATAATTGACGATTAGTCGATTAATCGTTCTAATAATCATTAGATTAATCGATTATCAAATTAATTATTTGTTGCAGCCCTACTATTCTGTCCAACTTACTCATTTAAATAATAACAATAAAAAAGGTTCATAATAGAATTATATATTTGTCTACACAATTATAATTTTTTCTATAATACAAGTAAACCTTAAAATAAAAAATCAATGTAATGAGAAACATTTAATATTTAAAATAAGTATATTTATTTATGTACCTTGCGGTAGGTGCATGCAATAAATCAACAGATATTTCAGTTAGTTACTCGTGGGGATCTACAAATCCTGGTTTGAATGCAAAAAATAATGAAATAGGTCAAAAAACAACAACACTGCTATTTTTAAAATGACTTATATCATTACTACTTCCTTTACACTGGAATATGTTCTCTTATTTGTCGTCCTTCTTCATCCCAGAAGATCAGATATTCAGATAATATTACAGTTTAAGTCTCACAGTTTTGCAGTACAAGTTACAAGATCTTGTCAGTTATGTATGTATCATAAAAAGCATAGTACAGATGGTTGGCTGTGATTAATATTACATCAGCCTGGATGTAATAATGTAATATTGTGTTGTTCTGACAGACCCGAATGAAGTGCACAAAGATGGATTTTTGAAAAGTAAAAAGTATGGTAAGAAAAAAAAAGTGATTTAGAAAAGTCCGAAAATCTCATAGCCGTGTATTCAACTTACGCTATCATTAAAAACATAAAATGTTAAAATACAATGCTCTCAACCATAAGTGAGTTATTCATTAGACTGTATACATACTGTCACGTCTCATGAGCTTCTGATTTGTCAATTCAAAGGTAACATTGCTCGGTCATTTATGAAGATGAGGAGGCTGACTGGGTCATGGATGCTCTTGAGTGCCATGCTAATCATCAACATGACACAAGTCCTGCTCAACAAAGCTGGTTTTAGCATTTGAATAATTCCTTGTCAACAGTGTTTTAATAACTCCTTGTTAGCGTTCTTTTCTCTCTGAAGAAAGTAGGCCATTCAAGTATTTGCAAGTGTTTGAACAGTAAAATAACAATGTATGAGGCACAAGGGACCGTGTGAAATGTGAAAATGTCAAGTTCTTTCAATATGTCCTTTGTAAACTTTCACTTAGGTGAGGAATCACATATGCGCAACACTAAAAAATATGACATCGTTTGCCTCAAGTGGGAAAATCCTTGGCCGACGGGTTCGACCATAAATGTCTTAAACAGTGAGGCAACATTCATATCTTTTGAAAATGGCACTCTTAAAAAGGTTAATTGGGACATTTTGTCTCATTAAATGCTATGCCTTTGGGCAACGATTAATTTTATCCACTGACATGTGCATGGGCATAGCCACATGATCACAAATGCCATGTTCTGGCAGAGTGTAGAAGCCTTCTAATTATAGAAGCTATTGCAGTCTAAATTGTACATGTGCCACCATCTAGTGGCAGCTGGCCAGCGGTGGAATGGAAACGCCTTTGGGGATCCAATAATTCTTCGGTGAATAAGTCTCTTCAAAAATCATGAATTTGCTGTGCTTTAAAATATGATCTATTTGATGATGACAGTACTGCACTATTCAATCAAACAAACACATATTCTATAGCTCACACAAATCATTGTGTGGGCCACAAATATTTGATTATTTTAAAGATTTATTTGTAATTTCCTCATTCATATTGTACCTTTACATTTCCTCATTTTGTTATTCGTTGTATAGTTATGCTCCTATTTATTTGTATTTTCATCTGAACATCAACATATGTGAGATGTATCCAATCTGAACAGTTTTGAAATGGAATTATTATTGGTATTGGAAAATAGTGACCTGTGAATTGTTTTCTGTTGGATATACATATATATTCGTAATTGAAATTATTCAACCCCCATTGCAAATCAGATTTATTGGCAATATTTACAGACTTTCAGCTGTTTGCAATGAACAAATCAAACAAAAGTAATTAAAATAGCTCAACACAACACAGGTTTCAAGTGGTTTCCCCAAATTCAACTGAAAATGCAACTTTTAATGACTTCTGCAGTCTCAAAATTATTCAACCCCTTCAAGGCAAACATCTTTAGTACTTAGTACAACACCCTTTTGCTGTTATGACCTGCTGCAAACGAGATGTATAACCAGACACCAGCTTCTGGCAGCGGTTCTGAGGAATCTGAGCCCATTCCTCATGACCAATGGCCTCAAGTTCAGTAATATTCTTGGGTTTGTCTGCAACCACCTTCTTCAAATCCCACCAGAGATTTTCTATGGGGTTCAAGTCAGGTGACTGTGATGGCCACTGTAGAAACTTCCTGGACTTCTTCTGCAACCAAGCCTTGGATGAATTTGAGGTAAGCTTGGGATCCTGTCCTGTTGGAAGGGCCAAGCTTCAGTTTCCTCACTGATTGCATGACGTTTTCTCCTTGGAGTTTCTGATACTTCAATGAATCCATCTTGCCTTTCAGACACTGCATGTTTCCAGAGCATCACCGAGTCCCACCATGCTTAACTGTAGACAGAGTGTTCTTTTCAGCATTTGCTTCATTCTTCTTCCTCCAGACATACCTCTGATCCATAGGGCTGAAAAGTTCCAGTTTTGTTTTATCATTCCACAGAACAGAATCCCAAAACCTCTGTGGCTTATTTGTACCTTTGTTATCTTTTTGTATCCTGTTCCTTGTTTGTGAAGGGCAATGATAACTTCTCTTAACTTTTTGGACCATTCTTTTGACTTATTTGTAACATGCAGTCAAACGTGACACTCGACAAACCTAGCCAGTTCAGGCTTTTCATGTGTTCTATCTCAAGCACACCTGGTGCAACTAATGAAGCCCTTTGTTAGTTGCATCAGGTGTGCTTGAGACAACACCAGTGTTGCAGATGTGTGTTGTTGTGAGGGATTCTATTCAGATTAAATCATTTTGAGACTACAGAAATCATTAAAAGTTGCATTTTCAGTTGAATAATAAGTTGAAATACTACTGCACACACACACACACACACACACACACACACACACACACACACACACACACACACACACACACACACACACACACACACACACACACACACACACACACACACACACACACACACACACACACACACAAACACACACACACACACACACACACACACACACACACATATATATGGCACTATAAACTATTCAACTGAAAATGCAACTTCTGATACATGACTTCTGTAGTCTCAAAATTATTAAACCTGAATATAATCCCTCAGAATATCTATCTATCTATCTATCTATCTATCTATCTATCTATCTATCTATCTATCTATCTATCTATCTATCTATCTATCTATCTATCTATCTATCTATCTATCTATCTATCTATCTATCTATCTATATATGTGTGTGTGTGTGTGTGTGTGTGTGTGTGTGTGTGTGTGTGTGTGTGTGATCGGTAAGTTCGGTATGTACCTCGGCTTTGGGGTCACGGTTCGATTCGAGTTTGGTACAACAGGAAAAAGCAACAAATCCCCAATGCTTGGTTAAATTTCATTTCTTTTGAAGAGACAGTAGTGCAAATTACAGTTTGTTCCACCTAGCAGCATTTAGTCCCCACCGACGTAGTTGGAACAGTACTGTCTCCTGTAGTATATTAAGCACTAAGCAGTAAACAGAGTTCACTCTTGCATCGGTCATAATCAAGCGTAGCGTCAGTTCTGGCAGGTCACGTTAGTCAAGCTCGCATCAGCTGACTCTCAGCTGATCCACGTCTACCTATAGGAATACGACGCCTATCACTGTATACATATATAAGCTCCTTCAGTATTATCAGCAGCTATCGCGTTTCTCTGGAGTGAATTACCCTCCTCCATCCCCAGCTCCTCCTCTCGTCAGTCAGGATTTGGCATTCTGATTCCCCCTTGAATCAGACTAAATTCTCGAAATATGTTGTACATTAAAATATTGAATTAGCAATACACTCATGTTGGTTCTGTTCTGTTTACCCTAAGGGTGGTTATTGCTGCTCTCCCTGCTCTTATCCGAGTTCTTGCCCAGAACAAAACCATACCGCCAATCCAAACTGTATGCTAATTGCCAATCGTATTTGACGATAGTGGTCCTGACAGAATTTCTTGCAGGGTTGATAAAACAAACAAAAGGTATTTGGTCACAATCCTCTACAAAACTGAAAAGCATCTCTTCTGTTATAAAAGTACAACATAAATAGAATAATGAAAAATAAAACTTCTGCAGAGTTTTCTTAGCATATATATATATATATATATATATATACTCAGAGAGTATCTGATTTCAGATGCAGCCTAAGTTTGCATGTATTCAGTGTCACATGATATAAGAGCTGAACGTTTCTCCCAAAGATACAAAAAAATTGTGTCATAAAATCAATAACGGAATAGTTCTGTGTAAAACTACCATGACCATGTTCATGCCATACCATTGTTATGATTCGTTCCCAAATACACCACCAGCACTGTGCGAGTCTCTGCATGATGATGTCACCAGACTAAGGGTAGTGGGATTCAGACAGATGCTTGACCTTCATGTCTGACCCCTGTAGTGGCGGGGTCGGGAGGGGGGGCATGCTTGGCTGGACACGACAGTGGCATGAACACTAATTGGGTCAGTTGGCAGCACATGTTGACCATCCACATTCAGACAAGCGTGAATGATGGCGAAGTACATTCATAAAAATGAATCTCTTAATTCAGATAATTGGTTAGCTCTCGTAGTTCACTACCCTTTTACATTAGAAATGTTGTGTGTGTGTGTGTGTGTGTGTGTGTGTGTGTCTGTGTGTGTGTGTGTGTGTGTGTGTGTGTGTGTGTGTGTGTGTGTGTGTGTGTGTGTGTGTGTGTGTGTGAATTGATCAAATATCTGCATCCTCCAAAGCAGATCATATATTTTGTAATTATTTGGTGGGTTAACAAGTGAACACAATAAAAGCACTCTGCATACATTCAGAAGAGAATCAGAATATTAACCGAAATGAAAGTAACCGAAAGGTTGCTTTTAGATCAGGGATATTTTCTGTAGCTGTCAAGTTGGAGCAAGATAACATGATTTAGGTGCTGCAATTTTAGATAGTTACAATTTCTATTTGTCAATAACGCATACAGTATAACTAACTTGATGGTGTAATAATATACACTAGAGTTCAAAAGTTTAGATTTTTTTTAATGTTTTTTTTAATTTTTTTTTTTTATCTGCATTTATTTGATCAAAATGTTCTATATATTTTAATATATTTTGAAATGTCATTTATTCCTGTGATTTATTCAGCATCATTACTACAGTCTGCAGTGTCACATGATCCTTCAGAAATCATTCTAATATGGGGAATTGATGCTCGAGAAAGCATTTCCGATTATATTCAATGTTGAAAACTATTATAATATTTTGGTGGAAACTGTGATACTTTTTCCAGGTTTCTTTGATGAATAGAAAGTTCAAAAGAACAGCATTTGTTTGATATATAAATCTTTATATCTTTACTGTCACTTTTGATCAGTTTAATGAAGCCTTGCTGAATGAAGGAAATATCTGAATATTGCTGAATATTTCTATAAAACAAACAAATAAACAAACAAACAAACAAATAAATAAATAAAAATGATCTGAGCCCATGGACTGTAAATTTTAATTTGATATCATCAATATTGTGCATTGATACTTTAAAGCTTGTTAGCAAAGGTGTACAAAAGTGTAAATAATTACGATTCTGTTGGTCAGTAAAACAATTACAGGTAATACTTTTGTAATATGTTTCTTTAGATGTTTTAATATTTCAAAAAAAGTGTGGTAATAGGGTGTGAAAAAATGTGTTAATATGTGATAACATGTTTCTTTTCATGCTAAAATTGACTTTCAAAAATACCCCCTAAAAATATAATATATATATATACACAGATTTTACTATTGCTGCGATGTGGTTTACATGAAATGTGCCTGCGCTTTCTAGATTTCTATATATCAGCCACAAGATGGCGCCTAATATTGTGGCTATAATTTAAAAATGTCCAGCAGATGGCGTTAGAGATAATATAATGATAATATTGGCATGTATGATGTTAGTGTTTTTAACGGTGGATGAATAGATTACACCGCCATTGAGCTTTTTTTTTTTTCTGGTCAAATAAAAGTAATTCAAGAAAAAGTGTTCAAGAAGCTCATATTGTCAATCATCTGCAGTCAGAACTGTGTTGGTGTAACTGTCCAAGGTGCTGAAACATATGGGTGCCCACTGCCCAGACTCACACAAGTAACTGTGACTGCGATTGTGAGTCTGTCTGTTTGTGATTTAAAGAGATCTTTGATCTGAGAGTTTTGTTTAGCAGATTATGATATTTAAGGTTTACTTAAAACAAATCGAGTTACATTTTTATTAGGCAGGAGTAGTTTTTGAGCATAAGACTTCAGGCTGCAGATTTTTACGTGCAGTGGTGTTCTGAAATGAGGTGGCAAAGTCATCATGTTTTGTTTTTGTAAATTCATGTTAAATTACACTTAATGTTGACACATTTTTCAGGTTAAATAAACATTACTTACACTTTCCACCAATGCAATAGTTTGTATTTTTACATTACCAATCTAATGAATGCTCTTTTAAAATGATTATATGTTTTGCTTATATTTATATAAAAATAAATACATAAATAAATAAATAAATAAATAAAAAAACATGTTCATTTAATTCAATTTAACTGATGTGCAGCTGTTTTTTGTTTTTTTAATAGTGAACCTATTTTTAGATCATCAGTCATCAATCTTGGTAAACACTGCAATCTAGTCACAATGACAGAGATGTACTGTACCTTTAAATTCGCCAAGCTGATTATTCAATAAAAAAAAACCCTTAAAGAAGTCATTTCAGGTTTGATTTTGACTACATAAATCAAGAGAGGCAAGGGAGACTGCTTCACGCTGTAACTTTACCCACTGGTGTCGCTGCTGTCACTTCTAAAAAAAAAATCAAAAAAAAGACTTACACGTTATAATGTCAAATTTCGTAGTATGTGCGTTGTTTTATTTTTGAACTGTAGATTATTTTCTCATCCATTTTTTTTTTACATTTTTTTTTTTTTGGGGGGGGGACGAGGCACTGCCTGCCTGCCTCATCAGAGGAAACGCCCCTAAGTTGTGTGTAGCCTACATTTTCTAAGTTAGTTTTCATGTGACGTAACACCCTTATTGGAACACCTAACCTGGAAGTAAAAAAAGGCTTCCCTCCATTACACACCATTTATTTTTACTAGGTTTGTATTTTGAACTAATGTAGCAAGGCAGTGATATTAACAGAACAAATACAGTATACACTTTACAGGCAAGCAGATGAGCCCAGATGGAATGTGCAGTTTCTCATTATGCGTGTTTCCATGGTGATATAGGTTTTTGCTAATCAATTTATTGATATTTGCCCCATTATTTACCGCCCCAAAAAGCTTAAACTAGACGCTAATTTGCACTGCTCTCGGCAGGTGTTACATCTGCCTACGAGTGCCCTTGCACACCAGCAGAGGGCACTCTTACCACTGACACTACACACATCATGGTCTCAATTTCCCACAATGCTTTGTCATCTGTGTAATAATGTGCAGCTGTTTCACATCACTTCGTTATCCCTGTGTCTCTCTTTTGGTTAAAAAGTCTTCTGTTGTTTGTCTCTTCTGAAGTCTCGTCTCGTGGCCCACAGCATTACTGAGTGTTTCCCCTGTTTCTATGCTTCTGGTCTTTGACATCTGCCCGTATCCTGGTTTTCTGTTCCTGTCTTGCCCTCTAGATTTGTTCGTTTGTGTGGACTGATTTACTGTTCTCTGACCTTCTGCCTGCTAAGTGGACTACGACTTTGGATTGTGTTATAAATTGCACTTGGATTTTCTCTCGTTGTCGCTCAGTGCTTGCCACCATTTCCACGACACCGTATCATAACAGTAGACTAGATTGCGTTGGTTATTATGAAAATTATTCAGCTGTGTCCGTGTTCTTCAATTTGCACGTTGTCAGTAGATCACGCACAGAACTTTCCAGTCCGGTGCTTTTTAGAATTACACTTCTACTTATGACAAACACTGTGAGAGTTTTAATGACCACAGAAAGTCAGGACCTCAGTTTAATTATGGAAGAAGTACATTTTTATAGTGCAGTGCCCACATCAGTCACTATAGGCATTAGGGCACAGAATGCACAATGCATGCCCCTTGCTGGCCTCACTAACACCTTCAGTGGAAAACCAAATGAAACAAGGGACGAGAGCGGCTGGTTGTATCTGGGCTCTTAAAGTCACCATGAAATCAAAATTGACAATTGAAGTCAACATTTTTATTTATTATAAATGATTTACCTGTGCACATTTCATGCCAACATTAACCCTCCACCTCCACCTCCATTATGATAGACCTATATAAAAAATATATATATTTGACTCTTTTTCTTTTCTTAGAATGGCTTAACTTGAAGTGCTGCAAAAAAAAAAAAAAAAAGGAAAAAATATTGTTTTACGGTACTTTATGATTATGTTGCCATACGGAAACGACATACAATAGTGGAAATTTGTAGAAAAAAAATTGGCATTTAAATTACTTTTTTTTTTTTTTTCAAATCTTTTTTGAAGAGGAGTGGACCAACATTCCACAGGCCACAATCAACAACCTGATCAACTCTATGCGAAGGAGATGTGTTGCACTGTGTGAGGAAAATGGTGGTCACACCAGATACTGACTGGTTTTTGGACAATATCTTTTGAAATGTATTTTGGAGGTTTTGCCTTTTATTATGATAGGAATATATGGGATTAAAAAAAGGCAACGAGCCGGGACTTGAACTGGTGTCACCTAAAAAATCATCAGATCTTAATGTCAGAGTATTGACCACTAGTCTGTGAGGGCCTGTTAATCAGTAACAGTTTGATTGATATTAGAACCTCATTGTGTAAGAAACATGGGAGAACAAAATCCGACGGCAAACAAACCAGCTGTCAGAATCCGTTCCCCCACTCCCATTATGAGAGGTGTTGATGTTGTGGCTTAAAAAATGCTGATTCTATTTTGCGTGTGGATGGAGCTTAACTGGCATCAGTTTAAAGAAACATTTATTGGGTGTTTATGCCTTTTATTATAATAGGACAAATATAGGATCAAGAAAATTCCACGGACCGGGACTTGATCTCGGGTCGCCCAAAGACCAAAAACACAAATTGTCAGTGCACTGCCCACTAGGCTATGGGGGTGAAAAAAAATCATCATCAGTTTGATAAATATTAGAACCACATTGTGTAAGAAACATGGGGGAACAGAATCCGACAGCAAACAAACCAGCTGTCGGAATCCGTTCCCCCACTCCCATTATGAGAGGTGTTGATGTAGTGGCTTAAAAAATGTTGATTCTATTTTGTGTGTGGATGGAGCTTACCTGGCACCAGTTTAAAGAAATATATTTTGGAGTTTTTGCCTTTTATTATGATAGGATCAAAACAAGTCCATGAGATGGGACTTGAACTTGTGTCACCTAAAAATCATCAGCTCTTAACGTCAGAGCATTAACCACTAGTCTGTGAGGGCCAAACCAATAGTCTTTGCTTTGGAGTTTATGCTTTTTATTATAATAGGAAAAATATAGGATCAAGGGATTATAGGACTATACAACAGATTCCGACAGCTGGTTTGTTTGCCGTCGGGTTCTGTTCTCCCATGTTTCTTACACAATGAGGTTCTAATATTTATCAAACTGTTACTGATTAACAGGCCCTCACAGACTAGTGGTTAGTTCTCTGACATTAAGAGCTGATATTATGATAGGATCAAAACAAGTCCATGAGATGGGACTTGAACTTGTGTCACCTAAAAATCATCAGCTCTTAATGTCAGAGCATTAACCACTAGTCTGTGAGGGCCAAACCACTAGTCTGTGGGAGTTTATGCCTTTTATTATAATAGGAAAAATATAGGCTCAAGAAAATTCCACGGGCCAGGACTTGATCTCAGGTCGCCCAAAGACCAAAAACACTAATTGTCAGTGCACTGCCCACTAGGCTATGGGGGTGAACAAATCATCATCAGTTTGATATATATTAGAACCACATTGTGTAAGAAACATGGGGGAACAGAATCCGACGGCAAATAAACCAGCTGTTGGAATCCATTCCCCCACTCCCATTATGAGAGGTGTTGATGTAGTGGCTTAAAAAATGCTGATTCTATTTTGCGTGTGGATGGAGCTTAACTGGTATCAGTTTAAAGAAACATTTATTGGGAGTTTATGCCTTTTATTATAATAGAAAAATATAGGATCAAGAAAATTCCACGGGCTGGGACTTGATCTCGGGTCGGCCAAAAACCAAAAACACAACTTGTCAGTGCACTGCCCACTAGGCTATGTGGGTGAACAAATCATAATCAGTTTGATAGTGGCTTAAAAAATGCTGATTCTATTTTGCGTGTGGATGGAGCTTACCTGGCACCAGTTTAAAGAAATATATTTTGGAGGTTTTGCACTGTGGCATATTAAATATATTATAAATAGTTTTTCCTCGTGAGAAATACAATGTGTGGCGGGAGTGCGTGACAAAAGACCAAAGTGAGTGACGGTCACGCTCAATGCGTGACACTTGAGAGCTCTGTGACATGATTCAAGTTTTTAGAAACAAGATTTATAAGACAGTTGTTGTCAGATTTCATTGGTGATTTCAAATATGAAATTGAATCGTAAGCTTGGCGAACAGTTTTGGAGAATTTGATGTTTCCCCATCCAAAGAGATAGGAGCTGCACTTGCATGCCGAAATGCGTTTCAAAGATGGCCGCTGACTGAAATGACTTGTCTTAAAGGGACTTTGGTCACGTTCAACTTACGTCGATACTGACATATTGGGGTCTCGGCTCCCGGCTCTCACTCACTCATTCATACTCTGTTTCGGAGCCAAGCGGTTGTGACAGCGATCGCTCATTCTAGACTTCCTTCAACTGAAGTGGATCCCTGCGCAGAGAAACAGCAATTTTATTACTCTTATCCTAAGGAGATCAATCCTGCCAGTGTGAGGGCTCATCCAGCGGTGATTCGCTTCCTGAAAGAGCAGTGCACGGAGAAGTGCAGCGTTTCACCCGTCAGCGCTTCGGCGTGTAAGAGCAGATTTCCTAAAAGAGCAAGCACAGACAGCATGCATCTTTTTAAAGATGTCTTTCTGTCCTTGTGTTTCTGGATGTGATCGTTTCCTGGATTCATCTGATGGCCACAATCGCTATCTCACAAATCTGGGCTGAGACCATGTTGAGAAAGCGTTCTTGGATGGTTCATGCTCTCACTGCGAGAGCAGGACCATGTTGGCATTGCGGTCGCGTCTCTCCTTTTTTTGCGAAGGTACGAGTCCTCTCTCCTGTCCTTTCTTCTCATAGCAGAGCTGTGGGTCTGGATGACACTTTGGGAGACCTGAGGGTTATAGTATACTCTTCCGCCGGGACAGTCCCAATGGACTTCCCACTCCTCTAGCATGCAATGTGCCATCGAGATGCCGAGTGATCCCCTCTCGTGGGGCACCCTGTGTGTCATTCAGCACTCCGGATAAGGACCAGATGTGAATAGCTGCATCGGAGTGAGGGCTATTTTCCTCTGGAGAGGATAATGAAGCTGATCTTCCCCCCTTGAGGGTGATGGCTCACACTGAATTGGATTCAGAGTTGACGGCCATGCTTGCCCGGGCCGTCACGGCATTGGACTCGAGTGGAACCCTCCACCTTCCCCTCTCGCGTTTGGAATATTGGTTCCTGATTTACAGCCGCGTTCCACCCCAGTGCCTTTCTTCCTGGAAGTGCTTGAGGAGCTTCAGAGGCCTCCATTCAATTCATGAATTGGAATTTGAATTGAATTGACTCCGCCCCGCAGGACGTTGAATTGAATTTGAATTTGAATGACAGGAAGTGGAATTAAATTCATGGCAATTCAAAGAAATTCCACACAGTCACACAACAGAAATAATGTGTTGAGTCTCGCATGCATTCAGTGTTAGGAAGGTTACTTTGGAAATGTTATTGCTTACTGTTATTAGTTACCCATTATAAATGTGGTTTGGATTACTTTATTTGGATAACTTTATCAATGCAAAGCAATTTCGTTTTAAGTTGATTAGTAACTAATTGAATTAAACATTTTACCTCAGTAATACAACTAAATACAATTACATTCATTTTGTAATTTAATAACAGAAATTTCATTTCACGTAACTATTCAATCTTCAACCCTGCATACATTTTGTTCTAAAATAGATATTGATCAAATTCTTGAAATAAATTACCCCCTCAATGTTGTTTAAAGGGCACCTATTATGCAAAATTCACTTTTACATGGTGTTTGAACATAAATGTGTGTTGGCAGTGTGTGAGCAAAACCACCCTAGAATGATAAAAATCCACCCAGTGTTTTTTTTTTACAATCTCAATAAATCATAAGCACTGTCTCAGAATGAGCTGTTCTCAGATTCAGCGCAATGTGACGTAGAATTGCACAGGCCCCTCCCACGACTGTTGAGTGTCACTTCAGTTTGAGCATAAACCCGCCCTGAGTGAGCTGGACACAGTCCGCCATTGTTCATTGACCAACTATTCGTGATCCAGATTTACACTCTCCGGAGCGACAGGACTAACGTTACTGACCACGGCAGAAATGAAAGTGAGAGCGCGCACTTTATGACAGCTCATCGAGTCATTTTACGGGTTTACAGTGTACCAGTTTATTAAGCACAGACTGAAAAGGTGTGTATATATTTGTTTGCTGTTAGTTGTAACGAGTGTTTTGTGTACTTCGCTGTGTATGTTCCATGATAATGAAAGGGAGAGAGAGAGAGAGAGTTTATGGATAAGACTTTAATGCTCACATCTTATACTGTGTTTATTTAGCTGTTCTTACAGTGATTCTCTGGAGTAAAACTAACGCTTCATCTTTTGTGTATTGTACAATAAACTTCATTGAACTCATCAGTATATTTTGGTCATCATTCGGACGAGGTCTGCTACAGCAGGCTTGTATTAATAGTGGATAAAAGCAGATGACAAATAAGTTATAACCATAATTAAGCTAAACTATACCTGTTTAATCTCCATACAGTATATATTCTCAGGCGCTGTGGGCATTATTGTCCGACTCCGAGTCAAAATGAACACGCTACTGAGAGTTTATGTTTTGATATTATCAGATGAGATTGTCCTGACTGAAGCGAGCTCGTGAGGCTCCCCCCCAGGGCCGGCAGCAGCAGTTAATTTGCATTTAAAGGGATACACACTAAAACAGCGCGTTTTTCTGAGCCCCCAAAAATGACAATTTAAACATGCTGTAAAAAAATATCTGTTGGGTATTTTGAGCTAAAACTTCACATACATACTCTGGGTACATCAGAGACTTATTTTACATCTTGTGAAAAGGGTCATAATTGGTGCCCTTTAATTAGTTTTGTTCCAATGTAATTTTCATTTCAAAGTAATCACACAAACACAAAGTTGTTGTAAATGCAGTTATCATTTATTCCAATGCAAAAAAATTACTGAGCAACACTGTTGCATCTAATTCTCAATAGCTCTTCAAATGTTTTTTCATTGAGTCTGCACCGTTCTGGTCTGAATATCTTTCCTGCAACACTAAAGATTCTCTCAACAGGTGCAGAGTGAAGTTGTAAGGGACTTCTGAAACTTAAAAAGTCCAGTGTTGCCCATCAAATTGTGCTTTCAAACAAATGTCCACCTCAAATTGTTTAGCAACCATTTTAAATACTTGGTTAAAGTAAAGCATTCTGGGAAATTACAATTACAATAAATCAAACTTAATTATTTGTTCTGTGACTAGAGCTTTTAACATTCATTGCTGGGGGAAAACATATCCTTTTAATGTAATCTGTACAAGTAGTTCAAACTAATATCATTTATAATGCAATTATATCTAACATACAGTATACTGTAAAGCTTCATTGTTAAACACTTGAAATCAACTTGATTTCATACATAAAATATGTATATGAATTTCTTAGAATTTTTATTGAATTGCAATTCTGCTTCCTTTAATTCAAATTCGAATTGTAATTCTAGATCCTGTTTTTGACATCAATTCAAATTCAATTCAAATTCAAGAATTGAATTGGAATTAAGGAGTCATTCTCAATTCAATTCTGAATTGTGCACAAGCCTGCCATCCAGGCTGCAGTGAAACCCTCGGATTCGTCCATCTATGCAGCTCTGAAATGGGTGGCCCAGAGGTGGAGGGCATTGCTCTGAACCAGGAGATGGTGAACACACCACTCCTTCCCCTGGAGGAGGGCCGGGTGGAGAATCTTCAATTTCATTTTATCTGTTCCTGTTCTTTATTTTCTGGTCCCAGGGCAAGCGGTACCCACTTTTTCAATAAAAGAGCAGTTTCCTCAGCCTCTGAGCCATACTAGGCATGCTCTGGCAGTGAGTGACGCCATGCTTCCTCACTCCCAGCCATCCCTTCTTTCACTACAGGCAAGGAGTTTGCTTTTCGATGACAAGCTGCTTCCTCGCGCCTCCCTAGCCAGTCCTTCACAGGACCCACAGAGCCATGTAACTGTACCCCACGGGTACATCTATTGTCCCTATGGTGCCACCCGCATGGAGCATGGGGGCCCATTTTGGACAATAATGTTGAAATATCTTGACAACTGGATCATTCCAGCTCACACTCAGGATTAGTTATGCTAATACAGGAACCTGGTGCTCAGGCAGCTCAGCCATCTGGGGCTTCGGGTTGAATTTTCTCAGTATGGAGCCCAGTCAGCCCTTGTACTGGGCTAGATGCTCATATGCTGTGATTCCCCCTAGGTAATCCCATATGAATACTTTCCACAGTAAGGTTTCCCTGTTGGTAAACCTGTGTCTTTCCCTGGGCAGTTTTTGGTCTTCCCTGTCTCTGCATCGGTAGTAGTTCCATTCCTGGCTATGCAGGACCTACTGCAGAGATCTTCCATATGTTCTTGGTTACTGAGGCCTCGTTCTCTGAAGGAGGGAATAGAGACATTACGTCTCTCCTGCCACAACCTTGAACCACTGATGAACTGTCTCGGCTCCTCAGCAAAACATGAATGGGTGAGTGCGAGTCGGCCTTATATATCCGTATGTCTGGGTAGGAGTGGCTCGGCAGGCAAATCTCACTGGCCAATATCCATTGGCTTGTTTAGTTACCACTTGAAGGTGTTTGGGATCCCAGGTGAGACCCTAATACATCATTATCAACGTAACATCTCTGTTCCCTCCTTCAGGGAACAAGGGTTACATCAGTAACTACTACAGCCAGTACAAGGATTCTTTCCGACTTTAGTGAAGCACAGCGCGTCACGCCATTTCAGCATGGCGGAATACAAAAGGGAACTATTAGGAGTGGGTTACAATCTTCATCTCATGTTAGTGTACACAATTCAGATGACTCTTAAAGGGCCCCTATTATGGATTTTTGAAAATTAACTTTCATGTAGTGTGTAACATAGCTCTTAGTGAATGAAAACATCCTGCAAAGTTTTAAATCTGAAAGTGCACCGTAAATAAAGTTATTGTCTTTCAAAAGAAAGAGTCGACTCTGAGTCAATGAAATTAATTGTTTTTCAAACGAGTTATAAGCCGTTTCGTTGTGACGTCAAGACGAAACACAAGCATATTGCCCGCCCACTTATCGCACGCACAGACACCAGGGAAAACTTGAACCTCAAACTGGCAGCTGATTCCTGTGGATACTGGATAGCATCATGTCGAGAAGATGCTGTGCTCTACAATGTGAAGGTAAAGCCGTTTTTTTTTTTGGTTTTTTTTTTCACTGCCCAAGGGCGAGCATGTGAAGAATCAAAACTATCCTAAACTTTTGCTGTGTTCCCTTAATTTCACTGACGACTGCTTCTCAAATCTCGGAGTTCAATGCAGGATTCGCAAACCGCTTGCTCTTGAAAGATGGTGTTCAAAATACTTATTTTTGAGTTTTATATTGTGTAGGTCTCCTGCTAACTGGCTAACTCACGTTATCACTGTCTTACTTAAATACTTCTGCTAATCAGTTTGTGGGCCACTATTACCTAAAACTGTGTTTATTAATGTCTGTCATTCTCACTACTTTGAGGAAAGATTAATCATGGAGCAAGATTTGTTTTACCAACGTTTATGTTGCATCAGTCATTTACATAAGTCATTCACGCTAGAGCTCGGCTAATGTATACATTGCGTATGCACTGTTATTGATATAGTTTCCACGTGTTCACCGCAATATATTACAAAAATACTCTGTAAATAAATTAGTACAAGTCAAATAATTGGTTTGTTGATGGACATGCATTTGTTAATGCTGAAAGTGAGGAATTACAGTTGCAACATCTCATAATGTACCTCACACTGAGTAGTGTATCACTGATAAATGTCCTGCTCGATTCGTCCTTGCGATGGAAGTTTGGGTTGAACAACTAGTTCTTCCAGTGTTCGTTACTGTCTTTAGTTTACGGTGTAGGAGGCCTCAGGACAGCTGACGTTGTTATGGCAATGGGCGTTTTTGACTGAGCTGTCTGGCCAATCAGAGTAGAGTAGCTCGCGGAGAGGCGGGATTTAGAGAGATTGATTCATTTGACGAGTCGTTTGAGAATCATTGAAAATGTGGCGATGTGCAAATGTATATTATGAGGAAATTAAACAGTTTTTTTTTACCTTTGATGCATGTAAACATAGGAGACTCCAAAAGAACATTAAGAAACTTTAAAATAGCATAATAGGGGTTAAGTTATTAGCTAATAGTTATTAGTTAAGTTATTAGTTAATAGCATAAGTTATTCCTTAATGTGTAAAATGTTACTACTACTGAGTGCAGCTTTAACAGTTCTTATTTTTTATAAACATTTTTCATTTTTAACTTTTAATTTCATCAGAAGATATGACACATGCAATTACATCTAGATTAAGTTTCATTTGTAGTTATCCTTTTCCATGTTTCAGGTAAACATGAGCATAAACATAAGCACCTCAGCCATTTTGAGGAATTACTAGAAGCCCTCTGTTTCTCCATGGGATGGCAGCAAACATGGTATTACTACAGAGGAACAGAGATATCCAGAGATCCTGTGATCTATAAAACCATAAGAGCTAGCAAACCACTTAGCAGTAACATTCCTCAATCACTAGTCTAGTGTGTGGAGTGTGGTCATGTATATGACAGTCCCACACTTGAACATATCTCACCATATCCCATCATTCATATCCCTCTAACTGTTCTTAGAGCTGCAGTATGAATATAAACACCACAAATGAAACAAGATTTAAAATAAACAACAAAAAAACCCCCCAAAAATTACATTTATCATGGCAAAGAAGCCATTAACAAATTCAGTGTTAGAAATTGTGCCAAGAGGTACCAAGGAAAATAGACGTCGCCCTGCCAGGTCCCACATATTCATCTGTAAAATTTCAGGTGTTTGCCATCAAGTTTTGATCTGGTAGAAGTATATATGATTAAGATTTATATATATATATATATAATGTTTTCCACATAATTTATTCATGTTAATGCATGGTACACCTTTTAAAGGGATGGTCAACTTGATCATCTTTTTATTCATTAAGTGTACTGTTTTTGAATAATATATATATATATATATATATATATATATATATATATATATATATATATTTTTTTTTTATACAGCCATTTTCTTAAATCTTAAATTGTACTCAGAACACAATCTAAGTTTTTGCACTTTATTT
Source organism: Leuciscus idus (assembly GCA_021554675.1). Classification (NCBI taxonomy): domain Eukaryota; kingdom Metazoa; phylum Chordata; class Actinopteri; order Cypriniformes; family Leuciscidae; genus Leuciscus; species Leuciscus idus. Next base: position 17,856,027 of record CM038638.1, on the reverse strand, counting down.
AAAATATCCTAAATTAGGATATTTTACATTAATTTAATGTTTTTTGTTTGGCGGCTGCCAGTCATTTGACCTTTTTTTTGTTTGTTTGTTTGTTTTACAAATATCTTTTTGTTATCTCTCTCTCTTCTTTTTTTTTTTTTTTTACAGTGAATGCGTTTGATCATAATTAAGGAAGTACCTGTGAAATGACACTGTTTTTCTGTAAAACATTTAATGATTATTAATCTTGTATTTAATATAATATTCATATTAATTATAATTTATTTTTATAATTAATAATTAATTATTATTAATTACAATTACTAATTCATTGTAATTATTAATATTATAATTTATTCAAATAAGGATATTTTACTTTAAGATGTTGTGACAAATATATACCTAATAAATGTATGTGAGCTTTTTGGCCTATATTTTGATGTGTGTGGATCTTCATTTTTCATTATTCTATTATCTGTTTTTGGATAGTAATAACAGTAAATTATACATAATTGCAAGTAACTAAATAACTAACTCTAAACCAAACCCTAACTGTAACGCTAAGTACATGTTAATTAATATTACTCAGTACTTAAAATAAATATAAAACATATAAATTTATATATAAAATTAATAACTATTTAACATTTTTAATCATATTTCAAAATATTGTTATATTTCAAGATCCATTCCCATATTGACCATGTATTGAGCACTGAGTATTTATTATGTAAGATGATGACTTCATATTTGTGTTCAGTGCTGTAATGCCGAATGAACAGATGGAGTCAGTGCTTTACTGCAGAAGTTTTCCTCTCCTGTTTCCAGGATAATCTTATGTTGTCATGGAAGCAGTTGCATTTCTGCCTGCATGGAAAAGAAGCTTGACTGTTCACAATCTACCAGGCTGTAAAAATGACACTACTCTTGGCTGAACTTCATAGCATACAGCATGAATATTCTCTGGCTACACACCACCAAATGGCGCAACAGTGCTGTATGTCGGGTGAGGTAAGAGAGGCATCAGGCTATAGCTGGAGTCGTATGTGTTGTGACTCCATACTGCTATGGCAAGCTGTTTTAACATTTATTCTTTTAAACTAACCAGTATTTATTTTTGTTACTAGAACTTTTATTTAAAAAAAATGTATATTACTAAAAATAAATCATTATCGGCTTTCAAAACAGAGTGCATACATATGGGTTTATTCCTTGCACTGTTTTTATTTTAGATCAGTTCCTGGATTAATGCCCAAAATTACTCTGAAAATAAACACACAACGTCCAACGTTAAAAAAGCAGCATACTCATGAAACAATAAGTCAGAAATTCAAATCAAAATCAAACCAACTGTAAACTTGGCATATAAATAAATAAATCAAACTTAAATAAATCAGCTAAATAAAAATCACATACACTGCATAAAGCCGATGTTGACCCTTGGCTTTGAAGCCAACATTTTTAAATGATTGGTTAAAAAGCCCATAGTTAAACTCACCATTGTGTTGGTGTTATTCACTTGAGGTGCCAAATACTTAGATTTCCTGTATAGGAAGATAGCCTTTTTTTTTTCAACTAAAAGCAAAATACAACAACAGTAATTTAAATAACAAAAACATATATTATTGTAATATGTAATATCTTAATTTACTGTACAATTTACAGCAATTATTTATCATGATCCCACAATTAATTGCATAAAATACAGCAATACTGTAAAAAAAAAAAAAAAAAACAGTAGCCTAATTAATTGAAAATATTTACTTGTAACTGTTACAGTGTATGTTATGGGAAACAGAGGATTTTCCAGCTGCCAATGTGAAATGGAGTGCCAATTAAAACATTTAGGTAAAAGGGTAAAAGTAGGATTACTTTTTATTAATTAAAAATAAACAATAACATAAAACTGAAACAAGCCAGTCTATAAATGTTAAACCGGCTTGCCACATACTGCGGCTATAGAGAAAAGCCTTCTCGATGTATAGTCCATTTGCGAAGCGCTCACAGGATGCCCCCAACCGCGCGTGGACTTCTGCTGCACCTTCACCGTCCACCTCACACACAAAGAGCCTCTGACGCGCGGGAAATGGTGCAATTGGCAAAAGGCGGAGTGATCTGGAACTCTTAAGTGCCATGAAGAGACAGAGGCAGATTCATCCCAGTCAAGCAGCACATCCCTCTACACGCCAGAAGATGAAGATGATCTCATGCTTGCGCCCCTTTACCTCCCTGTCTCGTTTAAAAACAAGGTCTTCAAGGAAATTCGCTGCATGATTCCACAATTACGCAGTATCTCCTGAATTATCGCCTTTCTTCATCAAACGAGATCATTTCATGAATTAAACTGCAACCCAAAATGAAATTTCCAACGGAAAACCCAAGGAAACCAGGGAACTGGAACCCTCCACCAGGTAGGTATACATTTCGTTTCCAAAATGCATTTCCATTGCGATATTGTTCATGCCGCATTTTAGACAGAAGTTATAATAAGCATAATGAAGCATCCACGCGCTCTGGCAGCCAGTTGTCATGTAGAGTGATTTAAGAACCCAACTGATTCAATCAAAAGCACTTTAACCAGGATGCGCAAAATGATGATGGAGTACCAATGGGTGAGGTACTGACTGTGATCAGTTTGTCTTGCAATGTCAAAGATTTAACGTCTCTAATAATGGATTTCATTCTGCCCATCTCAGTTTATCAGTGGACACCTTCATTAATATTCACATCCACGCGTGTCAATCACAACATTGCTGCATGCTCTAGGTCTTCCCCACAAGATAAATCACAATCACGACGTGACCGAGAGACCTGTATGGTTGATGTTTGCTGCGATAGTTTAGCTGGATGGAAGAGGAAGAAATCATAGAGACGTCTATATAAGAAATTAACCTGCGATCTTAAACAGAGGCTCGTCATTACGTGTCTAAGTCTGCGAGTACTATGCAGAGATACGAGCTATGCATAATGAAACGCGGGGGACACGCGCATTACCTAATCTTACTATACCAAAAAAATTATTAAAAAAAATCTCAAATATTTACGAAACGGCGTTTATATAGCCTAATTAACCACGTTTCAGATAAATGTCATACAAAGTTATAAACATAGTTATGACCTTTCTGAAATTGTTTAATTAGTTTAATACGTTTGATTAGCCTCTTCATATAATGCGACTACATGGTTAGCCTACAATTGAAGTAGTTATCTATATTTTAATCTAAATTCGAATTAGTAAGATTATTAAAAGTGTTAATTTTCACGTAATAATTTGCCCTGAATGTTTAGGGGAGAAAAATCAAAAGGTATAGGGTCAAAGTAGCTTGTAAACAACCGATCGGATTGTCACAGTGAATTATTGCGGTCATCCTGCAGGGATTGTCCACATAAACAGCTGTGCAAAACTACATCATATTGCAGCCGAAAGCATTGCCTGACTACAAGAAAGTTGAGGGGAAATTATTGAGGCTTACTATGTGCTTCGTGTGATTAATGTTTTTTTTTTATTTATTTTTTTTATTGATTCAATTTAATTCATTTACAGTAACACCTCCACAAGGTGATTTTTTTAAATAATTTTTTTTAGAATATGCATATTAGCAGTGTTCTTATGTTTTTACCTGTTTAATGTGTTAGTGAATGTAGTCGGTCAGAAACAGTATAGCTTTGTTGCTCCACCCTGGTGCTGCCTCTGCTTTCTACTGTAATGGGTTTTCAGAAAACGAACAGAAGTGTGTGTGCAGGCATGTGTGTGTATGTGTGGGTATGCAGCACTGATAATGAACACAAGAGGAAAGCAAACCCCTAAACTCAAAAAGTAATTTATATTTTATTCTAATTTTTGGTTCTTGAATAGGCTAGTTTTTCCAGTGGATAAATGACAATGTAAATCATTGGTCTGGTAAATCGCAGGTCTGTTCTGATAGGGTGATGGACAGCAGGGAAAATAAAATAAAATACAAAAATAAATCATCATATAACAGTGCTTTGGGATAGCAAATATCATAGGTTTATCAGCTTTTAAAAATGGATCAACATATTTTGTTGATCCTGGAATAATATTTCTGTCGAAAATATAAGATTGTACAAACATTTTTGTTCACTGTGTACTTGGTGTTCAATGTCAAATCTGTGTGAACGTCATTTCACCAAGTACAGCATGTTCCTGGATCGCTGTCCATGTTGATCCTGGAACAACATTCCAATCAACCAATCAGATGTGAGCGACAATTTTACAGTTTATTAGGCTTACTACCAGGGTTAGGTGCTTCTACATCAGTGTTGTTCACCTATCATTTCCCTCTGATTTTAGGGATAAGGATGAGGACAACATTTTCGGACAGAAATGTTACTTGGCAAAATCATGATGATCGTAAAATCTGAGTCCTAAAGCAAAACCAGTTGAGAACCATTGCTGTAAATTACATAACAGCATTTTGTCTTTCTTTCCAACAGTGCCAGTGCAGACCAACCTGGTGCCACCAAAGAATGTCCAACCAGGGATGTTGCAGTCCAGTTTGGTGCAGGCCAGTGTGGCCACCATGCAGAACCCCATGGGGTGCTCATTACCCCGCCTTTCTGTCTCCCGACCTACTAGTATGGTGGCCAGCATGGAAGCGGTGGCGGACGGCTCAGCCCTCCTCACAGTCATGAAGTGGAAGACTGTCCTAGCCGTGTTTGTGGTGGTGGTAGCGTACCTGGTCGCTGGTGGTCTGGTGTTCAGAGCCCTGGAGCAGCCCTTCGAGAGCAACCAAAAAGACACCATCACTTTGAAGAAGTCCGCCTTCCTGCAGAAACATCCCTGCGTGACCCCCATTGAGCTGGAAGAGCTCATCAAGGTAAAACTGTTGCTTGTCTGTAGTAGAGCTCAGGCATCCCTAGTGGGATCTCAGATCTAGTGTAACAATATAGCTTCATCGATCTGTCTGACATGTGAGCTTCACTCATGCAATAGACCGGGGCACAGCGGTTGGACAATGCTAAATGGAGCAACCGACGAAAATAAATGTAAAGATATCAGAGCAGACTTTCATAGCAGATTTATGACAGCAAGGCGTTGAAGTGTTTGATGAATAGTGCCCATGATGGCAGTAATCAATCTGTTTAGCAGTATTGAAGCAATGTGCAAAGTCCACTCTGGTCTTTAATGGTTCCCACTTACCGAACCTCCTTTAACACGACTTTTCAGGAATGTGCTCAGCAATAAAACAGCAGAGATTTATGGGGAAAACATTGCAAACCCTGCAACCTTTCAATCTCTGAATCCTGAGTAATATATTTTTGTCAGGTCTATGATGTGATGTCTAATGGTGTAACAAAAAAGATTTTTCATTCCTGCAAAGCTGATTTATGAATGACTTTCCCCCTCTCACATCAAGGGTTCAAGGTTTTGCTGATTAGCATGAACCCATTTGCCCCTGCTGGTAGATGATGTAACTACATCCCCTTGGCTGCAAAGAGCATCTTTCTCCATAGTCCAAGTATTCTGACCAAAAAAAAAATGTTTTCAAGTAGTATTTAAATTGCAAATCTTTATTAATATTTACTTAATCTTAATATTTATTAATATTTACCAGTCTGTTTCTTTTTCGGAATCTCTTAAAAGCATTTTCCCTGTCTGCTGTCTTTGACATCACAGCTTAGGATAGAGAAAATCTCTTTAAAAGTAGTCCTTAAAGTCCCCCTGTGGTGAAAATCAAGCTTTTAATGTTGTTTATGTCTATGTGCTGTTTTTAATATGCTTTAAAGGGATAGTTCACTTTGAAATAAAATGTTGGTATGTTTTAGCTTACCTCAAGGGCATCCAAGATGTAGGTGTCTTTTTTTCCGCAGTAGTTTCAATTTTGATATTTTTAGGTCAAACCGTTCTTGTCTGTCAGTCAAATAATGCAGGTCTATGGTCACCACCTCAAAGAGCATGCACAGAGTCTAAATTAAAACAATTCCACATCGTCCAAATTAAACAATTCCCCATAGTAAGTACACATTGATGGCCTAAGACACGAAACGAGCGGTTTGTGTGAGAAAACGAACAGTATTTATATCGTTGTTATCTCTTGAACACAGCCGCGTCCAAACGATCTGAGGGCGCGGGCGGGTATAGATATATACACTAGATGTCGCCTTGGCTACTGCAGTTCATTGGAACGCAACACATTGCCATCAATGTGTGCTTACGATGGGCAATTGTTTAATTTGGACGATGTGGAATTGTTTTAATTTGGACTCTGTGCATGCTCTTTGAGGTGGTGACCATAGACCTGCATTATTTGACTGACAGACAAGAACGGTTTGACCTAAAAATATAAAAATTGAAACTACTGCGGAAAAAAAGACACCTACATCTTGGATGCCCTTGAGGTAAGCTAAAACATACCAAAATTTTATTTCAAAGTGAACTATCCCTTTAAGTCAAACCATGTACAAATTTATAAGTCAACACCATTGCTGAGTATTTTTTCCTTAAAACTGCAATGAACCAAAGACAGTCTCAAAAACACGGTTTGAAATCACTGGCGTTTCTGACGTCACAAACTACCATGTAACCAATCACGTCAATGTGTGGATCGTTGAGCTGGCGTGAGCGAGTGGAGGCGGGGATAATTTGCATATTCATAGAACCACATATACTAAATGAAGCAAGGGTGTACAGTTACATTCAAGCTATCTTAAGGCATAACAAACTTTTTTCAAGGAAATTTTTTTTTAAATATGTCATTTTGGTGATCAAAGATGAGTTTTAAGGGATGAAATTATTGACTACAGGGGGACTTTAAAAATTCTGTGCCTTATTTCAAGTCTTCTGGTGACATATGATTGTGACGGTTGTTGCTTACGTTAAGAGACACACAAAAACAAATATGTTGTCATTGACGTCAAAACTGGCAAGTTTGAATATGCTAATAAAATTTAATTGCTGTGTCAGTAGGGAAGATCAAGGGACAGTTCACCCAAAAAAATTCTGTAATCGTTTACTCACTCTCATGTTGTGCCTCAGTAAGCAATTGTTGGGCCCGGTGCAAAACGTTCATCACAGACTCCACGCGATCACGTTGAAATTACATTCCGGATCTGCAGTGAAATCATGATCACCCCACCTGGTCTCCCCAAGCCATGGGCTCAGGACAAAAGGTCAAGCAAAGCAAACAAAGCCACACAGTTTCAGAATGAAATGAGGCTGAATAAATGAAGACAGAATTTTCATTTTGGGTAAACTATTGTCACGCGTTGATGCAGTGAAGCACACGACTCGCATATGACCAAAATCCAATAATCCAGAACAAGAATATTCAGGAGAACTAGTAACACTGAACAATGAACAGAAATAGCGCAAGGCTTAAATACTAAGGGAGGGTAATCAACTGAACAGAAACAGGTGTGTGGAACTAATTAACAAAAAATAAACTAACTAGGGAACACAGGCAGGCAAAACAGGAACAAAACACATTGAAAATGAAACCAAAATTGATTTAAGCAAAGCTATTGTATGACTTCTGAAGACCCAACACACTCTCATGGCAGTTATTAAATATTTTTACGTTTTGGCGAATTCATACAATCTCATTTGTATGTTGAATAAATGTTTGGTTTAGGGATAAGATTAGGGTTGGACCTTCATACTTAGTTCATTTTTTTTAAAGGTTTTAGTACTCATTCATAAGTAATTGCAAACTCATAAAATATTTACATTTGTCATGAGATCAGGTTGGAAAACCTTGCAATTTAGCGCACTAGTTATGTTTCACTGTAAATTTCTGATTTATTTGTATAAATTTCTCACACTCCCTACTTACATGCCTATTTAATATTTTATTATAGTAAAGGTGGGGGAATACTTGTCCATGTAATCTGTTTATAGCCTGGTTTACAAGGATCAGGTTTTGCTGCTTGACAGAAGCAGTTTATTTGTCTTGCAATGCGTCACCTTTTGCTAGTCCTGAGGTTTTCAGGGACCAGTGCTCACACTGCTCCTCATAAAACAGGGAAAGTGGCGCCCAAGTGCAGAGACCTTCCAGATATTGACTCTGGTTCTGTTCCAATACCAAGTGAGCTGCCTACATAGACAGAATTGTAAGGCATCATAGGTACCCTCACAAAGGAAAGGCTGTTCTAAAGGATATGTTCTTCCTGGCAAATGCTAAAGCATTTGATATAGTGACCCTGGACCACAAAACCAGTCACATGGGTCAATTTTTGTAAATTGAGATCTATACATAATCTGAAAGCTGAATAAATAAGCATTCCATTGATGTATGGTTTGTTAGGATATGACAATATTTGGCCAAGATACAACTATTTGATAATCTGGAATCTGAGGGTGCAATTTTTTTTTACAAATTAAAGTTGTGCATTTATGTTCGCGATTGTGCTGCATTCACTCACAAAAATATATTTTTTATATATTTACGGTAGGGAATTTACAAAATATCTTCATGGAACATGACCCATACAATGTATTGTTGGCTATTGCCACAAATATACCCGTGCGACTGGTTGTGTGATCCAGGGCCACATATATCAATTAATTAATAATTGAATGTCCGGTGAGTTGCGTTAAAAGATTAATGCTCTATCGCGTTTGAACATAATGTACCATCTTCACTAAACCCTATTCTAAAAACTAACCGATAGTGTTAACAAAAGCAAATGTGAGATAAAAACACACTTGCTGAAGCAACCATGCCATTTTAGCTTGAGGTGACAAACAATGAGTTGTACCAGGTGAGGTACCAAACAAGTTTATTATCAGAAACGCCATACATATGGAGCTGTTTATGTGAGACAAATGTCAAAATGTATTAGTTTCTTAATCATGCACTATGGTAAAAGTGTTTTGAGGTCATAACTTGCAAATAAGGTGCAAATAACTGCCGGGAAATATGTCTTTATTAATTGACAATCTGCCCCTGTAACCATAATTTGTGTGGAAGGGAAACAATTTGCTGGTGTTTTACTGCCACTGGTGTTCATTTCAGCTGGAAACTGCAATTCATTGAATGTACGTTTTTGGAGTTTTGAAAAATGGTAGACATTTTTCCAATGACTCAACACAAAACTGATTTAAGATATACTACTTGTCTTGTAGTCTACATGGTAAACATTTAAAAACTAGCTCATCAAGTTAGCATTTTTATTGTACAGCCCCAAACACAAAAAAATCTTAAATACATTATCTGATTTACTGGTCCTAAGATATTTTGGTCACACTTTAGATTAGGGTCCAATTCTCACTATTAACTAACTATGACTTTTGCCTCAATACACTCCTAATAACTGCTTATTAATAGTTAGTAAGGTAGTTGTTGAGTTTAGGAATCATATGATTCAGGGATGTAGAATATGGTAATGCAGAGTAAGGCATTATGTGCTTTATAAGAACTAATAAACAACCAAAAGGCTAGTAATATGCATGCTAATAACCAACTAGTTACTAGTGAGAATTGGACTCTAAACTAAAGTGTTATTTTAAATGTTATTTTCCGATATTTTCATACAATTCAGATCAGCGTCCGAAACAATGTTCACGATTCAAGCAGCTGCGATACTCTGTCAATGTCGAACTATTCTGCCACTTTTTATTATTCACTCCACGGGTTACGATACCAACACTGACTGTGAAATAAAGTGCTCCCACTTTAGGACCATTTGTTTAAGTACACATTCTAAAATCAGGAATTCTGATTGTCTTGAGTAATCAATGTTGTTGTGCAGTTCTGGTCTGGTCTGATTTTGGCTCTAAAATGCTAAGGATTTTTTTTTTTTTTTTTTTTTAGATGTCCTTGAGATTAGAAAGCAAATTACAGGACCAGAGACTTATTTGATAGATGAGTGATGATAATCATCCAGCTCCGCAGATAAAGAACAATCAAGTCTTAAAAGCATCTGTTGGGGAATCTTGATTCTTTTTGCGCTAATGGGGCTCCATCAGGAGTATGGGCAGGGGAAAACGTGAAGCCCGCCCATCGCAATGCTCACTGGAATGACTGAGGCGGGGAGGTTAAAAACCATAATTGAATCAATAACCTGAAACCCTAATTTAATCTAGAACCAGCAGCATTTGAAAGCTTTGTAACAAAGCACCATTTCAAAATAGCCTCACTGACTCCAGAAGAGAATGAGAGAGGCGTATATGACAGCGGCTTCTGCTGTTGAATGTTGTTGGAACGCTGGAAGACAAAGAAAATGGAAAACAGATATGCAGCAAGAGATGTAACTTGTGGTTTTGCTGATTATGAATGCTGCAAAGCGTCGATGATTCAGGCTAGCGGCGTTTGGATTAGCTGAATGTAAGCTGTTGCTTTCGCTCTGCTCGAGCTGCGAGCTGTGCATATGTACTGCAATCTGGCAGTGATGTAACTGGAGGTGAAGAATTTGAAGAAATGCCAAAGCACTTATTCGAGCTGTGCATCAGGCAGAGCATGAACACTGAAAAGGTGTTTTCAGCTAAAATGGCCAGGAGGTGTTCAAGCATTGGTGGACTGTCTGTTCTCTGTCTGGTCTGCAGCTCTAGGAATTGCTTTGGCATTTGGCACTAAGATTCTTCACCTCCAGTTACATAACTCTACTTGCAGAGAAAATTCAATTTAATATTCAATTACATTTGCCTTTATACTGTTTTTTGTTTTTTTTGCACACTTTTATCCAAATGGCTTGACATTGTTCACTACTAGAATTAAACAAACAATATAAACGTATATATATAAGAACAAATTGGAAGGGAAATACTCACGGAACCTTTTAAGAAATGTACTGTAACGGTACATTTCTCCCTCAAGCCAAAAAATAATAACAAACAAATAAAATAAATAAATAAATAAATACATACATCATTTTTAATGATGATGCATATAACACTACCATAATATATAAATACTTGAGAATGAGACTTTATATTTTGTTTAGAGTTTTGAGAACTGGATTTTTATTTTATTTTTTTACTTCTGGGGTAAAATATCTTATGGATAAATAATATCCTTAGTGAACCTCATGATGTCCAAGTCATATTTTACCACAAAAATCTGAAGAAAAAAATATTCATATATTTGAAAGAGATATTTAAAAGACCATTTAAATCTTGCTAAATTTGGCTTTTTTTTTAAACTATGTTTTACATCTGGGACCCGTGTAAACTCTGTTTACAGTTTGAATTGTATGTTTAAGCTGATTTGCTAATGTAATCACCAAAGGGTATAAGAGATAAAACTGAAAAAAACGAAAATAAAAAATATATTTTCAATCAATTGCAAAAGACCATGTATATGGCAATTTAGAAGGCTACTGTGGGTAAAATTAAAGAAAGAGGGTATTGTGCCATTGTGTGACTGTAACCGGTTACCATGAGGCTTGAGAGTGAGTAATTTTGTCATTTTGGAAACAGTACTACAGAATATGACAAATCTGCATACATCAAACAAAATGATGTTTTTTTATTTATTTTATTTTTTATACATTTAATTTGGAATCAGGGCACAGTGCCACAGCTGCGTTTACATGGACACTTATAATCGGATTGACGGCTCAATCGGACTAAAAAACCTTCATGTAAACACCTTAACTGATCCGATTGAGCTCGATCCGAATGAAATTTCGATCGGATTGAAAGGGGTGGTTTATCCCTTTTGTAATCCGATCGAGAGAACATGTAAACACTTGATCGGATTGAAAACCGAAACTGAAAGGACTGCGCATGTGCAATGACGTTAACTAGCGTATATGACGTATGACACGCGGAACGAGCTGTTCTTCCTGTTTAATAAAGTGTCATATAAATAAGTTTCCCGTCATTCTAAAATTCTCATTTCACTCGCGCGTCTGTGAAGTGAAGCAGGACAACGTCCCACCAGTCCTTGTTTTGGATTCTCATCCACAGACGACTGGTTTTGGCCGCAGGGAGGGGCATTTTTACTGCGTGATCAATAAGCAGCACGGCAAAACGGTTAATATGCTCTAAATTATGACCAGAAACGAATTAATATTACGTACAGAACCAATAGAGGAGAATATTTATGCGCGAAAAGCGGGAAACTCTGTATATTCGTGCAGTGTGCGCATGTCAAAACATCAGATCCGATTTGAAACTTGTGACATATAAACGCGCACATCAACCCGATTACTTTATTTATCATTCATGTAAACACCTTGTTCGGATTCATCAATCGGATTGATTTCATTCCGATTGTGTCCATGTAAACGTAGCAGCAAAGATGTGGTTTTGGCTGGGTTTAAAGCAGAATCTTATAGCTAGAAAAAATAGATAGCTCATGATACTCAGGTCAGTATTTACAGCTTATATGGTTTACTTCTGTCACAGTGACTCATGGTGAGATTGAAAGATTCCAGACACTATCATCTGAGCACCTGCTGTCTGCTGTAAAAATGCATTTATGTTTCTTTGAAATCATGTTCTTACCACCATAAAAGTGGTATAACATCTCCATGTAGGGCACACAGAACAAATATACAAGTCACCCTTGCAAGCAGATGGAATAAAATTATATTCAGATCAGTTCTGTGGTGAATTTGAAGAAGAGTTGGTGTCGCACAGACAGATGGAATTCAAATGTGTGCTTTCTAGCAGTCTGTGTTGAGGTAAAACCCATTTGTGGTAAACGGTCGAGAACATCCCATTATAAGAGAACATTTATCTCTTCAAAGAGCATCCATCCAAGGGACAGCAGTTTCCTTTTTTGGACTGAGAAAAAATCTCAAGCTGATTGATTGCTATTCTTTATTATTCATAAAGAGCGTAACTTAGTTCTGTAAAATAATTTTGATCAGCAAATCTGCTAAATTTGCATGAGGCTCTGCTTTTGGCTCAAACTTGGTATTACGCATCCAGTCTAGACCGAGAGATTCTGAATCTGCCCTTGTGTACCTGCCCTTCATCTGCTCACAGGCTCGTTTCTCACACCTGAGCCGCTTCCTGTTGATCTCAGTATAGTTCTTCCATCTGCTCTCCAGGTTTCCTGTTGAGCCGAGTGGCCGTTTTCTGATCCGCCCTCTCAGTTCCTCGCTGTTAATGATACATCTGATCATCATAGGCTCATTAATGCTAGACGGCTCATTTGAATCATCTCCTCAGTAGGATGCCTTGACCATGACAAACTATGGAAAACTGCAGTTTGCGTGACAAAGGAGGATTTATTTATTGTTTGTTCTGTGAAATTCTTCCAGACATCACTAGAATGTCCGAGTGTATTATGCATTATGCATTATTTACTATTTGATTTGTGGGCTTTTTGGAAAAATACTACCCCTATCTACATACATTACAATTCAAAAATGTATTTCCACACAATTCCATGCACCATACAATGTTATGACCTCAAAACACTTTTACCATGGTGCATGATTTGTAAACTAATAATTTTTTTATGTTTGCATCACATAAACAGCTCCATATGTTTGACTTTTTGTATGTACTGTAGTAAACTTGCTCAGTAGCTCACAAAAGCGTTGCACTTGAGATGTGGAGCTTTTAGTGTCACTCACTGGACATTTTGCTATGAAAGTATCATGAAGTGTGCAAGAAGCAATGTGATATTGAGCAGATATGTTGTCACTGCAAGTTTTTCCAAAGAGCATGGGTTGCTATATTATTAGGGGTTCAAGAACAAAGTGCTGAAAACCTATTGTAAATACTATTATTATTAGATTATTATTAATCTAAAGGTCCTTGCACCGAAATTTTTGCACATTAAAAACAATTTACAACCTCATGTTGTGTCAATCACCTTTACACACTTCCTCCAAAACTTTCGACTGTCATAAAAAAAATCAGATCGGGTTTGATTTTCTGCGTTTTTCGCATCCGTAGCAAGCATTCAGAGCCACTGAATGACGAATACGAAAAAACGCATACGAAAATTTCCGACTGTGTGCAAGGACCTTAAATCTTTTTGCCAACTGTGAGAGAGCTGTCTCTGTAAATGTATGGGTTATTATTTTTGAGATATTGGTTTATAAATTGCAAATAAGAGCTTAAAAGACTTACAGTGTTTTGCCATTTTCAAGTAAATACTTCACAATTCCTAAAAAATGCATTCAGTGTCAGTATGGATTTTAGAGTTTCAGTCCATTTAGATGTTGAAATGATTTGTTTACTCTAGCCTGATACCAATTTTGAATTTCATTATGACATTAAATGATGTGTCACTGGAATGGACTATAATCATTTGAAAGACGTGCTGCTTATGCATTGACTTTAATTCCAGTCTTATCTCTTCCCAGCACTCTGTAGATGCAGTGAACGCTGGAGTCAGTCCTATCGGAGACACATCATACAACTCCAGTCACTGGGACTTGGGGAGTTCCTTTTTCTTCGCTGGAACTGTGATAACAACAATAGGTAACACCTAGACATACCTGTATATTATAAATACATTTCAAACTGCGATAACACTTTATTTTGATGGTCCCTTTTGAACAATCTGTTGACTAAAAGTAACTTTGCAACTACATGTCAACTAACTCTCACTAGAGTGTTAGAACACTGTCTGCTTAATATCTGTTAACTCTTTATTGTGATTCTCCCCAACAGACATTCTACTGACTATAAGTAACTTTGCAAGTACATGTCAACTTATTCTAACCCTAACAGTCTACTAATACTCTACTAATACTTTAATGAGAGTTAGTAGACATAGATACAACGTTACTTATAGTGAACTGGAATGTGTTAAACGGACCATCAAAATAAAGGGAAACCCAAACGGCTACGATAAGGAACAAGACTTCTACAAACCGCATTAATATGCAAAGCTCGACAAATACAAGGCATTTGCTCATGTCATACATTTATAGTCTCACTTTCAGTCATTATGCCAGACCCTATAACCACCGATCAATTATTTATTAATTTTTTCTCCGCCAACCCCACTTATGTGCCATGTGTGAAACTGCACCAGCTTCAGCCGTCAAACCAATTGAAACTATTCATGCTTTGGGAGAAATTAATTGATTTTAGCTACATATTATAGTCCAATGAGATAAAATAAATTGGTGGAAAATTTGTAAATAATACATACTGTATGAAACACCACAATGCATGTGCATTTTCAAAAATAGATAGACAGGAATGCAAAGGGAGGCAGTGTTTCACCATTTGCACTCCATTGGAGGTCTAAAGTAATACACTTGAAGTCCATAAGCTGATCGCTGTGTTACCTGCCAGAGCCTGTGATTGATTACTTAAAGAAGCTGTTGTGCAATGCAGGTGAGTATTTAAATGCTGACATGACTCTCAATGTCATTTCTCATTGGCTCAGCCATCCAGTGGGCAATGGACAAAGACATAAACAAGATTAGTTTTTACACTTCAGTTGCTAAACCTTCAAACATGCTCTCAGTAGACACATTTTGATCCATGGGGACCATAGGAGGCAATTTCCTATAATGCACGTTAAACCTAAAAAGTATTAAATTAACAGACTGATTTGGAGTGCCATAATCTGCCATAATAAGAAGACGTTTATGACTCATTTATTGGATTTTTATGTAGTTTGCAGAGGCTTTGAACTAGCAGTCCAAATAATCCATCTAATTAGTCAATAAATTCCTCTTTCTGTGAGCCCCCTACCATTATATGACATTTTTTATTGCACTATATCCTTCATATGTCATTTTGAATATATTTAACCTAACATCCTAATGCTACTGTCCTCTTCAGCTGCGTCTTAATTTACACCATTACTCTCTTGTCTTTTTAAGGTTATGGCAACATCGCTCCAAGCACAGAGGGTGGAAAGATTTTCTGCATCCTTTATGCAATATTTGGCATCCCACTCTTTGGCTTTTTGCTGGCTGGTGTTGGTGATCAGCTAGGGACTATTTTTGTGAAGAGCATCGCTAAAGTGGAGAAAATGTTCAGGGTAAGTGAATTGTTGTGCACAAAACTAGTGTTTCTTTCCTAGGTTATCGAAAACAAGGTTAAGTTAAGTTAAGTTAAGTTAAGTTAAGTTAAGTTAAGTTAAGTTAAGTTAAGTTAAGTTAAGTTAAGTTAAGTGGATAGACGTACAGTCTGTTCAATGGTGGACTTTGTGGTAAGGCACATGTCTGAAGGCTGGAAAACAATACACAAATTTTGCCCAGATTTTTTTTCCGATTTGCAATCAAGACGAGTCATCGCTACTTACCAAGAGTCAGAAAGTTTTGGCTAGTAGGAGCTTAACAGAAAATGAATGATGAGCACAGATTTTTTTTGCTTCAGACTATGATTCCATCCAGTAGGAGTATATCAAACATGCTATACAGTACAGGCATGATATTTTATATTTTGAGCCTTTTTGCATAGCTAAATGTCTTTTATTTTTCTTTGTTACCACAATGTAGAAAACTATGGAACGTTTCTGCCATGGAATAATAAAAAATAAAAAAAGTTAATTGCGACTTTTTATCTCACAATTCTGGCTTTTTTCTTCGCAATTGCGAGTTTACATCTCACAATTCTGACTTTTATTCTCAGGATTGCATTTACAAATATGTCTGGGGGCTATATAGAAATTAATTCAATATTACTTTTAAGAAATGTATACTTTTATTTAGCAAGGACACATTAAATTGATCAATGATTCACAGATTCAAAAGATACAGTAATCTTAGAAATTATATAGATTATAATCAGATTATATAGATAATATACTGTATATATTATAGATTATATAGATTATTAAATAGATTATAATTATATAGATTAGAAATTATATATATATAGAAAATATCTATATAGAAATTAATGAATTAATACTTTTAAGAAATGTATACTTTTATTTAGCAAGGGCACATTAAATTGATCAAGGATTCACAGATTTAAAAGATGCATTAATCTTTTAATTTATATATCACTGTTTCCAGAAAACAATTTATGCAGCTCAACTGTTTTTAACATTGATAATAATAAGAAATGTTTCTTGAGCAGCAAATCATCATATCAGAATCATTTCTGAAGGATCATGTGACACTGAAGGCTGTAGTAATGATGCTGGAAATTCAGCTTTTCATCACAAAAAAAAAAAAAAAAGAAGTTATTCTTGATTTGTAGTTATATTTACTGTATTTTTTTTTAATCAAATAAATGCAGTCTTGATAAGTATGAGACTTCTTTCAAAAGCAACACCAAACATTTGAACGATTATTTGCATACCTGAAAAACACTACTGTGGTGATTTCAAGCAAACTGAACTAACAATGTATTTGTATGTTAAATGTTCTAATATAAATATATTTACCCTGACAATTAGCACGTCAAGTGTTATATTTAGAGTATGCAAGGTCACTCCTTTTCATCAGTTCCTGGGAGGCATTAGTCAGGACTATGTTTGTGTTAGGTTAGTCAGTGTCTGCACAGCAGAGGTAAAGGCCTAGTAAATAAACAGAGAACTGTGGCTCCTGATGCCAGCAGGCTCCAGCATCTGCAGTACGGGTTGAGATCACACCTCATTACAGCTAATCAATCTCCTTCAGATCATCATTAGACCCTTCAGAGAGCTAATGAACACATGCCACCTTCACAAAGTCACAAAATGTCTTCTCATGCCACATGTGGCCGCTGCTGGCAATGAAGTCGTGCTGTTAGCGTGACTAAGAATGGCTCTTGTACTGTCTTGCTTCATGTTGATATTGCTTTTTGTCTATTTCACCCCTCCCAGCGCAAACACAATCAAATAAGCCAGACCAAGATCCGAGTGGCCTCTACGTTGCTCTTCATCCTGGCTGGCTGCATCCTCTTCGTCACCATACCAGCCGTCATCTTCAAGCACATTGAAGGATGGACCGGGCTGGATGCGATCTATTTTGTGGTCATCACCCTGACGACTGTTGGGATCGGAGATTACGTTGCAGGTACAAGCAAAATTGACTTTAAATGAATGTGAAAAAACACTTCTCACACTTGTTTATTTAATTTGTCCACCAATAATGTCTAACATATGTAGATTTCTGTCATTTTTGTTTCTGAAAGTCTTGAAACTTCCTACCACAGTTTTATTTCCCAGTACACCTGAAATGATGTATTATTCTTAACGACATGTTTTGAAGGAAAATATATTTTAACATTTAAATAATAAAATGACAGATTACTTTGTCTTGCTAATTTCTTAGCTAGCATTTTAAGTGTCTTACAATTTTAAGTGTCTTTGATTGGAAATGATGCATAATAATATTTTGTTCATGAATGATATACATTTTCAAAGTAAATATACCTTGATTCCTCAGTATTTCTTCACATTTCAACAAAATCTATAGTGGAAATCATAACACAACTGACAGACAGTCCTAAGTTTTAAAAAATATTGATAGAAATCACACAATAAATATTCAAGTTAAATATTCAAAAAAATGTAATGCAAGTTAGTATAGAAGAATAAAACATATTCAGCATGCACTAGTGGTAAACAAATAGAGCAAGATGAATCGCACTTTGGCAATTGTGGTTTTTATGTGCGCTGAAAAAAGAGGAGGAAGCGAAAGAGGAGAATATGGATGCGGTCATGGCTAGGGAAAATAGGGCAAACTTGGCATGCCAGTTTTGCAAATGGCCCTTAAAGTAAGTAGTTTTAAGTTTTAGCGCCATGTCGCATTGATCAATACGTCATTTCATGTTGCATTTTTATTGGCTAGTCAGTAGACGTAGGTTGTAGCTGTCACGTTTTGGGTTTTGTTTCTTGTTTCTTGTTCCTGTCATTGTCATGTTTCTGTGTCTTGTCATGATTCCCTGTTTGTCATGTGATCCTGCCATGTGTCTTGTCATTGGTTAATGGTCTGATCATTGTTCACAGGTGTTCCTTGTCTTGTAATTAGTCTGTGTATTTAAGCCCTCAAGTTTGCCCTGTGTCTTTGTTGAGTGTTGAATGTTTCCTGTCGATGTTCTTGTTTTGAGTTTCCAGTTTCATGCCTTGGTTTTGTTTGATCACGTTTTGTTAATAAATTGAATTTTGGTTCTCACTTCAACTTGCCTCCAGTGGACTAAATCATTACAGTAGCAGCAAACACACTGTGAGATGATACATTTCTAATACTATCAGAAAATTATCTCAGGTTATCTTTGGTCGCAAGACCGTGACGATGGCTATTTTTTAACCTCTCACTGTACGACGTAGAAGCGCAATTTAGGAGCCGTGACCACAGAAATCACCACAATTGGTCATCTTGTGTCCGGGACAGCCCAAAATCTTAAAACAAATATATACTGGCCATTTGGGAATTAGCAAATGAGGAAAGCATGATTAAAAATGTACCTTGATTTGGTTAGTCTAAATAAACAAATTTTCAAAATCATAATAGTAATTTTATTTTATTTTTATAAATTGTAAGAAAAATCAAAAGAAATTGGGACAAAAATGAGCAGAAGTTAAATAAAAACTTAAATATGATTTTGATCTTATTTTAAATATTTAAATCACATTTATTCTCATTTACTGTAGATCCCTGTCATGGGACAGTTGCAATGGCTTTTGGTTTGCTTTGGTAGGCAAAAAGAACTTTACTTATGAAGTTGATTCCATTATAGACTGTTTCAATTACTACCCGAATAAAGCACACACCATATAAAAGCATTTTATTGTCTTTTTGAAAGTATTTGTACTTCCAGACACCATGAATTGTCAAGAAAAAACTGAGCTTGCCTGATTGCTGTTGTCAGGAAAATAGCTTACATGAATTTGGCAGGAGGTTTTGATGCATGTCTCAAAAACATCCTTTGTAAGCTTAAAAGACTATCAAATACTTGCATCTCTGAAATGAAAGTGTCATTTATGCATCTCTTCCAGGAGGCAATAGAAGAATAGAGTACCGTAAATGGTACAGGCCGCTGGTGTGGTTCTGGATCCTAGTTGGACTGGCGTACTTTGCTGCAGTTCTAAGCATGATTGGAGACTGGCTGAGGGTGCTTTCTAAAAAGACAAAAATGGAGGTGAGACTAGTAGCACTGCATTTACCTTAATTATTCCAGCTAAGCTTTTCTACTTCCGTGTATGATGTAATGGTTAATGTTGTGATGCTTATAGCTTAATTTATACAAAAAAAAAAAACAATGACAATGCAATTTATAACATACAATCACTTGAATACGGCTGGTTTGGTTTTAGAGAAAACCAGTCTTGTGAAGCAAACAACATGCAAAAAAAAAAATATAAAAAAAAAAAAAAAAAAATAATAATGATATAATAGATTATTTAATAGAGAGGACCTTAAGGTCAAGGTCAATAAGTCTCTTAATATCCAATAATCTTATGTTTTTAAATCACAAGACTAGGTGACAAAATGTCATGTGGTGCAACCCATCAAATATGCTGATGTATATTAATAAAAAAATCATGATATTTGTATGTATTTTTTTCATGTAAAAAAAAAAAAAATTTTTTTTTAAATAATTATGAAGATGTGTACACTCACGTGTGTTTCAGGAAAATATTACTTTTACTTTAATTGGTTACACCACATGAGTTTTTCTTGAATTCTCCGAATTTTTTCAAAACTATATGAAACCAACATGAATAACTAAAAGTACATTTCTAAGAATTTGGCAAGTGTTTTTTCTCTTTCTTTATCACGGACACTAGTATATGTCATTGACCTGTAAAAAGTTCAATCAATTATTTGCATGGACAACTAAAGGCTCACAGGTTCATTTACCATTGTTATCTTGTTCAAGGTGGGTGAAATTAAAGCTCACGCCGCAGAGTGGAAGGCCAACGTTCGAGCAGAGCTCCGTGAGACCAGACGTCGACTCAGTGTGGAAGTTCACGACAAACTGCAGAGGGCCGCCACCATTCGCAGCATGGAGCGTCGGCAGCTGGGTTTCGACCAGCGAGCCCATTCCCTAGACATGCTGTCCCCTGAACGTCGAGCTGCCTTCAATAGCCTGGATGCCACAAATTTCAAGACATCCTCCCAGGAGAGCATCGACACAAAACTCAACAACCTACGTCTACGAATTGAGCAGAATGAGCATCGACTGAGCGACCCAAGCCAGGCTTACTCTGAAGATAACATTTTCAACCGCCTTGGTTCAGTCACAAAACTAGCCAAGAGGAGCAAGAACAAAGAGTTGAGGAAGAACATCCCAGACGACGGTCGGAAAGCCTTAGATTCCTTCAGTTGTAATACTCCCACAATGGATGAGGAGAAGAAAGAGGCAGAGGACGAGGAGCTTGAGAAAGAGGTCAACACCAGTCTGACCAACTCACCTCTCTTTGTGGAGAGCCCCAATAAACAAAATGGATTCATGCCTCTACCGCCACAGACCAAAGAGGAAGAAAACGAGACAAAACTTGAAGACAAAGAGTTCCATTTGCAGATGGAGCCCTAGAAGGAACCGCTTTATTTAAGGAATTTAAATAAATAACACATGCCTAAAGTGCCTTGTATAGCCCTTACCCTGATCTGAGATGTGAGAATCTCAATTTCTGCTGTTCATTTAACTGTTCACTGTGTCCTGATAACTTGATAATGGAAATATGGCGAGTGTAGCACTGGAAGACACTTAGTCCTCTTCTTCAGACTGCTGAGTAATGCTTGTATAAGTTGGAAAGAATCTCTCCAAAAGTCCTGGACAACGAATGAAAATCTGTAGCAAGCTACAATGGCAGTTCTTTGAAGTGTAACTAAAAGTGCTACACTTTCAATGTTCTCTCTGCCAGACTGTAATTCAAGGTCATTTATCCAGAAACATAATTGCTTCAACAAAAACTATGTTTGTCAAGATTTCCCACCCGTTCTAAATGGAGAAACTAATCTTGACTCTTGAATCCCCCAAGATCAAAGATGATAAATCTCTTCAGAGATTAAAAAACCATGTTAAATTGTTGACATGTTGTATATGCACGGAGTTCTACTGTCCTGTAATACAAGTGCACCAATATGTGATCCAGATTTATGAAGTTAACCTATAAAATCTCAGGGCTTGTAGTCCTACTGTAGTTGTTCAATTGTACGGTATGTCTGACATACAATTTCCTTGTAATGCTGTTGCTGCACAGTACTGTTTTAATATTTTGAAAGTTTAGGACAATGGGACGTAAGAGAAGCCATAAGATAGACATGAAAACATTATGTAAAAAAAAGAATGTCTAGTAGAGTTTAATCACGAATCACTGGTTTGTTTATCCATTCAATATCCATTTTATTTAATGTCATATTTTACCCAAAAAAATGGCTCCAAACCTGCATGACTTTGTTTGGCAGAACCCAAATGAAGATTTTTTTCAATGTTTCAAACGTTTTTTTGTCCACACGAGAGTCAATGGGATCCAAAACAACATTGGATGTTGATAAAAATTTATATTTTTGGGTGAACTATCCTTTCAAGCCGTTATCTTGGCACTTTATTAGTTGTTTGACAGTGGCGATTCCACAACATTAACACATCAACAATGTTAAATAATAGCATTTTAAATAACTTGTTTGAATTGAATTCGACTAGACTTTCAATATGTGGAGGAAAGATATACGGCATATTTCTGTTTTAGCTTCATAAAAGTTTGGGACGCCGTTCCATTGACAGGACAATATTATTATTATTACTATTTATCTTAATTTATTTTTGCAAGAAACCCTTTGTTGAAAATACTAACTGTACATGTTTCACAAGGTTTTCAAATTTTGCACTTTTTACAAGTTTCTTTCAATGGTTTACAATTATCGTCTGTTCTTTTCCAGAATATTTCTGGACTAGACTTTTAATGCACCACTAAATAATTTTGTGCTAATTGCCTGGGAGCGTCCGACATATTTGAGTGTGTGTATGCGTTTAAACCAAATACCGCTTCGTCTGATGTGATTGTTGTCTTGACTGTATTAATGAAAACTCCCTTCGGCAGAGACACGTATCAGTACCTCATTCCCACCCCAGCTCGTAAACGCACACATACAAACATCTACAGCTGCAGCAAAATGCTTGTTGTTAAGAAAATGTTAATTACTCTTTTCATGTTTGCAATAGTCTAGAGCGAATGCAGCGACGGACTGAATATTTGTGAAAAGAAAAAAGCTATGAAAATGTACAATATTTTAAAGCATTCAATACAATTTAGAGACATGGATCCCTAAAGCATGCTATTGTGCTAATATGTTATCATGCTATGGTATTGATTGTACCACAAACATGCTTCTTGAGACTTTGAAATGTCCAAGTTTGAGCTCTACTTCGGGCTGCACATGCTAGTGAATTGCTGTTCGCAGTATCTGCAGTATCTTGTGCAACCATTACATTCAATGTAGTGAGTGCCTTTTGGAAATAAACACAGATGAACACAAATCAATGGTTTGTTTGCTGTTTTCTAAATGTCCTGATGCAGTGTCATTATCAAATATCTATAGTTTCCTCACTCAAAGGTCAACTTGAAACATAAGAATTCACAAAAAACATCAACAAATGAAAGAACACTCAATGTGCTAAAAATCTTGAGGTGACATTCACTTTCAAATGTGTTTCCAGGTGTAAAATCATTCTGCATTACAATAGCAAATATTGTGCAACCTAGATGGGGAAGAGATGCCTCTTATAATAGGTCCTGAATGAAAATTAGCCAGACTACAACCGCCATTGATCTAAATGCTCAATAACAGGTAAATAAATAAATAAATATTTGATTGGCTAAATTGTTCGCACGGCCCTTTAGTGCCGTCACTGCAAGAGAAATTTCAATTTGATTGCAGGCCGCCGCTTACATTGTTGAGCAATGGGAAGTAGCTCTTCTCAACATTACCGACCTTGACATCTGAGTCAATAATAGTGAAGAAGCTGTAAATGGAGGTAAATGTAGAAGTAATCTCCTTTGGGAACATCTTGAAGGTTTTATGTGTGTGTGCGCACATGGTGTGTGTGTGTGTGTGTGTGTGTGTGTGTGTGTGTGTGTGTGTGTGTGTGTGTGTGTGTGTGTGTGTGTGTGTGTGTGTGTGTGTGTGTGTGTGTGTGTGTTTGGCTCCATTAATGTGCATCTTATCAGGGCTGAGGTTCAAATGTTATCCCATTTTTTTTCAGTTAATAGTAGTCCATAAAGCAACACTTAAACTATAAATTGCATATACATTTGAGAATTTTTTTTCTTTATTTGTTCTATTTCATCAATCAATCAATCAATCAATCAATCAATCAATCAATCAATCAATCAAGATAATTATGAGGAAATGGATGAATAAAATGTTAATTTCACAAAATTACTGTACTTATCTGAAATATCCTTGTCATTATCTGGAAGATGGAGAGGTAAATTTAAAGAAACATTTAAGATAATACACATTTATTGACATCCCTCGGTTTGAAAAAAAGAACAAAACATGTATATGGTTACAAGAATACACTTGTAAGAGAGGGTCTATAGGGAAACTGTACACCATCAGAATATGTATACATATAAATAGTTCATCAAATTTATTGCCTTTTTCACTTAAAAAAGATAGTGTTGGCAAGACTAGTGTGTATAGGTGCGATTACTAACCAACCTTTTCTGTATACAATTATACCCAATTTCTCAATTTACATTATGACCATGTAAACCATAAACCATAAATGAATGCAAGTTGTTGCTCCTCAAATGGATGATTTAGACAACTTTAGATTATTTGTGTGTCAATAAAAATATGTTCATCACCTTTAAGCTCACACACTTAAATCTTCCAGAACACTTGTCCCACTTAATTTAAGTGCATTAAACCTATTTTATTAACCTTCCTCTTAAGATTGCATTTTGTACAACAGCTTTACACCTCTCAACATCCTTTCTATTTTCTCACAAGCAACAGTTTCACACACTCGCAAGAACATCTCTACACCACAATGTAATTAAAAAGTGTTCAAAATGTACCAAATTATTCTGTACTGCAGTAACTCCACACATGACCGTAGCGAGTTGAGTGTTTACATGACTAGTGGCATGTCCTGACTTTTTGGCCCATGTGGGGTAAAGGCTCATTCAAGGGTGACATCTGTGCCTGGCTCATTGTATAGACAACAACAAAAAGAGAGTTTTGCAGCTTGTGTAGAAATTGTTCACTAGGATGGCGTTCGTCTTCTTCATGTAACACCGATTTGGCCGACCCGAGTATGGTTTTCAGACCATCAGCCCTCATAGACGATATCCTGTGGGAGGGTCCTCTCCGCACACATTTATAAGGTTTTACAGCCTGGACCTTCCGGTCACTCCAGGGTCTCAAGTTATTTTGTCCTGAGTGGTACCGGGACAGCTTCACACCAGGACAGGAATTAATCAGCATGGCGTAGTGGGTATTTCATTCCCCAAAGCGTCATCTGGGGCACAGCACAAGTTCCCTGGAAAGGGAACATCTCAGGTTAAGCATAGCCTGAAAGGTGAACAAGACGCTGCATCCTCATGCCATACTTCCTGCATGCCTGGGAGTGGCTTGCTTCAGCCAATCAAAAGCTAATGCTGTTGTGTTGCCGGCTTCCCTTTATAGCTTCTGCCTTAAGGCTGATTTATACTTCTGCGTCGGACCTACGCCGGAGCCTCTACGCTGTAGGCAACGCGTTGGTTTTCATTTATACTTCTGCGTCGTTGTCTGCGTTGACGCGCAATTACACTTGCAGAGGGAGCATGTGAAACCCGAGGGAGCGGTCCCAGCAGACCAATCACAGCGCTTGCGTCCGCGTAGAGTTGACGCGTTGTTACATTTTTGGAGAGGTGCACGTCAGGGTACGCCGAAGGGTACGCGCGCTACACACAGCCTACGACGTAGCTACGGCGTAAGTTCGACGCAGAAGTATAAATTGGGCTTTACGCCTGCACACACCACGAGGTGACACAGCACCAATCAAGATTGGACTAGTTGCACACGTCACGCTGAAGGCGTTCCCCAAAGCGTCTTCTGCGACACAGCCTCTCGTTCCCCTTTCAGGGGAACCATGGTAACATACGTATCCCGAGAAGTCTAACTGGGTGCATTTACAAGTTTGCAGACATTATTTGATTTATCTAGGATTATACAAAAACTTCTCTCACAGACAGGTGCAAGACACTCGTCTCAGTGGCATGTAAAGGTGAGCTCTCACATTAGAGCTGGAATCACACCTGTCACAGTACGGTACTGATGTGGCCTGAAGAACAGATGAGCTCTTGGCAAGGGCAACGACTCTGGTGTCACACGCTGAATCTGGCTCAAAATCACCTGGTCCACAGGAACTTTCCTCTCCAGACTGTAAGTCGAAAAATTGATGAGACTGATGATTGTAAGCTAAAACTACTATTTAATGATTCTTAGATTACAATAAATAAATAAATAAATAAATACTTTATTATTGCAGTTTGTTTTGTTTACTTTAATATATTAAGCTGTAAGAACTTAAGAAATTAAGATTTTTTTAATTATTATTATAATTATTATTTAACAAAGCATAGCAGGTGAGTTAAATTAATTAATTTTTTTGTTCAAAAAGGCCTAAACAGAAAAGGGGTTAATGGTTAATTCCATTGTATGCCATGCAGTGAGGTATGAGTAATTCATATCTGTGCATTATTTGACTGTATTTCAGTTACACTGTTGTTGTTGATTTTGCTGTCTTATTATGATGTCAGGATGCACTTGTTCCTCTAAAATAACTAAATAGTTGATTGTTAACACTGTTGCGTTTCATTCATCAAAGGTCTTTGTTTGGGGTGATGGTGTATTTCATTGTTGTACCTCAAAAAAACTGGTTTAAAAGAAATATGAAATGAAGAACATAATATTGGGCAGTTTAAAGATATGTAAATTAAAATAACAATTTGCTATAATCTACATTAGGTCATTGTTACATGGCAAAATCTGTTGTTGCAAGATTTTAAGTGTAACATTTTAAACTGAGTCAAGAACATACAGTAGATGATTCATCTCAGGAAAGCTTTTCACTCAGACATCCCATTTTTACAGTGCATTTTCCTGTCTAAAACATCAATTCTTCCAACAAATAAATAATTGAACTGACAGTGCAGATGCTTTTTGGACGGATTGGGGTCAGAGAGGCAGGAAAGAAAAGTTCTGCTTGAGCGAGGCTGGTGGTCAGCTGAGGTTCATGTCGGTTTGTTTGTTCTTGTTGCTTTTATGCACTGAATGCACTGTTCTGATTTTCCTTCATCTTTTGTATCAGTCCTGGGGGATGTTGTTCATAGTCACAGTTTATGACTGCATCAGATCTGAAAGCAAACACTACAAGGCAAGCCCACCTAGATTTCACCAAGAATCACTAGCCCATTCCACAGTACTGTAGTATCAGATATTAAATGTGCTATGATGCTACTTTATAATCTACAGTTCAGGGTCCTGAATAAACATAAAACATTTATTTTTTTATGTAAGCATGTTAGAAGAGCTATGACATAAAATTAAGAAGAATTGTGCATGATTATATGGACTATTTATATGAACTATGATTATATGAACAATAGTCTAGAACTTTACATGCAGTATGTTGATCAATAGCCTACATCAAAATAAGTGTAGTTCTTAGAGCAAGACAAAATATGAAAAAAAGCATAATGATTTAAAATGTACTTTAAAGTAATAAGTTTAAAAGGGTACTTGAATATGTTAAAGCTGCAGTCCGTATCTTTTTTGGGTTAAAAATTATACAAAATAAATTTGAGCAAGTACATAACCAGCCAGTGTTAAAAACTATGCTTGCCTTAGCTCGATTCAAAACGGTAAGCTTGTAATTATGTTTTTAATTCCAATGGTACTAATGGATTTACGCAGGAAATTTGAGCATGTCTTTGCGTCATTACGTCACATCTCTACACATAAAGAAGGTGTCCTGGCTAGTAGTGGCTTTTTTTCTGACAATTAGAAATTAGACTGCACAGAAATGGAAACTGAGTACTGGAAACTGATTTTCCAGAAATGGAAATGGTAACTGCTACAGGTAGCCCTTATACACATTAAATGTAGTCACACAATGCTGATGTTGTGAACATGAACAATTTGAGAACAAAGTATAATTTGCATGGTTTGACATGATATCAGCAATCGTTAGACTTAATCAGCGCGATTTACTGCAATGCTTTTTTTTTTTTCTTACTTGTTTAGATTTCTTTTTTTCTGGTGAAAATTCTTATATTGGTCATACTTCCAAAAAGTAGAATCTGTGATTGCGAATGACAGTATCCACACCAGCGCGGCGACTGACAGCCGCACATTCTCCTCAAAACATTGGATTAATCCGCGCTGTGCCGTGCCGAGGCACAACCCACGTAAAGCTAATAATTCGGCAAATAACTACAATTGCAGACAAAGAGGAAAAACTACGAACTGCAGCTTTAAGGGCTGAGTTTCCCGATAACGTTGTGTCTTAGCACGCTACGAAGACTCTTAAGGTATAACTTAACTGAAGGTATACCATTTCTAGGCGTGTTCCCCGAACTATACCTTAGGAAGCCGCTTAAGATATACCTTCTTACGTGCGACGTTACGTTACTTTCCGTGGCGATGGTGCTGAATTGGTTGATATCGATGGCTCGAGAATCAATTATTCTCTCTTGCAGGGGCTGTTTATGTGAGAAAGCGGTGTTCTTTATAAAAAAACACTTTATAAATAGTTGAAATTGCATTTACTAGGACTCATGGAATATTATAAAAAATAATCCAAACTATAATAGCCTATAATAGCATTGCCTACATATTTTAAAATTGTATCATATATTGCTGCCATAATAACCATTTACATTTTTGATGTGCTTTCTTCTCTTTCCCATTTTTGTTCGCTGATGTGGAGCTGCGATGAAATATTTTTCTTGTAAATACTTTCAAGCATTTCAGTAATAATAGTGTCCAACTAATGTACGGTGCTCGGCAGTGATCAAAAAGGATTTAAACAGTGAATTTTGAATCTCTTCTTGAAAACTCAGAGATGTGGATTCAGACGGCAATTAAATTACCGTACGACCTGTTTGTCAAAAAACAGTAGGTACTAATTTGGACAGGGATTTTTACGCGGGTTGGGTGAGAAAAAACACTGATATTATGGATTCGGACGGCACTAAAATAACCGACTTACCCCTGTAAATGTTTAAAATACCGTACGAGCCCATGATAAACAATATTAGCGTCCGAATAGGACTTAACTGACAGTAGCCTATGCTTTCACTGGCCTTTAAAAGCACTCTTTAATTTAAATAAATGTATAAAATTGTATTATAATAATATAATTAAAATTCTAACAACAATCAGTGTAATGACAATTTTATTCTTTGCATGAAAACACTTGAATTTGCCTAATTGAACACTGTCTGGGTGTATTAAAACTTCAGAATTATATTCCTGTAGACCTGCAACAATGATAAGGTAAAGCTAAGAGTGGTCCAGACCAACCTTCCGAACGTATGACTTACAGAAGGTATACTTAACTAAGAACGTTTCGGGAAACACGTATTAACGATAAGGTACAGCTTAAGGTGTAACTTAAGAACGACGTAGCGTTAAGAAGGTTTCGGGAAACCCAGCCAAGAAACATAGTTATGAAAGTTTACTCTCTTTAGGTACACTTAAGTGGTCTTTTATTTCATTAATATATTATCTGAAAGTATATAT
Organism: Leuciscus idus; assembly: GCA_021554675.1. Classification (NCBI taxonomy): domain Eukaryota; kingdom Metazoa; phylum Chordata; class Actinopteri; order Cypriniformes; family Leuciscidae; genus Leuciscus; species Leuciscus idus. Next base: position 17,826,537 of record CM038638.1, on the reverse strand, counting down.
TTTTTTATGTACTTAAGATTTGAAATACACTACAAGTGCACATTCAATAAAATGAAGAAGACTTTTTCTCAAGAAGAAAATTTAGGTCTGTATTTATAATTTTTTTTTAGCTTGCAGTCAAGTTCACATTTGACTCATATGCCAGAGCAGCTGTATGTGTTCAACAAAAGAGGGACAGCCATGCAGGTTTTAAACGACATGAGGGTGAGACTGAAGTCAGCCGGATCCGGGCCGTATCCAGATCAGATGGTGGACCTGCGCCTGGACACGACCACAACGCATCCCTGAAGTACCAGCCTCATCAGCAATGTGAAGGCCTCATGGACACCTCAACAAACTCGTCTCCAAACCGGCGTGATGACTCCAACCTTCAACCAGATGGAACTGGACCTGTAATGCTGCCTGAATCACAATCATACACTGTTCGTTCGTTGGCATGAGGAGAACTGGCCCCCGACTGAGCCTGGTTTCTCCCAAAGTTTTTTTCTCCATTCTGTCACCTGATGGAGTTTTGGTTCATTGCCACTGTTGCCTTGGCTTTTGGCTTGCTTAGTTGGGGACATTTAATATTCAACACTATTATTGATCTGCCTTCAGATGGATGATGATGCAATTTTCTTCTAGAAACAAACTTTGTTGTATTATTTTCATGTTATCACTGTGAAGCTGCTTTGATACAATCTGTATTGTAAAAAGCGCTATATAAATAAAGGTAACTTGACTTGACTTGAGAAAATGATGATGGATTTTCATTTTGGGGGGGCTATCCCTTTAACTTCTGTGTAAACCAGTAAAATGCGGCACACAAAAACAAACACAGAGCACATCAGTTGCTGAAGAATAAAGAGGTGTGATGTGATGCAGTTGGGTTGTCATAGTAACAGTTATCTCTTTGAAAATCATGTAAATTTCAGCCAACTGAGAGAAAGAGAGAGAGACTGAGGAAGACTTTGTGCGAGACACCACACAGTGCCGATAAACACCACCTGAACTGCTCTTCACACAAGATGTTTATTTTTGTCTCTTAAGTTATGCAGCTGCACCTTGAATGCTAATATGTTAATGTATCATAATGAGCTATGAATATATTTAAACATGGTTTAATAGAGCATAATCTTACTTCAAAGATCACACACATTCGCTTAAATCTTTATTTACATACATCCACTGGATTTTAAAGAAATAGTTTTCAGGTCAATATCACTATACGTTTTCTCTTTAAAGGCCCACTGAAGTGCCTTGAAACGTGCAGCTTTGTATGATGTGTTGACATAATTTCCATTGAAACAAGAAGCTAAGGCGGGACATATTGAATGGCTCCTCTGCCTTTTCAAATAGCCAGTAGCATTTAGTTTACCGCACAGACTGCGAGTCGTACTTGACAGCACCATGGAAATTAATCCGAGCGCTGATACGCTGGATTTAATAGTAGCGTTAGCGGTGTGAATAAATTCTCGCCATTCCATTCTGAAAACGGAATAAAACTTAAGCGTTTGAGCAACGGAACACACATCTCCAACCCATATTGCTCCGTGACGTGACAACGGTAGTGATGTCCGGTTCGTGAACGAATCGTTCTTTTGAACCGGTTCTTTTTTTGTGAACCGGTCGAACCAGTTCACCAAATCGAACTCCATTTTAGCGGAAGTGAGAGACTGTAAGTTTTGAATGCTTATATCTCCTAAATGCAAGTTTTTTCATTGTTTTGGAACACACCCGCTTATTTATAACCTTAAGGCTAACATATTCATCCTAAGAGCTAAAAAACTTAAATTTAGATTTCAGGGGGCCTTTTGCATTGCTTCTCATTTTATACACTTCTAAGCATGTAATGCATGTTTCCTAGAGTGAAACTGGGCAATACAAAAGGTGCTAGGTAACGTAGCATACTGTAGTATGGCTGTGTCCTTTTTCAGCTTTCTGATTGGATTTTTCATTTACAATTGCATTGAATACAAATATGTTTTTAAAGATTTTATTTTGTACTACACTCCCACTTACATCAACTGCAATAGTAATTTCTCTGTCTTCACTGTAGCAGCTGGAGTTGTACAATGTCTGTGCCAAAGATACATTACAAGTGTTCTGTGGATGTAATAATGCACATAAGAGACTCCATAGACTCCCTCCATCTGAGTCACTGAGGACATGGTTAAATTCCATTTTCCAAGGAAATGTCCCGAAGAAAATCGCTAAAGTCTTATACGTTTGCGACAATCATTATGCGCCGGACTGCTTAACAAACGAGGGTCTTTTCATCGCTGGATTTTCAAAAAGGTTGATTCTGATAGATGGGTCAATACCATCGCATTGTGTGCAAACTTCAGATCCAGACAAAGTAAGTATCACACGTCATTGTGTTGAGTCCTTCCAAATTGACTTTCTGAAAGAGCTTGTTGGCTGCTGTATGGCTAATGTTGCTAAATCCGCCATTGTCTCTGCTTATTTTCACTGATGCTGCCCTCATGTGTTATCAAATTTATCATAAATACGTGTTTCTTAGATAAAAATTGCACATGAACCCCCTTTGAAGTCGCCCACTTGAATGCGACGAGCTCGTAATCGCAACTTCAGAAGTGGGAATTATGAAATTTCTGATAGCATGTGAAGGCACCAGGAGACCAGAGCTAAAGTATGTAGTTATTTTTGTCCCACCATGCTCAACGTCTACATAATTCATATGTACATTCACAGTACAGTCATATGACAGATGTATGAACATATAAGGCTGAATACCGCTACTGACAGTTTCTGACATTTTCAGTGCGTGAGATTGTCCTGTTTTGTTGTTGCAGGTATGCCAAAGCATCAGCTCTTGAAGCTCCACCCTCTTCTTGAAAGGGGGCCGGGAGCACTAGCTTATTTGCATTTAAAGGGACACACACAAAAAGTGGCAATTTTAACATGCTAAAAACAAATATCTGTGGGGTATTTTGAGCTAAAACTTCACACGCCAAAATTGTTGCTGCATACCCCTCTGACACTGGGTAGTTGCGCCCCTGGCTGTTGGCATCATCTTTTCTGACACTAACTCTTCTGTCAATCAGCATGTAGTGTAGTTGTCCTTCAATGTCAATATTTTCACATATTTTAAGTCACATGTGCTGATATAGCCACCTGACATAGCAACATAGTATGTCTCTACCACTTGCAAACTTTATCCTTACATGACATTCACTTTTATGGTCTTTCTCCCCCCTCCAAATTCAACTTCAAATTCACTCTGGGGGACATCAGAGACTTTCTTTACATCTTGGGAAAATTAGCACAATCCCCTTTAAGGTTTGAAATCTTGACTCTTGCGGTGTTAGAATGCCAGTCTGTCAGTCAAGTCCGAATCAAGATGCAACCCACAGCAGCGCGTTATGGCAAGGAAGTAAAAAATAAAAAGTAAATAAGGCTACGTTCACACTGCAGGCTGAAACGACCCAATTCCGATTTTTTTGCCCCTATGCGACCTGTATCTGATCTTTTCATGACAGTCTGAACGACACAGATCCGATCTTTTCAAATGCGACCCACGCCACTTGGGTATGTGGTCCAAATCCGATACGTATCCGATCTTTTGAAATGCGACTTCAGTCTGAACGGCCAGGTCACATGTATCCGACCCGCACATCATTGATACGCGACAAACGTCATAATTCTGCGTTGAAGTAGGCGGGAATGAGAAGATAAACAACAGTAACACTCACATCAGTATCCCACCACTCCTGGCTGCGACTCCGCAACCACACGTTTCTCTGTACCAACGTTGCTACCACTGCTCCACAAAACGCCATGGCCAAAAACCTTGCTCTCCTCCTTCTTTTTAATTTTCTTCTTAAAACGAGAAGATTGTAATTGCACTGGCTCCGTTGGGAAAATAACTTTAATATCGCTAAACGAGCTCCACTGTTGACATCCATGTTTAGCTACTTCCGCAAACAACAAGTGACGTCGTTGACCGTTGAGTACTCTTCTGCGCATGCGGGTCACTTTTGGGTCATTTCACGTTCACACAGGAGATCACAAAAAGGTCGCATTTAATTGGAAATGTGAACGGCCTTGCAAAAAAATCAATTTAAAAAAAAAAATCGAAATTGAGCATTAAGCCCTGCAGTGTGAACGCAGCCTAAATGACTTTTGAGTGATTCCTTACAAAAGGGCACATCAAATGTGTATGTGTATGTGTATGTGTATGTGTATGTGTATGTGACGAGCTAGAACAGACCTCACTGGTTCTCGCGTGTCAGCTTGGGTTGCATTCGACTCTTAAAGGGATACTCCACCATTTTTTCATATTAAACTATGTTATTCCCTTAACTAAGACGAGTTGATGCATACAGTACCTCTCTCATCTCAGTGCGTGCACTCAATCGCTCTGACGCGCGGTGACACTCTGATAGTACTTAGCTTAGCCCAGTATATTCAATGGTATCTGACAGCAATGAATTTAGAAGTGACCAAACACATCAACGTTTTCCCTATTTAAAAACAGTTACACGAGTAGTTATACGATCAAGTATGGTGACACAAAATAAAACTATAATGTTTTATAGTAAAACATTATAGCAGTAAAAAGTCACGCCTGATCCTCTTCCCACTATTGACAGAAGTGAGAGGAAGAGGATCAGGCGTGACTTTTTACTGCGCCGAGTCGAATTACTCCCGAAAGTGCTATTCCGCCATACATTATAGTTATCCTTTTTAACCCGCTTAGAAAAGCGCCACGTTTTATTTTGTGTCACCATACTTGATCGTATAACTACTCGTGTAACTGTAGAAAACGTTGATGTGTTTGGTCACTTCTAAATTCATTGCTGTCAGATACCATTGAATATACTGGGCTAAGCTAAGTACTATCAGAGTGTCACCGCGCGTCAGAGCGATTGAGTGCACGCACTGAGATGAGAGAGGTATGTATCAACTCGTCTTAGTTAAGGGAATAACATAGTTTAATATGAAAAAAACGGTGGAGTATCCCTTTAAAAAGAGTCTAAATATGGAACAGCACACTAGGGGCCCTATTTTAACGATCTGAAACGCAAGTATCAAGCGCGAAATGCAAGTAACTTTGTGGGCGGGTCTTGGGCGCTGTTGCTATTATACCAGCGGGATAAATGACTCTTGCGCCCGACGCAAATATAAAATGGGTTGGTCTGAAGTAGCTTCATTATTCATAGGTGTGGTTTGGGCGTAACGTGAAATAAACCAATCAGAGCGTCATCTCACATTCCCTTTAAGAGCAGACGCGCTTATTCTATAGCGGATTCCTATTATAACGGCAGATTTGCCAGACGCGCGCCAGCAGCGGTTCACAGCCGAGGAGACCGACGTTCTCGTCAGGGCCGTAAAACACAGAGAAGTGACATTGGGGATGGAGAAACACACCCAAATTAACTTCGGTTAAACAGGCGTATGATAATTTGGGTAAATGTGTAAGCTAGATGTATGCTTTTATAATAAACTATCTATCTATCTATCTATCTATCTATCTATCTATCTATCTATCTATCTATCTATCTATCTATCTATCTATCTATCTATCTATCTATCTATCTATCTATCTATCTATCGTAATAATGTATGATTTGCAAAAATGAAAACTGCTGCTTCTGTGTAGATGAGAGAATCAAAGTGTATGCGCGTTGTGCACACGCTACATTGATTATGGCCAAGCATGCGCCCTTAAAATAGCATATGAATAACATGCGCAATGCGCCACTGACTTTAAACTAGATTTTTTCGGTTAGTGGCGGAATTGTTTTCTAAACGTGCAAAATAGCATGAGGGAACGTTTGTGCCGGAACACGCCGCCTCTTTGTGCTGAACCGCCCCCGGGAGCGCAAGTGTATTTCTTAGTTAACCGACGTGCGTCTGTGGAGGGAAAAGTCTGCTGTGCGCGGGTGCAAAATAGGAATGATACATGCGTCGCTGTACAAAGTCAATTGCGCTGGGTGCAAGATAGGGCCCTAGAAGTGATTTAGGCTACGTCTACATTAATCCGGATACATTTGAAAATGCCGTTTTCGTTTATAAACGCTCTCCGTCCACACTAGCGTTTTCAGGCTTTTTCGGATGTTTCAGTGTGAATGAGAAACCTTTGAAAAACGCCTGAAAACGCTAAATTCACCTTACTGCGCATGCGTAAAACCCCACAAAAGATCACTGATATGATTCAGATGGAAAAATAAAGTTATCGCGCAATTCTTCTGACAGGATCATTTTATTTAGTAAAATATCTCACCATTCACTGATTTTGATTATCCAGGTCGCACGCAGTCACCGAACGCGACTGCTTTCATGTATTGCCGCAGGACAGCAAATGTGAGTAAATTCTGTCATCTTTGCAGGACTGTGATATGAAGAGTGTGCAATGTAGAATATATTTTAGCAACAGTGTGAAAGTGTGAAAGTGAATAGCACATAACAGGCACAATACTCGTATAAACATGAATATCTATTGGTACAATATGCGTCACATGACTAAATGTACGTCATCGTTTTTAAATACCACTGGTTTCACAGTCCACACTACAACGTGAAAATGGCATTTTCAAATGTATCCACTTTGGAGTGCGTTTTCAAAAATCTTTGTTTTCATTGATAAAAATGCCGTCTCAGTGTGGACGGAAGGCCAAAACGGAGAGAAAAATATACGTTTTCAAACGAAAACGTATTAGTGTGGACATGGCCTTAGTCATCTAGCAAACCTTTGACGAGCACATGCAGAGCTGTTTGTCATGAGACTTCTTGGCTCGTTCTCCAGCCTATTAAGCTTGTATGGACCAAACAGAAAGATAAAGATGTTTATCAGGGAGTTTCTTCTTTCCTTATGTCACACTCAAGGCTTCCATCATTAGTGTAGCTGATTCCAGAACAGCCTCGTGTGGCCATTTCTTTGTTTATTTAATAAAGTGTTGTTGTATATTAGAATCATACACGCATGGCAGTAAAGTACATGATTTGCACCAATTAATGAAGTCAAGAGCAATCAAACATCCTCACCAATGTCAATGTTATCTATTTACAAGTTACAGTATATCCACAATTTTCATTTGTATTCTGCAAACAATTCTGTGAACGTGTGGATGTTTTATTTCATTTTTCTTTGGCTTTAATCAGACAAATCAACGGCATTTAAAAAAAGATCTAAATACAGTAGGTTTAATAACAAGGGAAAGTGAGTCTGTTTTAAAGAGATAATCGAGTAAAAAAAAAAAAAAATTGACGAGAAAAAATCTTCAAAGGGGAGAGTGCCGTCATCAGCAGGATGAACAGACGGAGGTTGAGGACTTTGCTAATGAGCCAAGTGCCCAAACTCAATGGGGTGTATGACGGAGGACAGAGGGAAGGAGGGATGAAGAGCCAGCAGAGAGTACAATTGGTTCTAGAGTATGAATAGTCTATGTGAACAAGTTGTGGCTGGAGAGATGTGGAGAACTTCTCTGGCCACACGTTTGATGTAGATTGGATGAAAGTGACAGAGCCAGATGTGGAAAATCATAAAAACATGCTAGTGGCCAGTACATGAATGAACATGAATGAATGGAAGCATTTGCCAAATGCATAAATATTTTCACATTTTATCATAGGCTAATTATTATGCATACAGTCCTATAAGGAAGTATATTATACTTTAAAAAAATTAAAAAAAATTGTCACACAGAGTTCCATTGGAAATGGTGGAAAATCAAAAAAAAAAAAATAATGGTGGCCAGTGATAGTTTCTAAAAATAGAGAAAGATGTACATTTTAACCTAAAATCATTATTTTGGAAAATGTCCATATCCATTTCTCAACTAAAGAAAAATTGTTGAATTATTCAGTGTTTTCTGTGAAACTTGATATGATTGTCATATGTTTGCAGATGGATTTTAAACATCATATATGCATGTTGGAGAGTTATGTTTGGGGTAAATAATCATTTTCATATACAATTAGAATTGAAGTTCAAAGATTTGGTACAGAATTAATGGATCAGTTTACCTAAAAATTGTCATTTGATCATCCTCAAGTTGTTCTATCACATCCGTGGAACACAAAAAGAGAGATTTAGTAGAATGTCCAGACAGCTCTAGGACTACCATCCCCCAAAAAACATAATAAAAAGCACCATAAAAGTAGTTTTTAGAGAAAGAAGATAGCCTTTTTCATTACTTTCTGTAATTTTGAAATTGGGCGAGATATCCAAAATATAAGGATCTGAAGTGGATTCACTACTGCATGTTTCAGGATTGATGGAACAGTGCCTTAGGCTACTATTTATTATTGTTAAAACAAAAGGTTCAACTACACAACACAACTACACTGGGGTGTAAGCAGATTGTATAAAAACTTATGAATGAGATTGTACAAACTCATTTGAAGTTGTCACCAATTATCCAAAAACGTTGTCATGAGAGTGTGTCGAAAATTCATACTCATTTGAAAGAGGCAGAGTAATGTCAGCATGTGGTTGAAGCAAGGTCAAATAAAAAGTGTGCATAGAACCCTGGAACAGAACAACCAACATAATCAGATGAAAATACAATAGATAAAATAGACACAAACACAGAACATCCCTTACAAGTAGATTATGACAGAAATTTGATTTTTGGGTGAACAATTCCTTTAATTTATCGCATTCGTGAATCCCATGCACTGCATCCGAAATCGAATACCTCCCTACTATATAGTATGTGAAGAAACAGTATGCCAACTAGTAGTATAGGTAGGATAGATATCCGAATAGGCCTATATTCAAAACAATAGGCCAAAAGTAGCCAGATGCATCACTTTTTGTTCAAGATCCTGTATTGGCAATGCAAGAGTCCAGCACTCTGTCTCCTCCAGCACATCCCAAAGACTTTCAATGAATTGAAGCTCTGTGCCAATGATGAAAATGTGAAAATGATTCTTCATGCTCCCTCCCAACCACTATTTCACAATTTGAGCCTGATGAATCTTGACATTGTCATTCTGGAATATGGCCATGATGTGTCTTCTCTACATGGTTGTTTGAGAAATGAAAAGCTACTCACTCCATCAATTAGGATGAGAAGAACTGTTGCCGACTTTTTTTTCCTGGTCAGGCATATAGAACATACTTTTTTAAAATGAGTGAAGTAAGTCTCAAAGCAAATGTAAAGTTTGCGATTTCAGATGCCGCGATGGACTGTTAGACATAAACGTTTTGTAAGAGCAAGCGGTCTTGTGAATACATTGTTCAGGTTTCATTTAAACCCTCCCTTCAGATACAAGGTGTTGCTGTTGCCTTAAACACACATTCAAAGTGTTACATCAACAAGCTTGTACATTCCCTGCTGCCTCTGTAAAGGAACATCCACAGTGTTGATTAGGCTTTTGGAAAACAGGATGTTTCATTAGCGCTGTTGTTGTCACCCTGTTTGTGATGCATGATTCCAATTACTGGAAGATTAAGAGCCATTTACCCTGTGAGTGCTGTGAGGTTATGAGTTGTTCTCTCTTTCTGCTTGATCCTGCTCCATCCAGAGGCTTATGTTCCCAGCTGCCTCTGTCGCTTGGGGGCTCCACGAGTTCCCGAATGTGACTCACGCTCAGCGACAGCAACAGTGACAGTGACACAAACAAAAGCCAGAAATGAGAGCTGATTGGATGAGTATTATTAACCTTGCATTGATCTATGCAGTACCTGGGGGAAGAATAAGAGTTCAGGGACACTTTTTTCATCTACAACATCTCAGTCAAGTGGAGAGTAAAGAATGGAAGTGAAGAAAAAAGAAATAGAAATCAAGAACATTGTTTTTAACTGTTTTTCTGTGATTGAGTTTTTGAGTATAAATAAATAAAATTGGACAAAATGTTCAGAGATGGAGGAATACATTATACAGTTTATCATCATTGATTCAATAAATGTCTGGGCTGTAGTTACCGTGGTAACGTGCTGGAGTCTAGATCAGTTATGAGCCTTGGCAGTTATGCTAAAAGTGAAATGTGGACGAATCAAACAAACAAAAGTGGATGATTCACACATGAATCAAATAAACTTCAAAGTAAACTTGTGTTCTGCAAACTGCAATATAATAACCATCATTATTGTTAAGTGTGTATACATATATATATACATTTTTTATTTATTTTTTTACCTTTTTTTTGTTACTCTGTTTGAGGTGGCAAATTTTTTTTTTAAGATGTGTCATATAAGGTGTATTTATATATTATTTTCAGCATATAAATGCAATGCAGAGCTGGCATTTTCGGTTCATTCCTATCGGGATCTGAGCAACACGCTTGTGCAGAGGCTTGTGGGATTGACAGTGGACTGGAGAATGCATTGGCTTTGGAGTGTGTCCAAAAGTTGAGAAATGCTCAACTTTATGTAAATGAGGAGTGGAAAACGGAAAGCGGCTGTCAACCGTTGTCATGTGCAGGTTTGTCATCACCATTTAAAAATATGCTTGTGCTGGAGCTTCTGCTGGGCTTACTGGATTTAGCAAGTTGGATGCTTTCATTGTGATACTGCCTGGTTAATGAAAGTTTATTAAATGTACACCTTTTCTTGGCCTATATTGGCTGTGATAAAAAAATAAATAAAAATAAAAATAAAAAAATAAAAACCCACTTGCTACAGATGTGAAGTTTTGCAGTGTGATACTTTTGGTGAACTGGGTTTTATTCTCTGGGTTTAACAAAAATGTCTTTCAGTTTAATATCTGGGCCACCATCTATGATGCATTGACCACAATTGTGTTATTACAGTGTTATTACTCAGTATAAATCAGTAAACCGTCAAGACAGATTAAGAAATTTCTCAAAAATGTCTGCATTTGCAAAACAAAATGTCTGCTTTAATGTCTTTTTTTCCTAATCTAGTTGTCTATTAAACTTGCATAAATGTAAAATGTTAATTTCTAGTAGTTAAAATTGCAATAGGCCTAATTATAAAATGCAATTAACTACCAATAGCACTTATTTTACAGTCTTGTTTCACATGAACATACTATGTACTTATTGTAGTAATGACACTAACCAGGTACTAACCCTGAACCTACTCCTAAACCTTAACTTAACCCATTTAGTTACCTTACAACTTACTTACTTTTGTGGTAACTGTAAGTACATTGAAAGTGCGTACTGTATTTGATTATCTAATTATTATTTGTTGTGTTTCTTATTGCCACAATAACTAACTGATAAATGCAGTAGTGCTAAAATTATTCAAGAAAACATGTATAATTTGACCATTTAAATGTGATGCAATAGCACAAAAAGTCCTTATGAGCACTATACTGTAGGTGGCAATATATCAGGCTGTAATCTCAGGCTGTGTTTGATTACGAAGATACAGGGGAAAGGAAAGGAATGCTAGGAAAATGGGATGACGTCAGTGGCTCTACTGGAGTCGGACAGATTATCTGACACCGTTTGGCTGATTCATGACGATAGATGTGGCCTGCCGCTTTCTCTGGGCCAACTGCTGTTCTTTTACTCACTTCCAAATTGGGTTACGATTGATTGTTCATGATACATTTCTATGCGGTGTATTTCCTCTAACAAATACAGTGGACACACACATTAATGAATGACTCATTTTCACCAGTGACTGGATGATAAAAGTGCTGTTGCGTAAATTCAAGTAATAAGCCCTCTGCTTGAGCTCTGTCCTCCCTTACCAAGATATAATTGAATGTATTTGGTTACTTGGAGCTGCCATTGCAGATGTTTTGAAGTCAGATTGTCTTACCTGTTTACAGGTACAATGTTAACTTGCCCATTAGATGTCTTTTGAAAACTATTTAATGTATTTAGCTTTATGATGTAATTTCAGACTCCTGTTCTTATAAGTAAAAGCTGAGAGTGTAGTGTCTATGAGGTTATTGTCTGTGGTGATCTTTCTTTGTATTCCAGATCTCATATAAGATTTTGTAATGTTTTTGAAAGACGTCACTCTGTTAGTATTTTGTTCTAAATAGTCTCAGAGGAGAGAGAGATTTTTTTTTTTTTTTTTTTTTTTTGTCACTTTGCAAACTACAGAAGCATAATACTCAATGATTATGTACCATTGTGTACATTTTTTTTCCTTAAAATGTTTGTATCATAACTGCAATTTTTTTAGCACTGTACAGTATGTCCTTTTGAATTATACAGTCGAGTTCAAAAGTCTGAAACGGCTATTTTCCAAATATATTTATTTCATTACAAATTACATTATCAGAATAACAATTTGAGTGAAAAGTTATAGATTTGCTTTGTGGTTTTAGATGTATAGGCCACACTATAAACATTAACACAACTAAAACATTTTCAAGATACACTATGATGGCAGTTAAAGGTAAGTTTATGAACATTAAAGGATCAAAAGTTTATGAATTGCTAGAGGAAGAAGTCACACATAATGTGTTGTCTTGCACTGACCTCTAGTGGTCAACATCACACACCTCTTTTTTTCCAGTTTAAAACCATTTAAAATCAACAGACAATGTGAATATGATATCATACTCATATCGGTATACTAGACTCTAGAGTATGCATCTGTGGGAAGTTTGTCTTTTAAATGTAACCCATTAATGCAATGTAATTAGCATGCAGTAAATGACAAACAACAGAGTGAGGTTTCAACTTGATTACTGAAGCATCCAGATGTCATTTACCCCTCCAAACATAGTGTAACACAGTTGAAAAGACATTATCTAGCCAACTGATCAAGTATCTTCAGTGTCCTAAGGGATTTCAGACAGGGGAAAAAACAGCAGGTCTAACATGCTAACGGCTAATGAGGAAGTCTGCTAATTCATATAACACAGTTTAGATACTCATCTTCATGTGTGTCATAAGTATTCAAATCATACAGAAGAAAGAAAGTCTCTATCTGCAGGTTTGTTTGCTGACCTTTTGGCCTGTTGATAGTTGATACTGTACAGATGGAAATTTAGCATTAAGCTTATAGCCAAACATTTATTTCTCATCCAAACTTTTGTCTTGCGTCATCTCTAAAACTTTTAAAAGTAACAGCTAACACAAAGGAGTATACAAGCATGCCAATACTTTAACAGTGATTATTTTCCTGAATAGCTTGTTAATAAGTAGGCCTATGTAGTGGGCACTGTTGTTTTACTGTGAATAAAGCACTGCACTCTGTGGTGAAAGCAGAAGGACAGTGTTGCCCTTTCAGCTTAGAATTCAGAGGAGAAAGGACCTCTATAATTACTCAGTGACCTTTCCATACTGGAGGCTAGATATCTTTCATCACATTGACTACTGTAATCAATGTACACAACTCACAGCACAAACTCAACTGAAAAAGGCTACAGACTCCCCAGTGGCTGTGACAGCATCACACAAGACTGATCTCAGAGCTGCTCTTGAGAAAAAGATGTGTGCCTAATTGTATTGAATGTGCACTTGAAGTATATAAAATCTTGTTAAAAGTATATAAAAAAAACTAAAAAAAAAACTGTCCTTGGACGCAATATATAATAGCCCTACGAATTAAATAAAAAGCCACTTATGTGTACTTAAAGAGTTCACTCTCACGACTGTTTCTTAACACACTTAAGTACACAAAGTACACTTTGTAATAATGTCAAATTAAAAGGTTATTCATATTTTATAATTTTTTTTGGACATGCTTTAAAGTACACTTATTTTGAGTTGACTAATATACTAAAGCACATGTAAAGCACTTGATTTGAATTTTAACTGTTATTCAGTATTGCAGTAAATCATCATCTTTACAAATGTGTAATTACAAACATATGTAAATATAATAGAAATTACATTTAATTATATTTTAGTTTACCATAAATGCTTTGTCAGTACACCCGGCAGTATAAGTTTTTATGACATTACACAGATACTTAAGTATGTAAAAAACATCTGAAGTTCAATTTCATTCAATATAAATGTAAACTATAATACATTTTCCTTTAATTGCAAATAACAAGTTTATTATAATAAATACTTATATTTCTAAATAAATCATAATTAAGATCTGAAAACATATTTCATTTCCACTTAAGTATATTATTTTAAAATCATATTTTTTCTGTGAGTATTCTTTTTTAAAAATATGTTAAAGTCTACTATTTTGTCACAAGCGAGTAACTGCAACATTCATGATAACTGTCTTATATGGCTAGATAATGAGAGATTTAAATGTTGAATCAGCTTAGTCAGACAAATGAGGAGATAGGACACGTACTTCAGTTCATGTGATTCACTAAAACAATTGACTCACTTCTGTAAAGACCACCAGTGATTCTAAACTGGGTTTGTCCAGATTTTATATTTAATAAAAAGTGAGCCAACACAGTACCAGAAATGGGAAATAGTATAGTGTCGTAGTGTATTTATTTATTTAAAAAAAGAAGGCCTGTCATGCAGCCTAAAATTATTTGATCTCAACAAAGAGAAGTCTGTCTTAGGGAACATGTTTGCCAATAGACATAACCCACACTGACACGTACACATATATGCTCATACTGTATCTGTACTAAGTGAAACCTACAATTCATTTATTAACCATAGCCATACAAAGTACAGCATTCCGAAAAAGAAATGAATGTTCCTATCAGAGAAATGTCTGAAAAGGGTATAATGGCTGGCACTTTTTCCAAAGGGATGTGCTTCTAAATACTCCCTGGTTCCTCACTGCTCTGTCCTCCATGAGCCGGATATCGATCGAGCACCATCATGAAGGATATATCAATTTACTAAACCCACTATAAGGCGAGGAAGCTTCCAGAGGAGACTAGAGAACTACAGTAGGAAACATGAGTGTATCCTTCCCTGGAGTCTTTTTTTATGTGTCCAATCATTCTTTACACTTCTGGATTACTGAACATAAAAGTTCTAATTTGAGTTCTTTGAATCAACCATAAATTTCACATATCAGCAGTACATCTTCCTTTATTCAAAATGTCTTGTTTAACCAGCTACATCAACATAACAGCACAGCAAAAAATTAAAGCAGTACAATGTTTTATTACAGTATTTAAATTCAGTATTTTTTTATTTTTTTATTATTATAACACAAATACAGTGATATTATAAATATACATATACATTATATATTCAAAGGCAGCTTTGGCTTTGAATATACTCCTTGGTTTTCTTTTAAAAAACAATAAATAAACGTTTGTGGTTATTACATTTCCTTTAGTGAAAATTAAACGTTACAGTAAGCAACAGGAAATGATTAACAATAAAATACGCTCTTTCAGTTTACTAATAGTATTAAAACCAAACATACGTCAGTCCACGGATGTTCAGTTATACCTTTACAAAAGTTTTTTCAAAGTATTTTAGTGCAAAATCATTGTTGACGTGACACTTGAATATTCCACCAATTCCTCCATCCTCGCATCTCATTCTTTCCTCACCTCAGCTAAGTCGGAAAGAATGGATGTGAGGAAAGGTAAATGAGATTGCACAATCAAACAAATCAGAGGTAAATATGTTTCTCCTGGGATTCGAACATTGACCATGATGTTTCTTGCCCACTCCTCCAGTTGAGCTTTGTATCTTCATAGTGACCTACACACTATATGAGGTGTGAGGGAACAGCTCTCAGTGCCAGCGGTGTTATTCTGTTGTCTTTGGGACTGTCACCGCACTTGCTAATAACAGTAAGGTTTGTGAGCACAGAGGATTTGCTCTTCCATCCAGGATGCAAAAGTCTCCAAAAAACTCCTTGAGCTCTCTTTCGGAAGTGACTCCCTACGATAACGTACAAGAAAGGGTTTATTGAGCTATTGCTATACCCTATATAAGAAGCCAGCTGGTTGCTTATTTGCAATATGTCCTCCCAGAGGCACCCAGGAAGGAGCTGAAAGTAGTCGAGAGTGTTTAGGAACCGCACTAGCTGAAAGGGTGTCCAGCACAGGAAAAATACCGCGAGGACCGTAAGAACCAACTGAGCGGCCTTCCTCCCTCTCTGCACCCTTGGTTGAATCACCAGGCCACGATTTTTAAGCGCCTTGACTATGTGAAAGGTGCAAAATGAAATAATCGGCAGGGGAACCAGGAATCCAATCAAGTTGCTCGTAAGGTTCCGTTGGAGCACCCAGGCCGGATGAGGGTACGCTAGGTAGCAAGCTTTCACCCCTAAGAATGGAACGGAATTTACTCTTCGGAAAAGCAAGGCTGGGAGGCTGAGGGTGAATCCAACCGCCCAAATCATCACACACATACGCTTGGCCCATTTGGGGCATCTCAGTCTACTAGGATTCATGGGTTTGGCCAAGGCGAGGTAGCGGTCCACGCTGACCAGCACTAGGAAGAGCACGCTGCAGTAGTAGTTCATCGAGATGGCGGTGTTGACCACCTTGCAGAGCAGTTGACCAAAGTCCCACTGATAGCCTTGGGCGATGGTGACCGCCCAGAAGGGCAAACAGAGGACCATTACGAGGTCTGCAGCTGCCAGGTTGCCCAGATACACATCAGCTACGCTGCACGACTTCCGCTGGAGGCAGAACACGCAGAGGACCAGACTGTTGCCCACCACTCCCAGGATACTGATAAGAGCCAGAAAGGGAGGTTGGAGAGAAGACAGCCATATCCAGGCAACTGTGTCGTTGCAGAAGAGGATGGATGAATTTAGTTCCATTGGGACACTGTGAAAAAGATGTTGTTGTTTTTTACTTTGAAACCATTTTCACTCAGAAATTGGAATAGTTATTACAAAGAAATGGCAAGTAACATTGAACTAAACAATCACAATAATCACAAAAACCTGCTGTTTATCTCTGAATTGGTGAAGTTTAAAGTTTCCTTCCTTTTTGGCAAATGAAAAAAAATTCTAGGAATGAAGGGGAGTCATTTATTGGAACTGATCCATCTAACTGAGCAAAACCTGGAAATTCCAAATATCTTCAGTAGGCTATGTTACATTCTTACACATTTTCGGAATATTAGCAAAATGTGTTAAAATAGTTGATCTCAAGTTTGTATTCTGACTGATAATGTTTCATATCCATATATCAGATAATTAAATTTAATTATTCAATAACAAAGTCTCTTTCCATTTTTTTACTGTGATTAGTGATGAAGTTATTGATGTAACTTGTACTGTTTGAAAATAACCATTATTATTAAAGTCCCAGTGACTTGTAAGAATCTCACCTACCTTTCATGTTAAGTGACAGCTCCAGATTATAGATCCAGAGTCACTATCCGTTCACTTCCGATGTGTTGCCTGGCTGAATCTCCTCCAACAAGACAACGGTGAGATCAGACAGGCTCTCTTATAAACGCATAATGAGGCTGTCGTCACTGGAAGCCTGGATCTGTTCTCACTTTCCATTTGTCATGCTCTGGCTGTCTTTTGTGTGAGTAAAACACTTGCACACATAACTGTTATGAAGCTGATATGAAGATAAACATTGTGACTCAAGCTGCCTTTATAACAAATCATCAGCTCATGACACAGCAACTGTAGATAAACCAGATATTATGGGGGTATTCCAGAACGATTTCACAATATGGGGTTACATGTCTTCCAGATGCATGTCCATTTTTACTACA
This sequence comes from Leuciscus idus, assembly GCA_021554675.1. NCBI lineage: Eukaryota > Metazoa > Chordata > Actinopteri > Cypriniformes > Leuciscidae > Leuciscus > Leuciscus idus. The sequence continues at coordinate 17,809,068 of CM038638.1, read as the reverse complement.
TTTTTTTTAATTCTTTCCCGTAACCAAATAAACACAAATTTAAGTTGGCAACACATTAATCTTGTAAAACCCAAAAGGCCAAACAATATAAAGTGTTTATCCTTGACCCATGGAAACGGCTATTCGATTTTGAGTATTGAAAAACGGATCCAGTCTCTACTCCTTTCCCCTCAATTCTAATGTTCACTATGAACTCAGAAGACAAAAAGATGACATTAAAGCTTAACTGTCAACAATGGTTGAGGCAAGGATCATATAGAGGCTGGATCTAAACGCAGCTATTAATTAATAAACACTCAAATCAAAATAAACTCAAGAGATTACAAACACGCAGCAAAAGAACAACAATTAAACATTGACAAGATCGGATAATGCACACTTCAAACTCGGGCCTGTATATAAAGGTTGAATCAAAGCAATGAAGCAAGAAACAGGTGGGGCAAATTATTCAAACAATGAATAACCATAAAAATATTTTTACGAATTTTGGTCATTCATTTACTGTACATGAAATCAGCGTTTTGGCGGACAGAAAGTGCAAGCTTTTGAAATTGGTTTTCAAAGTGCAAGTTTTTGAAAATAATACCGTTCTCGTATCCGTCTAAACATCAAAAACGCAAATTTGTGAAAATGGTGACGTCATGCTCATTCATATTACATGTTCAGTCTATAGGCGCATAGTGTTTCTTTACAAAGTGACATCATCATCTACTGGCCTGGCATGAATAATGAACAGTGTTTATAGTTGTTTTTACAGATATGTGTGAAAGGGGGTCATTTTTACATCATTTACGCCTGTGCACAAAAAAAAAAAAAGCGAAGGAAAAACGTTTCCGTTTTAGTAGTACATCATTGTCATGTAAACTTAGCCTTAGAGTCCATGAGAAACTAAACTCAAAATTAAGTATAATGTTACATTAATATTATTCATTCCATTCGAATATGAACAAAAGCGAAAATATATGGAAAAAAAACCCCAAAAATGACAAAAATGGCTTTTGTTAAGCCTTAAACGTATACCTCATACCTCGGGTCTTTAGTGATCCCGAAAGTCATTCACTACCCTCCTCCTCATTCATGTTTTAAGGTTAGACATAAACCTTCTTAGTATTCCACAATTAATTAATTATAAACATAGCAAGAAAAAAAATATCAAAGAATAACTGTTTCCCCTTCTTTTTTTGTAAACATTTTAAATTGTCGCTAACGACCCGAGGTGTGTAACAGTGTAAGTATAATTTTTCTGCACAACAATAAATAATCTTTGATGACTGAATAAGTGTAATTCACCTTTCAATTTTTTTTTTTTTTTAAATGTTGAAAATTATAGTTTTACAAATATTTTTGAGATTGCAAATATGAGCCAGATGCTGCATGTACTGGGAAATGAGCTCTGATGAGGACAGTGATGATGGTATAAAACATATGTTCAAACTGAAACCTTCCAAGCTCCAAAAGGTAACAAAATATTCTTCATTTTATTCTTCTGTAATTGTAATAATTGCAATTGTTTCATCAGGAGAGTTTTATATTGTCGCGACAGGTAGAGATCCATATATAGTTAGATATAGATCTGGGTCCCTAAAGACCCGAATATGTAATAATGATTGGCGAAACATTCATGCATTTAAGGGTTAAATGTAAATTTGAAGGTCCAGTAGCTACTAATCTGTGAAGTATCATATAATTTAACAGAACCGCCATGGGGTAAATTTGACCGTTATTCAAAAATGTACATTACATATTTTCAATAAAATATCCCAGTCATTGACCCCTGGTGGTTAAAGTGTTAATGATATTTTCATATAAAGTAATTATTTAGCAGTAAAAACTCTAAAATTGGTCTCAGAGTAGGGGGAAATAAATAATTGTATTTTTCTTCAAAAAGGAATTACTGTGAACTGTATATCTTAAGTACACTGCGCAGCAAAATTGCAGGCTTACTTTATTCATAAAAGCAGGTCACGCAGACAGTCCGTGCCGTGATCAGCACTTCCCGCTCTCACCTGAGATGGATTGCTTAATTAAAGCTGGTGGCAGTAAGACTTTGTTGGGAGGCTCAGAGGAGGTCATGGGTGGGGGTGGGCAGGAAGCCATCTGTATCTGTTATCTGGATCCCTCATCAAGGCAGTCACCACTTTTTATAGTTCCAAACAATTCCTTCTGAAATTATGCTTTTCTGCCTGCATTCTTCCACACACTCGAACAGTGAATAAACAGAGTTTATAAAGTGAAATATTAATTTTTCTTCAAGAAGCAAGATGACATTTCATGACCTAAACAGAGCTGGTGCATTAAGAGGAAATTATGAAGAAGAGGCGTTTCAGCCCTGTTTAGATCGTGAAATGTCAAACTCTTGAAGAAAAAATTATATTTCACTTTATAAACAGAAAGAGAAAGAGAGAGAATGAGAGTGCCAAAAGCCGCACTAAAACTGATTTCTTGCCATGAACAATCTAGTTCATAGCTATTACTGTATGCAGAAAATTAAAATCCTACAGCTGTTTAAATTTTCCTACTGCTTTCACAATCTTCTGAGAGTTACTGGATAGTGTCATGGCTGAGAGTCAAATGTCTGGTATGTGGATAACGCAGCAGCGTCAGACAGCAAGAAATGGTGAACCTGAATAGCATGAGGCCCAAAGAAGGGTTATTTTGCAAATCAATATAACTATGGAAACAAGACATAGTATTACATGACTGCTAGTTCCGGTCTATGACTGGCCCGAACAATGTTTCACAGAACTGATGTGTAACTGAGATGCTTTACTTCCACTTCAATGGCTTGTGTTCACAATTATATCCTAATTTTTGATTAATGTATTTATTTATTTTGTTTAATTTGAATTGCTTGCTCTGCATACATAAGCAATGTTAGGGTTTATCTTTCTAATAGTATATTCAATTGATAGTCAAGATAAATAAAATAAATGTATATCAAATCAAATATACTTTATATAACATGTTTGTTCTATTTTGGCTTATTTTCATTATATTTTAGGGGCTGTTTACCCAACACCGTTTTCAACTAAAAACGTAAAACTTTTTAATCGTTCATTTCACCTGTCGTTCAATTAATTATCTAATTTAGTCTGTGTATTTATACTGTGTTTTGTTCAGTTCTTGGTATTGTCTTGTCTGTGTTATGTGGTCGTGGTTTCCTGTTCTCAAGCATGGATTTATTTAATTGTCTTATTGGAGACTTGAAAACTTTTAAATAAGCTTCATGCGTTATATAAATGTATACAGAATGCAGCCGCTGTATCAAGCAGTACACTTGTATCAGCAGTCTAAATTATTAATTTTAATATTTTTACTTCCTGACTAATTTATTGCGTGATTTTAGCAATATTCGCTATTACGTTATATTGTTAATATGCTAATCATTTGTTAAAATTATATTGGTTGCACTTTATTTTGATGTTCCACTTTAGACATTCTGACTATAAGTAACTTTGCAACTACCTCTCATTAGAGTAGTAGTAGACTGTAGTAGACTGTTAGGGTTTGGGTTAGTTTAATTAGTGACATGTACAGTAGTTGAATATCTGTTGGGCGACCATGAAAATAAAGTGTTAGCAGATATTAAGCAGACAGTCTAATAATACTATAATGACTGGTGGTTGACATGTGGTTGCAAAGTTACTTATAGTTAGCAGTCTAAAGTGAACCATCGGAATAAAGTGTATTAATTTTAAAACTGTAATATTAAACAAATAGTTTATGACCTTCTGAATTTTGAGACTGTTGAATAACATTTAGGACAAAATAAAAAAAATAAAAAAATATAGAAACAATTAAACTAATTATTCAAATAAATAATTAAAGTAGAAATATTTAAATAGTAAAAATAAAATAAAAATATAGCATTGATGTGTGCCCGTTTTAAAACATTTATATTCTGTGCATCATCTGTTTGAATTAGAGAAACAGAAGACTTGTATATTATTAGCTATTTAACAAAGCGACAAACTAAACAGAGCTGATCAGCGTGACATATATGAGCACTGTAAATTGATGTTCCAAAATATTACACACAGACCAGCAATATCCGTTCAGGACAATCTGTCCACTTAGAGGTCTGAGTTATTCCTCAAGAGACCAATCAGTAGAGTTAACAGACTCCTAATCATCAAATCTTACTGTCCAGAACATGGAAAACATGGCGCAGGAGCGCATAAGATGACATTTCATACATCTGCAACATTGGAAATTTCTCTAAAACAAATAAAGCAGATCCAGGCTTGGTGTGGCATATCTAATTATATGGGTTTGAGTCCCAATTTCATCATCATGTCTTGGGAAAACAAGGAGGGGACACCGTGTTTGGAAACAACATATGAAGATTGATTGTGTGAGGTTCAATTGTGCTTTATGTATTTTTTTTTTTTCAGAACAGCCAAGTTAATATTTATTATGTTTTCTTTATTTGCATGTTAACCTTTTCCAATTTTTGTGTTTCATTTTTGTTATTTAATTGTTTTACTACTTAAATTGCTAAAATACTATAAAATAAATAATTTAACATTATAGTATGTTTAACGTTTAACTTTTGATTATTTAATATTTCAAATAAATGTATTCTTCTCAAATCATTGTCAATAATCAGTAGATTCACTTTATCTGTAACGTGTTAGACACCCACAAGCAAAGATGAATCAAAAATACTTAAAGAGAAAACAATAGGAGATAGATATAGTAACATTCACAAACAATACTGAACATTATACCATGGTATGGGTGAATACTCGATTCTGATTGGCTGCAGGGTGTCCATTAAAAAGTGATAGAGGACACCTAGTAAAGGAGTTCTGGTGAAACTGACTGTTTACCGTTCGAATAAATAATAAATAAATAAATAAATGCGCTGGCTACATCAGCTGTGAGTAACCATAGCAACAGGCAGTCAAAGTATCCGTTTACAATTTATTGTATCAAAACAAAACTGAAGGGTTCTACGAGCTGAGTGGACTATAAATATCTCCGAAACCAAGTTATTGTTTGTAAAAACTTTAGATTTCGATTGTAAAACTAATTAAAATATAAACTAATGTTTTAAAAATGTGTTATTTGGCAAGTGACCATGGTATAAGCAGGTTAATGCCCTTCGAGGTGTCCATTGTCAGGTATTAATGGACTTCGGCGGAGGCAACCCTCCTCCGCTGCGTGTCGGACAGTTCACGCCTCGCCGCCGTCCATTAATACCTGACAATGGACACCTCGTCGGGCATTAACCCTTACTTAAACCGGCTGAACTGAAATACACCTGGGAGCAATGGAAAACAGAATAGGTGTAGAACTAATTAACAACTATGGACTCAAAAGGAATTAGAACCCAGGCATATGGGCACTGGGAAAACCAAACTGAATTCACAATGAACTGAAGAATTAAACATAACTGTAACATTATCCTCACTACGGTTGTATTTATTTATACCATGTATGTCCACAAGACCATTTGTGCATCCAATATCGAATGCTTCCCTAAATAGTATGTAAAAAGCAGTACGCCAAAAGCGTAGTATGTCCGAAATACATAGTATTAGAAAAACATTATTTGAAAAGTCCCTGGATGATCTACTACTTCCACAGAGATTCTGAAGTGCACAATTGATGGACTTTATACTATGCCATGAGGCCACGGGGGAGGATTTATGAATGTTAGTGAAGCAAGGTAACTGACGCTGGTAGGTCAGGTGACAGTAACAACATGGCAGATGTAGTACGTTCTAATTTTACTCTACCCACATTCATACTATATAGAACATACTTTGTTAACGGTCATGAAGTAAGTTCAACTCAGACATGAGTGCAAATGAAGTGTGCCATTCGTCACTCTCACACAGAGACCGGAGATCGCACTGCACACACACAGGAGCACATTAACGTGTTGTCAACGCTGCCCCGCAACTTTTATTAATAAATTAACTTCGCTACTGAATCGCTACAAGGTCTGTAACATCACTGTTTTTGAAGTAATTAAACACATATAGCTTCATTGCTGGTAGAGACGCTGTAGGTAATGTAGGCGAATTAATTCAAATTAATGTTGTAATTCAACCAAATAAATGTAATCTTACCGCACTACTTTACCTCTGTGTCTAACTTAAAGAGATCTAACGAGTGGTAGGTGACAAAAATAACTGCCAATTTAATCATTCCAGTCAAATATTGCGCTGTTAACATCAGCGACAGCTTTAACTTGTCAATGCTGGCCATATGACCATGGTATAAGCGGGATAATCTAGCTGCTGTGCTTAAACAATTTGAATGCACTTATTCTTTGCCAATTATGCCCCTTTTTACAAGATGTAATATAAGTCTCAGGTATCCCCAGAATGTGTCTGTGAAGTTTCAGCTCAAAATACCCCATATATCATTTATTATACCATAATTGTAAATACCCTTTTTGAGTGGAACATGCTGTTTTCGTGCGTTTATCTTTAAATGCAAATGAGTTGCTGCTCTCAGCCTGTACAAAAAAACAACCTAAAACATCTTTTTGATTTTGAAAAGCTATAATAAATAATCTGTGGGGTATTTTTGAGCTGGGCCCCTTTAAGGTTCGTGTCAGTACTGAAAAATGATGTGAAAATGACTACGAAAAATAAACGTACAATATTCACTGGAGTTAATTGTGTGACAAGTTATTCTCCTCAACTTCTGGAGTTTGCTCTGGTTGTTTGCTTAATGTCAGTTCCCTTTCGAGGGAACTCGCGCTGCGTCGAAAATCAACACTTTGGGGAACGCCTTCAGCGTGACACGTCTGAAGCCTGTATGGAACTAGTCCAATCTTGATTGGTGTTGCGTCATGACATCACTCGTGACGTTGCATATGACGGTGATGCGGATGCTATAAAAGGACGCCGGATCATAACAGCGTCAGCTTCTGTTCTTCAGCAAGCGTTCTGTGTGACTTTGTGTCTTATTTGGTGTTGTATTGTCAATAAAAAAAACTCTATGGGCCCTATTTTAACGATCTGAAACGCAAGTGTCAAGCGCAAAGCGCAAGTAACTTTGTGGGCGGGTCTTGGGCGCTGTTGCTATTTTCCCGGCGGGATAAATGCCTCTTGCGCCCAGCGCAAATCTAAAAGGGGTTGGTCTGAAGTAGCTTCATTATTCATAGGTGTGGTTTGGGCGTAACGTGAAATAAACCAATCAGAGCGTCATCTCACATTCCCTTTAAGAGCAGGCGCGCTTGTTCTAAAGCGGATTCCTATTATAACGGCGGATTTGCCAGGCGCGTGCCGGCAGCGGTTCACAGCCGAGGAGACCGACATTCTCGTCAGGGCCGTAAAACACAGAGAAGTGACATTGGGGATGGAGAAACCCACCCAAATTAACTTCGGTTAAACAGGCGTATGAAAATTTGGGTAAATGTGTAAGTTAGATGTATGCTTTTATAATAAATTGTCTGTCTATCTATCTATCTATCTATCGTAATAATGTATGATTTGCAAAAATGAAAACTGCTGCTTCTGTGTAGATGAGAGAATCAAAGTGCGCGTTGTGCACACGCTACATTGATTATGGCCAAGCATGCGCCCTTAAAATAGCATATGAATAACATGCGCAACGCGCCACTGACTTTAAACAATTTTTTCCTGGTTAGTGGCGCAATTGTTTTCTAAACCTGCAAAATAGCATGAAGGAACGTTTGCGCCGGAACACGCCTCCTCTTTGCGCTGAACCGCCCCCGCGAGCGCAAGTGTATTTCTTAGTTAACCGACGTGCTTCTGTGGAGGGAAAAGTCCGCTTTGCGCGGGTGCAAAATAGGAATGATACATGCGTCGGTGTACAAAGTCAATTGCGCTGGGTGCAAGATAGGGCCCTATATATCTATATTATGGCGAGCAGAGAGAAGCAATACAGGCATTGTGCGTCCCCTTGCCCGCACTACTTGAGCGAGGGTGATACACACTCACTTTGTGTTGTTTGTCTGGGAGTGGAGCATGCACGGGCAGCGCTCGAGGGCACTGTCTGTGCTAACTGTGATAAAATGGCCACCAGAAAAGCAGGAAGCTTTTGGCTGTTGCCATTGGCCGCTCCATGGCAGCTTTGGTAGCTACGGAGAGACATCTGTGGCTGAATCTGTCGGGCATCGGGGACAAGGACAAGGCCTTCCTCCTCGATGCCCCGATTTCGCCTTTTGGCCTCTTCGGCGATGCAATCAAGAGGTTTCAGGAGGCGAAACGACAGTCAGCCCCCTTCAAACAGCTTATCCCCCGCCGTCGTCCTACGTCTCGTGGGTCTGCTACCAGGGGGCAGGACCACGAGGCAGCCGCCAGCTCCTCATACCTGCAGAAGGAGAGTGTTGCCTCTCGTGCTCCCCCGAAAAAAGGCCTGGAGCCAGAGGCAACCCCCTCAGCCGAAGTCTTCCAAGCCGAAGGCAGATCTGAAGACTGTCATTCAAGCGAGGAAGGCTGCGGCAAAGAGGTCCTGATGCAATGCGCAGGCCTCTGAGGGTGGTCCCCCTCCGCGATCGAACACCAACAGCTCGCTCCTTCGCGGAGCCCTCAGGAAATCGATGTTTGCCTCCCGCCACTAAGTGCGCTTCGGTACGCATCGGTTTCCAGCGAACGCAAATCACAGTGTCCACCCGAAAATATTGCGGCCCTATCGAGTTCACTTCCTCTCACGAGGCTTGTAGAAAAAATGTATCGGTTAGTTCCTGCCAGTCAACTGCTTTAGGTCACCAAAATCCCAAATATAACACCAGAGGTCAGTCTCGAGAGACTGTTCCACCTAGTAGATTATCTAGACACCTGGAAAGGTCTTCGAAATATATCTCAGTGGGTCCTGCGCACAGTGGAAAAGGGGTACAGAATCCAGTTTGAGTATCGTCCACCAAAGTTCAGCGGGGTTGTGCACATGCTGGTCAGCCCCGAGCAGGGTCAGGTCATGGAACAAGAAGTTCAGTCCCTCTTAACAAAGGAAGCCATAGAGCAGGTTCTACAGCCGGTACTTCATAGTTCCCAAGAAGAATGGGGGGTTACGTCCTATTATAGATCTCAGGGTATTGAACAAGTCTCTGAGGAGATTCAGGTTCAAAATGCTAACTATACCTATTATCGTGAGTCAGATCAGGTCCGAGGACTGGTTTGTCTCGATAGATCTAAAAGACGCTTACTTCCACATATTCATTCTTTCCCAACACAGGAAGTTTCTACGGTTCGCTTTTGGGGGAAAAGCGTATCAGTACAGAGTTCTTCCATTCGGCCTAGCACTGTCACCTCGCACCTTCACGAAATGCATGGATGCTGCTCTTGCTCCTTTGAGACTTCAAGGCATTCGCATCCTCAACTACATTGACAACTGACTCATGCTGGCACAGTCAGAGGAGATGGCTGGTTCTTCCTCACGCATCCAGCTCCTCTGGGACTGGATGCCATGATGCAGGTGTGGCTGAGGCTACGCCTGTACGCATTTCCCCCGATCGCTCTGCTCCCAGGGGTTCTAGAGAGGGTCCGGCGGTACGGGATCAGCTTGCTCCTAGTAGCCCCGTACTGTCCGGCCCGAGTATGGTTTTCGGACATCATGGCTCTTCTGACAGGCCCTCCATGGCAAATCCCGATCAGGAGGGACCTTATTTCTCAGGCCGAGGGCACAATATTTCACCCTCGGCCGGAGCTGTGGAAGCTGTGGGTCTGGCCCCTGAGGGGGACCAACTCGTAAATGCTGGTCTCTCAACTGAGGTTGTTGAGACCATCTTTAACTCTAGAGCCCCCTCCACGAGGAAACTGTATGCATTAAAGTGGAATGTATTCAACTTATGGTGCAGAGAACATCAGTTGGACCCAGTTAGATGGCCCAGTGGCTTCAGTGCTGGAGTTCCTCCAGAATCGCTTCTCTGATGGGCTCTCCCTGTCCACGCTTAAGGTCTATGTGGCAGCTGTGGCTGCCTTCCACACGCCTCTAAGGGTGGGCACCTTGGGGAGATAGTACGTTTCCTTCGTGGACCTAGGAGGATGAGGCCTGTCATCCAGCCCAGGGTCCCCACGTGGGACCTGGCAGTGGTTCTTGAGGGGTTATCCCTGGCACCCTTCGAACCCTTGGATGTGGTGTCTTTGAAATTTGTATCTTTAAATGTAGCCTTCCTCCTCGCTATTACGTCCCTAAAAAGAGTCGGGGACCTGCAGGCGCTATCCGTTGCTCCCTCTTGCCTCGAGTTCGCAAAGAACAAAGAAACAAAGAACCTCGGGCTGGAGGAAGTCGGACCAGCTACTCGTGTGTTTTGGGTCACCTAAGAAGGGTTCCCCTGCTTCAAAGCAAACTATCAGCTTGCCTTCGCCTCTTCTGATAAGAGCCCACTCAACCAGAGGAGTGGCTTCCTCTAAAGCTCTGCTAGAAGGAGTTTCCCCTCAAGAGGTCTGTGATGCCGCAGGCTGGGCCTCCCCAGACACCTTCATAAAACATTACAGTCTGGATCTGCCCTCTACACCGGGTTCACAAGTTCTCTCATCTTGAGTGTGCCAGATTGTTTCACACCAGGGCGTATATCTCTCAGTGTGGCGCAGTGGGCATTTCGTTCCCCAAAGTGTCGATTCTCTACGCAGCGCTAGTTCCCTCGAAAGGGAACGTCTCGGGTTACAACTGTAACCCTTGTTCCCTGAGAAGGCAACGAGACGCTGCGTCCCTCGGCTACACTTCTCGTGCTCCTGAGAACGACTTGCTTCGACCAATCAGAAGCTGACACTGTTATGATCCGGCGTCCTTTTATAGCTTCCGCATCACCGTCACATGCGATGTCACGAGTGATATCATGACGCAACACCAATCAAGATTGGACTAGTTCCATACAGGCTTCAGACGAGTCACGCATAAGCTTTCTCAGGGAATGAGGGTTACAGTCGTAACCCGAGACGTTAATCTCTTCTGTCCAAGTTAGTGTCTGTTGGCCAGAATAAGCAGTGAAGTAGCCCGGGTCTAATGCCACTAGTCCAAAAGTTTAGATCAGTGGTTCTCAACTAGGGGGCCGGGGCCCACTAGGGGCGCTCAATATGACAGATAATTTACACAAATACAAGCCAAAATAACCATTAAAATAAGTTTCCCACTGTCTAGAAAACCCTGGATAAGACTAGACTTTTTTATACCAGCAAAAATGCATTAATATGTGTTCTTTTATCAATTTTCAAGGCTTGCTTTGATTGTTCATGTATGCCTTAGGTAAACAAGTCAATAAGAGACTATTAACTACTATTTTCCTTTTAACCATACTAATCTCTAATTAAAACGTCTACAAATGTATAAAAATGATCAGAGATCAGGTAAAAACCATAGAGACTTGTTCAATGGTTAGCCGTTGGGGGGCGATCTTAGATGGGGGTGCTTTTTGAGTACAGCTATCACTGTGTGATGAGGTGCACCTGATGCTAATAAAGGCTACACCACCCATGAGTCTCTAGGGATGCATCCAAAAGCTTATGCCGAGGACTTGTTGCCTAACAAGGCAATGACTTTTCAGGCAGCATTTGCACATTAAGGTACCCAACGAAACTGATTTCGGACAGACTTTTGAGGCAGCATAACAGTTTAATGATCTACCTGTACAACAAAATAAAGTGAGCTTTGATGATAACTAAGTGGATATTTAATAACTATAATAGTAATTTCTCGCTATCATAACATCAAATATATATAACCAGGGCTGCAACTAATGATTATTTTAATAATTGATTAATCTGTCGATTATTTTTTCGATTAATCGATGAATCGGATAAAAAAAAAAAACACACACAAAAAAACATCAATTTCCAACCCTTTATTCAAAAACAGAACTGACAGTGCAAATTCACAGTGCAAAGTGCACAAACAGGTTGCTCCTTGAACATCCCTGAGTTGTAAAAGTAATAAAAAAAAAAAAACACAAATAACATACACATGCTTTACATCTGCCAAATATATAGGCTATTTTTAAATAAAGTGTACAAAAAGATAGGGACCTGAGCTTTCAGGACAATAAATAATTTATACAAAATTAAGAAAAATACAAATCAGAAAACTTAACAGGATGTGTTTGAACGTCAGAACTTGTTCTCTACACTACACTCACAGACGCACACACTCACAAACTCTCACTCACAGATACACACACTCACAAACTTGTTTTTTTGTTAACCCTCTACTGCATGAATTTTGATGACACATGATAAAAATTATTTCACATCATTTCCTGGCTCATTTGGGAACATTTTATTGATTTATTGAAAAATGTCCCTCCCCCAACCCCCCCACCCCAAAATATTTTTTTGTTGCCTGAGGGCAACGTTATGCAACAATGGTAAAGAATCATAGAGAAAATGATCATTATACAATTCTCAGAGAGCAATACAAAAATAAAAAAAATTATTAAAAAATGTCAAGAAATCATTTAAGTAAAAAGGGAAAAACACTTAAATAACTCTGACTGGCAATCCAATGGACGAGTCTGGGTTTGGCAGGAAAACGGTACTTGCCTGACTGCATTGTGCCAAGTGTAAAGTTTTGTAGAGGGGGGATCATGGTGTGGGGTTGTTTGGTGGAGGGGGGATTATGGTGTGGGGTTGTTTGGTGGAGGGGGGATTATGGTGTGGGGTTGTTTTTCAGGGGTTGGGCTTTGCCCCTTAGGTCCAGTGAAAGGAACTCCTAATGCTTTAGCATACCAAGACAATTTGGACAATTTCATGCTCCCAACTTTGTGGGAACAGTTTGTAGATGGCCCCTTTCTGTTCTAACATGACTGTGGATGCTGCACATTAGTGTCACTTTGGTGACTTTGGGTGTTCCTGTGCACCCAGGAACCCTACATCTTCCCTACTTGTAACACATTATTTGCCATTGTGAGGTATTGTCCAAGACATCCTTGAAAAGTACCCCTTATCGCATAACGTTGCCCTGAGGCAACAAAAAGAAAAACTGAATTTGTGAACATGCAAAATAAAAAGAAATTCACAAAACCTGCCAAAAGGCTTCTCTACACCTTCATACACACACACATATTTTTTATGTACAGTTCATGTCATTTTAAATATGATTACTAAAGCAAATAATCTTGCTTTCATCTCACACCATGTGCTCCTGTGACCATGTGTCAGAAAAGGACGTCCCGCCTTCAAATGGTGCTTGATAGTGACTCCCAAACCTTATTGGACTGTTCTTTGATACTTTTTCAAACATTCTAATTGGTTGCAATCATTTAAAGAAAAATGTACTGAACACAGGGCTTAAGAAAACTTTCCGTTGCCTGGGGGCAACGCTATGCAGTAGAGGGTTAAAAATGTTATAAACGTCTCGCGCAGTCGGATAATAGGTAATAATAATTGCAATAATAATAATTATAACAGAAGATAATATCTCTGGTCTATCCTAATATTAATTATAAATACAATGTATATAAAATATAAATACAATATAAAATAAAATAAAAACAATAAAAACAAATACAATGGGTTGACCACATGGTATGGTGTGTAAGGTATTTTGCAGGCAGCTCATCCTTTCCGAGCATATAGTGAAGTTTCTCTGAGTCATTTAGAGTAAAGACTGAAAAATTCAGTGCTGCAAATTGTGGAAAAAAATATTCCCCTTGTAGTGGTACTTGGGACAGACAAGAAAGTGTTTTCATCTTCTGTCTATCTGATTCAAATCACAGTCTGCTAATTCAGTGGTAAGAATTTAATTGTTGGTTTTATTTATATTGTTGTCCATTTATCGAACTTCCATGCCTCTTATATAGTAATTATATATTACTATGTACCAATTTAATAATGCTCAGACACACTCGGTCTCTCTCGCTTCGCTTTTGTCCAGTACGGCGCCTCATAGCTCTGCTCCGCTCGGCGCTCAACTAATTTTTTTTTTATTTATACTCAAAAATCTCTGCGACTTGAATGGCGCGACACAACAAATCGATGATGAAATTTGTAATCGACTCTTTTAATAATCGATTTTAATCGATTTGATCGATTCGTTGTTGCAGTCCTATATATAACCTTTATTTAAACAGGAAATGTCCCATTGAGACACAGTTTCTTTTACAAGGGAGTCCTGTAGCACAATTTTCAACCATGAGCTGAAAAACAATATATTACGTAAATTAAAATACAATACAGATTTACACAAAGTTTACAAAATATTTACATAGAAAAATAAAAAAAATGCAATGAGTTTAAAATATATAAACAAACGAAATAAGGACTAAAAGTCGAGATCTACCTACCATTAATTAAAACAAGTGCACATGTCCGTCAGCATGTCAGATATTCTTTTTTTAAAAGCAGCTAAGGAAATTAGCGCACCAATCTTAAGCCTAGACTGGAGTTCATTCCAGGACGAAGGGCCATAGTAAGACAGCCTCCTCTTTCCTGCTTCTGTCCTCATTCTTGGTGCCTTACAAAGTAGTCTGTCACTAGATCTTAAATGATATGTACTTTGCATATGAACAAATTTTAAACAGATATAAGAAGGCAAAAGAAATAAAATAGCTTTATAAATAAAAATGTGCCAATGTAGCATCTTGCGCTCTTTCAGTGACGGCCAATTTACCCTACTATATAAGATACAGTGATGTGTCTGATAGCCAGCATTTGTGATGAACCTAAGAGCCGCATGATAAAGAGGGTCAAGCATTGACAGAGTAGATGGACAAGCAAATTGATAAATGAAATCCTGCAACCAGTTTTTTTCGTGTAGTCCTAAAAAAGCAAGATTTCAATCTATATAAAAATGCCCCAGTGAATTTAAGTTTTATAGCAAGAGCTTCAATATGTTTTTTAAAGATAAAACCTTTGTCCAGCCAGATACCCAAGTATTTATAAGTATCACAAGTTCAATGGCTTCATCTTGCAATGTGTTAATAGCAAGAACTGGGAGTTTAGTATTTATAGGTGCAAATATCACCTGGGATTTCAAAGACAGTGAAGGATTCAAGGATACATCTATGTTGCCTTCTAATATCGATCAGATGAAGGTCTCTCAGGAGACAGTAAGTGAAGTTAATACTGGATTCAAGCTTGCCTTGATGCCTTCCTACCTTGGAATGCATTCTCTGAAGGCAGCATTTTTAAGCTTTCGAACGAATAGCCTTCGATTAGATGAAGGTACCAAGGGAGGCAGGCAGTGAAGCTAACATTGGATTTGTACATACCTTGATGCCTTCCTACCTTGGCATGCATCCTCCGATGGCACCATTTTTTAAGCTTTCAGAATCAGCCAGGGACAGTGTTTCCCAACCCTGTTCCTGGAGGTACACCAACACTACACGTTTTCCAACTCTGCCTAATCAAACAAACCTGATTCAACTCATCAGCTCATTAGTTGAGACTCCAAGACCAGAAATTGATGGGTCCGATAAGGGAGACATCCAAAATGTGCAATGTTGGTGTGCCTCCAGGAACAGGGTTCTGCTCTAGGTCACCATCAATCTGCACAATCCACTGCCTCATATCACTGTCAGGGGGAAGGCAGCATGTCCTGCTTCGCTTCTCTCCTTGCACACATGAAGTTGGCATGAACCAGAGGTTGCGAGTGAAATGACTACTCAACAAGACAAAAGTAGGGTGGGATTTGATTTTGTCCATTGAAAATTGATTGGATGGTTGGAACAGGTAACAACTGTCAATTTTAATTTCATGGCGACTTTAAGGCCCTTTCAAGAGAACAACATCTCCAAGGTGATCTAAATCCAGAAAATATAAACCTGAGGTTAAAAAGCAAAAAGTGTTTTGATCCTACCACAATCATATCATGCAATCATTTCTCCTTTGAGGCCTAACACTTGCACAGTTTGAAAAATAGACTATATTTTCGCTCTATCATTCTTCAAACATTTTGTAATTTCTAAATATTTACAGATGGTTGATCCTAATAGTTCTTTTCCCTAAACAGTCCATGTTTTGTTTTTGTGATCTTCAGGGTCAAGTGTTCTAATTTGGGGGTGTTGAGTGTATGGAAAATCCTCATTACGTAGCCACGTCATTGGTGTCTTCTTCCCTTAAGGCCCTTGACACAACACTGAAAACAGGGACGTGCGGAGAGTGTCTCACGGGCAGGGGATCAAATGTAAAAAAGGGCATCTATCACTATGGAGTAATTAATAAAATAAGTAGTTCTAAAATGTAAATTGCTAATAATAAGATAGATAATCGTAGTATCACACTGGTAGACATTGCAAACAGACTGTGTGTTCTCAATTAATGAATATGAGACTACTGAAACAAGTACAACATATAAGGATGCAGAGTATGCATTGAAAGCCTACTTCGTGCCAAAAGCTAACATAGTAGCTGAACACCACGCCTTCCATAAATGCTGTCAGGCATCTCACGAGACAGTTTTACAGCACGTTGTTGCTTTGCTCGAGCTTGTTATTTCATGTGATAGCCTGTGCCAGAACTGACGGAATGATTCATGATCAGTTAGTAGAGAATCTGATCTCACACTGGACAGCTGTTACAATAGAAGGTCAGGGGTGCGTTTCCCGTACAACGACGTAACTTGCTGCCTAACTACCATAGTACGATGCATCGTTGAAGAAATCAACTAGCTAGTCATGACTGTTTCCCAAAACTGTACTGTTGCAAATTTGTCGTTCAATCACGTTGGTTAATGATGTCAAGCAGGTGGTGGAGTAATGGGGAGGGACCTAATGTCTGCACTTCCCGTGAGGATTGAAAAAATGCCTAATGCCCTTCATGTGCCTGCTTCTCCTGTGCCAGTAGTGCACTGTTGCTGAGTTTGCTAAAAAAAACTTTATGCAGTGCATAAAGCTGGATGAAATGGTCACTCTTGTGCTCCAAAAACTTTCCTGTCTGCCACTCTTTGTTCGTAGTGCTGAGTCAGGGGAACGCTTGCAAGCAGCTGGGGTGATAGAACACATCAACGCCTCTGCATGGGTGTCACATTGTTGTTAAGCAGAAAAAATCAGGCAAAGTTAGGATGTGCTTTGACCACAGAGAGCCAAAGAAAGCAGTGAACTCTGTTCCATTACCGCATGGATGAACTCCTCTCTGCTCTAAAGGGTTCAACTGTTTTCTCTACCATCAACCTGACTAATGATTACCACCAAGTAGGGGTGTCGTGATGTACCGGTATTGGCGATAACCGTGAAATATCGTTATCATGTTAAATATGGGTGTCGCAATATATCTTGGCGATAACCATAATATTTCAAACGAATAGTACACGTATGATAATATGGCATGTAAATAATACAGCGCTAGTATCTGGTTGACTTCCCAACATACAATAGGTGTCGGTATTGCATCTTAATTCTGGTTGCCGCCTGTCATAAGACACATGCAGATACAGCGGGTAGATGCTAGTGCCGCGTAAAATTATGACAGAAAAGACTCACACCAAGATAGTTAAGTCGGGACAAAAGGGAGCAATACTAGAAACCTGTTCACCCACCTCCGCGTCTGGTTTTTTTTTGCAGATTTGGCCACTGTACAGAGAGTAAGTTGCCATTATTTTGCTAGTCCTGAAATGGGAAATGTAACATTAACCTGATAATTGTTGACGCCTTTCTGTGATGTATTATATTTACATCCCTTAGGACTTTTAGTCCAAAGGTGTGCTCAATCAGATATAAACTTATGGATTATTGTATTTTTACTTCAAATATCTTTAGAGAGCAGTATTTTTTTTAAATTTTTTTTTTTTTACCCAAAATAGGACGATAGTGAGCTAAACTCTCACATGTAATTTATGTTTCATTCATTCTTGACGCCGAAGGGCGCCCTCACGCAGAAAGTCTACAAGTAAGACTCATGAGTAATACGTTCCAGGAAATCCCTAATATGGACAAAAACATCTGGCGGTCACTGTAGCTGAATAAAACACATTTTGACTGATTAAACACAAAGATAATTATTGTGAGGAAGTGTTATGGTTTATCTGTGTTCTTCAAGCCATCTCAGGTGTTTTCATAAAGATAATGTATGTTTATAATCCAATGCTAATCGACATAGCCTTTATCACTGTATGTAATACAAGAAAATAATATTATTTCTTTTTAATTTCTATTTGACTGATAGTGTTATTTTTGTATTCTTTTTTTCAAGATTTCAATAGATATTGTGATATACAGTTATTGTGAATTATTTTGGCCACGGTAAACATGTAGTTAAAAATCTGATATTGTAACAGCCCTACTACCAAGTGTCGCTGCACGAGGACAATCGTGACCTCATGGCTTTTATTACTCATGACGAACTGTTCCACTTTTACCGTGTTCCTCACGGATTGGCTTCAGTGCCTGCAGCATTTCAGAAGATGATGATCATCATCCTGACTGGCTTGTCAGGGGTTAAAAATTACCTGAGTGACATTACCATCCACAGAGATGACATGACTATGCATGACAAAGCACTTCAAGCAGTCTTACAATAACTAGAAAGAAGCTGCTGGCTTGCAGCTCAATGAATAAGACAAGTGTCGCTCCCGGCAAACCAGCCTGCTGTTCTTGGATCATACTGTTACAGTGGAGGGTTTTCTTCCTGATGAATCATATGTACAGGCGATTCAAAATGCCACTGTTGATTATCTGTCACATTTGCCCTTAATATATATATATATAATGTAATCATTCCACAGTTAATCTCCAAATTAATGTAGAGACAACATAAAGTTTTACTCAATGTTTGGATGTACAAATGAACACAAAACTATTTTTTATTTTAATTTTTTTTAGAACCAGTGGGTTATGTGGATTTCTGATGTGTAATTGTTCAAGTCCAGACAGATAATCTTTCTCTCAAAATCGTTCAATACTGTTTATGCATCAGTAAATCAAGCCAGTGACTAAAATATCAACTTCACATCGTTTCTCTTGGTAGGATGAAAATAATCTTATTTAAACTGTGATTAAAATATATAGCCTACAGAAAGCGATCAAAGAACAATCCCTTTCCAATCGCCCAAGCTGTCAATCACACAGCGCATGTTTATCTGGACACTTGCCAAAACTCGTTATGAAATCAATGACGCTGTTACGCTGCACAATGAAGCTCTTACTGTACTTACCTCATGTTTGCATTGGTGAAATCATTAGTGAGAGTGGAGAAACTGCGTTGCAATGATAAGATCTTCATTCACGCGATCAACAGGCTGTCATCTGCTCAATGCTCATCACTGCAACCTTTTATGTGATGGGAATAGATCTAAATACTTAAAAAACGTATCACGATTCGTTAATCTCGATAGCTGTAATAGTAAAAACGTATAATAGCTGTAATAGTAAAAGTATTCGAGAGAGTTCCACATGTAATGCTAGCTATTTCATATGCAAGCATGTCAGCCAATCACAGCAGTGGGCGTTTACACTGAAGTCTCACAGCAGACACGCCCCTTCAAACAGAGTGTTCAAATCAGAGGCTAAAATCAGGCTAGGAAAAATGCCTTTTATTTCTAAATTTAAAAAAAAATTGATCTTAAAAACATACTAACATTATAAGGGCACCCCAGAAAACATTATAAAATAATAAAATAATCCATGTCATTGGACCTTTAATGGCATCGTTTTATAAATGAAGGCCAGTAGTATACAGTATATACAGTATACAGTAGTATAAACATTAATTATAGTCATTCAACATTACAGTGTAATTGAAAACAATTTTTTTTTTTTATTGTATTAGGCTTCAAAAATATATAACAATTTTTAATTTAAGTGAACTTCAAACAATCCTCACATAAACCCATAATACACGTCATATATACATGTGCTTTTCCTACCTGTCTAATTGGTAAGACATCTATAGAAATTGAATAAAGATATCAAATAGTTTGCACTGCATAAATTATAAATTAAAAATAGACTAACCCTTATTTAAGCTACAAAAGTTATTTAGTCAAGACTAGTGAATAATTTTCTCTGTTTCCTTTGTTCTTTAACTTTACTGACAGACAATATTAGTGACTGCTGTCCTGCAGCTGCTGTCAGAGAAGCGGCCTCATTCTCTGACGACTCTTTGCGTTCATTTAAGACTTTATTTAACTCATATAAGACTGCTCTTATGAAGATATTATTGTTCGTTCAAGTGCGAAAGAGAACTTGATTCTGGCACTGGTGCACGATACTGGTGCCCCTGTGTGTGTCAGGACATTCATAGGGAGCGCGTTTTCTTTTGTCTTGTCGTGCTTGAATGGTTTAAAAGCATTTTGCATGAACAAGAGCGTGATCATATAATGTAACGCTAGCAAAAGGATGACAGAAAAAACGGATGCTGCGTTAATTGCGTTAAATATTTGTTATGCGTTAAACTGGAAAAAAAGTGATTGCATGTGTTAACGCATTAATGTTGACAGCCCTAGTTTTTGTATTGTTTTTCTATCTGCAGCTTGTAATTCTCTGTCTGCGGCTGATGTTGATGCTGCATGTGCTTCTTGTCCTGCTCTAATGGCCATCCAGCCATGGAAACCTGTGGTACCGTGCCACTCCACAAGCTACAACTGGTATTTCACCCTTTCCGCCCCTCTATGGCAGGCAAATGCGCCCAAGGCTATCTATTTTGCCATCTGCTCCTGTGCACCCGCCAACTGACATGACAGTTCGCAGAAGGGTTTCGCGGCTGCAACATAAAACGAAAGAGTACACTGTTGCTAAAGCTGGGTACACACTGTACGATTTTGGCCTCGATTTGGCCGTCTGAGATTCATTTTGCAAATCCTAAAAGATTCCTCTGATCCTAGGCTAAAATCTGAAATATTTGAATATTATTTTGACATGTTCACCGACAGCAGATTAATGACTGTTGCGATACAATTTTACCTACGGCGAAATTCTGGCAGAATCTTGACTCACAGTCCTGCGGTGTGACTTCTCTTACGACAACTGTCAACTTTTTTCAAGACAAAGCCATGACCAAAATTAACGTTAGAGAGATTTCTTTGTAGCCACCATTTCAATCCCGCTTGTAATGTAGCTCACTGTCACCGAACATGTTATTGGTTGATCATGTAAAACAATTAACGTAAGTTAATTGTATTGTGGACTCCTATTTTGAAAAAGAAGTCTGAGCTGTTGAAGTGTGTTCAACGTAATGTGTGTGAGAATGGAAGTGAGTATACAAGATGGATGAAGTTCACTACTCCTGTCTCGTGTGCTTCATTGCTTACTAACTCCTGACAGTTACCACACTGTGCCAAGGTCAATAAGTCACACTCAGTATATGATAATTATATCTTTTTATGACAAGGAAAAGCTACTTGATGTAAAAGGTATTTTAAACAACTTGCAAGAGTGTATCTACAGTTCAGGGCCGGCCCTAGCATTTTGGGGTCCCAAAGCAGATTTTCAGATTTCAAACATTAACACATGCCACTTATTACCAAGCATTACTGTCTGAACCCCTAGCATGGGGGGCCCCCCTTGTATTGCTTATTATCAGTCAGAGAATTTAACCAAGTGAAAATGAATGCATTTTACAAAGTGACATTTTGTTACAATGTAAAACAAATTTATGGAGACCGTTTGAAGCATGTTAAGGTTACAATGGCCCTGGAGTCTCTAAGCCCTTAATATATCTTAATATCCCATATATCAAAGCTTTTTTTCCCACTAGTTTTATTTTCAGTGGTGTGAAAGGCATCTCATTAAATTCCTCCAGCCTCTGTAAAGTGCTAGCTGTTCTTACTGTGAAGACATGAGAAAAGACTCATCCTGACCCCAAGGTCCATTAGAGCTCATTGGTGTTCTGACCCTTGATACTCCAGAGTTTCTTCTCCCACCAGTTTGCTTGAGGGAGCATCTCGACCATCTTGAAATTGAAGGAAATTAGATGCGGGTGAATTGCCATCCGAGTGTCTCTATGGTAACAGCCACACAGGAGACCCATTGCATGAGCGGTGCCTCTTGTTTTTTTGCATCTTTGCAGCTGTGGACTCACGGATGTTGCTTTCGGTCAACATCAAAGTGACGAGGCTTATGTTGATGCATCCAAGGGTATACATCACCTAAAGGAAGTAGAGTGTTCCAGATGTGTTATCTGACAGCAGCATTTTGTCACAGAAGGTGCCGATGGACTCAAAAAATGTTGTTTATGCAAAGTCCACATGCCTGCCAGAATTTTCTTACAGGGCGTGTTGATAGGAAATAGTGTGCAATAAAAAGGTATTCTGTAAACACAGACCATTAAAGTGCATTTATGAGTTTAATATTAGAACAGTCGCGTAATTATTTCCATAAACTCTATCCTCGGGTAAAGTTCCAATAATAACGCAGATTCCAGTAAGGTACTTTAGCCTTTTCCTGTCTACGTATCATAAACTTGCCCTTAAGAAATTAAGAGACACATATGATAGTAATATAAAACTCCATATAAAAATCTAAACCATGAGATTATGCAATTATGCAACATGATTGTGCAATTTGTTAAGTGCCTGAAAACCCTTCATCTGGTACCACCTCAAAACAATTTACAGTTATTATTATTTTTACTTTTTTAAAATTATTATTATTCTATTTTAAGTGTTAGTGCAAGGTTTAACAAGGGCAAAACAAATGAATAAAATAATAATAATAATACACATAATTTCAAAAAATAAAACAAAAACCATTTTGTCCTGTAACTTTTTCCCCATTGATATGTTTTGAGATAATATTGATAATACTATGATGAGTAAATCATATAAAATACAGTCTGGTAGTAAATTATATAGTTTAATTATACAATATTATATATGGAATCATAACACACATTACAGTCTATTTCACATAATAGATGTTTTTCATAATGGTCCACAAAATAATAGCTGTATAAAAAAAATAATAATAAAAAAAAAACATTCAAAAGTTTTCATATGCTAAATTTGAATATGTAAATTAAACATATAAACATCATCTTAAAAATAAGAGAGGCCCTTATTTTCCACATTTTTATGATCATATTGGATCAGCTATGAATTGAAAACATGAGGTATAGTAATTATATTGATGATTTGCCATACTTTAAAATCTATAGTTTGGAAGAGATTGTTGGTGGGAATTACCCAGTTTGCAATGTGTCTAGAGGATGACATAATTCTTGGTGTCATTATTGATTGTTACTGTGGATGAAATGTGAGTTCCAGTTTAATAATGGGCTTGAGCTCAAAGTTCATTGTTTACAGTTTATGTCAGATAGTACCTTCTGCATCTGTTCATAAACTCCCTTGTGTTAATATTTTTTAAAGGTCATTGGTCAGATGTAATTGCTCCTTAATGGAGGCAGTTGTGGCCTAATGGTTAGAGAGTCAGACTGGTAACCCAAAGGTTGCTGTTTCGATTTTTAATACTAGCAGGAAGTGACTGAGGTGCCCTTGAGCAAGGCACATAACCCTCAATTGCTCCCCAGGAGCCACAGTGAAAATGACTGCCCACTGCTGTGTGTGTGTGTGTGTGTGCGTGCGTGCGTGCGTGCGTGTGTGTGTGTGTGTGTGTGTTTGTGTGTGTGTGTTCACTACTCCGAAAGTGTGTGCTTTCGTTAAACCTATTAACTTGGATAGGTTAAATGCATAGGACAAACTCCTGGATTACCACATGTCACTTTCACTATAATTATGTGTTGACCAGCTTGCTAGATAAAAACAATCCCATGTCACAGGTGCTTTATAGTCAGCTGTATAAAATATGCTCACACATGCTCTGATCAGTTTTTTTCTTTCTTTTTTTTTTTCTCTCATTTCATCAGCATAATGGTGTTAAACTGTATGGCACTTAAGAGTCACAGCGATAAATTAAAAGCAAGACACTGTTATTTTCCAGACTTCTTTTAAACATAACCATAACAAAAGATTATTTTCATCCTAGAATCCACACTGACAGTAATTTTCTACAGATAAAGGCCACATCCAGGAAACGATATTATAAATGTTACTTGGTTCCCATAATCAGATACAGTGAAAACAGAGACGATTACTCAGCCAAGTCCGACATATCATGATGAACGAATAGAGACCCACAGGCCCATCTCATCAACTGTTTGCTCTCTTGCTAAATGTTCAAGAGACATCATTTACCTGCCAGGTGATGTCAAACAGAAGGTGACAGGTGGGATCCATTCATCAACATGCAGCTGTTTTGAGTTCTGTAGGATAATTGGAGCCAGGCTCCTCTAGTTCTCTCCATTACATCTCGGCAATGAGCCATCAATCCCACGCACACAGTATGTGGGAGATTGATGGATCCGACGCGCTGCTGGATCTGCAGTCACAGGATTAATCAGAGAGTATGCATCTAAGTCTGTCGCACACATCCTGAGGAGATGAACGACATCGGTGTGAGTTTTCTTTCTCTGAAATCTGTTGCTTTGTGGTTCATAGCACTCGAACATCAGCTGCAGGGTCACTGACAGCTTAATGCTCGAAAACTGTTAAATTACTGTCGCCATGGTGATGCTGCCATAGCAACAGAGTTTCCGGAGGTAGTGATTTGCAACTAGTCTGCACACATTTGCGGGAGAGCATCACATAAGTGTTTTCCACATGTACTCAACTAAACACAATCCCACACAAAACTATTCCTGTTTTCGGAAACAATGAACCCTGATTCTGTTTCAGCGCAAACGTACTGTACATGTGAGATGGAAAGCTGTAATATCGAGTTACCTTAGCCTGACCCCGGGGTAGATGGAATATCTAATTTCATATCTCATAACATTGAGGGATCATCATCTGTCTGGTTTAAGGGCAAACGCAAGCAGTGAAGAGTTTTACGGGAACATCAGAAAATCTAAACCGAGGCATTCTCGAAATGGACAGATTGAAATGGACAGATTGATGACAAATATAATAGTGACCTTTATGACATTAGTGGTTGTAGCATTCTGAGCTTTTAGCCTTCACGTAAGTGACCTACATGTGTGTGACAACAGCCTGAGGCAGAGAAAAACAGGGCTTGCTGGTGGTTGAACATGGCATGTGTTACAAATCTCTGTTTGGATCACACCATCCATAATCTTGAACAAATCAAACGCTGATGTGGAGGCTGATAACAGTCATTTTTCACCTCCAAAGAAAGCATTTACTTTCACATTAGTGGAGTATTAAGTAATCCATCAGTGATGTCAGAGGGACTGATCTTGTAAACAGGGGTGAAATGAGATCTATGCCGACCTGTCACAACCAAAAGTGTATAGTTACCCACGGTGTACTATTATGATTGGTTAATTGTGAAATTTGGTGGTCATTTTTTTTTTTGCATATTCACTGCGAAACTGTATATTTGAACGTTTTATTCATGGCAACCTGCTGATTGCTATTTTACTGTTTCTTACATCATACAGATGCTTGTGGATGTGAAAGGTTTGCAAAGTTTCAAAGATCCGAGTGCAGGATAAATGGAGTTATTGTCTCCCAATTGAAAGAATCGATTCTAAACTGCCTGAAAAGAAGTTAGTAAGTAATTCCAGTCTCACTTCCTGCACAAACCTACCTAGGTTTGTAACAAATTTGCATAAGTCCCACCTATGGGATTCATGGTTTTCGGTGCCTGCAAATACTGTAGATGTAGCTAAGGCCTAGAAGAGTTTGGTTCGTGTGTTGAGAAAACGCTGTTTTGGGATGACGACTCACGCTCAGATTGATAAATCGGATAAATCGGATAAAACCGACGCCATTGTTACTGTTCATATCACTGTGTATCAAGCGCTGAGCAAGCTTCTGGAGCTGAAATTCAGATATGGTGATGGGAGTTTCATTTCCGACACAGTGGTAGACCAATCAAAACACATTGGGCCATCTGACCAATCAGAGCAGGGTACACCAATCACAACATACTGGACCATCTGACCAATCAGAGCAGAGCAGGCTCTCAGAAAGGAGGGGTTTAGAGAGACTGAATCCTTTATCAAACTGTTTCAGACACTGTGAGAACAGATGTTATGTTGCAATGTATATTATGTACAAATTTAAGTACTTTTTGACCTTGGATGAATGTAAACCTACGAGACCTCCAAAACAAAACTAGGATCCTTAAATCCCCTGGAAAGCCACATTTAATCCTTTAAAGATGCTTGCTTTTAAGCAATCTATTGTATAAAGTAATATAAATAAATGTGACGTGGCTTTACTAGAGTGCCAAATAGCAGTGCTCGAGCAAACTTTTCCACATTGCTATGATCAGATTCTTATGCTTATAAAAATGCTTGCTGTTTTCTCATTTTGTTGTGTGATTATTTTATTTTTGAGAGGAAAGCATATAGCACATATTTAGATATTCATCCGCTCTCAGCAGTGTGGGCAGCGTCAGGATGTTTGCTAACATTATATTGGCACCATCTTGCAAAATGTTAAATTACAGCTACATATGTTAGCTAATGTCAGCGGACAGAAGGATACAACACAGGTAATGTAGTAGACAAGGTTTAGTAATGCCGGTGACAGAGAGCAGGTGAAACAAACAGGCGAGTAAATGGTATGCAGATCGCTTGAATATATTTAGCTCAATGGGAACAGTCTCTGTTTCTTTGTAGATGCTGATGACTGGAATATGGATGATCAGAACTGAAGAAGAGGATCGACGAAAGCTGATAACGATGGGGATCATGCGTGTAGCAAACAAGTCAGGAGTCAGGTAAGCTGAACGGTAGGTTTCAACAAGACCAGACAATGGTGAGTGGAAGTGTGACTGCTTATATCCGGTGTCCTATTGAGCTGGTGCAGGTGCGTGCAATTAGTATTCAGGTGAGGGTGAACGAGTGGGTGAAGCTGAAGGGTCTGGTGTGGACGATGGTGTAGCCTTCGTGACACTACCCCCCCTCAACGGGCAGCTCCTGAAGACCGCACAGGATGACAACGACGGGGACGGCCTCGACCTCTGGGAGCCGGGCGGTTCAGATGATTGACGTGGAAGTCCGCCAGTAAGGATGGGTCTAGGATGTCATCAGGGCTCACCCAGTAGTTGGAGGAAGGAACGCCAGACTCGGGATATGAACTGGGGCCCACGGTCTGAGACAATATCTCCAGGTAGTCTGAAGTGGCAGAAGACATGATGGAATACTGATTCTGCAGTCTCTAATGCTGTGGATATCCCCTTCAATGGAATAAGCTTACAGGCTTTAGAGAATCTGTCCACGACTACCAGAATGCAAGTGTATGATTCCGATGGAGGAAGATCAGTGGCGAATTCAATGTCAAGATGAGACCATGGGAATGGGTAGTGGACCGTTGGGAATGGGTAGTGGAACCAGTTTACCAGCAGGAAGATGACAAGGAGTTTGTGAGATGGCACAGACTGAACAGGTCATTTCAGGCCACCAGTATTTGTTTCGGAGGAACGAGAGGGTTCGCTGGCTGCCTAGATGTCCAGAGCCCGGAGATGTATGAACCGAGTCCATGAGAGATAGGCGCAGGGCAGATGGTACAAAACCTGTCCCTCATGACCTCCCGGCAGAGCAGGTTCAGAGCGTGTGGCTTCGGCAATCGGGTCATCCAGAGACCATTGGATGGGACTCATGACTATGGCTGTAGGGAGGATTGGTTCTGGTGCAGACAGTACAGGCGTGAGAGGGCATCGGCACAGAGATTCTTGTCCCATGGGCTGTAAGTTCAAATTAAATTGGGTAAATTACAATGCCCAACATGCCTGTCGGGGATTCAATCTTTTGGCATCACGGAGGTATTCAAGTTACGATCAGTAATTACCTCAAACTGATGTTTGGCTCCCTCCAGCCAGTGTATCCATTCATCCAAGGCGAGTTTGATTGCCAACAGCTCACGGTTTCCGATGTTGTAGTTCCGCTCCGCCAGGGACAGTTTCTTGGAGAAGAAGGCACATGGATGGAGGACTGGTGGATCACCCTGCCACTGAGATAGTACGGCTCCAACCCCGGCATCTACTTCCACGATGAAGGGCAGTTCTAGATGGACCAGGGTTGGAGCAGAACAGAAGGCTTATTTTAATTTTTGAAAGGCTTTCATGGCAATGGAATTCCAGGACAGAGACTTGGGCCGGTCTTTCAGAAGAGAGGTGAGTAGTGAACTGATGGAGCTGTAGTTGGAGATGAATCGACAATAGAAGTTGGCAAAACCCAGGAAATGTTGCAGATCTTTGATGGTGGTGGGTTGTGGCCAAACTGCGGATTACATCCACCTTCCTCTGGTCCATTTGCATGCCATTCCTGGTGGTTATGTATCCGAGGAAGTGGATGGTGTCGTGGTGGAACTTGAGATAGAGGTGGTATTCTCTCAGTTTCTGGAGGACCTGTGTCACGTGGTGCCGATGCTCGGCCAGGTTCCGGGAGTAGATGAGTATGTTGTCAATGTAGATGATGATGAAGTGATGGAGAAACTCCTGGAACACCTAGTTCATGAAGGCTTGGAATACGGAGGGTGAGTTCGACAGGCCATAAAGCATAACGCTTAGTCCTGCAGGTGTTTTGAATGAAGTTTTCCACTCATCACCGTCACATATCTGAATGAGGTTGTAGGCGCTCTGCAGGTCCAGCTTTGTGAAGATGTGAGCTCTCCGCAACTGCTCCAGGGAGGATGGGACCAGAGGAAGTGGATGGCGGAATTTGACTGTCTGGGCGTTCAGAGTGCGTTAGTCAATACACGGCCTCAAGCCTACGTCCTTCTTGCCAATGAAAAAGATGCTGGAAGCAGCAGGGGAAGTTGATTGTCGAATGAACTTCTGCTTGAGTGCCTCCTTGATGTATTCCTCTATGGCCTTTTGCTCCGGGATGGACAATGGATAGATTTTACCTTTAGGTAAGGTAGCCCCAGGCAGCAGGTCGATGGCGCAGTCCCATGGCCGATGATGTGGTAACTCCATTGCCAACTGCTTACTGAACACATCTTGGAATACCCGGTAATCGTGGGGAATTTCGGTGTTTTGGTGGTTGACTCTGGACTCTCTATGGTAGTGGAGTTGAGTCCAACGTTTGTGGTAGACGAAGGTGTGTCTGGAGGCAATACTCACTCCACTGAGTTATTTCCCCAGGGTTCCATTTCACTTTTTGAGAGTTTTGAG
The DNA here is from genome assembly GCA_021554675.1 of Leuciscus idus. Taxonomy (NCBI): domain Eukaryota; kingdom Metazoa; phylum Chordata; class Actinopteri; order Cypriniformes; family Leuciscidae; genus Leuciscus; species Leuciscus idus. Next base: position 17,780,138 of record CM038638.1, on the reverse strand, counting down.
TCATCCACGGGCGTCCCAAGATGATATCCGTAGTGGAACCCTCCAGCACCAGAAACAAGATTTTCTCCTGAAGAAGGCAGCCGATGCGGAGCGTCACAGTGCGTATGCAGTGTTTGATGCAGCCAAGGCCCAGCTGTTTTCCCAGGTTAGAGTGTAGATTAATCTTATGTGAACAGTTTTTTATTTATTTTTTATGGAGTTGCAGTTTGTGGAGGAGTTCAAGTGAAACTAGATTTCCAGCTGATCCAGTGTCTATGAGGGCTTGTTCTGAAACAGAATGTTTGGAGGCAGTTAAGGAAACAGTTATGCGAGTTAAAGATGCTATCAGGGGAGGTAGTTGGATGGTACTCATCGCTGGGCGTGGCGGACGAATGGGACATTTGGGTAGTTCATAAAAGTAGTTTATAAAAAAGTAGTACATAATTTATTTAAATTTTTTGATTGCAGAGTAATATTAGAAGTAAGTGATTGATAAAAGAAGCCATGGGATAATGTATAGCCAGTTAGTCATTATGACAAAACAAAACCCTTTAGGATGATACAAAACCTGTCCTGATCACTCTGACTGATTTATTTTATATGATACCAACTGGCGGTACGTAATTCCTTAATAAACTATGTGGACGTTGTATTATCTAACTGATCTATATGGCAAATATTAACAATAGCCCTGGTGTTCCCTATGTGTCCATCCTTGTTTGTATACCTCCCCGGCACTGTTATTTTCATTGTCAAATAAAGATGCAGTGTCAGAAGCAGAAATGTCATCCCCATAGGATTCAAACTGCTCTAAAAGCATTGCATTGTTCTTGCTCCATGCTTTTATATGCCCCTGCATCATAATACAAAATTAACTATACAAGAGGATGTTACAAGATACAACTTTTTTTCCAAGATTTAAATTAATTATGCATAGCAAAATGTTTGAGTAAAGCAAAGTGGTTTAGTCCCACGACCTTTAAAAACACTAAACACTTTATATGGGCCTAGACGTGCATGTAATCTATGCAAAACAACATTTATGTTACTCTGAAATAAAATATATTGTAGGGTCACTTAATTCTAGAATCTACAAATTAGATAAAAGCATTGGTGAAAACTTGATGGACTTGATTTTCCCCCATATGCACAGTTTATGAATGACACCTGCTGTATTATAAATATTAACTTACTATAACATAAAACTTTATGTATATGTATGATATGTATAATATTTTAAATAAAAAATCTAAATATTTATATTTATAATTAATTTACCTGTAATATATTTATAATTATTCTAACTATTTAAGTTTCCTTATAGCAGGAGTATAAAGACAGAGAGAGAGTCAGAGAGATGAGAATGCTAAAATAAATTCTAAGAGCACGAGTAAAAGCTCTTGGGGTAGTCATATTTGGGTCGACTGAAATCAGAACTGAGTGTTCGTGGGAGACATTGAAAGAGACGTGAGAGTTATGTTAAGTGTCGCTCTGAGCACCATTGAGGCGTCTGTAAAGCATGAGCTCTGAAACAGCAGATGTCTCTGGGGAGCCTGCCTCAGTCTGAGTCAACACAGATGAGGGTTTGTGGGAACAGGCTGAAAGGCTCATAGAATATGTATCAAATCAAAGGAAACAGGTTGGATACTGGGATTGTGCAGGCTCACTGCTTCCTCTAAAGAAAAAGAAAGAAAAAAACATATCCATATGTTTGGTCTCCAGAATAAGTATATTTCTGTAGCTCCACAAAGCTTTTGATAAAATTCAATTGTTAAATTATTCTATGAATGGCACAATACTTGTTCTTGTCAATTTAACTCTAATTCCTGACAAGCGGGAGAGTGTTTATTGGGTTTGATGGCAGAACTACAGTAGGCTTCATCATCATACTTTGATCTAAGGGAATCAAGCTGCAGTGATCTCTCATTTTATTTCCCAGGCAATGCAAGCAACAAAAAAGGCAATGGTTTTAACATCCTTTGTTGTGTAAAACAAGTTAGTTAGTTAGTTAGTTAGTTAGTTAGTTAGTTAGTTAGTTAGTTTGTTAGTAGTTGTTTGACTTTGGCTTCAAAGACATAAGCACAGGCATCAACATAACTTAAACATAACTAACAGAAATGCATAAGGATGGTATAAAATATCTAAAATGTAATATACATTACACTTAAACAAACACACACACACACACACACACACACACACACACACACACACACACACACACACACACACACACACACACACACACACACGGCACAAACTGCTAGCAAGTACAAGTAAAACAGATTGAACATATTCTGATAGCCTATAATATTGCCTTCAATACCCTATATGTTTTTTTAAACTCAAATTTAATGTGTGCAAAAATATGCATATCAGTAAACAGCTTGTGATTTTCTCCATTAGCAATAATAATGTGGTGTAAACATATCCCATAGCCACTAATCAGTCTCTGACATCTGTTTTGAGGGCTTTTGCCCACTCTTCCAGAACTATGCCTTAGAATTCATAATTTCCTTAAAGATGTGTAGTCATCGAGGCACAGAGGAAGAAACACAGCCAGATCTTGACATTTACACCACCATGCTTAAATGCAGTTTAGATGCCAAAAGCAGTCAACAAATTGTGTGCTTTAAATCTACTGAAAAAGCATGATCTTAACCTTTATCTCCATACCGAAATCCTAGATGGCCAGACAGTAATTCATCTTTTATGAATTGTTAAAATACTGGTGACTGGCCTGTGACAGTGTGAGCTGCAGTGTTCAACGTGAGTTTTTAAAAGCTTAGATTAAATGTGTGATTTGAATAAGCAGTGCTCATAAATAGCTGATAAAATAGTATACTCAGGTGAAACGAGTGGAGGCTTGGACCCAGAAACAGTATTACGTCACAACAAGCAGACACTAAAGCTTTTTCAGGTTTCATAACCTTTTTTCTCCAGCCCCTTTCACACAGCGCGTTTATCCCGGGAAATTGCCATAAAATTGCAAGACTGCCTTCTGTGTGAACGCAAACACGTCCCGGGATTGATGCCAGGATGGGGACCTAGTAACATTGCCGGGATCAGTCCCGGAACGCGCCCTGTGTGAACAAAAGCCAGGACCAATCCCATAAGGGGTGTGTCGTAGTGATGACGCATGTGCCATCGCAATGACGTAGTTATCGTACGACTCTGTTGCTCTTAGAAGAAAGTTTGTGTTCGTCATCAATAAAAGAAAGAACGAAAAAATGTCTGCAAACTGGAATGAAGCAGAGACCAGGGAGCTCCTTACTATCCACGCTAAAGCTGAGATCATTCGCCAGCTTTGTGGAACGGTACGCGATGCATTAGTGTACGACCGAATCCCCCCCCCCCAAAAATGCTCGAGCGTGGTTTCTCGAGATCGAAAGTGCAGATCATTAGTAAACCTAAGACGCTGCGTAAAAAATGCCACCAAGTGCACAACTACAATGGAAAGAGCGGTAGCGTAAGATTAGACTGGCCTTTCTACAACCTATACTACAGCATATGGGGAACGAGCCATTCGGCAAACCCAGTGGTGCTACTGGGGAGTATGGACTCGTCTTCGTGTAGAAATTACAAAGAGGAGTTATCACCAGAACTGTCTAGTTCCTCCGCATTTTCCTCTTTTTCTGCTTCTTCCTTGCCCTCAGTTGCCTCCAGTCCGGAGACCATTGAAGAAAACCCTAGAGAAATCCGTTCAGGTAGACTACATAACCATTAGCTATATTGTTAGGGACATTTTAAAACGCTTAACGTGAAAAAGCTTATGAAGCCAGAATCTCACTTAAATCTAACGTGCAAAATATCATATTAAGCATATTCTTCCCTGTATATAGTATACAGTATTAATAAATAAGCTTGTTTTTAAATAATAAATAATAATTTTGTCCTCTAATATCACTGTGTTCACGCATCAAGCCAAGTTTAAGTGTTTTAAAATGTCCCCATGGTTGTAGTCTTTAGTTTGTGTTTTGTCTGCCATGCATCACGTGTGTATTCCTGGTTAATAATCCACCTTTGGGTTTGTCTTTTCAGAATTGCCTCAACCACCTCCTGCTAAAAAGTCCAGAAAGCTCCTGTCCAGGACTCAAACAATTGTGAAAAGCGTGTTCGCTTGGCAGAGCAGACGGAGGAGGGAGTCGAGTCTAGCAAGGGAAGATGAACTGGTAAGGCAGATGTCGATGCTGCGCAAGCTACAGGAGACCCAAAACTGTATTTCGGGTGAACTCCTACGCCACATGCCCGCTCCGGCACCTACACATTATTATGTGCCTCGACGCTATACCCGCTTCAATATCCCAAGCACATCAGAAGAAACGGAAAACAGCACATTCACGCCGTTGTCATCCTCTTCGTTTCTACAGCTGGATTAGGAATAGTATATAGTCATAGTATATTTTAAAGTGTTTTAAAAAAAAATATTTAACAGTTTTCATTTGTGCTCTAATTTATATTTGCACTCTAGATTAAACACTTTGTATTGTGTTTCATATAATGTATATTTAAGGTTTTTTTTTCATATAAAAGTTTGTGTTCAACACTTGCGGGTGTGTGCTTCATTACTGCTTTTCCAATATAACTTTTTTTTTTATGTGTACTGTACCATATTACTATATAAATTACATCTAAAATAAAATACATAAAATGTATTAAAAATAGATAAATAAATATAAAAAAATATTTAATTTAATTGAAATACATAAACTACTGAAGTCGCATCTTTTTCGTCTACATTTAACTCCTGCTAACACTATTCTATATCTGTTTTAAAAAAAAAACTTAAAATGCTTGGCTAACTGGGACTAGCTGCTACAGTAAATGATTAAATGCATTTTCAAATTATATTTCAAATTGTTTATTTTTCATCTATCATCTGTGATCACACACCATTGTTTCAGTTATGTAAAAAAGTAACTTACAAACATGCGTTTTACAATAAAAAAAACAATTATTGAAAAACTTTGACATGGTGTACAGTATAAATGGTTGTGCAGGTAAAGTATGTGTATGTTAGTGTTCTCTTAATTGAGTAATGTGTGGGGCTATTAGCTAATTAAACTAATTGATATCACAGGGTGGGTCAGTTGATTGTAAGACCTATCCCTTCATCAAATGTGTCCACCATTTGCCTGAAGAAGACCCAGCAGGGTCGAAACGTTGCATTTTTTTTATTGAATATGGGAGCAAATAGCAGTGTTGCGGACATAACATTTTTTTTCACTTTGTTAGTTCCTTTTGTCCTGCACCTGCCAGAAGGTGGGATGTGCACACAATTACTTTTTTATTATATTGAGCAGGTAAAGTAAACATGAGTCATGACAAGAGAGTCGTTATAATCACAAATTCCTTGACAATTATGCCCTCCCACCCCCTGAAACATTTCTTGATCAGGCTCTCGCAAAACATCTGTGATGTTCCAGTCAGTCAAATAAACTTCTTTGTTCAGCTCACAAATATTGTGCAGAACACAACACACAGCAACAACATCAGACATCAGATCAGTGTCGACATTGTTGCGCTTAAGCAAGCACCTCCAATGACCTTTAAGGTGACCAAAGGCGTTCTCCACAACCATCCGTGCTGAGCTCAGTCGGTAGTTGTTGTGCCATTGTTGAGGCGTCAGTGCATGATGGTTTGTGAAACCCTTCATAAGCCAGTTCTTTAGGGGGTATGCAGCATCCCCGATTAAATGGACAGGAACCTCGACTCCATTCACTGTCATTGAGTTTTGTACAAAAATCACAATGCAATTTTTTACAATGCCGCTGTTAATGTCATACATGGTTTAATACACTTGCATCTAGATATCAAAACATGACAAATAAAATGTGCAAGTAAAACAAACATTGCATACCTCATGAGGAAACAGGTATCCACCCTGTTGTTCTGCCATTTTGAAAATGGGAGAGTTGGACAACACACAAGCGTCATGCGTGCGGCCAGGCCAACCTACATATACATCTGTAAAGCTAGTATAAGAGACATGGCATTCAAATATGGACACACAAAATTCTCTAATGATCACAATAGCTTAGGAACGTCCCGGGTTACATACGTAACACGGGACGTTCCCCTTCAGGGACTACCGCTGCGTGTAATCGCAGTGGGAACGCAATACCCATGTCCCCATATGAACAAGTCCCCGTCGTGTGTGATTAAGAGACACAAGCCGACGAGAGAACCTGAGCCCCAGGAGTGGAGTTAAAATCAAGAGAATCAAATCTGACAAAAGTGTGCGGTGAGGACCAGCCTGCCGCATCACAAACGTCTTGAAGAGAAGCCCCTGAAAGAAGAGCTTTAGAGGCAGCCATGCTCCTGGTAGAATGGGCCCGTACAGCCAACGGTGAAGGCTGACCGGCCGAAACGTAAGCAAGTGAGATGGCCTCGACCACCCACTTGCTCATCCTTTGCTTAGATGCAGGACACCCCTTGTTAGGTGACCCGAAACACCAAACAATTGTTCCGATTTCCTCCACAGGGCAGCTCTGTGGACATACGCATCTAAAGCCCTAACGGGGCACAGCAAATTAAGTTTCTCCTGGTCTGACGTCAAAAAAGGCGGAGGACAGAACGCCTGCAGTACTATAGGTCTAACAGAAGTAGTTGGTACCTTAGGAACATAACCTGGTCTCGGATGGAGAAAGGCCTTAGCCATGCCAGGAGCAAATTCCAGGCACGAGGGAGCCACCGAAAGTGCTTGAATATCTCCTATTCTCTTTAGAGATGAGATAGCGAGAAGAAGGATAGTCTTAAGAGTAAGAAACTTTTCTGAAACTTCCTCAATGGGCTCGAAAGGAACTAGGGAGAGACCTTCTAAGACAATGGCCAGGTCCCAAGATGGTACCCTTGTGCGAACTGCTGGCCTCAGCCTCAAGGTGCCACGAAGGAAGCGAGATATAAGTGGGTGTCTCCCGAGGGAACCTCCACTCGAAGGGGCGTGGTAAGCAGCTAAGGCCGCCACGTACACCTTCAGTGTGGAGTGGGATAACCCCGTGGAGAGACGGTCCTGCAGGAATTCCAGCACTGTACCAACCGGGCAGTTAACTGGGTCCTGCTGGCGCTCTCCACACCAAGAGGTGAAAAGTTTCCACCTCGCGGCATATAACTTCCTCGTGGCGGGAGCTTTGGATTGGAGGATGGTCTCAACGACCTCAGTCGAGAGACCAGAATCTATGAGCTGGGCCCCCTCAGAGGCCAAGCCCACAGCCTCCATAGTTCTGGGCGGGGGTGAAGGATCGACCCACTCGCCTGAGAGAGTAGGTCTCTCCAGGGGAGAGCCGTCGAGGAGAGACACTAGGTCCGCAAACCATACTCGGGCCGGCCAGAACGGGGCTATTAGCAGAAGAATGAGCCCGTCCCGGCGAACCCTCTCCAGAACTCCCGGGAGCAGAGCGATCGGGGGAAATGCGTACAGACGTGACCTCGGCCACGGATGTACCATAGCGTCCAACCCCAGTGGGGCTGGATGGCTGAGAGAGAACCACAGTGGACAGTGTGATGTCTCTCGGGAAGCAAATAGGTCTACCTCGGCACGACCGAAATGTTCCCATAGGAGCTCCACCACCTCGGGGTGAAGTCTCCATTCCCCGGGCCTCGGCCCCTGCCTCGACAGGATGTCTGCCCCCTGATTTAAATACCCCGGGAGATAAATAGCTCTCAGCGAAAGAATTTTCCCCTGGGACCATAGAAGGATCTGACGTGCCAGTTTGTAAAGCGGGCGAGAACGCAGACCCCCCTGATGGTTGATATAAGAAACCACCGATGTGTTGTCTGTTCGGACAAGAACATGGTGGCCCCTTAGGTCTGGGAGGAAGTGTTTCAGAGCCAGAAACACTGCCAACATCTCTAGACAATTTATGTGCCATAGACGATGATGGTCCTGCCACAGACCCTGAGCTGGGCGACCACTCATGATCGCCCCCCAACCCGTGAGAGAGGCATCCGTCGTTAGCATTACGCGACGACAAGGAGCTCCCAACACAGGACCTTGGGACAGAAACCAAGGATCTTTCCACATGATCAGGGCGCGATGACACCATCGCGAACTCATGATCATGCGGAGCGGATTTCCCCTCGGGGAGAATCCCTTGGTTCTGAGCCACCACTGTAACGGTCTCATGTGCAAGAGGCCAAAAGGTATCACGTTGGACGCAGCTGCCGTGAGACCTAACAGTCTCTGGAACTGTTTCACAGTGGATGACTGGCCTAGCTTGACCTGATCTACTGCGGCGAGAATCGAAGCAATACGAGCAGGTGACAATTGTGCCTGCATCGTCGTCGAATCCCACACTACACCGAGAAAAGTGGTTCTCTGTAATGGAGAAAGCACACTCTTCTTGGCATTGAGCCTCAACCCCAATCTCTTGATGTGAGCAAGAACGACATCTCGATGCCGAACCGCCTGTTGTTCCGATTGAGCTAGAATTAACCAATCGTCGATATAATTCAGAATGCGGATGCCCTGCAGCCTTAGAGGGGCTATAGCTGCATCCATACACTTCGTGAATGTTCGGGGTGACAATGCTAGGCCGAATGGAAGAACCCGATATTGGTACGCTTCGCCCCCGAAAGCGAACCTCAGGAACTTCCTGTGTTAAGGGAGGATAGATGCATGGAAGTAAGCGTCTTTTAGATCTATCGTGACAAACCAGTCCTCGGATCTGATTTGTGACACGATCTGTTTGAGAGTGAGCATCTTGAATTTGAGCTTCCCTACAGTGCGATTTAAGAGACGCAGATCTAAAATGGGACGCAACCCCCCGTCTTTCTTTGGAACGATGAAGTACCGGCTGTAATATCCTAACTCCCTGCTGGGGGGAGGAACCCGCTCTATAGCTCCTTTTAGCAGCAGAGTTTTTACCACCTGTTCCAATACCAGAGCCTGCTCGGGGCCCACCACTGTGGGTAGAACCCCTCTGAACCGAGGTGGACACGTTCTGAACTGAATAGCGTACCCGTTTTCTATAGTATGCAGGACCCACTGAGATACATTGGGGAGAATTTTCCATTCCGCCAGAAACTCTACTAAGGGAACTCTAGGCTCCTCGAGGCTGGCCTCTGGTTGAATATCCCGAGTGACAGACGCAGCGCCCTGTAGCGGCGCACCGGCAGGGAACAGCTGGTCTGGGCACTCCGCAGCCCTCCTCGGAGGGGACGAGCGTCCCTCGGGAAATCGCTCGCCGAGTCTCTCTACGCCCTGTATAGGCAGGGTTAGCAGAACAGACCCCTGAGGGCACCGGGAAAGACAGGGCACCGTGGTTTTGTGAGGTGTACTCAAGTCTTTCACGATGGGGACCACCCTCAGAGTCCTGGCGTTGATCGCGTCAGGATCTTTTCGATGCGGCCTTCTTGGCGACAATGACTGTCCTCAGATCAGCCCTGCCCCGCGAAGACCGCGTCTGAGAGCGCCCCGCCTCGTCCCTCCAATTTTGCGGGGGGGCACGAGACGCAACACTCTGTTTTTGTTGGACTCTTTTAAAAGAACTACTCTGCGGCTGAGGCTGCCCTCGCCCAGCAGCCCCAGGAATTTTTACTTTGAGGGGAATACATTTCTGAAATGCTGCTGATTGTCTTTTTTCTTCCTGGAACCTCTCAGTAACAGAATGTAAAGCATCACCAAATAAACCCACAGGGGATACAGGGGCGTCTAACAGAACAGATTTATCTTTTTCTTGCATTTTACTTTGATTTAACCATAAATGCCTCTCTGTGGCCACCAGGGCTGCCATAGAGCGACCGATTGATCTGGCCGTCTGCCTGGTGGCTCGAAGAGCGAAATCAGCTGTCTGTCTGAGCTCATTGATCGTCTCAGCAGAAATTTCCCCCTGCTCGCTAGCTTCCTTAAGCAGGTCAGCCTGATAAGCTTGCATAATAGCCATCGTATGCAAGCACGCAGCTGCCTGTCCCGCCGCCGAATAAGCCTTCCCCACCAGCGCTGATGTATTTTTTAAAGGTCTGGTGGGGAGAGCCGGTGCTTTCAGCGATGATGCCGATTCGGGAGAGAGATAGCTCGCGAGCGTCTCCTCCGCCCTCGGCATCGTCACATACCCACTAGATTTAGCTCCCATAATATTTGAATAAACATTGGAAGTGTGTGTGTAAATTCTCGCTGACATTGGTTTAACCCAGGTCTTCGTCACCTCGGTGTGAAGATCAGGGAAAAAAGGCAAACACCGGCGAGAAGGCTGAGTGCGTGTGGGCAAAAATCTATCATCAAGTTTGCTTTTAATATGAGACTCCTGCCTATCAGATGGCCACTCAATGCTGAGCTTTTCAACAGCACGGGAAAGCACATTAACAAGCTCATCATCGGGCGGAGACTGGAATGACGAGTCTCCAGCCTCCTCTGATCCGAAGCTTTCAACATCCAGCTCCTCAGAAATGAAAGCTTTAGCATAAGTTCTGCCGGGAAGACTCAATTACTACGTCACCTATTGCCTTCACTTCTATCCAATCATATTCTTATGCTCATGTATAAAAGCTCGGTACTTACACATGTTTGAGTTCGCAGATACTGAAGCGACGATTACCCCCATCCTCCCCACCACCACCAGGATGGTCCTGTCCATACCTCCCGGGGGGGTCTGCTGCGCCCCTGCCTTCATCTTTAGGCAGGAATTGCAGATCCGATACTCTCGGATTATGCACTACGGACGGGGCCTACGCCAAATGACTTTGTAGATTATCAGCTTGCTGAGCTGTCAATAAATGTACGGTTTATTGAAATAATTCTCCCGAGTCTTTCTGGTAGAACTGGATAGCTGAAGCTCCGGAACAATATGTGCCTCAACCCGGGGAGAAGTAGCGGCGAACCGCGCTTCCACAGCCGGGATAGAGGCACTGGATCTCTCCGGTGAAGGCTGAGATAGGGCGGGGCCCGTCTCACACCCCTCGGTGAGATCCATTTGCGATCCCCATGACATGCGCCTCCGCTCTGCCTCAACAGAAGCGGGACCCGAGCCGCGGGGAGCGCGCACCGAACCGCCCTCCTCGAAGAGCGATCGGCGAGAGCGCAAGGTCCTCATAGGAAGACGCTCACAATGCTCACAATCAGCCCCCTCGAGAGCTGACTGGGCATGCTGCACTCCCAAACAAGCCACACATAGTTGATGCGAATCCCCGCCTGTGATGTATCTAATACAGGGGGGAACGCATCTCCTATAATGAGACTCGCTCGTCATTTTCTTTTGGCTCATTTTTGGTTTTTTAATATATAGAGATATATAGTAAAAACTCCTGCCAGGGACAGACAAACACTAAATAGACAGTTCAAACACACACAGAGCGCTGCTGAAGTAACAGAAGCTGGCGTGCTTATGATTCTGGGGTGCTTTATAGCTTCCTGGTCGATGACGTCACTCGCCGTGACGCTCATTCTCTCCATTGACTGATTTCATTCATGCTTCAGACGCACTACGCTGGAGGCGCTCCCACTGCGATTACACGCAGCGGTAGTCCCTGAAGGGGAACTACATTCTTACCAGAAATTGTGGTCCACAACAGCTTGAAGTACAACTGAATGCCATCCCTTACGATTGTAGTAAGCTGCAGCATCTTCTTGGGGAGCAATTATAGGGATGTGGCTACCGTCTATGGCACCAGCACACAAAGGATACCCACGTTCAGCGAACCCATTTAAAGACATTTGAAGAGCTTCTCCTTTGGGCAAGAAGATGAAACGTTTCAAAAGCTTTCTCTTCAATGTTGCAGTGACTTCATGAACCAGTGTACAAACAGTGGACAGCCCCACACCAAAAAGACAACTGATTGTACGACACTCGCCAGGGGTAGCATACCACGACAGAACAATTAGCCAATCTACGCCGTGGTTCAAGGGGCTTTTTCCAGTTAGTAGGCTTAGCTCAACAAGTTGCAGAACAAACTCAAACGTGTTCCGTGACATTCTAAAGTGCTGCCACCACTGATCTTTGTTGAAGTTTTCAAGGACATTTGACCAAAACACAGCCCCTTGAGGTCTTTGGTACCATCCACAGTCTTCTCTTCGAAACACCCAGTTGCATGAGCCATGTACAAAGAACTGTAGCTTTTACATTCCGATGGTGTCTCCGTGCTTTACGTCTCACTGCTTAATTTTGTTTCCTACTCTCCGCCAATTTTTTCTTCCAGCGTATTCCTTATCGAATTAACACGTTGAAAAGAAGTCATAATCGAAAAAAAAAATTGTGATTTGACCACGAAACATGTTGTACATAAACAACAAAGTCTGAACATCAACATCTAATGCCTGATCAGCTGCCATGTTGTTCAAAGCAATGCAAACACTACCGCTGTTGTACCACATCATGCTTTCGACACGTACCTTACACGTCACATCCTGACGTCACATGTCTTTACGGGATCTTTACGGGATATTTACGGGATGTGTGTGAGGGAGTTGAGGCAGATGTTATCAATGAGTCCGCCTCCTCTGCTGGCCTTGCATATGAGGAGCTAGTGGGGGTAGACCAAATCACATTTGGTGATCCATTCTCTCATCTGTCACCCTCTCCATCACATTAAGTCTGGGGATGTGACTGCAGAGGTGTTACCTCGCACACTCCCTTCGGTAGGGCTGCTCTCTAAGAGCTTTACAGTTGTCTTTGATCGAGGCCAGGGGACTAGTAGGCTGATATGACAGAGAAAGGATGTGTACAGTTATCCCATTTGTTGTCTGCTTCAGATGGAAGGAGTACCATGGATTATGTATTAGCAGGCATTTGTTCAGCATGGTGTAGTGGGTATTAATTTTCCCATTGCGTCAACACCATAATGCAGCGTCGAGTTCACTTGAAAGGGAACGTCTTATGGTTAAATATGTTAACTGGTTCCCTGAGATGGGAACGATATGCTGTGTCACGTTGCCATGCTTTGGGCATGCCTGTGTGTCTTTCTTCAGACAATTCAAAGTTGATGACGTGAAATGAAGTGTATACAAACGGGGCTCCATGTGATGTCATAGGACTGCCGTCAGTCAAAAAAATAGACACCGTCAGACACCGGTTCCGCAGACGAGTTCCCAAAGCTTCAACACCATGTCTCGTTCCCATCTCAGGGAACCGGGTTAAATACATAACCCTAAAATGTTCTCCATGATTGTTTTCACTTCCTCTTCCTTTACAGTTTCTGTGTGGACCAAGCTGCTGATTCCAAAATAGTAATTGATTATTGATTGTAAACATGGACACTCACATGTTAAAGGTATAGCGGAGGATTTTCCCGAATTTTAGAAAAGAACCGCCCTCTCCACTTTTTGAAAAAATGCACATGCGCAAACACTCTACCTGCTCCCGAGAGGGAACGCCTATTAAACGCTAGCATCGCTAATCATAGCTTACATTAACTTTTACTAGCAATGATTTTAAATGGACTTCTCCAAATAGCATGCCAAACTTTACCTGTCGAGTAGAAACTTCGCGACTGAGGCATCAGTGGGAACCCCAACCTGTGCTTTTAGCGCACGCCAGCGTGTGAAATATTCTCCCAAAAACACTCTGGTCTTGTTTCTTTCTTCAGAGGCCTTTCTCTTCTTGTCATACAATTCGTAGACACTTTCTCTTGCGACCCTCAGACATTTTGAAAAAACCCGGTGAGAACAGCGAGCTTCAATGAATGGCTGAAACCGTAGCTCACCACACATATACACCTGAAAGTGCGCATGCGCAGAAAGGACGAGCACGTACGACGGCCTTACGTAAACATATCACCAGAATGATTGACACTTAGGAGGACCAATAGTCTTGATGATCCACCCGGAAAAAGAAAATCCTCCACTATACCTTTAATATATTCTAATAATGACAACTAGATTATTGAGGTGAAAGTGTCAAGGTTTTGCTTAGTTCATTTTCAGAAAAGATGAGAAAATTTGTTATCATAAGTATATATGACAGTCGCACATCTGGTGTTCAATGACTCGTTTAATTCAACAGTGTTTTTTCAATACAAAAAGAAACACATTGCAGTGCAGGTAAAGCAGAATTTAGCAGAACACACCAGTGTTCACTTGCCATAACATATATCAGGCCTCTATATAAAGACCTCTCAACATCAACAGACATGACTTTTACTAAAAATCTTAATATCTACATAGTTTTTTGCTGCAGAACATTGTTTGTTACTTTGCATCACACTTCTAAATTAAGGTTTACTGTTGTTAGTGTATTTTGATTTGAGCTGGTCTAAGTAACAGATGCTCCTCTATTAGGAACTGCAATGGTACCTGCAAACTGCAGTTTATTCCCTTAATGGAAAAGAGACTTTGGAGGACATTTCAATCTTCTCTCCAATTCGATCGTATTATATACCATAATTAACAATCAAACTTCATTGTGGCAGTTACAGTTTTATCTGCAAAGTATTTTTACATATGGAAATCCAGTCCATAAATCAAAGTCAATGATAAAGTGAAGGCCATTTTCCTGTTCAGCATATATTCAACTTCATCTCCTAGTGCAATCCATTGCAGAAAAGATGATAGATGATCATCTTGGCTTGGTCCCAGTCCATTTCATCCAAGTGAACCGTAGGTCTAAAGTATGTTGATCAGATCAATACTGTGACCGTCACAGTCTGAGAACTATCTGGTCAATAATGACTCAATTAGAAATCGTTTTTACAGCGAGTTTTTACAGTGAAAATGCTGCAGATCTGACTGGTTTGTAAAATTCGACTGGTATGAAATTACTTTCTAAACCTTTTTTAGTTGGAGACATTTAAGGACATCTGAAGACTAAGTCTCATAAACAATTGGCAGTTGCGTGATCAGAATTAAAAGAGAATTGATTAATCTTAAAAAATGTGTGTGTTTGCTGTTCCTAAACTACAGTAGTAAACTATCTTCCCTTGAAAGACCACGTTGGTCAACAAGCCAGCATCAGCAACAAGCCAGCATTTCAGTAGGGATTGTTGGTCCAGTCATATGCTTTATTAAGGCTTTGAAATGCTCTAAAAAAGACTATTTAAAATATATATAATAATAATGAGCAATTTGTTTGGACAGTTGCTTTGTGCAAGCGGGCAGTAAAGATGTTTGCAGGTGTATGATGGTGGGATAAGAAGCCGCAGCCACTTTCTCCCAGACAGCATGAAACAGTCACCATAGCAACCACCACCTTTTTATGCTGAGCTCATTAAAAACAAAGCTTTGACCTCTACCAAATACAAGCTGCACTTGTCATCCTCATCTAAGGGGACGGAATGATTTATCCGTATGAAATCATTTACTGGAATGCAGGTTTTAATTAAAATCATTGTGTGGTGTTTCTTAAATGTTAAACTGTACCTTCCATGAACTAAAATTGGTGATTTTAATATGTGGATATTTAAGTGAAGTGATTGTCTCCAAATTCTGGGCACTTACATTTTCCACTTCCTACTTTTACATTATTTTATGGTTACTTTTCCAAATTAGGTTTGGGGATTCATTTCAACTTCCTCATCACTGCTCTAAAAAGGATGCTGGATGACTTCCAGAGAGTAGCGTTTGCCCTCTAGACATTTAAAGCTTAATAAAGCATTTCTTATTACACACTAAAAGCAAAAAAACAAAACCCCAATTATTTGGCAAAAGTCTGGCAGTATTAGTCACTCAGAAAAATAAAAACAGCGGATTTTCCTCACATTACACTGTTTAGCATCAAACAATCTAGTTAAAAAGTTTTCAACATGAAAATTACAAAATAATTTCTGGAGCTTCTAAATACTGTTCTGAATAGAAAATAAACAACTAACACTGTGCACATTTTTTTTTTTCTTGAATGATTGCACACACTGTTCGTCTGATGAGGGCCCCGGCACCCTGTATTTGGGGACGAATTTATCTCCAAAGTTCAGTTGGTTTCATTCTAGAGGTCAGAACGTAAAGGCATAAACAACGCCCACCACTATAATGTTCCCGATGGTGGCGGTGATGGCGATCCACAGCCATATGGCATCTCGGGACATGGACTGTTGCTCCTCCTGTTGGTTGTGAGCTGCCAGAGCGGCGGCGTGGACGCTAGCAGAGGAGTTGAAGAGAGAGTGATCCGTGCTGTAGTCATCGTGAGGCGATGAGTCCATGAAGGCTCCTGTCATCACAGGGATCTGATGATGGAGAAGAGATAAGGTAAGACGGATGACCACACGACCAAATGATTCAATCTTCTACATCAGTAACACTCTGATGTGCATCGTGGTCTGGCTTTATAGACATCTTACAAAACTCGGTAACAATTCGATAGTCCTCTTTAGACATTTTGCTAACTATAAGTAAATTTGCAACTACATGTCAACTAACTCTCGTTAGAGTATTAGTAGACTGTCTGCCTTTAATATCTGGTAACACTTTATTTTGATGCTCCCCAACAGACTACTGACTATAAGTAACTTTGCAACTACATGTCAACTTATTATACTATCCTTAACCCTAAGCTAACAGTCAACTAATACTCTAATGGGAGTTAGTTGACATGTAATTGCAAAGTTACTTAGTTAGTAGAATGTCTAAAGTGTTACGTAAAAGTCTCACTGAAATGACTGCTAGCCACAATTACAGTTCCAGATACAATCAATAAGTGCACTTAGATGAGTTTATTCCTAGCCTGGGGAGAGCAATTTAACAGTGCTAAATTGATCAATGTTTAGCCTAAATGTTTAACATTCCTTAAACATCTTTGACATGCTAGTGTAAAATAAATATATTACTTAATTGAGTCAAATGTAATTAAACGAAAACTACATAAAGGCCATTTTTACATTCATCTCAATAATATATACAGTACTGTATATAGTAGAATACCATTCAGTTTGAAATTGTTACGGTTTGTTATTATTATTATTATTATTATTTTCAATGTTGAAAAACGTTTTGCGGTTTCACTTTATTTTGATGGTCCCTTTAACACATTCTGTTGACTATAAGTAGCGTCGCACCTACATGTCTACTAACTCTCATTAGAGTGTTAGTAGAGTATTAGTAGACTGGTAGGGTTAGGGTTAGAATAAGTTGACATGTAGTTGCAAAGTTACTTATAGTCAGTAGAATGTCTGTTGGAGGAGCATCACAATAAAGAGTTAGTAGATATTAAGCAAACACTCTACTAATACTCTAATGAAAGTTAGTTGACATGTAGTTGCAAAGCTAGTCAACAGAATGTTCAAAAGGGACCATCAAAATAAAGTGTTACCTGTTTTGCTGCTTAATATTTCTGTGGAAACCATGACACATTTTTTCAGGATTATTTGATAAATAGAAAATAGAAAATTCAAAATAACAAAATTTATTTATTTCATCATGTGCCAGTTTTAGTAAATTCGCAATGGATCTATACATTTTGGTTTTGCTAGATTTATTGCAAATAAAAATGACACTTACGCCAAACTTTTTCTTTTACTTAACTAACTCAGAAAAGTGCAGACCTTATATGGCTACAGAATTACTGATGTAGCTGATAAAATATAAACTGTATTACTGAAAATATATAAATTGAATGCAGTGTGAGTTGCTTTGATTAAACAGCATCTGTCAAATATACACTGTTTAAGAAGCAGGAGAAATGCTAAAGTCTTATCGGATTATTATTTTATTTATTTTTGAGGTGTCTAAATAATGTAACTAAACCTCTTTTTAAGATCTGAATTCTGAAGTCTACACAACAGGTATATGATGTTTTATTCTCAGAAACAAATGCAGATGTATCTCAAAATAAATGTGTTACTTTCCATAAATCAAGATAATTGTTTTTTCTAACCTGTGGAGAGAAATAAATTCCCTTCACAAGCAATAACCTCAGGAAACAGGCTTCCCATATACAGTCTGCAATCTGTCATATATTTGTGTGTGGTGTACCAAAAAAAGAAGAAAAAAAAAATAGAAAGAAAGAAAACCAATCTAAATCTAAATTGTAATTACCCATTAATTTCTTTGAGGATAATGAAGACAGATATCCTATAAGGATTTTGGCTGTTTGTTCAAAAGTTGAAATATGATGAATTATGTTATTTCAACTATTTTAATAACTATGAATTACTTCATTTAGAAATGTGTTTTTATGAAATAGGACTTGATCACCAGAACACCTCATAAAAACTTGATCGTCTAGATGTAGCATTTTATTGGAGTAGTTTTATTGGAAGAAAGGCATTTTCTGAGATTGAATTGTCTTGTTTACAATTTAATTTTTTATTGATTTGAAATTTAATTTCAATGTAATGCCTGCTGCAGACATTCACATTCAAGGGAGTGAGTTTACGTACGTCTCTTTTTAACTCTTATTATCGTACGTATCTTGTTAACAATTAATGCACCCATTATCCACTGACAGATATTTGAAATTGTGGACGATTTATATAAATAGAAAAAAGGTTAATAATAATAATAAATCATAATCACTGCTCAAAAATATAATAATAATTATTATTATTATTTTAATAAATATTACATATTTTTGTTAAGTGAGATTTTAAACCTACGACTTTTCACATCAAAAGCAAGAAATATACCTCTATACCAAACTATATCTCCCTATGGCTAACATATACCATCATCTCTCTGGGGCTTCTTCATAAAGATAAAGATAAAACATGTTACAAATGAATTGCATTTTATATTTGACAAAACTTGACTGTCTAATAGCCCTTGTCCTCGAAAATGCTCCTTTTTAGTCATTCACAAAGCAGAGCTGTCATTTCCACAACCTTCACAACAAATTGTCTAACAAGTTGCATGTTGATTATTAAAGCGAGAATGTGAATAAGAGCGAATAACAAAACTGGCTATTTCCAGAGAGGTGTCTGAGGTGTTTTAAGACTGATCAAAAGCTGCATAGGGCAGTAAAGAGTCTGACAGCCTCCACTGAGCCAAGATGAAAAGACGCTCACCACCAGGGTAAAAATATCACAAAGAACCCAAAGACGGCCAATTTTTCTCCTCTCGATTCAGCCTGACATGCACACCTGTCTGTGCTGGTTTGTGGGTGTGAACCCTTACAAGCTGCACACTTCACACATACACAGACGGATCCTTGTTCTGCTTCACTATGGCAACTGGTGACAGAAGAGAACAATGAATGATGGAGGCAGGGACGCTGTGAATGAAGAAGGATGACAAACTTAATTGTGTATGAGCGGCTACCAGTGAACCATCATGAGCTGATAAACAGAACCAAAGACGACATATCTGAAGGCAACATTATGAATCATCCATCTCAGAGTATAATTGTTTATAATGTGTCATTTCACTCATGGCTGAACACTTTTTAAGCTGTATCTACAACATATTCAAATCATTTTCAAAGAATCACACACACACACACACACACACACACACACACACACACACACACACACAAAAAAATAATAATAATAAAAAAAAAATAGCAAATAATATTGAACGATGTCTGTTTACTACAGTATACATGCTGGTGCCGGTGCCAAGTTCTACCACAAACATGTATGTAACATTGTTATATAACATTTATTTTTTTAATTCAAATACATATTTCTTTAATATACAATTAATAATTCAGTATGTCATGCTGCTGTGCATTTTGTCAGTTTTGACAGCAATGTTTTTCATTTCGCTTAAGGCGAAAACACAAGTGAATTATAGTCTGCCCGGCTTATATTAAGACCAGGGAAGCAGAGCAGAATTTGAGGTTTTCATATTACTTAGGGTACGTTTACACGACTATGTATTATAAATGGAAAAGGTTTTATTTATATATACAGATGACAACGTTGTCAAAACGATCCCTGTTCACATGGATCAACGAAAACTACTAAAAACGCTGTATTATCATGCCAGGCCAGTAGTTGGCGATGTCACTTTGTAAAGAAGCACTACGCGCCTACAGACTGAACACGTAAGACGCATACGCATGACGTCACTGTTTTCACAAATTCACGTTTTTTGAAGTTTACACAGAGATGATATTGATAAGGGTATAGTTAAAAAAAAAAAATATATATATATATATAAAACTTGCAGTTTGAATACTGTTCTCAAAAGTTTGTTTTTTCAGGACCCCAAACCGACGTTGCCGTGTACATGAACAGCCAAAACGCATATAAAGTTTTCAGTTTTTTGTTGAAAACTGTGTCATGTAAACTGCCCCTCAAAATTAGGCCTATTTTAAGATGTTATGTTGATGTATGACTCAGAGTTCAGTGATTGGCTGATTATTGAAGTCAGTGTAAAACGGAGGTAACTAGGCAGCAATCGATACAGCACTGCACCTGCTGCTCCTCACTGACAGAACAACTACATCAATCTTTGAGGAGAAAAACCTTCTCTCGTCCTTTTGAAACATAAAAACTGACGTACACATAAATAACAGTGCTAATAAATCAGAATGAGGATGTGCACTGGGATTCGAAATAGAACATTTTCAGAGTGCAGAGATTTTCCTTACACATTTCTCCTTTTTATGTAATAGTATTGTACAAAAGGTAGCATATGAATCAATGCATGCAATCAAGAGTGGATGTATAAATTCACATTAAAATCTGCCATTATTTACTATTTCCTTTTCTGCATGCTTTTTAATATAATGAAAGTGAAGAAATGCTGGAGCTTTCAAAATGACAAAAATGACAAAAAAAACACCACAAGAGCATCATAAAAGGATTCATTAAAACTTGTGCACTATATTCCAAGTTTTCTGAAGCAGAAATAGACTGATATCCTGAGCTCTCATTTGGCACGTTTAAAAAGAGTAGGTGATTTGTGAACAAATCGTTCTTTTGAATTTAATATGTTCAATGAATCAATTGATCCAATACACAAAACCAACCAGAATGATTGAAGAAAAATCTCACTTAATGGTCAAATTGCAGTGATTAATAGCTCACTACTGTCAGTGAATAACTACTATAATGTAGCTTGAGAGGACTTGAAATATAGTGTGACTACTTTTATGATTTTATTGTGTTTTTTTTTTTTTTTATTGTTGGTTAAAACTAAAGGGTTTATGTCCCATTATGAGATGCCAGTCTTAAGAATTTCATATTTGTGGATTTTAAATATTCAAGACTTTAAACTAACCAAACAGAGCACTTTACTGTCAAATGAAGCTGTTCCTTTGCATTTTCCTCTATTACATTCAATTAAAATGACAAACAACTGAATGTCTTAAAGTTTTTTGCAGAGCAAAAGTTCACAGACCAATAGTCTAATTTTGAAAAAAGAGAGAGGATTTGGAAAATAAAAAGTTCACATTTCAATTGCTGCCACCACTTGATGTAGCATTGCATGAAAAGGAGATTCAAGCTGTTCCCTTTTGAGGGAACTCACGCTGCTTCGTATGACAACACTTTGGGGAACGCCTTCAGTGTGACTGCGTCTGAAGCATGTGTGCAACTAGTCCAATCCTGATTGGTGCTGTGTCACCTTGTGACGTGTGACGGCATAAAGTGGAAACTACAAAGGGAGGCCGGCAACACTGCAATGTCAGTTTTTGCTCTTTAGCAAGTGCTCTGTGTTGAACTGTTTGTCCTATTTGGTGTTGTTTGTCCCGTAGGAACTTGAAATGTTATAAGCACAGCTGAAAGAGGGTGTCTTCCTGCCCGCGTTAAAACTTCGAGAGGTGACACACGATCTGGTATCACAAGAGATGACCCACGTGGGGCCGGATTCCATGGTGCAGACTTAGCTGAGGCTTTGTCGGTGACCCCTAGTGGAAAGAACATTGTAAATGCAACAAAAACCCAGGCCAAACATGCATGAAAACTTCCATTACTCATTTTAATTATACTAATGTCTAATTAAAACGTCTACAAATGTATAAAATTGATCAGTTATTAGGTACAACCCACAGAGATCATAGGTTCAGAGGTGAACCATTGAAATTTCGAAACGTTTCGAAACAGTTATGACGTAATGAAGCCTTGTTTACTGAAATCACGTGACTCTGGCAGTTTGATACAAGCTCCGAACCATTGATTCGGAACAAAAGATTTGTAAAGGTTTCGAAGCTTCATGAAGCAGTGTTTTGAAATTGCCATCACTACCAATCAGGACTGGACTAGTTGCACACATGCTTCAGATGCAGTCACGCTGAAGGCGTTCCCCAAAGTGTCATCATATGACAAAGCAACTCGTTCCCTTCTAAGGGAACAAGGGCTACAGTCGTAACCCGAGACCTTTATCATCATCATTGTTTTTCATATGAAAGTAATATGCAATTAATTTATGCAAGTAAAATGAATGTATTTTGTTTGAAAACATTTAATTTCATATTGATGATGTTTTGTTATATATATATATCTGAAATATGCAGGGAAAGAAATGCTACATGAACATTTGATATGAAGGCTTTCATACAATGCAACTGTCACATGAACTCAGTATCTTGTCACTGCAGAGGCAGTGGTTGAAATTAGTTGCCTGGAGCTCAATACCATTCAGAGAGCTGCATTAAGTCTTAATGATTCCCATGCTTCCTGTAGCCTCTGCTCTGAGCAAAAAAAAAAAAAAAAGGAAAAAAAAAAGGAAGGATTCAATGGACAACTGCTAAGAGCCCACGGGCTCACAATAGTGAATAGGCACTCTGGACAGGAGCACCTAATACAAAATAAGATAACAAACCCAAACAAATGCATACCCACTTAAATTTATAGATGTCCATGGCTTCTTTATTCAGTCTACTTACTCACAAACTCACATGCACCAATAACAAACCATTCCTGTCCTGCCCTGATATTCTGAATGTCAACTTTCACTACTTTTTTTTTTTCTCTACTCTAACGTTCTCCAACCAAAACATTCTTATCACATGCCAATTTTTTAATTGAAAAAATGTAATTTCATATTTAGAAATTGAAAGATGTAACAGACAGAAGTGCTAAGCTTTAAAAAAAAAAAAAAAATATATATATATATATATATATATATATATATATATATATATATATATTATATAATATTTGTATAGATGTCAAAATAAATGATCTACCTGTAAACACATATCTCTCCATACAGGTAAAATTAATTTCACGTGTAAAAAAAAAATATCATGCATGTTAGTGAATGTATAAAACCAATGTATGAATTAAGATGGTTCGGGGTAAGTTGTGTAACTAACTGATAGTAAATTGTGCCTCCTAATGCAAACAAACAAATAAGCACACTTCTAAAATTACAAATACTATTACAATATGTTAATATCCAAATAATCAGCATAAATCTGTTTATTGTAAAAAAAATAGCTGTGGAACAATCAATATTCAGTTAGTAATTTTGTTTTTATGATAAATAAACTGTTATTGTTTCTGCAAACCACTTTCAGTTTATAAGAACTACAACAGATGTTACCTGTCTCATGTACACTGGAAAAAAGGCCACTCCCAAAATAAGCAAAACAAATTTAATACAAGATATTTTTGCTTGTAATAAGCAAAAAAATCTGCCAATGGAACAAGTGAAAATTCTCTTGGTAAGATTTCTTGAAATAAGACATTATATTTAAGCCTTACAAGATATGAGTGATCTTGAAATTAGCTGGGAAAACTAATTTTTAGCTATATTTTACTAGTATTGTGATGTTTTGTGTCTCATAATAAGCTTGTCATGCTCAAAAATAGTATTTTCCCCTCAAAAGTAGAATTTTTTTTATAGTCATCCTGTTTGTTTCAAGTGTATTTAACTAATTTTTAGTTCTATAATTGTTACACTGTTCTAGATTTAAGTCACCACCAACTTGATATAAGATTGGAACCTGGCATTTTGAGACAAAATGTCTTGAAGTTAGCATTCCTGACTCGTATTAGGCAGTGCTCTTTTGCCATAATAAGCCATAATTTACCATCCTGTCATCATCTCAAGTGTATTTACCTTATTGTAAGCTCAAGAAAAGTAATACTGTTCTAGATTCAAGACATTTTACCTTCTAGAGTCAAGACTTTAACTACTGTTTACTAGACAGAAAAAGTGAAAAATATACTTGCATTTAACCTTTTTTTTAATTTTTATTTAAACAGCAAAAAGTCCCAGAGTACTGCATAAAAGGGAAACAGCTTCATTTTTCTCAACATTTTGGCTCACAGTATTTATGGAACTGCAATATGAAAACACAGTAGAACATTTTATAGATTATAAATGTAAGATCCATTAACCCTACTCCCACACCTAAACATACCCATTTTATAGACAATATTAAAAGGATAAAAAGTAATGGACATATGTGTAGGGAAATGGCAGTTTTATTAACAATATAATAGCATTAAAAGATAGTTTGCACCACTAATCCTACCCCTAAACCTAACCATTTCTTAAAACTACGTAACTACAATTATAAAAAAAAAACAACAGACATAACGTTACACGTTTAATCACAATAATTTATTTAGTGAGAACATGTCAAAACCGGTACCAAAAGTCGTTCACATGACGATGTGTCGCAGTCCTCTCTGGCAGTATAATAGTTGTGTATGAGGTAACGTTACAGAGCAGAATTTAAGTTATTAATCCATGAAAATGTTAATCCGGTTTCGGTTCGCGGTTCGCTCTGTGAAGGCGCGCGCGCTTCTCCATTTCAAAATGTAGTACACCAACTTAAACACGGCATGTCGCAATCTGTGACGAAGCATGCGAGAGCCAATGAGCGTTTGATATCACTGCCGTAAAACATGTCGTAACGCTTCGGGCGCAATTTTTGAATTTGAATTCACCACGTGCGCGGATGCCGGGATTTAACGTTTACGTTCTCTGCTGAGAGAAATGATGAAGATCACTGGATTCTAAAGATTTGGATTACACCAAGCTAATAAAATTGATGTCTTTTGTGAATTTATGTTGTGTTTTAGTGTATTATGGGTATATAGGAGAAAACGCCTTTTGTGTCTCACGGTAAATAAACCAAATTACAAAATGGTTAAACGATTAAAGAAGGTATTTTGAAGGTTTTAAAGTGTATTCTTGTTTAACACCATGTAGGCTAATCCTCCAAAACGAGTTTGCAGCAGAAGGCACGAACAGAGCTAAATGTTATTATTTATGAGTAACATTAAACTATTAATAAATGTGACTGAACATTTTATTGATAAGACAATTGAATGCAATAGAGTCAAAACATTAATGCCACAATATTAATATGCATAAGTTAAATAGGAATACGTACAAATGTGTATGTCGGTAAAGTTGTTTATACGTAAATAAATAACGTTTTTTTTGCTGTCAATGCTTAAATATTATACGTACTCACTGTAGGCTACTCTGCATTGTGAGTTGTTGTGAGTTGGGCATGTTGACCTGCAGTTTTCAATAAAGCAGATTTGTTGTCTTAATTCAAGTAAAGTCTGGTTCTTGAAACAAGACGATTCGTCTTTTACAAATAACACAGCAGCTTAAAAGCCTTATGACATGTCAAAAAAGCTTGTTTCATCTGAGATATGACTCAAAACAAGATATTTTCAAGACAGTTTCACTTAACAAGATATTCAAGATGCACTGTCTAAAAACAAGCTCCTTTATCTCACTTAAATCTTGGTCTTTAGGTGATTTTGTCTTATATTAAGTGTGATGAGATATTTTGACTAGAAATTAGAAAAATATACTTGGCAAGATTTTGAGTTTTTGCAGTGTATGTATTAATGTATTACAAAATAGCATAGTTTATGTTAAAACTATGTGTAATCCAAATGGATGGAAATTTTATAGGCAATTCAAATACATAAATCTTCAATTTAGGTCTAAACATTTTCAAGATATGTTTCGGGACCAAATTTTCAAGGAGAAATCATTTTTCTATGGATATACAGTATGTGTGTGCATGCTTTCTTTTCGATCTCATCATCATTTGTCATTGTTCAGTGCCTGAAGGACAACTAAGTAGTAAAATTTGGCACAGCTTACCCCACTCTCCCTTAATTTATTACAATATTATTATAATGTCAATGGATTGTTGTCAGTATGATGAAGCCTCATTCCTTCAGACAGGTGTTATCGCTGTGCCAAAGACAATGCGCTCCCGTACAGCAGGGCTCAAAGCTATTTTTTTCCCTCATTCTATTTTAATGTCACATTTTTTAGACAAAATCCTCTTTTCTGTTCACAGCCGCAACTCTTTGTTCTTGTTTCCAGTCTTAGAAAACCTCCTTCAGCAACTTCTTTATGAACTTCTGGTTTATTATGGTTGAGGTGCCGTCCACTGGCACTTTGGCCTTCAAGGCACCCACAAATTAAAGAAAGCCAGAGAGAATTCATATCCTCGGCTATAGCAGGAGACTAGGGTCCAGGAAAAGTTTTGACTTTATAAATATCCAGAGCCATAGGAGATTGGCAGCTTTTTTCATAGTTTTGGATTCACTCAATATGGTAATATATCTTCTGCTGTGCTTTTGCCTGCCAGTCACAATCAAGTTACATTCCAAATTGCACCTCTTCAACTTCTGGAAGTGTGTGATTTGATTAAGAGCGGCAATCCATCACTACCATTGCCAAAGTGGTTTATTCTTGCAAATACGCATTCAAACTTTGAATGAAAGTTAAGAATGATGAAGTGTCTCACTAGATGTGGCCCGAAAGGACGTTTCCCTTAAGCTTATGATAGGATACATCCATGGATATCTTCCACCAAGGGCATGACATTTGCATTTGCTGTCAGTTAAACTATATGAATTGTATAAAGATTTCCTGACTTAAAGTTCTGCTACTGATTGTGAAAATCGTTTGTTTAGGTGATTTTCAGTGACATTTGAGGCACAATTCTTTTTTTTTCTTTTTTTTTTTTTTTTAAAGAACTATCTAACATAAAAAAATATCTAGAGTAGCTAGTTTTGAACACATTAAATGTCTGTTCACATTATAATTTTGGACTGTCACACCTCAGATATCTTGGCCTTTTTGATTGTATCCAATTTTTACATATTCCTTTTAATTGATAATTGATTATTTTTAATTGACTTGATAATTGAATATAATTGCAGTTATGATATTATATTTACAAATTTTCACACAACTCTGTTACAGGAATGTTCTTGTTTTTATTTTATTTATTAAATTCCAACAGGACAATGATGCCAAGCTTTCCTCAAATTCCACCAAGGCTTGGTTGCAGAAGAAGTCCAGGAAGTTTCTACAGTGGCCATCACAGTCACCTGACTTGAACCCCATAGAAAATATCTGGTGGTATTTGAAGAAGGTGGTTGCAGCAGACAAAACCAAGAATATTACTGAACTTGAGGCCATTGGTCATGAGGAATGGGCTCAGATTCCTCAGAAATGCTGACAGAAGCTGGTGTCTGGTTATACATCTCGTTTGCAGCAGGTCATAACAGCAAAAGGGTGTTCTACTAAGTAGCCTACTAAAGATGCTTGCCATGAAGGGGTTGAATAATTTTGAGACTGCAAAAGTCATTAAAAGTTGCATCTTCAGTTGAATTTGGGGAAACCACTTGACACATTTGTTGTGTTGAGCTATTTCAGTTACTTTTGTTTGATTTGTTCATTGCAAACAGCTGAAAGTCTGTACATTTTGCCTCTAAACATGATCAGCAAAGGGGGTTGACTAATTTCGATTACAACTGTATATTGTCAGTGTTATGTTATGTTTTCCTGTGTTTTGTGCATGTTTCCTTTGTTCCAGTTTTCCCGCCTGTTTGATTCCCGTATTTGTGTCCTTAGTTACTGAAAGTTGCACCTATTCTGAGTTACAATGACGATCTCCCTGTGTATTTATAAAGCCTGTGTTTCAGTTGCTCTTTGTCTGTTCTCATCATTAGTTGTTCTGGGCTGCGTTTCCCGATAACGTTGTCTCTTAGCGCGCTACCTTAGACTCTTAAGGTATAACTTAACTAAAGGTATACCATTTCTAGGCGTGTTCCCCGAACCATACCTTAGGAAGCTGCTTAAGATATACCTTCTTACATGTGACGTTACACGGTGCTGTCCGTGGCGATGGTGCTGAATTGGTTAATATCGATGGCTCGAGAATCAATTATTCTCTCTCACTGCATTATGTGAGAAAGCCGTGTTCTTTATAAAAGAAGCACTTCAGAAATTGTTGAAATTGCATTTATTAGGACTCAAGGGATTTTATAAAAAATAATCCAAACTATACTAGCCTATAATAGCCTAGCCTACACATTTAAAAATTGTATCATATATTGCTGCCATAATAACCATTTCAAATTTTTACATGCTTTCTTCTCTTTCCCATTTTTGTTCGCTGATGTGGAGCTGCGATGAAATAGTGTTCTTGTAAATAATTTCCAGCAGTTCAGTAATAAAAGTGTACATCTTACGTACGGTGTTCGGCAGTGATCAAAAAGGATTTAAACAGTGAATTTTGAATCTCTTCTTGTAAACTCAGAGATGTGGATTCAGACGGCAATTAAATTACCACACGACCTGTTTGTCAAAAAACAGTAGGCCTAGGTATTAATTTGGCCAGGGATTTTTTCGCGGGTTGGGAAAAAACACTGACATTATGGATTTGGATGGCAATAAAATCACAGACTTACCCCTGTAAATGTTTAAAATACCGTACGAGCCCATGAGAAACAATTAGCGTCTGAATAGGACGCTATTCAGTAGCCTATGCTTTCACTGGCCTTTAAAAGCACTCCGCAGACGGCGCCGTCTTTTAGAACAACTATTCGCTGTCAGCGAATCGTTTTGAGCAAACTCCCCACCACAATCATTCCCTTTAAATAGACTATTAAGCCTTTAATGGTTTGCCAGCTGATGCACCTTTGGATAATATAATTAAAAATCTAACAACAATCAGTGTAATGACACTTTTATTCTTTGCATGAAAACACTTGAATTCGCCTAATTGAACACTGTCTGGGTGTATTAAAACTTCAGAATTATATTCATATAGACCTGCAACAGTGATAAGGTAAAGCTAAGAGTGGTCCAGACCAACCTTCCGAACGTATGACTTACAGAAGGTATACTTACCTAAGGTTTCAGGGAACACGTATTAACGATATGGTATAGCTTAAGGTGTAACTTAAGAACGACATAGCGTTAAGAAGGTTTCGGGAAACGCAGCCCTGCTATCCGTGTTTTGTTTCTTGGATATTCTGAAGTGTACTTTGAGTTTATTTGAATTAAATAGTTTCAAGTTGTTTTCCGATTTTGCAACACCCCAGCATGATAGATTTAGTTCATGCTAATTTTGCAACCCCAATTTTGTCTATTTAAATTTTAATGTTTATTAGCAGAAAATAAAATCAAAGTTTAAACTAAATGTAGACGTGTATGTAGCCTGATTAGTTTTATTATTCCACATACACTAATTTTTTGAGAGTTCAGTAAGCGTATGGTTGTATGGTTCAGAAGAAAATTGTGTGTATTGATTTAACATTTTAATTCTGTTTCAAGACAGAGCTTGCTGTTTTTCCTACTCTATTACTCTTCTGTCTCAGCCTATAAATGATACAGAAGGACGGAGTGTAATTTAGCCTTAGTCTACTAGTAGTGGCATATGCTAAAAGCTGTTTTACATTATGCGGTAAGACACAAAACAGTCCTCATCTATCCAAGCCAATGGTCGTGCTCTCAAACCAAAGCTTTTCTTTCACAGAATAACAATTACTCTTCATCCTCCAGAGAGAGGGCCGCAAAAATGGAAAAGAGTTGGAGCAATTTGCAGAGGGTTTGGACTGATCTCATCTTCAGCCACTTCTGGAAGGAAAAGGAAGCTTTTAAATTATGTAAATGCTATGAAACTTAAGAGAACATTGGCTAGAAATGAGAGTTAAAGAGAACAGCCCAGCGATATAAAGAGAAATGCGATATGAATATATTCCAAGTAATAGGCTAATATTCATACCCACTGTAATAATCCACTAACTCTAAAAAGGGAAACAAGAATCTAGTTGTTGAAGGCAGAATGAAGTGTGACCACTTGACTTTCTATCAATTTAAGCAGTTAAACTAGGAAATTAAAGGAGGCCAAGAACAGAAAAAAGAACCCTAGTCCTTCAGCTCTGCCAAGATAACATGCATTGATGTTGACTAATGAGTTTCTGCATTTTAGAAATGAAATCTTTTCAGAGTCTGATAGCCCTCATGCCATGAAGAGATAAAGGCCTTTGCCACAAGTGGCTGTTACACACTGCATGCTGATATGCAATGAGAAAAGCAGAGATAAAGGTGCCACTATAGAAAGCTTTGTAATGATATTTATTAGAAAGACAGAATTATCAAACAAGTCTACTTTGCTAAGGTTTGAACACAAAATATGATTCATAATTCTCATTGTGGGATATCTGTGGAAATTTAAATGCAGATTGTTTTCTCTCTCTTTTTTTTTTTTAATGACTTATTTTTCAAATTAACCAAAGTAATTATTCCTTTGAATAGAAAGTAAATAGTAAGAATAGAAGATTGGATTTTATACACAAAAATGATTGAGGGCAGACTAAGACATAGCCACATGAAAATGTTTGCTCTTTTCTACATTTTAATATTTTAGTTTGTTTAATTTATTATTAAGTGTAAACATTATTTACATTATTAGAGCTTTATGTTTCTTCTTGTTTTATGAGCTTTATTTGTCTCTTAAAGTTTCTACATATAACAGCACTCTATTTTTCAGAGTATAAAAGGGGTTTTATACATGAAAATATTAAACTGGGTGTCCATTGAATCAAATAAGTATGAGACCATGCCAATCCAAAAAATAAATAAAGTGGGGTGGTGGTGAATCTTATAGCATTACCAATATGTGTTGGTAATATTTTAACCTTTTGACCTCACATAAAATGTTGTGCATCCAGCACACATCAGTTAAATACATTAGGTTTCTCCATCTGAGATTGAATCACATGCATTCATAAATGTGACGGCTTACATAAGAGTATCACCACATGCCGGAGAACTGCTCACAAAATACAAGAGAGGCAGATGGGAGGAAAAACACCTTATGTGAACCATTAGCTTTTGCCTCTGAGAGAAGGAATCCTTTGGCTAGAGCAAATTAATCATTGTGCAATGAACTCCACAACATTATCTACAGTGAAGTGCCATTTCCATTCACAGCAGTGCTGAACAAGCTTCCGGCCCCCCTCCCGCTGCCTTATCGTCCTTATGGGCCCACATTTACCCATCCAGGCATCACTGTCCTCAGAAAGCAGGGAGACGCGGGGAATGACACTTGGGTCTCAGAGGAGGAGATTTGAGATTGGTGATGTGGCATTTGTTCAGCTGGCTGAAACGGATGAGAAATCCCTCATTAGTAGTTTGCAAATTTGTCTTGGCTCACAATTTTAGTGTCACAGACACTAAAATTTGTTAAATAACCTGAATTAACCTTGATTAAAAGATTATCACTTCCAGCATTGTGCAGTAGCTTCACCTCAAACACTCAATTTACATTTCTCAGTGGTGAGGTGGCAGATTCTTTGTTTATAAAAGCATGTAGCTTTTCAATAGCAAAGCTTTTTTATTAAGTAGCAGGGTAGCATTGACACAAGCTATTTGTTTTGTTTTCGCTAACAATATACAACATACCATATGAATATATATTCTGTCAGCTTCTTAGAATCACAACTATAGCGAAGCCCGAATCATGAATGAATCAATATTGTAAGTCAGCTCTATTTAAAGAATTGATTAACAAATCGGTCTGAATCTTTCAGTTAGCTCAGTCACACACTGAATCAATTGGAGTGCTTTCTCACTCCATAAAACACAGACATGAAATTTTATTAGGTTCAACACCAGCAGCTTGTGAACAGCTCTGTAATGCAGGTGAAGACATGTTAAAACAGTGTGCAAAAACAGTAGTAGTACCAAAAAAGTGTCATGGCATTTCCATGGCTTCTTTGTGGCATTTCCATGGTATTCTTTAAAGTACCTTGGAGTACCATGTGAATATCATGGTACATGAATGGGGGTGGCACAGTGGCTAAGTGGGTAGCACTGTCACCTCACAGCAAGAAGGTCCCCAGTTCAAACCCTGGCTGAGAGTTTCTGTGTGGAGTTTGCAAATTAGTGGGAATAAGGCTAGGAAGATGGATGGATGGATCATGGTACATGTACAGTATATGGTAATAATTTAGTACCAAGAAATAGCTAAGGTATACCTAAAGCAGAATCCTGCACGCGGGCGACGGGTGAACCGCTAATATTTGATGTAACAGGTGAAATATTAACGTGGTCATTTGCGGTGCGGGTGTGGTTCAGGAATCAATAGGCACAGGCAGACTGCGGGTCCAATAGCCAAGACTATTTTGACTCAATTCGGTACCTACTGATAGGCAGCTGATTTCAAACGGTCCTGTGCTTATTTGTATTCAAGCTCTTCAGTCTTACAAACGTCTAAATAACATTTCTAATTGCAACGCGATTTGCAGCGCTGAGCACAGTGTTTCCACGTGATTGATAGATTCAGTCATTAAGGGAGTGTTCTTTGTTAGCTTTCTGTATATAATCTATTTGCAATTTTAATAAAAGTTTTATCTTTCATGCTGCTAAGAGGATCAACAGCCACGTATACACTGCAGTTTCAGGAGAGACAATCGGCTAAAATATTCCCGATATTATATGAGAGTAAAGGCTCATATTGTAACGTATGCTGTGTCCTGTGTTCTCTGTGACCTAGTTTTACTGTCTGGTTAATTAGTCATTATTTTCACCTGTTGTTTCATCAATTATCCCATTAGTTCCATTTGTTTACTCTATGTATTTATACCCTGGGTTCTCCCTCATTCTCTGTTTGTTCTTGTCAATGTTAAGTTGTGTTTATATTAGTTTCCTGTTTGATCTCCAGAGTGTTGTCATTAAAGACATTTATACTTAATCGTCTTCATGCGTGTACGCAACCAACTCATGACAGAAGAACAAACCAAACCGAAAATAGACTTTCCGGCTGTCCAGCTTTTATGCCTCAAGCAGGAGCAGCAATCCCTTGAGAGCCACACCAGAGGATTTCTAGATCTGGCGTGCCTCACCAACTTCCTGGACGATCGCTGTGCATCCTCTTCCATGTAAGCTTGAACGCAGAAATGAAGGCACACCTGCCCGGTGTGGGTCCTTTGGGGAATTTGCCATCTGCCATCACCCAGTTGCAAGGTAGATGAACCTGAGCCCATCGCAGACGGAGGAATTCAGCCTGCTGCAAGGAATGAGCTGGAGCCGATGAAATAGACAGAGCTTAACATTGCCTCAGAGCCAGAGCCTCGACAATTGTCTGACCAGGTGTGTGAGCCGGCAACACTGTGCACCGCTGTAGGAGTCCTCGTTGAGTACGAGGGAATGGAGTGGAGCCCCGCCCACACTCCCGCCACAAAAGGTGGAATGTGTCTGGATTATTTATTTTGTTTTAATGAGGACTGTGTTGAAGAGGAAGATTCCCTACCCCTGCTGATCCTACCCAGCCCTGAATCTCCAGTCTACCTGCTGGTTCCGTCCAGTCCTAGTTCTCCTGTGTCTCCGATGGTTCCATACAGCAATGGTTCTCCAGTACTTCCAGTATGCCCTCCCTCTCCTGCCTCCTCTTCAGATCTCTGTCAGTAACTCTACCCAGTCACTGCTGTCTCTGTCAGTCCCTCTGTTCCTTCTCCACCATCCCTCTGTGGTGTGGATCCATCTCGGGCCAGCTGTATAACAGCACCGTCTGGATCCCCTGGCTCAGCCTCCAGCCACTGATCCAGTCACTCCACTTCGGCCCGTCGTCCAGACTCCTCCGCCCTGGTTCCTTCATCCTGTGGGGCATCATCTTGGCTGGACTCTGGATTTCCACCAGACTCCTGCTCCTGGCTTCCCCCTGGCTCCTCCCACCCTCCACTCCCCCATGGACTGACTACATTGCCCTGGACTGTGTTGTTTTTTTCCTGGTTTTTCCACGCCCTCCTCCAGACCCCTCTCCCTGCCTTCTCAGTTAGACTATTTACGGCATGAGGACACGCCGAGGGGCGTATTGTAACGTGTATGCTGTGTCCAGTGTTCCCTGTGACCTAGTTTCGCTGTCTGGTTAATTAGACATTATTTTTACCTGTCACTTAATAAATTATCTCATTAGTTCCCTTTGTTTGCTCTGTGTATTTATACCCTGTGTTCTCCCTCATTCTCTGTTGGTTTTCGTCAATGTTAAGTTGTGTTTGTGTTAGTTTTCTATTTGAACTCCAGAGTTTTGTCATTAAAGACATTTATAACTAATCTCCTTCGTCTTAGTGCATGTACGCAACTAACTTGTGACACATATTTGGCTATGTTCTTTTAATTTATAGACATTTAAGCATATAGCCTATTGTGTGTAATTATACACAATTATACACACTGTATAGGCAGATTGTTCACATGATGTAGGCAAACGTTTTGTATTGTTTACAGGTTCTCTTTTTTTTCTTTTTTTTTGTTGGGCTGCTTGTCTATTTTTCTTAAATGCATAAACTCAGAATGCATAATGGTGGTTTGATTGCTTGTTACATGATAAAGTAAATAATTTTAGTCTACATGATGTAGTAGATTTAAAGTGGGTGCAGTTCGGGTCACGGTCTTTGCCAATTTGGTCGGGTATGGATTTAAATTAGTACTGCTGTTGGATAACAGGATGGGTGTTCTCTTAACTACTGTGGGTGCGGGTTTACCAAACAGCACCCTTGCAGGAATCTTAAATGTAAATCTTAAATCAATATCTTAAATCATTAAATGTAGTCATGCAATGCTGATGTTGTTAACATTAACAATTTGAGAACAAAGTATAATTTGCACGGTTTGACGTGATATAAGCAAGCGTTAGATTTAATCAGCGCGATTTACTGCAATGCTTGTTTCCCCTTAACATTAGTTGGTCAGAACAAAAGTGGATGTTACTTGTTCAGACGACATTTTCCGGTGAAAATTATGTTGGTCATACTTCCAAAAAGTAGAATCTGTGATTGCAAATGACAGTATCCACACCACCAGCGCAGTGATTGACAGCCGCACATTCTCCTCACAACATTGGATTCATCCACGCTGTGCCATGCCGAGGCACAACGCATGTAAAGTTGATAATTCCGCGAATAACTGCAATTGCAGATTTCGAACAGAGATGGCGACAAGAGGAAAAACTGCGGACTGCAGCTTTAAAGAGAAATAACTCAAAATAAAAAGGTGGACCCAATTTACATAAATAATAGGTGATAAGACTGATGATATATTGAGCATTACCACTAATACACAAAGACAGAAAAAATATACGTCAATTTCAAAGATGCTTTTAAAAATTATAATGCAAATGCAGTATGATTAACTAGATGACTACATTTAACAAAAGGTACCAAGGGCCAGGTGAAAAAGCCAAAGCATGTGTTATAACTGTAGAGTATTACTAGTACAGAGTTGTCCCAAAGGAGAACTGCCCACAAACGTGTAGCATGCATTAGGGATTCAGTGACTGTCAGAGAGTCTACAGACAGACCCAAGGCTAAACCTCGGCAAAGCATTCACAGAAATAAGACATAGTAAAGAATCAAAAAGCAGCCATGGGCCAATGGGGAAATAAAGGAAGCCGATATGCATGTAGTGAGGTTCAAAGGCTGATGAAAAGGTGCACAGGCGAAATTAGGATATTTTTTTCATTTGCTGGAAACAAGGGATGCAGATGACAGGGAAACCATTCAATGTGGACTGTAGAAAATAGCACAAATGAGCACTTGGAGTGTGTTGAGACCAATAATGTTTTTGAAGGCAGATGGTGTATTTATGGCATTTCCAGATGGGCCTAACTGGACTGTGATAACCAGCCAAACTTTTACTTGATGTCACGAAGACTAAGAATTCTGCTCATGACATCTTCTACGCTGGTACTATGAATAAATTGTGTGAACCAAGCAACACACCAACACAAAAAAAGAAGTCATCTGAGGGCACATCATATGAGTAAAACAGCATTTTATGTTGGTGATACCCAAGATTAATTACCCATCTAAAGGGCTTGACGTCTATGCCAAAGACTCATATAAACAAAAGTTATCAGACAATATAGAGCTAAAAGAATAAGCCACTTTCTCTTTAATATCTGGCTTTGATGAAGGCAGCAAAAGAGGTGCTGAACATCATAGAGGACAGATATTGAAAAGACTTCAAGTTCGTTACTATGGAAGTCAACAGTGCTTTTCCAAATTCCTAACTGTTAACACATAATTGATCAGATTTAGAACGCTCTACATAGTCAGCAACTTACAAAAATACTGCTGCACACAGGAGACTCAACTTGCAATTGAGTTCATTTCACTAAGTGCAAATATGTTCTACTTTATACCTCAAAATCTTAGGTGAAAGAATGAAAGTGAACCATTTCTGAAAGCCTGTTTTGAACAGGAAAGAAATTAGTTTTTCCATGCATTATTAGTACAGTACTCTATGTATGTTGCATAACGTTTTGTAACATCACTGATATAGTTTAGCTTGTTCCCCCAAAAAATTAGCTCCACCGTTCTACACCATCTGAGCAAAATGAAGCAATTTAATTAAAGGCAGATATCCAACACTATCTGAGATAAATGAGGCAAGTTGGAGAATTAGTGGAAATCTCGTTAGCAATCAGGGCCATTGTGAGAAACCACGGCCATCTTTTATCACCTGTCAAAACACATAAAGCCAAAGATTAATTTGCATCAAGGGCACAAATGTGGGATGAAACCAAACTGAAAAATCATTAAGCCTTGAACTGCCGAATATTCGGATTTGGCCCAACTCTAAAACTCTCCACTGAGAGTATTTATAGCATATAGAAACTAAGACCTCAAACCAATTTGTACAGTCACTTGGTCGGTTCTGAAATAGACCAGACTTGGCATTAGTCAAACCAAATCTTACCTATCAGACATGACTTTATGAGGGTCATGTCTATTCTTGGTGATAGCACTGTTCTGGCAGGCTAATTTTGAGCTAGCATGGCTCTAAGTTAGTCACAGCCATTAATATTAAAGCTTCTGCCTCTAGGCTGTCAAGAGAAATGACACTGAGAGAAGACACAACACTAATGGAGAGATCACTCTTTGATGCCCTGCAACCTATCTCTTTCTGGCCTTTGATCAAATCCATATACTGCACAAACTACACCTAAAGTTATTTCCATAGCCCATCCAGTAAGAGGGAAAAGGTTGTTTAGTTGCACTCCTGGCTGATGTTGCAATGATGTTCACTTCGCTTGGATACATCCTTTTAAATGACTCTGCCAGTGCAATTTTCTGATGTCGCTCCAAGCAAAACTCGTCTCGCTCGTTTGCCTACAAGAAAGTATTCATCCAAAACAAGCACTGTGTGTGATCACAGAGGATTGGCTTATAAAACATTTTATTTATTTATTTTTACATCAAACTCCAGTGAAATGGCTGCCATGGGGGAGTTTTCTTTTAACAAACTTTCCTCTGCTGCAGTGTTTTAAAATACTTAATACTTTTGCCTTTAGATTTTTTTTTTTTTCCTGCAAAGTTGCAAACACAAGGAAATGAACATGACTATAAAGCTTGCACACTGCTGTTCTCTCCTATTAGCCTTTCACCAATAATTGCTTTACAGCTCATTACAAAACCTGCAGTTGTTCCTATCATTTCTTAATTTTATTGCTCTCTGAATCATGCACACTGCACTCACATTCTCATGGTCTAATAAATTAAATAATCTTTAATCAAATTTATTAAAATTGCATACACAGTATACATGTTTAGGACTTATTTAATTTCAATAAATTGCTACCTGTTGCAAAATTAGTGGATGAAGCAATTAATCCAGGATAATTTTATGATTACATTTACTGTATGCTTTTGGCTTATGCTTTTATTTAATATATATATACACACACACACACACACACATCTATCTATCTATTGTCTGTCTGTCTGTCTTTTCTTATGTATTTATGTGTATCAGTAAGATCGCAATCACTGTTTACTAAATGGCAACTAGATAATTTGATTTTTATATTATAAAACTAATGGATTCTGATTGCAACAGTGACAATAAGTGCACCTGACTTTTTTTTTTTTCTTCTTTTTTTTAAAGTAAAATATTGTTGAAGTAATAGCTCTGTCACATGGATACAGGTTGAATTTTTAAAGTGCGTCAATAGGAAGAATGAGTATTTGGCTTGTCATGAACTCCACAAGTTGCAGAAATCAATGATCTATGTTACCCAGCATGATTTGATAATGTTACAAAGAGCATCTTGAGCTTAATGTGAAAAAAGAAAATGTGACCTTTTTGTGCAAAGCAGTTCAAACACTTAGTATCACAAAATGTATCTTATTATTAACAAGTACATAGTCATAACTTCTCTCTGTTTTAAATTTCCTGGAAATCCTGAAACTTTCTGTTTACTACCGTGTAAAGAAACGTATTTTAAATCCCATTTTTAATGTTGTCTCAGAGTTTTGGACCCCACAGTATATACAATACAAATCGAAATAGTTTTGCTGATATGATAAGCTGAAGTTTGTATTGAGTTCCACATAAACTTCGAGACGAAGCGTGAAATGTCTTACCTGCGCGGCCATAAATGACAGATCCATGATGATTTGCTTATCAGAAGAATAACTAAAGCTTCAGGAAGGTCAGGTAAGCTCGCTTTCTGTGCCGTCTCTGTCCACGGAGGTAACCTATTTACTCCCAAATAACATCGTCGAGGTACAGCCTCCAGGTACATGAATCCTGAACATCTGATGTGCGTCTGCGATCATTTTAGAGACGGATCAACAGCGAGACGAGGATGAGACAGAGCAGAGGAGAAGAAACAAGAAAAGAGAGAGAGAGAGAGAGAGAGAGAGAGAGAGAGAGAGAGAGACCTTGTGTGACGCCAAGCGAACGTCTCGAAAAGATTTTAGACAAAGCTTTTGTAGATGCGCCACATGTATGAGCTCGAAATATTTAGTAAGAAAAGCTCCTTCAAAACCAATTATGTTCGATTTATCGTCACCAAAAATATGACTAGGATTTATTTCTACAGCCTTAAATGGTAGTCAACCAAAAACGTCATTTTACTTATGGATTTTCTAACAGTAAATACATTAGCTAGTCAAATCTATTTAACGGAAAACATATTTTGATAGAGGTAAACGTATAAGCCTTTCTGTTCGTAATGGTGTGCTCAGGCACGAGACTTATGAATATGAAACCAAATGCAGAAAAATCTTTTTATAATTAATACGGCAGTCAGGACGTGTCAAATATTTAATGTATCCGGATCCATATTGTTATGACAAGGCTACCATAAAAATATAATGATTTTTTTTTTATAAATTTTTTTATAAATTTTTTTGCAAATAATCAGCAAGAGGTGAGACTGGAGAAAAACTGGTGCTATTATTAATGACAACAAATTTTGGCACCTTCTAACTTGTTGGCATCCTTCTAACTAATGGTGAAAAAAGCAATATGGGTTAAAAATAAGGTCATTTTAAAAATGAATCCTGTTGGAATGCCATATAATCAAACTGGCTCTCTTCCTGGTTCAAGATTATAGTCAACAACACGTTTGAGGAGCTGGTGGTCTCAAGTCAGAAGCCTACTTGTTGACACATGTATACAATCTGTTAATGGAAGATTATTGAAACGCCACACTCTCTCTGTTTTGTGCATGACAATAATCTGAATTGCAAATGCGAGAGGCATTCAAGTCTGTGAGCATAGTCTGTGAGCACGAATATGCCACCCTCTTGGCAGCTTAATGGGGTTTAGAGGACAGAATCGCTGTACTCTTGGTGAACTTTCGCACATTTGACCACAACATTCAAGATGTACCTAGCATACCTTACGACAATGCATTGATGTGTGATGAACAAACAAACAGATGAGCTGCATTGTGAAAAAGAAGTGTTCTTATTTGCACTGAATTGCTACTGTAGTGTACTTCAAATCTTAAAAGTATAATTTAATATAAATATAATATTAATGAAACAAAAGGCCACTTAATTGTACTTAAAGGGATACTCCACCGATTTTTCATATTAAACTATGTTATTCCCTTAACTAAGATGAGTTGATGCATACCTCTCTCGTCTCAGTGCGTGCACTAAATCGCTCTGTCTTGCGGCGAAACTTTGTTAGCACTTAGCTTAGCCCAGTTCATTCAATATGGGCCAAGCAGAGAAGCTACCAAACACCTCCACGTTTTCCCTATTTAAATACAGTTACTCGCGTAGTGTAACTCGACCTAGGACGGTGACACAAAACAAAACGTTGCGCTTTTCTAAGCGTGTAAAATGGATAACTATATTGTATGGCGGAATACCATAGCAAGTGCTTGTAAGCACTTCGACTTGGCGCAGTAATATCTTCACTCGTGAAAAATCCTCTCACCGGCCCCCGCTCCCTCTAGTGAAGATATTACTGCGCCAAGTCGAAGTGCTTACAAGCACTTGCTATGGTATTCCGCCATACAATATAGTTATCCATTTTACACGCTTAGAAAAGCGCAACGTTTTGTTTTGTGTCAGACAGCTAAAAATTTTCCCCACCTCGTTCTTGGAAATAACATCTGGAATGCCACTCAAAGTCGGACATTCGACCTGTGAACTCAGGGTACATCGATCAACCTCAGCGAGACGCGTCATTTTACGCCACTTCCAAAATGTTGGCTAGTCCTGCTTCTGATGAGCATAAATATAAAAACAAACATTTGACATCAAGTTTATATAAAAATACCTTAGTTTTTGCTTTTCGTCAGCTGATTTCAAAAGCGATTTTATGTTGTTTTTATTCAGTTTCTGCAATAATTGACACAAAAATAATGGTCAACATGTGAACTTGACGTCTGATTGCCTGGAACTCACTGGTCTGAAGTGGGACATTTAATTTGGGATATTCCCACATCCAACCTCATTAGTCATTAGTCTTCCTTTTTGCAAAATAGGACACCCATGATGCACTGGGCATGTTGCCGTCCAAGGCCCTGCCTGTCAACAGTCTGCTATACACTTACCAAGGTCAAATATCGCCTTGCTTTAGTAGGAAATACTTCTTAAACTTTTTTGTCATAATGATGTCGACTTGTAATTGTTCCCGGGTTTGTATTGAAAAAACGTTTGGCGGGAGTGAGTTTCGGTTTCCAGTGAAGGATCCAGCGTGTTGTAGGCAGTGGCTAAAGGCAAAAGAATGTAAATACTGAGAGAATGCCATGACAGAAAATCTGAAAAACCTCCCTGTTTGTAGTCAACATTTCAAACCGGATGACCACAGAAATAGGTCACCTTTTGCATCACCCGGCGGACTTTTGCTGACAAATAAAAGTGAATTTCTCGGTCCAGGTAACACAAAGAAAGAGTAAACATTGTCCATTTACATATACTACGGACGCTGTAGCAATACAAATCGAGTTACACTTTAAAGAGAGTACATTTTTATGACTTTCTTAACACACGTAAGTAAAAAGTGCACTTTGTAATAACATTTATTTTAAAGTACATTTTAAATCATTGTTTGAATAATCTTTTGTAGTGTTTTAAAGAAGTACACTTGTGTTGATTAACATACTAAACCACATGTAGAGTACTTAATTATCATTTTAGGGGAGCCCGGAAATGGTTAAAACGGGAAGACTCCATCAATTCCACCAATCAAAGATAACCAAGGTCAAATCAAGGATAAGGAGTAATCCTATTATCTTTTCAGTTTTTACTCACTTCCTCCCAGATCCTATATGAATGGTTGTCAAGGCTGGAAATAGGCACATGCAGATTTTATAACTGCATGTGATTTTAGAAAACAAATGATTTTAAGAATGGTAAGAATGAAATGATTTTGACCAAAGCTATATTTCGTTTAGTACTTAAACTTTTGCAGATACAAATATTTTAACTTAATATATTAGATTAAATTGTTTTTCCTCAGGCAAAATGTGATACCTTTTTGCTAATACAGCTAGCTAAACAATGGCTGACACATTACACAGTGTTACAACCATGCCCTTACATACAAGAACAATTTCTTTTGAAGTGTTTTACAGAATGTGTGGACATTAGAAAAGAAAGATAGATGGAGGTGTGCCTGCCAGTGTTTTAAAAAAAAAGGAACTGATGAGGAAGAAGGGCAGGTCAGTCAGATCAGTTGCAGAGACAATATTGAAAGCCAATAGTGAGGATTCTGAAACCTCAGACAACGAAAACTTTTGTGCTGTTATTAGCAATCACGACCTGCATCATAACACCGTCATGTTAAAAACATCAATGTATTCACTCATCCATAAACATTATTAGATCCTTCAGCATGACGGAAAGTTTCATAATTCCGCCTACGCCTTTGTTTTTGTTAGAGGTTAGCGACCCTAGCGGCGAAAAAAAATAAAATAAAGTAGCTATAAGTATATGCTTTTAAAGTATAGCCTATTATTTCTATAATATATCATCTTTTTTTTAAGTGAAATATCTTTCAAAGTTAGTAATGTGTAATTATTTTTGCAAGTGCTGTCTGTTACATGTATGTTCTGTTTTGGTTTTGTTTCCTGTTCTCGTTTGCCTGTGTTCTGTGTCCCTTAGTTTCCTTGATTATTCATTTACCTTACACTTGTTCCTAGTTCTGTTCAATATCTCTCCCTGTGTATTTAAACCCTGAATTCTGTCTGTTCCTTGTCCGGTATAATTTATGTTGATGTGGTGTTTGTCTCATCCTGTGTTCCTGAGTTTGTATCTCCAGTGATCTATTTTAAGGAATTATTCTAGTAATTTCCTGTTTGTGTGTGTTTCTTACCACACCAGCCGTGACATTGTCCAGACATTGAATGCATAATAGAACTTGAGCTGATACAGCTGAGCTGAGAGTTTGGAGGCAGAGGGACGCCCACAGCTGTTCTCAGAATAACAGGTCACAGCGCATCAATTATTAATGTAGAATCTGGAAATCCCTTCAGCCATCGATAAAGGTTAGGGCATATTTTCTGGTTAAATGTTTGTCTCATAGCAACAGATCTCTCTGAATGAAGTCTTTGGAGACATTTTTGCTCATAATGTTATCTGAGTGGAAGGGTAGATCTAATGCCATTGCAGGCCTGGAAAATGAACAAGTTTATATTCATTATATCATATTAAATAGATGATTCACCCTCCAGGCATATGTTTGTGATTGGGGTGTAGGTCATATACAGTAGTTTTTGATATGCGTGAAAGCACGATGAAATGAGAGCTTAGACAAATACAAAATTATGTTAAACAGAGGCCTGAGGCTATGGGAATAGCTAGTACCTATTTTTTTTGCGCTATATTTCTAAAACACTTTATACACAGATGTGTATAAATGTGATAGTTCTTTATACACAGACTATCATTCTGCTTTATTATTCATTTTATACATGAGATTTACTTTTCAATTACCCACAGCCCTATTTTGTAAAGTGTAATCCAGACAGTTGACAAAACATATTCACAGCCCATATAACAAAGGCCATTATGATGCTAAGCAGATGATGCATAATTGGGTCGATAAGCTCTTGTCCCCTCTAAACTCTTGAATATATATATCATGCCACTGGTGTTTCTAAATGCTGTGTCGCATTACTCACTTTGAAACTGTCTGAACCTTGTTTATCAGTTACTTTACTATTTTTATGGAACAATTAAAAAAGTTATTTTGCATTATGTTTCTCATAATTTGACATTAAATCTAGCAAATGCAGCTTTGATTCTCATAATATGACTTTAATCCCTCAAATGCCACATTGTTTCTCGTAATTTGACTTTAAGTCTCGCAAATTCGTCTTTGCTTCACGCAATGTGACTTAATTTCTCACAATTGTCATATTATTTCTCATAATTTGATTTTATATCTTGGAAATGTAAATTTGTGTCTTGTAATGTGACCTTGAATCTCACAAACTTTTCTGGTAACATTACCTCACAAATGTGTAAAATCGTTGCGTAAAGTCATAAGTTAATTTTATAGTACATTTCTCAGAAATGTAACTGCTTTTCTTAATGTGGTTTTAAATCTTGCAAATGACAAAATTATTTTTGTTATCATAATGTGACTTTAAATCTCGCAAATTCAACTTTGTTTCTCGCAATGTGACTTTTTTCTTTAACTTTTCTAGTAATGTGATCTCATAATTGCAACTTTATGTCTCAAAATGAGACTTTTGCAATGGTTATGGTCTGTTTTGTCCTCCTGATTGATCCTGTTTGCCTGATTTATGTCTCAAAATTAGACTTTTGCAATGGTTATGGTCTGTTTTGTCCTGTTATAGCATCCTGTTTGCCTAATTTCCTAGATAGTTTCTTTGTTTGTTAATTAGTCCCACACACCTGTCCTGTTTCATCGTGATCACGTTTCCTCATGTTTATAAGCCCCGTGTTTCCTCAGTTCTCCGTCTGGTATTGTTTGTTAAGTGTAGTTGCTATTCTGAATTCTCCTACAGAACATGTTCACG
Organism: Leuciscus idus; assembly: GCA_021554675.1. Lineage (NCBI taxonomy): Eukaryota > Metazoa > Chordata > Actinopteri > Cypriniformes > Leuciscidae > Leuciscus > Leuciscus idus. The sequence continues at coordinate 17,735,886 of CM038638.1, read as the reverse complement.
TTTATTAAAATACTTCACTGAACTTAGATTTTGTATGTGTTAGTCTATGCTACAACTTTATATTGCACAATGTAACTTGACACTTCACAATGTGTGGTTGAATCTAACAACTACTCTACTACTAGCTATTTTTTCCTCATATTTTTTTTTAGACTTGATATCTCCCAGGTACGGTTTAATATTTCACAACTGTGGCTGTAATTTCTCACAATGTGACTATTTCCTATTTTAAAAATATTACAAATTACCTTTTTTATAATAACAAAAGTGGAAATCAGAGTGTCAGAGTAGTTCTTCAGAGTAATACACAAGCTAAAATAAAACTGTGAAACTAAGAAGCACAATAGGCGTTCCCTTATGTCTTTTTCTCTGTTACATACTTTTTTCTGTAATATTTTATTTAGATTTTTTATACTTTTTATCATATTTTATTTAACTTTATTTTTCAGTGCTTTTCCTACAAGGTCTCAGTGATTGTCTATGGCAGATACACTAATCAGATCTGATGGTTCAACCTATTTTTTTTTTATGATCTTCTTTGCATTTTCATTCATTGCTTAAATTGTGCACATTAGAAGGAAGCACCCCATTGAAGCAAGTTTTAGTGTTTATTGATCCCACAGAGTGATCTAAAAAGACGTTCATTTCATACATTTTAAAACACTTTGTACCATCAATATGGTTGAATTTCTTCAGAGTTACTAATTGCAAAGAAAGTTGCAAAACGATGCACTGTAAATCATGAGTTAGAGACCAAAAATGGAAGCAGAAGCAATGTGTTATTGTTTCAAAATGAATAGGATTTCATGGGAGAGACAAGCTCTTCCTTTCCACCAAGAAAACAAACACAGTAAATGCAAATAAAGGTCACGAGTCTGTTACTCCTCCATGGGGCAGATTTTCTGCTCCGGTTGGCTTTTCGTCAAATAATGGAATTCCTTTTCCCTCTACAGTCTGATAACAGCTGCTCCCAGTAAAGTACAGTAATCTATCTCTGTGTGGTTGCATCAACAAAGACGTATGCATTCTTCTGTCGACCTAATTCAGGAGTGTTTCTGTAACTAATGCATGGGAGAAGCCCTGCTTTAATGGAAGTAGGGAAGGAAATGTTGATCGTGGCTGTGTGGTATCAAGCACGCATAGCTGTTGCCTTTTCAAAATTTATTACAGGAAACATTTTATACAAAGCAATTTATATAAAGGGGCCAAGAGACATCCCTCTGCTTTCCTCTCCTTCAATGATTTACTTACAGCCTAGATAAAAACACAACACTAGGCTACCGATGTAGTAAAACAGGAAGAGGCCTCAAGCTAAGATAAATAAATTATGAATTAAATAAAAGATAATGATTCAAATGTTTGGGGCAATTACGAAAAAATAAATTAATACTTTTTATTCAGCATGGACACATTCAATTGATCTAAAGTGACAGTAAATATATTTATAATGTCACAACAACAACAACAACCACAACAACAACAAAATTCAAATAAATGCTGTTATTTTAAACTTTCTATCATCAAATAATGTATTCCACAAAATGATTAGGCAGCAAACTGCTTTCAACATTGATAATAATTAAGAACCATTATTAATATTTGAGCACCAATAATTGGTAATAATTGAGCAAATCAGCATCATATAATGATTTTTGAAGGATCATTTGACATTGAAGATGATGCTGAAAATTTAGCTTTGCCATCACAGGAATAAATTACATTTTAAAATATATAAAAATAGAACACATTTTTTTTATTTTTTTTTTATTGTATTAATATTTCATAATATTACTATTTTTCAGCCTTGGTAAGCATCGTAATTATTCTAAACTTTTGACCGAAAAATTGTTTCGAATCAAACTATTTTATGTTACATTACAGATTACAGATATTTCAGTGATCTGATATTGATATGCTGTTATGTGTTGGTTTTCAGTAGCACTTTTAAATAATAGGAATAATAAAAGCTTTCATTTAAAATAATCTAATACTAAATACTTTGTGCAACTTTGAGGAATTCAGGAAATATGATTTGCTTTAGGTCAAAAATTAACTTATTCACCATTTTCCAGGTAATTGCATTTTTGTCTCTGCACTATTTTCATCTTCAGATTGTTTGAAGATCACATCTCCCTTGAGCTTTAATCAGTTTAACGGGCATCTATCCTTGCTCTTTATCTAATGAAGGTCGGCAGCTCATTGAATATAAACACTCCCCTTACATAAAGCAGATGAGAAGCTGACACTATTGAGTGAATGGTGAGGGCCAAACACATGCAGAGTCTAAATTAATTTTGGGGGTGTTAAAGGTCAGAATGATTTACTCAATATGATCAGAGCTGCTTCACTACAGATTATGTTTCTAGAACACCAATACTGAATCAGTCTGACTATACCGTAGGTTATGCTAATGAAAGTAACTTTTAAGTGTCAGGTCAGGTTTCGTATATCTTTTGTCTAGTTTTGAGACAGGTTTCAAGAAATTTGAATTTCTCTCCATGATATTTCATGATATCCTTTTTGACCCTTTGTGGTCAGAATGGCACCCCTGGTCAATATGATCAAAGATGGCTGTAAAAATAAATCTGCATTGTTTATCCTTTTGATCTTTCAAGTGGGTGGGGAAATCACATTATGAATTAAATGTTCTTCTCCAAAACACTGTTATAGTAAAATATCTCTGAAGTATATTCCTATTCAAATTTACATGTTTTAGCACTCCAGGGTGACTAGGGACATGAAATTGTCTATATGGCTTCTTGTTTCACAGGAGTATAAATATGAGGAAACACAAAGGCCAACTTCCCTTAATCATTCATCACAATGAGTAAAAGCAAATAATATAGTTCTGATGTGCAGAAAAATATTGTTGAGCTTCGTAAAATAGAAAGTGGCTGTAAGAAAATGTAAAGCATTGCAAATTCCCATTTCCACCATCAGGACAATAATTAAGAAGTTCCAATCAACAAAAGATGTTACAAATTTGCCAGGAAGAGGACGTGTGTCTATATTGTCTTAATGCATGGTGAGGAGGAAAGTTTGAGTGGCCAAAGACTCTCCAAGGATCACAGATGGAGAACTGCAGAGATTAGTTGTGTCTTGGGGGTCAGAAAGCCAAAAAAAAAAAAAAAAAAAAAAAAAAAACTCTACATCACCATATGTTGTTTGGGAGGGTTTCAAGAAAGATCCCCCTCGCTCATCCAAAAACAGACTCCAGCTTATTCAGTTGTCAGACACGACTGGACCTTCAAAAGGGATGCTATCTTGGCAAAATGAGGTTGCTAAAGGTATTTAATAAAAGGGTGCCAATAATTATGGCCAATGTGTTCTGGAGAAAAGCATTTAATTAATATTGTGATTTTCCTTTCCTCTTTTTTAATGTAAAATCAAATGGATAAACAATGCAGATTTATTTTCACAGCCATTTTTGTTCATAATTACCAGGGGTGCCAACAATTCTGACCACGACTATATATATATATGTGTGTGTGTGCATATGCATACAGATGAGAGTTTCCCTGATGAGAGTTTGATTATAAACACCAGAATAGCAAATTTAGGCTTATTTCTAATTTCTGGTTTGATGATGTCACGTTATTATGATCATTCAAAGTTTCTATTGATTGTTGCCCTTTCTCTGAAGGATACGATTTTCTCTGGATCTTACTGCACAAGTCCTCAAAAATATTTTTAAAAAGTGAACTATGGAGACAATATACGGAAGTCACATCAGCATCTTTTGAGTTTAAAGCTGAAGTGTGTTTTGCATCACTAGTGGCACCAAAACGGAGTTGCAAACATTTTGAAAACTCCCCTTGTCTGCCATTGGCCGGACATACAAACATGCCCTAAACTCACCCCATTGGTTGAGCCAATGTTACTGTGTCAGTCTGCTCCATCAATTGCTCAAACATCTTATAGTCTCTGCATATTAAACTGGAATATGAGAAAGGGTTTCTCTTTCATTTCCTTTTATAACCATGCAAGTCTTGCCACTTGGATTCTCCATTATGTTTGGTCGGCTCTCTGTATCCATAGCAACAGCAGTGTCTCTGGAATAGAGTTCTTTTGTGAAATGAAATAAAATATTTACATTATATAAATATACATATAAAATATTTTATTTAAAATCGTGTAGTTAAAATGTAATCAAAATAAATACATTTGACCATTTGCATCCCTTTATCTGCATTAGGATTTTGTACATAAATAAGACATCTACAATTATAGTACACACTGTTACAACAAAGACAAAGAGAACAAAGACAACCTTGAGGAGGTTTTCAAAATATGTCTCAGATTTGTCTTACTCACTGTGAGGAATAAATGAGTATGTGCTGGTTCTCATTTTAATGAGAACCTTAATGAGGAAATATCCAGCAAGCTCACCACAGCTGTGTCCCTTTATATGCAATGCCACTGTTTTATGAAACCAAATTGCCAATCTCTATAGCTCTAGAGGTGATACAACCAATGGGAACTGTTCCCAACTTTAAAAAGACACTTTAGAGAAAGTTCTTAAATAAGATTCAGATTAAAATAACTGTAATAATCAAGTTTGAGTCCAGAACAAAATTACCCATTTAGGAAAATCAGCTCTTTTGCTCAATAACTGAAAGCTTTAGTGAGTAAATGCCCCTGTCACAATGTATTATACTTAAATGGCTAATCACACAGTGGCTTGACCTTTAATGCTTCCTTATATTAGATGCATCCAAATGTGAAGTGTCTCACTGACATTTCTTGTGTGATTCGGTTGCATCACATGATGCACCTGATTTCTCATTCGGGCCTCTGGATGAGTTATCAGGGGATGGACCAGTGCCCTCTGACGTGTAAGACTCAACTGGGCTCCCACCCTCAGATGGAGTGACCCAGTCAGAGTATGGTGCAAAGTTAGTGGCGACGCTTGCCCGGGCCGGCGAGAGCATCAGGCTCGAGTGGAATCCTCCGACCTGTCCCGAAAACTCTCGATTAGATGATTGGTATCTGAGCGTACTGCGCAGGCTCTTGGCCAGTTCGCACTCTTGTTCGCACTAGAGGTCCAGGAACGGCATCTCTGGCTAAACCTTGCAGAGATGAGGGAGGTCGACAGTGCACTTTCTGGATGCCCCCATCTCGCAGGGTGGCCTCTTCGGCAACACTGTTCAGGACATTGCCCAGCAGTTCTCAGCAGTGAAGAAGCAGACTGAGGCGATTAAACACATCTTGCCTCTGCACGAATCCCACTAGGACGCAGAGGTCGCGCTCTTGCCTCGGCACAGACAGTTTCTTTGGTTCGCCTTCGAGGGTCAGGCATATCAGTACAAGGTCCTCCCTTTGCCCCTGTCTCCTCACGTCTTCATGAAAGTCGCAGAGGCCGCCCTTTCCCCATTAAGGGAAGTGGGCATTCGGGTTCTCAATTATCTCAACAACTGGCTAATTCTAGCTCTCTCTCTCTCGAGATCTAGTCAAGTCAAGTCACCTTCATTTATATAGCTCTTTTAGCAATATAGACTGTTTCAAAGCAGCTTTACAGTGATAATAGGAAATTAAAGTAACAGAGATTGTTTTGGCTTTACAGCAGTTCTAGAATAAAGTTATTGTCCAGCTAAAGTTAGTTTTGATTGATTCACTTCCGTTGCAATGATCAATAGTTATTAACTTAGGGGCCGCTAACACAAAACTGTTCTAACAGGAAACCCTTAACGCGCTCCGGCCCGCTCATTCGCACAACAACAGTGCCTCGTGGCTCGAGAACACAAACCGTGAAATTATTATTCGCGTTTGAATATATATGTGTGCAGGCGTGTAGTCTTTCTTTACAAATTGGCCTTAAAAATGTATAATACAGAATTATTTATCGCTTCCGCGTAGCCATGTGAACCGTAAATATTTTGACAACCTTTTATCTGTACAGAGGTAAAGGGAAGGAGAAGGAGAAGGGGGCCTTCACAGGGGAGAGACTAGTTGACACTTCAGGACTGCGTTGTCGTGTGTCCAGGCGCAGGTCCTTCATCAGATCTGGATACGGCCTGGATCCGGCGGACTGCGGTAAACCTCAGGATAAACAGAGAGACTAATATTAGCGTAGACGCCATTCTTCTTATGATGTAACGAGTACATCAGGATTTATGGGGAGTGTTCCCGGTTTCGGCTGACTTAATATATGCAGCCTAACATTGAATTATGTGTTATGTGTATGCTAGGTCAAAGAAATGTGTTTTTAGTCTAGATTTAAACTGACAGAGTGTGTCTGCTTCCCAGACAATGTAAGACTGTTCTAGAGTTTTGGTGCTAAATAGGAAAAGGATCTACCGCCAGCAGTCGATGTTGATAGGTATTATCAACTGGCTGGAATTTTTAGATCGCAATAGACGTGAGGGACTATAATGCGTTAAGAGCTTGCTCAACTGGGGAGCTAAACCATTTAGTTCTTTGTAATTAATCAGCAATATTTAAATATTTATATGATGTTTAATAGAGATCTATTGTGTGCACACAGGAACCTGGTGATCAAACACCTCAGCCGATTGGGACTTCAGGTCAGCTGGGAAATAGCAAGCTCTTGTTGGAATTGGGCGCGTCTCACAAACAAAGTTATTCATGGGGAAGACGGTGCTTCCACTGAAACATTTTCAGAAGCTCCTGGGGCATATGGCATCCTCGGTGGCCGTGATGCCGCTTGGGTTAATGCATTTTAGACTGCTTCAGCACTGACTTCGGACTCGAGTCCTGAGATGGGCATGGTGCTGCGGTACGCATCGTGTGGCTTTCACGCCAATGTTACATGTCAGTTTGTTTCTGGACTCCATTTTGTGTTTCTTTTGTTCTGTTTCCCGCCACTTCTTTGTTTCCATGGTCACCATCATCATTAGTTATTTTGGTTCAGCTGTGTGTCTTCAATTATCTTGTTAATCAGTTTAATCCTCCCTGTCACTATTCCCTCTGATCTCCCTCTGTCTTTGTCGTTATCGTTTATCGTTTATTATCGTTTGTATTTGGTTTGAGTTGTGTTTGTTCTCTGTTATTTCTCCAAGTGATCAGTAAATATGTGTTCCAAGACATTCTCCTTTGTTGTGTGCTTTCCTTACCACACCAGACCGTAACAGCCGGTCTGCCGCCGTACATTCAGACCTTGCATTTATCTGGGCAGGGGAACAAGTGTCCAGGCATGTTGTGATCACAACAGATGTGTCCAAGACACCGCAATTAGCACTAACCATCAGAATTCATTCTAAATAAATAAATACAAATCAAACATCTGAATTGAATTAAGCAGTTTCATTTATTGAAATTATTTTATACAGTATACAGTATATTACCCTTGTCTAAGACATTTGTGTGTCAAGCTTTGCCATGTGAAACTATCTCTAAGAGTAGGAAGAATGGAGGTTAATATGACCTGAGTCTGTCATAATATGGTCGAGTCCCTAAGGACAGTAAGGCTTATTGAAGCCATAAACACTGAACATCAAAAGGCCTAGAAAACTGTCAACAGCAAATATACTCAGCTGCAAATTTGCTCCATATGCTGTGGGAAAAGCCTGTCAACAAAATATCAGTTAAATTCAGTTAAAAATGGCCTATACATTTCTTTAGCCCTTTAGCATTTAAAAAGTACCTAAATAATAGGAACATTAATGTTTTCAAACAATATTTGAGTATGGCTATGATTTAAATGTATTTATTTATTAGATTTATATTTGACATGGACATCACAATTACATTGGACAAACCATACGTATTTGCTTGAGTGTTTTAGCAAACATGCTAATTTTCAACACCTGTCCACTGGAGGCTTTTTAGAAATTAAAAATCAGTAATAATAATAACCATGCTGATAATAAAAGTAATAATAACAATGCTAACAGCAAAAGCAAGAATAACAATACTAATAATAAAAGGAATAAAATGGGAAAGATAAAATATATGATAAGATTACAGGAGGGAGAAAGAAAGAAAGAAAGAAAGAAAGAAAGAAAGAAAGAAAGAAAGAAAGAAAGAAAGAAAGAAAGAAAGAAAGAAAGAAAGAAAGAAAGAAAGAAGCAATTTATTCTGAATTATTGACATACATAAGCTATAGTGCAAAGGCAACATAGTCAGACCATAACCCAGTGGTAGGCTATTCATGTGAGCACTGTTGTTTTGTTTTTAGCCATTGTTTAAGTCCTCTGTTAAAAGCATTGCCACTGGTCTCTAATTTTAAATTAGTAGGTAAAGCATTCCTGAGTTTTGGCCCCTTTGCAGAGAAAGCAGACGGACCAAAAGAGGTATTATACGTAGGGACAACACAGTCACCACTGATAGTGTTTGCCCTATGAGAGCTCTGATGCCTACTGACAAATTTAGAAAACGGTGGTGACACATCATTGTGTAGACTTTTAAAATCCAGTTTGAGATAATTAAAACAAATAAAACTGTCTAAGCTAAGAAGGTTATGCTTTCTTTAAACATCACAACGATGTTATCTCGTGGGTTTCTGGTCCATTACTTTTATTGCCTGTTTGTATATTGAAATAATAGGCTTTAATTTAGTTGGAGAGGCTTGTGACCATGATGTGATGCAATATGATAAATGTGAAAATATCATTGCATGCATATACAGTTTTGCAGTTTGACATGATACATCCCTTCTAATTACACAAAACAATTTAGATTTGGTTTGACCTTCTTGCAGATATACTTAACCTGACTATAACATTTTTAATTCTTATCCAGAATGATGCCAAGGTACTTGACTTCATGCATTGCTTCAGTTACTTCATTCTTGATCCTCACCTCAAATAGCCCTTGCAGGCCTATTTTGTATGGAGAAGCACATGGAAACTGTTTTCTTAACAATAAGAGTTAAATGAGGCAACTCAAGCCATTTATAAATATCCTGTAATGCCTGTGTCAGGCGCTCACTTCCAAGCTGGGTGTTGTAGTGGACTCATGGACGACAGTGTCATTAGCATACATCTGACAGCTGACACCCGGACAGCAATTTGGTAGGTCCTTTATGTACATTGCATACAACAGTGGGCCAAGTACAGACCCTTGTGGTACTCCCATGTTGTTGGCATGCAGAGGTGACTTCACCCCATTGACCCTAACACATTGCTGTCTCACGCACATGACCTAAACTGCAAAGCTTCGATGACATATTTAATTGATTTAATTGATTTGTCAAATACTGTGATTAACGTGTCAAAGTGTCAAAATAGCAGCTGTTTCTGTGGAATATTTGTCCCTAAATCCAAACTGCTGTGGATAAAGCAACTGGTTAGATGTTCCACTAATTGCTCAGCGAAGATCTTCTAACTTTTGAGACAATAGGAAGGATAGCAATAGGCTAGTTACTTGCTATATCCTTATCTCCCGATTTATAGGCCAATGTTATTATTGCTGTTTGCCAGCTCTCTGGGAATATTTTTGATTGTATTGACACATTTACTAAATAAGTAGTTGGCTCCAACAAACAGCTTTGATATCTCTTGATTAATGCAGCGGGAATGTTGTGAATGTCCTTAGACATTGATTTACTCATGCTTACAATCACATATATTTAAAATGACTTGCTAATTCTTGTACAGACAAAAAAAAAACATTTTAAAACATTTGCAATAGCCTCATTACTATGAATCAGATTATTACAAACTTTAAGACCTACTTGAATTGGTTAGTCTATTTAAATGTTGCTACAATTTAGAACTGCTGCCACTGGCCTCTTCAGTTCGTTTGGAGAAATAGTTAGTCTTAGCCTTTCACAGCTATGATACTACTTTGTTCCTCAAGCCAGAATAAATTAAACATCATGATCAACATGATCAACAGCTTCTAGATTTGTTGGCCTGTACATAGGACCATTTCAGATGTAGTGCACCATTGTATGTTTCCCCCTAATGGATATGGAGATTTTGCCATTTGCTTAGTCATGTGATAGATGTTTAGTCAGTCTCACAGTCTCATAGTTAAAATGAAGATCCAGCTCTGATGCACAGAGAAACTTAAGTAGAAATGATTTTCTCTTTCTTTTAAAAACTCATTCAGGAATTCATGCAAAACTATATATATATATAATCCTTGAAAGTGTTATCATTACTGGATCATTTCAAGGTGACACCCTAGAAGAATGCTGCATACATTAAATGCAAATAAATGATTCATCAATCTGGAAATTTCACTCCAACACAAACTATAGTGAACTGCAGTTTGTTGAAGTCACATCAGAATCTTTGGAGTTTAAAGCTGTGTTTTGTATCACCAGTGGCATCAAACAGGAATTGCAAAGATTTTGAACACTCCCCTTGTCTGCCATTGATCAGAAATACAGATAGTCCCGCCTTAAACTCACCCCATTGGTTAAGCCAATGTTACTGTGTCAGGCTTGTCAGGATGCTTTAACAATTAAATGATTGCTCAAAGATTGCAGTCTCTGCATATTAAACTGGAATACGAGAATGTATTTTAGCAATGAAAAATTACAGACTTCACCTTTAAACCACTGTGGCAAAGAACAGTGCCTTCTCTTTTATTCCCCTTTCATAACCATGCACCGACATGCACATACACACAATGTTGGCTGCTAATAGCTTGCTATCATCCAGACAGGATGTGATTTATAACTTGGGCTACCCAGCAGATGAACAGATGGAGTCTACGCTGATGACAGTACCAGGGAAGTAGGACGGGACAGGGCACAGAGCAGAGCCATTGCTCACATGTGGGGGCGTGATCTAATTTGAATGCAAATTTTGGGAGGCATTCTACTTCGGATGTTCATTTATTCTGCGTCATAAAAAAAAATAACTGTGTATTTTTCACATGAAATTGATCGTCTGAGTGGAAGAAATGGAAGATAATGGACACTATTCAAATACAGGGCCCTTCGGGGCTGGGGAGGTTGGTCCTAATTGAAAAAGATGAATACGGGAGATAAAATCTTTGTCTGGAAGGAAATTGAGCATGTTCATCCTTCGTGGATAATTTGAATCATTAGTGTCTGGAGAATACGGTTCACTTTGAACCTACAGTATATGCAAGAGTGCATGAGTCTGTAAAATAAATTTTGTAAAGCGTATTTGAGTGTTTAATTTGATCTGTGGAACACAAAAGGAAGGAGATATTTTGAACAATGTTCAAACTCCTTCTTCCCTTATCAACAAACCTTGCTACATTCCAGGTAAAACGTTTCTGAAAAAATGTTCCTTGAAAAAAAAAAAAGAAAAAAAAGAGAAATCAGAGAATTAGAGAAATCAGCCGTATGACTTAGTGCAGGCGCTAACGGATCCTAGGATGGATCTCATAAATTACCTCACTAATAATGCCCAGAATGGTACCAAACTTCTACAGTAGTACAAATAGGTTCTGTACTCATAAAACAAGGCATTGGAAAGTTTGTAAGTACATCAGGAGTTTATTTAAATAACACTTGCCTGACAGCTAAATGCTACTGCTAACCCGGATGTCGACGTCACTTCAGTGATTAGGGAAAAGCAAGTAAAAGTCCTGGCAGAAAGCGATGCATAAGGATGTAGTGTAACAAGTAGTGTTCCAGGAATGCACTAATATTTTGTTGGTAGTACCAGTTTGCAACAATTATTAGTTAACACTAAGTTTTTAACACTTTTCCCAAACCACAGAAGTGACGTCGACGTCCGGCTTAGCAGTAGCATGAGCAAGTGTTATTTAAATAAATTCCTGATGTACTTACAAACTTTCCAATGCCTTGTTTTATGAGTACAGAACCTATTTGTGCTACTGTATAAGTTTGGTACCATTCTGGGCATTATTAGTGGGGTAATTTACGAGATACATCCTTGGATCCGTTAGTGCCTGCACTAAGCCATACGGCTGATTTCTCTAAATAAGCTCTAACTTTAATAATGTTCAACCAAGGGAAAAAGGCTTCTGGGGGGTGTTTGGCTCGAGGTCATGGTACAATGGACCCTAGGTTGATTTTACTCCGAACCATCCCTTTAAGTTTCTTCATTCTTTCTTTGTAACAAATATGCAATTTGAGTTTTATAGGCCAACCACTGAAAACAGGTGACCACATTGTAAACAAAAACAAAATGCTACAATTACAGTATGCCTACAGCTATGTATGTGTAGCTATACATAGAATCACTGATTGACTGAATTGAGCACAATACATTTATGCTCCATTACATAGAGTAAAGATGAAAAAAAAAAAGTCATGCACCACGCACATATGAATTTTGTTTTAACCAATTGTGACTGTACATAATTATTTTTACGAGGTCACAGTTACATATATAGTATTAAATATGCGTATTTGGCGTGCTGTCCGAGAAGAGGTCCCCGAGCTCGGAATTTGGCCCGAACCCACAGCACTCCCCCACATTTTTATCCCACATGTTTACTGGAGCGAGGGTGGGACAACCTGTCACTCACATGAGATTGACCAATAGCAAATTACAACCATCCCGCCCTATATGACACAATAGGGATGAAAAGACTATCGCATCTTTCATTTCATGAAACAAACAGCAATCAGTCCGATTCCCAAACGACTCCAGCTGTTTTTAATTAAATCAAAATCATATAGTAAATTTCAGGGAACTAAAAACATATAAGGCGACAAGTGTAACCCCACCATTCCTAAAAGAATGTCTCTTATGAGCCGGTTCATTGTATTGTATCAAATGCATTACTTTCAGCTTGATGTGTTGTTTTTAAGGCTTGTGAAATTTAAATCAGTGTAGTTACTGCCAGATTCTCCATTTTACTAAATGTATTTAAAATAGCCTATACTAAGCCTATATACCTATATTAAAAAAGGGGGAAAAATTCAGCAGGTGGCTTCAATATTGCTTTTTTAAATTTCAAGGTTCTTTATTTATTTGTCACATACATACATGTGATGCAATGTAGTGAAATGGTTTTCCTTAAGTTTATCGTCTCACAATGCAACAATGCTAACAACAATAAGTTAAAAACAAATAAACCAATAATATATATGATACAAACATGAATATAGAATAAAATAAATATATGATAATGTCTGTGTTAGGGGTGTAACGATACGCGTATTCGTATCGAACCGTTCGGTACGAGGCTTTTCGGTTCAGTTTACGTACCGAAACGTTGGACCAAGCGTTGGACCATTTTTTTCTGCCGACCAAAATTTCGTTATTTCAAATGAAGGCGCGTCGCGGGTGGCAAGCGCGCTCATAGAGGCTGGCGCGACCACAACATGCCTTTTATTTCTAAATTATGAAACATTATAAAATAATAAAATAATCCAGTTCATGAACCCTTTAAATATGTATTTTTGGTGATCAAAGGTAAGTTTTAAGGGATTAAATGATTTACTACAGGGGGAATTTAATATATAGGTCAATTAAGGCCAATTGGGCACATGTATACATTTTTATTTTTTTAATTTGCTACTTTTGTATAAATTATCTCATAATTTGTAAATGGAATTGATTGGATGGTTGGGGGTTGCTATTGGTCAAGCTCATGTGAGGTTATCCCACCCTCCTGCCAGTAAACACGTCATCGGAGAAGTGAATTAAGATGTCAATGCAAAAAGAAAGTGCAAAAAGAAAGTGGAAGTTATTTTAGTTAAAGATTATGAGGACACATTCCTTTTTTTCACAAGTCTTTTTTTAGACTTTCTACTAACTATAAGTAACTTTGCAACTACATCAACTAACTGTCATTAGTAGTAGACTAAGGTTAGCATTAGATATTAGGTTTAGCAGAATAAGTTGACATGTAGTTGCAAAGTTACTTGTAGTCAGTAGAATGTCTGTTGGGGAGCATCAAAATAAAGAGTTAACAGATATCAAGCAGACAGTCTCTAATACTCTAATGAGAGTTAGTTAACATGTACTGTAACTAACTGTGCAAAGTTACTTGTAGTTAGTAGAATGTCTAAAGTGGACCATCGAAATAAAGCGTTACCAGATAAATAATTTATAATAAATATGGCTATATTCAAAATAAATAATTAAATTTCAGAGTTGGTAACCCTGTTAAATGCATGCTTAATTATTTAAGCAACCATGCATAATAAAACAGCTTTTTGTGTAATTATTTTGCCTATATTTTTCCAAATATTAGTAGTATAAAAACGAGAGAGCAAATAGGGCAGACAATTAGAGCAATCATATGTTTGCTCTTTCTCTCTCACTCTCTATATCTCTCTCCCACTCATGTTCTTTTTCTTCATCCTCCACCTCCTCTTTCTGTCTGCTTTTCTCACTAAGGCTGCTGAAGGCTTGTCAGCAGGCCTCCATGCTTTTCCATCGTTCAGCTTTAGGGCTTGACACATCACAATGATAAGGAAGCAGTAGGGATACATTAATGCAAAGATGATGTCACATCTCTTTTAATTAACCCAGTGTGAGCTGATGCCCAGCTGCCTGATTCCCACAGGGGAGGAACTTAACATAGCAGACCACTTCCCTCCTATTGCTTTTATTTTGATAAGTCCAGACATTCAGAGACACATCACATGTACAGATGACTACTCCTTACTTTAACAATCACAACCCCTAATGTATAAGTCTTGTCAAAATCTGCATAAATCTGACTGAACCAGAAAAGTATAACAGTTTTGCTAAATCAGTTAGTTCTTGTGAACACAAATGTGTATTTACAGTCATGTTTACAGTAATATGTTGTTGCTTTTTTTTTCAGGGTTGGTGAATTATTTTATTGTTGTAGAGTTGATGTTATTATTAATGAAGTGGCTGGTTAGTGCTAGTATTAGTGTTAGGTTAGTTGGGTGGCAAGATAGTTAAATTGTTAGCATTAATGTGAGCTAGAATTAATGGTGGCAAAACGAGTTAGAGTTAGGGTCAGTATGTTAAGACTAGTAAGTGTTAATGTTAGCATTAGTGTTATAGACGGAGTTAGTCCTAATGTCCTCAGTGCTGGCTACTAAATTTAGCATAATGCTAACAAGGGCATAAAACATAAATCAAAACTATACAAAGTATAACAGCAAAAAACACACAATTATAATAATTTACAATCTTCAAATACTAGATACAATCTTTTCACCTGAAACGGCTGAGAAAGCTTGCTTAACAGCGATCAATTACTTGTCTTGATGGTCAAAGTATTTCATTTGCATGATATTATATCCTGCACTGTAGTTCTATAAAAGTAGTCAAAACATTAGAAATGTAAAAAGTCATCAATCAACAATCTATTGTATCCAATACCCACATAATACCCACATAATTCAGTAATGTTCAAAAGTTTGGCCACACATATCATAGTCAAGTCTCAAATAGAAGTATACATGTAGACCAAATTAATGACAAGTAGGTTGAGGAATGAGGATGGTTCCAATAATCCCCAAAAAGCCAGGATGGACTCTTCCCTGCTCTTTATCTTTGGTGGTCTTGAGGATTGATGGGTGATTGCATAGTCCAGCGTTTTCGCCTGGTGGGTCAGTGTCTTTTTGAAACTGGTCTGCATGAGAATGATAGATTCCTTTTACACAGAGAGGTGAACAAAAGATGAAAGAGAGAGCTTTCATCAATTACGCCATGGCTAATGAAGAAGACAGATTTAGCACATTCTGAGTGCGATAGTAATGATGTCATAAAATCTAGTGTAAATTTTGTCCTATAATTAATTATACTAATTTGCACTCTCTGAATGTCTGGTACTTTCATCTAGGGAAGATTAACAAAGGAGTTGATGACATAACACTCAAGTTTCCTCCTTTCCATTAATTCCAAAATGTATTAGAAAATGCAATTCATACATACAGTGACTTGAATACAACTCTTCTATGATTAATGTGTTTTTATTTTCTGAATTCATGAAAATGTTTTTTTTATATGAAGTAGTTTGGCATAATTGTAAATTATTACCAACAGTAATGATACTGTAAATAATATCAACATTTAATGATGATTCATTAAATTTTAACTTTTCAAGAAAACAGTTAAAACGTAGGTTACATCCTGCCTGTAAGGAGGTAATGTGGAGTTGCAAATATGGACTGACCGCTAGAGCAGTACTTCATGATGAAGATCTCTGTGGTAGATCCCGCCTAGTTCAGGGGTGGAGTCAATACCATTATAGAGATGGCACGGGCTAGCCAACAGGAAAGCCGTACCGTGAACAATACACATATGGGATCACAACATATGGGCATCTAGTCTAGTACAGGGGCTGACCAACCTGGCACTAGTACTAGACCTGGCGTCAGATGCCTCGGCTGCATCTTCCATATTCGATGCTGGAGGAATTCCACCAGGGTTCACCAGTCGGGGAACTCGCCTAAGGAGCAGAATAAGCGCTTGTATACCGTCCTCAGAAGGGAATGGCACAGCAAGCGAGACACCAATCTATCCTTCCCACATAGTACCTGTTTGTAGACAACACACAGGAAGACACTGGCTCCACTCAGAGATTGTAGAATCTTGCAAATGTGTTAGGTGTCGCCCAGGAGGAACCAACACTCAGTGTTGAGTGAGCTTTTACTCCCAGGGGGCACAGCTCGTCTTGAGAGTGGTACGTTAAGACGATGGCATCCACTATCCAGTGGGCCAACCTCTGGTTGGAGACAGCCTTTCACTTCTGCTGGCCTCCATAGAAGACAAAGAGCTGTTGTGAGGTTCTGAAGCTCTGCGTGCGGTCCACGTATAAACGCAAAGCGCGAACAGAACATAGCAACATGAGGGCTGGGTCTGCCTCCTCCGGGGGCAGTGCTTGAAAGTTCCACCTTGGCGGTTGATGTACGCCACGATCGAAGTGTTGTCCATCCGGACCAGCACGTTTGCCACACAGAGAATGGCAGAATCCAGCGCTGGGCAAGATGTACAGCTAGCAACTCGACTACCATTGCTGGTAGGGTCCTGTCCAGGAGCCCGAGGCTGTATGCCCGTTGCACACAGCACCCCAGCCCGTGCTGGAGGCATCTGTTGAGACAACAACATGTCTGGACACTTGTACTAGGGGAACACCTGCCTGTAGAAAAGCAAGGT
This sequence comes from Leuciscus idus, assembly GCA_021554675.1. Taxonomy (NCBI): domain Eukaryota; kingdom Metazoa; phylum Chordata; class Actinopteri; order Cypriniformes; family Leuciscidae; genus Leuciscus; species Leuciscus idus. The sequence continues at coordinate 17,718,940 of CM038638.1, read as the reverse complement.
CCGATTGCGGGCTGAAAGTCCGGGGACAGACCGGAGTAATTTCCACTCGATGTGTGCCGCGTTACCATGCCCATCTCGGGACCCGGTCATAAAGCCAATGCTTAAGCACTCTCATATGAAGCAATTTGAGCGGCATCAATCTGAAATAGTTTCAGTGGAACCGCTGTTCTGCTCTTAAACGAATTCAAGAAGTTCAGCACGGACTGGGCAAGCTCGTTGATGAGGCGCGCCGACATGTCTACTGAGTCCAACTCCAACTTTCGCAGTTGACCTGAAGCCCCAAGCAGCTGAGGTGCGTTAGTACCATGTCCCTGCATAACTGATCTCGCGACTGGGTCAGTATAAGCCAGTCGTCGATATAGTTGAGAATGCTAATGCCCGCCTCCTTCAATGGAGTGAGGGTGGCCTCCGCTATATTCGTAAAGACGCAGGGTGACAAGGACAGGCTGGAGGGGAGGACTGCCCGTCCCTCGAACGCGAAGCATAGAAACGGTCTGTGTCGAGGTAGGATCGAGACATGAAAGAAAGTGTCATTTAGGCCGACCACTGCAAAACAATCTTGGCTGCGAACATACGCAATAATGTGTTTCTGCATCAGCATCTTGAACGGGGGCTTGTGAAGGGCCCGGTTCAAAACGAGCAGGTCCAAGATAGGTTGTAACTCACCGCCTCTCTTGGGCACGATGAAGTATGAACTGTAAAACCCTGACTTCATGTCGACTTTTGAAATTGTCGATTTCCACACACAGGACAGGAGCATCCTTGTCTGCCACTGAGGAAAACCGTACACTGCTGAACCTGTGGGGGACGCGGTGCGAACTGAATCGCATAGCCAAGTCTGATCGTCCGAACGACCCACAAAAAGATTATTTAGTGGAGAACGGTTCTTCAGATTATTAAAATGTTCTTCAAACTAAGAAAAAAATATTTTAAGAACTGTTTACTGAAAGGTTCTTTGGGGAACCCATAATGGTTCTTCTATGGCATCACTGAGACAATCTCCTTTTGGAAACTTTATTTTTAAGAGTTTAAGCTAGAGCCGTGGTTCCTGGTCCTGGTCCCCCAACACTGCACATTTTCGATGTCCCTCTTATCTGACACACATATTTGAGTGCTGCCTCCGAGATTGCATTCCTACTATTTAGTAGGCGAAAAGCAAAAGTATGTGAAAAAAATAAGTATGTCCGAATTCCCAGTAGGGGGAGAGGGTGATTTGAGACTATGGGGAAGTTGAGCCACCCCTTGTTTCTAGGTAACCATAAGCAAAGTTGGTCATGTTGGTCATGTGACCACAAAAAAAGTCATCCATTTTACTCACCCTGTGATGGAGAGAGGACCATGGAATAATGGTCCAATTATTAATACCAATTATTCCAGTGGTTCTCAACTCCAGTCCTCGGGACCCGCTGCTCTGCACATTTTGTATGTCTCCCTTATTTAACACACCTGAACCAGATCATCAGCTCGTCAGGAGAGACTCCATGAACTGATTTGAGTGTGTCAGATAAGAGAGACATACAAAATGTGCAGAGCAGCGGGTCCCGAGGACTGGAGTTGAGAACCACTGGAATAATTGGTAAGTATGTTTAAGTAATAATAATACTAATAACACTAATAATAATTTATTATATTTTATGTTTTTTTTTTTGTTTGTTTTTTTAACTTGATTTTGTTCTGAAAATGTTAAATAGGCCTTGTTAAATGTGACATCAAAGTACCACAATTCTTTATTAAAGGGCAACTCTCGCCAAAATGCAACCTAGGCTCTTTTTGTTAATCTACCAAGGCAAAATCTCGAGGCAAACTTTAGTTTAAAAGCATAATTAGAATGGAAACGCCACTTTTAAGTTTTAGGTTAAAATGCCTTGTGAATGAGAGTGAATGGGGCACTTTTATGATAGCATCAAAAATCACTATTTTTAAAACACTAAGAAGGCTCGATACAACATGAAACTTTGCTCAAAGTATCACCAGGGGCTCTACACATGAACTCGAGCATTGCGAACATTGTTTGTGTACACAGAGTTTACTAAAAAGAAAGATTTTGAACAACTCACTGTAGCTGTGTCCGCCAGCATTTTGACAGTCAAAAATAGTCGAATTCCGAATGTGAATGAACTGAGTCTGAATTTTAGTATTGTTTCTTATATGAGGATCCTTTTTCAAATACAAGGTCAATACTGATTTTCACTAACGAGAAAACAACAAATTATCCGTGAATTTATATTGAACTAAGCTTTAGGAGCTTTCCATCTTTACTCTCCTCCCTGTTACGGAGATTGACTATTTTTGACTGACAAAATGCCGGCGGATGGAAACACAGTGAGTTGTTCAAAATCTTTCTTTTTAGTAAACTCTTTGTACACAAACAATGTTCTCAATGCTCGAGTTCATGTGTAGAGCCCCTGGTGATAAACCTGGTTCATATTCAAAGTCCTTCTGTTAACATTCAAAGCCATCCACAACCTCGCCCCCCCATATTTGGCTGATCTCCTCCAGGGTCCAACTTCCACCCGCTCCCTTATGGCGCTTTTCCATTACCAGTACCAGCTCAACTCGACTCGACTCGACTCAACTCAGCTCGGCTCGGCTCGCTTTTCGCTCCGTTTTCCATTGCAGATAGTACCTCCACAATAGTACCTGGTCGTCATAGCGACGCCGCAGGAAACTGCCGTGACTTAATCTTTTATGGGAGACGCGCGAGACACACCCGCTACCCACACACACAGGACAATGGAGGAAATCGAGTGTATGCTGTTTTTGGATGTTTTTGTTTTTGTTTTTGCTGTTTTTTATTCAGGATACTCCGTCTGGCGCGTGCAATGATGACGCAGTGAATAGTGACGATTCTCTGTGACCAATCAGCAGTCTGCCGTGTTTTCACGTCACATTTTAGTATCGCCTCAGCTCGCCTCAGCTCGCTTGGAACCTCGCCGGAGGTGGTACGAAAAAAAGTACCTGGAAGCAGGTACAGGTACAACTTTTACACAGTGAAAAACCAAACAGAGCCGAGTCGAGTCGAGTCGAGTCGAGTCGAGGCGAGCCGAGGCGAGCTGGTACTGTGTAGTGGAAAAGCGCCATTAGATCCTATTCCTCCATACACCTGTCTGTCTCCCTCCCCCCTCCCACCTCCCACCTCCCCCCTCCCACCTCCCACCTCCCCCCTCCCACCTCCCACCTCCCCCCTCCCACCACTATGCAGTCTCTGGAACTCATTACCACCCCAACTCGGAAACATTGATTCATTCTCCCATTTCAAATTGCAACTCAAAACACATCTGTTTAAAACTGCCTATCTCACTTGATGTCAATTGCTCTGCCTGTTTCTGTTGTTTTTAATGTTGTTCTATTCTTTATTTTTTGCTTTTTTAAAATATCTTATGTATCCCTGTACTGTACCGTGTCCTTGAGTGCCGAGAAAGGCACCTTTAAATAAAATGTATTATTATTACACTAACTGAGACTGAGTGTTTTTAGTTTACAAGGCCTGGTTCTACATAAACACTGCAATATAAGGCAGACTGCTGACCCCCAATGGCTATTTAATCCTGTTTGATCTCAACTGCTTAAAGTTCCTGAGATCATGTTCAGGAGAGGTGCTTACCTGACACAGTATCTGGAAAAGATCCTCACCTTAAATCACCTTATCTGAGAAGAAATGAGGAAAATTCTGTCCCGCATGTTCTAGGACTTTAAGGTTCTGTCCTCCTCAGCCCATATCTATACAACAGTTTATTTCAGCCCATCTTCATACGGTAAGTGTTGACTATGGTTATATATGAGATGCTTACACCATTTCCTTTCATGCTTTTTAAATTGTTTTCCCCCCAGAAAAAAAAAACATCTTCCAAACAATCAGAGTATTGATTGTGTGCCGCAAGTGTCTAGCCAGGGATTTGTTCTCTGCGGCACCAGCGTTTTTAATAACGCCATGGAAATTTTTAGCAACTTCTGTGTGTTCTTTAAAAATTTAGCTCTGACAACTGCTGTGAAACCTTCTTTCCTGCTCGAGTCTCAGATGTTTACATGTACCTGTAGAGCAGAGCTGTCAGACGCTCTTCGGGAACTGGCACCAATGACCTGATTCTGTTTGCAAACCAAATCCACATGGAGAATAGTGGCATTCCCGGTGGCAAAACCTGAGCTGTGTTCTAAATTGCCCCCTATACTATCATTCACTATTCCCTACATTACTTCACTAATACAGTCCACTTGAAGGAATGGATGAAAACGATGGCGTGAATTCGGACACTGAGTGTGCCGGAAGGGCTGCCGCTTTTGCAGTTTGTGCTTGCTGTTTAATAATCCTTTGAAATTTACCAAACTGTCTGCTCCAGTAGCAATGAAAATATTTATCTTGAACTCTGTAATGGAAACTAGAATGTATAAACCTTAATAAACAATTTAATAATCAATCTAAAAGGAATTTATACCTTTATGATATTACGCTGTATAGCCATGCATGGACCAGATGTTTGGAAAATGGATGGATGAATGATTCGGCTGCGGACGCATCTTCTGGTGAGATGTGGGAATTAATTTGCCGTGACCCTCACAGTGCATTTTGGGTATTTACTAGCCGTTGAGCGTACATCAGTTGCACACTCGTTATTGCGGTGCATTATGGGTTTGAATGAGTGCAATCGATAACATCCACCACACTATAAAAAATGTCACTGCCTTAAATTTTTTAGTACAATCAACTTGGATGTTTAAGACGTTTCAACTTTACTTCATTACATTAAACTGACTTAAATTAGTTTAATTTTGAATAACTTAACTTATTATGAGTTAAAGCAATGTAAAAACATTATGTTGTCATAACTTATTGATCATATAATTTTTTACAGTGCATTGTTTCGGACACCACTACAAATGGCTGTCCCCTCAAATAGTGCCCTTATTTAATGGAATGGGGGCGATTTTAGACACAGCTGTGGTGTTGCCTAGCAACCAGCTTAGAGGGAGAAGGAGTGCTGGGATATGAAAGCTTTTGAGAGGATGGTGAAAATGGCAAGTCAGGCATGGTTTACCATAAAAAAAAAAAAAAAAAAAAGGAATAAAGAAAGGTGGTACCATGTAACCTTGCCTACTACATTTCCACATCTCAAGCTATTATTATTTTTTATTTTTTTATTTTTTTTAAGAATAAATACTTGAAAATACCTCCTGTATGATTTGAATTTTAAAATGTTTTTTCTATTTATTTATTTTTTAAATTAAATGCAATGTCAATTTGAACAGTCTGGCATTATAATGAAGGTAAACATATAGCCCAAGTATAAATAAAATAAAATAAAATAAAAAAGTATATTAATAATAATTCATTATTTGTCATTTCCGGTAACACTTTATTTTACAGTGTCCTTGTTACATATGTTACATAACATATAGTAATAACAGTAAATTATGCATAATTACATGCAGCTAACCCTCAACCAAATCCTAATCCTACCCTAACCCTATAGTAAGTACATGTAGTTACTTAATACTACTCAGTACTTATAATTACACTGTAACAATGACACCTTAAAATAAAGTGTAACCTAATTTCTCTTGAAACATTAAAAAAACTTAAATATGTGCTTTTCAAAACCACATGAGAACAAAAAAATAATTTCTAAACAATTTTTTAAAAAAGGTTTTATATATATATATATATATATATATATATATATATATAATAGAAACTCACTCTTTTCAGTCATTATCCTTGATGACATAATTTTTGGTTTTCTATGATCAGTCAGAAAACAATTGTAAGACTATTGCGTCCTCTAGTGGACACACGTGAAGCTACAATCATCACTAACTCCAATATACTTGGAATGTTATGTCAATTCAGATCTTTGACCTATTCTTTAGACCTACTTTTTGATTAACGTCCTTTCAAACATTTAAACAATCAACAATATGAAACTCTTTACACTTCAAAGTGTCAAATAGGACATGTCCATGTATTATATCGAAACTGATGAAAAAAAATCTTTAAAATAAGTCTCACCATTAAAGCCAAGTAGATACTTTTGACCCAAAAGATTTCAACATCTTATTTGAGTAAACGGCAAACAATCTACAACAGGACAACTTCCAAGCATGTTTTTAGACCTGACTCATATTATGAAGGCTTTATGAAAACCTGAATCAACAAGCACATTCTTTGCAATGACATCAGATCCACAGAATTCATAATGTTGCGTCACACACAACAGCTTTACTTTCAAACAGTGGGTGCTTTATATTATTTTATTGACAAAAAAACTGATATACATCTAAAATACATGTAATAATATATTTCAAAATACAATATTTTAAATATGCAGTGGTCTAACATTAGAGTATCTGAAACAAAGGCAAGCATACTGCAATAGAATTGTAATCATCATGTTTGTAATACGGTAATTCTATGTCAAGTGTTTTACAGTGATTTTTCAGGATTTGGGAGTTTTGACTTCATATCATTTAGTTTGGACTTCAGCAGGTCAAATCACCCTTCACAAGTCAACCTTTGAGAGTTTACATCAATGGACAATCATCCTACAGATGCGACTTTGCTGACTAGGACTGTTTTTCTTGATCCAGCAGAGCTGATCTGATTCCCAGCTTCTGAAGTTCCTCTACCAGGTCGCCGCTCTGATGCATCTGAAGAAGAATATCGCAGCCCCCGACAAACTCCCCGTTGAAGTACACCTGTGGAATCGTCGGCCAGTTGGAGAACGTCTTTATTCCTTTCAGGTGGAACAAAGTTACATGTCAGTAAACATAATTATTTTATTTTTTTTGTCCTTAAGGAACACGCCGACTTTTTGGGACTTTAGCTTATTCACCGTATCCCCCAGAGTTAGATAAGTCCATACATACCCTTTTCATCTCCGTGCGTGCCGTAACTCTGTCTGACGCACCCACCGCTAGCCTAGCTTAGCACAAAGACTGGAGGTAAACGGCTCCAGTTAGCATTCTGCTCCCAATAAGTGACAAAATAACGCCAACATTTTCCTATTTACATGTTGTGATTTGTATAGTCACAGCGTGTACAAATAACAAGGTCACATGAGACACAGCCATCTTCTAACCGTATACATACTGGGAACTATATTCTGAGTGATTTTCTCGCAGCACTTGAGAAGCCCCGTGGTGAGGAGCAGAGAGTTTGCTCAGAGTTGGAGTAAATCACTCCGCAGAAGTAGCAGTGCTTCGCCTTCTGAGAATATAGTTCCCAGTATGTATACGGTTAGAAGATGGCTGTGTCTCATGTGACCTTGTTATTTGTACATGCTGTGACTATACAAATCACAACATGTAAATAGGAAAATGTTGGCGTTATTTTGTCACTTATTGGGAGCAGAATGCTAGCTGGAGCCGTTTACCTCCAGTGTTTGTGCTAAGCTAGGCTAGCGGTGGGTGCGTCAGACAGAGTTACGGCACGCACGGAGATGAAAAGGGTATGTATGGACTTATCTAACTCTGGGGGATACAGTGAATAAGCTAAAGTCCCAAAAAGTTGGCGTGTTCCTTTAACTCTTACATGCACAACTCTGGAAATAATTTTATGTGACCTGGATTTCCTTATTCTCTTTTTAATTCCCCTTAAGCATTTAAGTCTAGGCTTTACTGTTTGGAAACTAACCTCAGTGGTCTAAGGGTTAACACCCCTTTCTTCCTGCTGCACAAAACTGATAAAGGCAATCAGAGCTGACCGGGTGACTCCTGGTGCCGTTAACCTATACTTGTTTCAGACCCAAACTAAAGTGCATTGTATGGAAGTCATAATAATTAGAAACTTTCGACAACGTTTCTGATTATTATGAGATATTTTCTCATATTAATGAGACACTTTTTCATAAGTTAGTTACTATTACCGTTAGATGTCAAGTCATTATTACAAGGAAACATCACATAATAATGAGAAACTTTCTTAATGAGATTTTTTCATAATAAAATTTTGTAATAATAGACCAACATTAATGAACAATTTCTCATAATAATGAGAAACTTTTTAGTAATAATGAGAAACTTTCATGCCTTGGTTTCTCAAAAATGTAGAAACTTTCTCATAATAATGACTTAACATCTCGTAATAATGAGAAACTTTCATGTAATAATGCCTTGGTTTCTCAAAAATGTAGAAACGTTCTCATAATAATGACTTAACATCTCGTAATAATGGGAAACTAAGTCATTCTTATGATATGTTTTTATTACAAGGAAACATCACATAATAATGTGAAACTTTCTTAATAATGAGTTTTTATAATAAAGTTTCTCATTAATATCCTGTAATAATGGATCAACATAATAATAAGAAACTTTCTCATAAAAATGACTCAATATCTCATAATAATGAGAAAAAAAATTGTAATAATGAGAAACTTTATTAATTAGAAAAAAAAAAGTAAAACAATAATAAAGTTTCTCATTAATATCCCGTAATAATGGATCAACATAAGATACATTTTTTAAATCATAATAATGACTTCGGCTAATATCTCATGATGAGAAAATGTTTAGTAGGGCTACTAATGATAAGCTTTTATGTAGTTATTCATTTTATGTTTATGTAACCTTTAATGTAGTAATGCCGTTCTCATAATAATTACTATCTCATAATAATGAGACACTTCTTCATAATAATTGCTTGACATCTCAATAATGAAGTCATTATTATGAGATGTTTTCTCATAATTATGAGAAACTTTGTCATAATTAGTTAGTTTCTTATTATTGTGAGATGTCAAGTCATTATCACAAGGAAACATCACATAATAATGAGAAACTTTCTCATAATAATGACTTAGTTTCTCAGGAATATTTCGTAATAATTGCTTAACATCTCATAATAATGAGCAACTGACTAATGACTCATCTCATAATAATTAAAGTTTTTAATAATAATAATACTGAGAAACTTTCACATAATAACGTGTCATTATTTTGAGATAGGAAGTCATTATTAGATTTTAAATTATTACTACATACACATAATTATAAGAACGTTTCTCATTATTATGAGATACTAACTAAGCCATCATTACGAGAACGTTTCTTGATTATATGATTAATAACTGGCAGCTTAAAATAGATATTTCCAAAAAGGTGTCACTAACTTTTTTAGTATGTCACACGTTTAAGAAGAACCACACATCAGGCTTTTAAACTCCAAATACTTTTCAAACAACAATGACCAGCCACTGACCTTCTCTAATATCCTGATCATCCAGTACGTTATAAGCAGCGTAGCTGTCGACCCCGTGCATTCTGAGGATCTGAACGACGGCGTTGCTGAAGCCGCACATGGGCTGAACAGGAGTGCCTTTCATGAAGACCACCACCTTGTCCTTCTTCACCATCTCCTCCATGTTCTTCTGGCCCGCGGAGGAGCACATGAGGCGGGCCCAACCAGACAGCACCTCTCCATTATACTGCGCTGTTCTGTAATGCCACGCGCCTGGACGAAGACACCGGGCTGTCGATCTGAGAATGTTGTTCATTGTACAAGTCTGAAGGGTTTGGTTAAGAGTTTAAGTGGTTTGTGTATGTGTGTCACGTCCTTTCACTGACGCCACAGTGACAGAACCTCACCGAAGAAACTCGTAGGAACGTAAGCTCCGCCTTATTCGAGAATAAACACTCAATGGAGGAAAGCTATTGGTTCTCGTCTTTTTCTTATCCTCTGTGATTGGTTGAATCCTACGTCAGTCATGAAGGTTGCACAAGTAGCTTTTTATCTCTTGACTGTTTCTATTTTAGAGAGGTAAAATATGTATCTACTATTACACGTACATTCACTGTAATTTATAAACGCCTTTTTTCCCCATTTATTCATTTTTTTTAGTTAGAAGTAATTAGTGGAGGCATTTACATCCGGTTAGAATAACACTGACGTTTTTTCTTCCGGTACGTACATGCTCCAACCGGTGCTGCGTTCCAGTCCAAAATTGTCATGCCCTTCACTCGCTAACTTCCCTTCGTCTCGTTCACTCGGATGTACGTCATTGCGAGTGCCCACTACTGGCGGAAACTGCAATGGGCTGAACTGGAACGTCCTAAGCCCTTGATCACTTGGAATCAGCTGTGGAGTTGATTTATTATTTACATTTTTTTTCCCTTTAATAATTTGTTTAATGCAGCATCCAAATGTTTATAGGTGTGTTTGGGTTGTTTTAAATTTAAAACATTATAATTAATATATCATAGAGTTGTCTGTGTGGTGGTGATTAGACGAGATGTGTGGTGACGTCACAATCGTACTGCATTGTGGGACATATAGGTGCCTGAAGTGTACATTTGAAGCAGACTCGCTCCCTCGGTCAAAATCGAGGGAACGAGGGTCTGTCCATATAAACTTCCCTCGTCCACTTCACGAAGTGGAACGCACTTCAAAATGGCGGCAGGGATTCCCCCAAGGGGAAGTGCTTAGGGAAGTTCGCAAGTGCGTGTCTAAAAGTGGACTGGAACGCAGCACGGCTCCAACTCATTTCTGCGAATCGGTTCTTTGAAACTCTTTTAAAGAGTCATTTAAAAAAACGATTCAGTGATTCCTCTATATTGCCGGAATTTCAGTTCATTTGCAGTGATTCCGCTCATAAAACACACAGCCATTTAAAAACACTATAATAGTTATAATTTGATTTTGTCATAATTGTAAAAACAATTAATAACAGTGCTAACTCGACATTGCTCGAACGCATTAAAGAATCGTTTGTTTGTTTGTTTGCTATAGGCTATACAATACTGTCCTACTGTCCCATATTCAAATAGCCTATCCCTCTTTGGATGTTTATAATGCCACTAATTGATTTACAAATACATAAGGAAGTAAAAGATAATTCAAAGCAAATACCTGTCTGGTTTGTTGCCCAAAGCTACTTAGAAAATAATTTTACTAATAAAATAATGATATTCACAGATGGTAAAAAAAAAAAAAAAAAAAATGGACATACAGGTGCTGCATATAGGCTACATCGCACAATGTGGGGTTATATTATATAACCATTATATTGGGATTGCAGTGGGTAGAAGAATATAACCAAAAAAAATTTTTAGTTGCATCTGATAGTTTGTCTGCACTCACACGCATAAAATCAGGGAAATCATGCAGGCCTGATATGCTAATTGAACTATATCAAACAATATACAGATGACATAATAAAGGTTTGAGTGTATGGTTTGTTTGGGTTCCTGCACATGCTGGTGTGAAAGGCAATGAAGAAGTGGATATGGCTGAACAGTCTCTTAAATCACCAACAGTAGATTTACAGATTGCATTAAGTAAAACTGAGGCTAAATCAATCATAAAAGATCAAACTAAAAAAAAATATGGCAGGAATATAGGGATATTAATGATATAGGAAAACATCTGTATAGTATTCAAAGCAATGTTGGCATGAAAGGGGAGATGAGTAAAAAGCAAAGTGAAGAAAAGATTATCACCGGTCTCAGAATCAGGGTATAAAGACACTTCATCTATTAGGTAGAAATATAAATGGAATGTGTTTACAATATAATCTGTCCAACATGTGATGATGGATCGTTATGTATATGAAAAGGAAAGGAAGGAATTAAAAGAAGTAGCCTACTAGAAAAATTAAAACCAAACTTCACTTTAAAAAACATCCTTGGAACAGCATTGAGGAAAATACATATATACAGTTAATTACATTTTTGAAAGAAACAGGTCTGATAGAGCGAGTATAAAGGTTATTGCTAATTATATATTTTTTTATTTTATTTTTTCTTCTGCCAAATCTTCTGATCCACACTCCCGTTCAGTAGATGGCGGTAAAGCAGCTAAAAAGCCGGTTTGCCAACCTCCAATAAAAACAGAAGAAGAAGAAGAAGTTAGGTCGGCTTCGGTTTGATTAAATGAAGTCTGCGGTTGTTGCAAACCGCGTGGATTTTCTACAGTTTTGTAAGTAAGATTTAAGCTACTTTTGTCCACGTCTGTCCCCAGAAAGAAGTGCAGTCTCGCGATCCTGTCTCCGCCTGCAGTGGCTGGAGACTCGACGAGGCTGCATAGATCAAAATGGAGGAGCAAAAGGCGTGACTTCTCTAGACTTTGAAGTTTTACGTGCGATATTCTTTCCACAAATCTCGTCCTGTTTCCACGGCGGTAATGGTTTGTTTTATACCGTTACCAATCTCAAAACAGGCAGAGTAATAAAGCGGCGGCAGTCAGATATTGTCTGACAGGAGAAGCGCGCCTCTCAGACACTTCGAATTGCCACAGTGAAACGTTATGTTGTGAATGGAGGAAAAACCTTGCATTGACTAATTCAGACTGTTTTCTATATCCGTAGGTTCGTCCGGATTCCAACATTGCTCACCATAATCTCAGTAATGTGTAAAAGTTTGTTTTGTAAACGTTTTATTGACTTTACTCTATTTGTTTTTCGTTCAATAAAAAGTGAATTCATGTGCGCACACAAAAAAAAATCCCAGATTTGCGTCTTTTTTTTTTTTCTACCATAAATCAGTCAAGTATTTCTGAGGTATCTAAATTTAGCCATTCAGCAAAATTGTTTGTAGCTTGGGTAAACTCTAAACATTGTAATTTTCATTCATGCATGAGTAGGCTAGTTCATGAAGGTGCATTTGTTTATGTCTGAGGCCTGGCATCCTTGGGTTATAAAATGAGCCATTATCTACACTCTGTCCTGCAGAACCTACAACAAGCTCAGCCAGTCTGTAGGAGTGATTTACAAACTAATTACACTTTTACACTCAATTACACTCACAAACTCCCCTAAACATTTCCCCTAGGGAGAATCCCCAGTGCAATTTAAAAGTGTGGTCAACTTCGTCAAGTGGACGAGGGAAGTTTATTTGGACAGACCCTCGATTTTGACTGAGGGAGTCTTCTCATGTTACACTTCAGGCATATCCATAGACAATACAACACAATTGTGACATCACAATCAACTTCCAGTGCTCACATTTAATTTACCCAAAAGTGATCAAGGGTTTATGGTGTTTAAACCCATTACAATGTTTCTGCCAGTAGTGGGCACTCGTGCAACGTAAGCAATGATGTACACCTGAGTGATGGAGGGAAGGGCATAAAAAAGAAGACTTAAACGCAGCCTAAGTTGTTCCTTCTATAGTTAAATTGTCAATTTTAAGAATGGTCTGTTTTTATTTCATGGTGATAAATGTAGGCTATATTTAAACTATTTCAATAGTGTTTATAAAGTAAAACCTAACAAATGTCTCTCTGTGAAGTGTATCATAGTGGTATATTTCTTAAAAAAATAAAATAAATGGCACTGGTTATGTTTTGGTATTTCATGCAGTGACATTCAGGTATTTTTAGGCCACATCCACACGAAGCCAGAGCTTTCCCTATCCAATCTTTTTTTTTTTCTCGTTCTAAAAAAAATTCTGTAAACTGCAGAATTATGTAAACTGTAAAATTCATCTCAAGAAATATCTACATACACGCGAAACAGACTCAAACCGATGTAGTATACATGCCAGACCAGTATGTAGTGCTGTAATTCTGCCACAGAGATATACACTAAAAACAGAGAAGACGACTTGGAGCATGTGCTTAAACCTTGTGCGCTGATACAATAATATTAGGCTCAGTAGCTGCTGCTTTAACTTTTGCAAAAAACTTTTTTGAACAATATAAACAACCATAAATGGCCTGGTACAAAATGTGAAACGTCTTAATGAGACAACAGACGAGCATCATAGCATAAGAAAGAAAACAGGAATAAAGAAGTAAAATAAAGAAATAAAAATACAAGTAAATAATAAATAAAGAAATGAAAGAGGCTCAGTAGCTTCTGCAGCACGGACACAAGCATGTAATCCGCTGTTGTTGTTGCTGTTACGTGTTGTAGTGGTGTGTGACTAGGGTCGACACGTGGGGTGATGACATCATCGTTTCACAAAATATACGGATTGGCTGTACACACGAAAACGCAAGGGTGTCGTTTTCAGATTTACCCTCTCTTGTACCCGATTTAAAAAAATAGCGGTTTCAGGCTCCCAAAACGGCGGGTCCGTCTGGACGAAACGCCGATACGATACAACATTTTTACGTATACAGCTAAACGCGTCTCCGTGTGTACAAGGCCTAATTGTATGAATACATTGACCCACTAATGCAATATATAAGGCAACAAAAACACACTGTCATTGACTTTAAGCAGTTTTTAGTGCACGGACGATAACATTATCAAAACGATCCTGTTCACATGGATCCGCTGTAAAAACACTGTATTATCATGGCAGGCCAGTAGTTGGCGAAGTCACTTTGTAAAGAAACACTATGCGCCTACAGACTGAACACATAATACACACACGCATGATGTCACCGTTTTCACAAATTTGCATTTTTGTAGTTTACATGGAGACAATAACGTTATCATTTTGAAAAAACTTGCTCTTTGAAACCCGTTTTCAAAAGTTTGCGTTTCCAGGTCCCCAAAGCGCTGTTGTCGTGTAAACAAGTTTTCAGTTTTTAGTTGAAAATGGCCCCTTAGTGTTCAAATATCCTTTCACGGTGAGGATTAATATTTCCTTTTACAAAAAAAGAAAAGAAACTTGAACCCCCAAAGCATAGTTAAACTATGAACAAACCATCCATTCAAGCATCTACATGTTTTATTTGTTAAAAGTGAATAGGTGAAATGTCAACACATAAAAGTTCAAGTATGACTATGAATGAGTATTAAATATTGGCTTGAGGCAGTAAAGGATTTGCAGGAGCTGTCACAGGTGTATGGAGGATACGGGCGTGTACTGGCAGGATTTGACGCTCAAAAACACTTCTCAAACCCGACAACTTGATTTCCTCAGATGTTACCCTGTAGCGTCACTGCAGCTACTGTAGCACATTCGTGACTTTGAGAAGTTTTCTTGGTCCTGTTCAGGATGTCCTCAACATTGAGTAAGAGAGATGGACGTGTTAAAGACAAGAAATGCGCGAAAAGAACCCAAGGTAAAAGAATCCATAACGGTGTACATACATAATTCGCAGGTACAGTTATAATGAATTATCTTTATGCTTTAAAGAATTTTGGGTGGATATTTTTATGATCACGCAATATTTTAAATGGCAAGTTTGCTCCATTGTATCATAATATATATTATATTTTCCAGTTCTGGCACAGGTTTAAAAAATAATTTTGTATTTTTCTTTTAAATACAGTATTTTATATTATATTATAAACACAATATGACCGAAATGGAAATAAAACAACATTCTGAAAAAAAACAAGTCTGAAAATAAAATGGAACGTTTTTAAGACAAACTTCCTCATTCATTTCACTCAGTGCATGTCTCTTAAATGAAAGCGAACGTGCTTATGCCTGTTCTCACCTGCTCTAAACCTGTTACAATGTTCTGAAATGACAGCATGTACAAAAGTTGACTCAAAAAGGAGTACCCTTTTTCAGAGAAAAAAGCCTGAGTTTGATTTCTTTGTTTACAGAGGAGAAGCAGGCAGTCCAACAGAGAACTTTTACCAAGTGGATAAACATGCATTTGAAGAGAGTGAGAATGGTCTTATTTCTACTGCAAGGACAATCAACAGATTCAGTTTTTTACATGCAACAAGGCCAATCAACATATGATTTTCAAAATTATACCTTTGTTTACATAATATTTTCCATGAGTGTCAGACCTATTACTACAACAGAAGTATTGAATGTCTTAAGGTGTTGTTTTTGTAAAAATGTCAGCATGTTTGTTTATTAAAAATGAAAAATTAACATACTGTACATTTAAAAGTAGTCATTAACTGTCATGTCTACTTCATTTAAGTTCCTTTCTGTGTTGTAGTGTGACCCACCTTTACAAGTTAATAACTTATTCACTGATGTTCAAGATGGAAAGGTTCTCATGGCTCTTCTAGAGGAACTGTCAGGCTGTAATATGGTTTGTCATCACATATATTACTGAAAAGATACAAAGTTTGATCACTATAAAACTGTCATACAGTACATAGATGTGGCTTTCCTAAACACAGTGTTTTTCATGTGCTTTAGCTTGATAGATTCAGGCCATTCCCGCATCACATCTTCAGACTAAACAATATTGCAAAGGTCTTGAATTTCCTCGAGGACAGAAATGTAAGTCCTAATTAATTTTTTTCTCCATGTCTTAGTGTGAATCCCTGTACATACATGGTGGGTGGGAAATATATCATGGCCAATAATTAATTCCATCATTTTAGTTAAATGGATAGTTTAACAATATCAAAAATGAAAATTTTGTCATAATTTACTCACCTTCAAGTTGAGGGTAGACATTGAATTCCATAGTAGAAAAAAAAAAAAAAAAAATACTATGGAAGTCAGTGGGGCCCATCAACTGTCTGCTTACCAACATTCTTTAAAATATCATATTTTGTGTTCAGCAAAAGAAGAAAGAAACTCATACAGGTTTGGAACAACTTGAAGGTGAGTAAATGATGACAAAAATTTTAATTGTGGCCATGTTGTACAAAATAAAACAAGGGAAATAATTAGTACGTGACCACGATTTAAAGGGAACTAATTAGTAAAACACAGCCATCAATATATATTTTTCCTTCCATATGTCATGTTCAAATGTAATCATTTATATGTCCACAGGTGAGTCTTATAAATATTGACGCTAATGATATTGCTGATGGCAATCCTTCAGTTGTTCTCAGGCTAATCTGGAACATCATTGTATACTATCAGGTAAAGCACACTAACACTGTGTAACGGTAATGAAAGAGTTCCATTGTTCTTGTGAGTGAGTGTTTGATCGACTGAGTTATTGTGGCTAAATTATTTTACCATTTGAAGATTAAACAGGTTACAGGACACCTAGAGAAATTCCCTTCCACCTTCAGTCTGCTGTCATTACCTTGTGGCAGTGATTCTTCTGGTCGTAGTTCTCCAGTATCACCTGGAGATGACATATTCGGCACTCTACCCTCAAAAGGCAAAAGGTCTTCTCATAATCTCAAGTACCGCGGTACAGCCATAAAGACTCTGCTTAGCTGGGTGCAAAACTGCACAGCAAAGTAAGTCAATTAATTTACTCAGCCACAATAAAGACAAATGTGTTTTTTGATATCCAAATTGGTATATTGTATATTTGTCAGAATTTACTCACCTTCATGTAGTTCCAAACCTTTTTTCTTCTGTGGAACACAAAAGGAGACAGTTTAAAGAATGTAATGATCGCTCTTTTCCTTGAAATTGAAACGGAAACTGACGCTTTCAAGCTTCGAAAAGATGCAAACACTACAAAAGCATTGTTTTGTTCGCTATATTCCTTTCAAAGCCATGCAGTAGCTTTCTGTTTTTACTTCAAATCTCCTTCTCCAGTGAGCTGTAACTGAGGACCACGAGTGAGTGTGTTGAACTTTGTAAACAAATCATTCAGAGTGGTTTTGTGAAGCATTTTAAACGACTTATTGAAAACATATAACTCAAAACAACAATTTGTTCCAAATTAAGCGTCACTACTTCTTTCTTGAACTCTTATGAACACACCAAGTTGGATATCAAGGCTGGATCTTAAGATGTTCAGTAAATGTAATTTGAATTTTAGTCTTTAACTCACTCAATACTACCAGATGACTTTGTATGGACTATGGACCACTTTCATGGTCTTTTGCATCCATTTTGTCCACATCAAGTATAATTGCATTAAAAAAATAGCATTAACTTACACAGAAGAAAGACAGCTTTGGAACAACATGCAGCTAAAATGATTTTTTTTTTTTTTTTTTTTTATCTATGCCTTTAATTAATTGGATGGACTTCCATAATTTATTCAATCTTAGAAAATGCTGTTTCAATCTTTTCCTTCAGATATGGGGTAGAAATTCATGATTTTGGTAACAGCTGGAGGAGCGGAATGGCTTTTTTGGCTCTGGTTAAATTCTTCTGTCCTGAATTTGTGGACATGAGGAAAGCTTTGTCCTCTGAGCCCCGTCTAAACATGGAGACAGCCTTCACAGCAGCATATGAGTGGCTTGGGATTCCTCCACTGCTGGATCCAGATGGTAACACACACACACACACACACACACACACACACACACACACACACTAATACTCATGTTGGCTTTTCATGTTTTATAAGTACATTCCACAGACATAATGATTTTTATACTGTACAAACTGTGTATTCTATCCCCTTACACTAAAACTACCCCTAAACCTATTCATCACATAAAACTTTCCACATATTTAAAAAACATTACTTTGTATGATTTATAATCTATTTTCCTCATGGGGACCAAAACATGTTAACATAATTGCCATTTTGTCTCCATAACGTAGGGTTTGCCAGGGCCACACATGCACACTATCCACTTCCTTTTACTTGAAGAATAGCTGTGTATTGTTTGTGCCTTCTATATAGGGGAACATGCTTAATTGCTGCATGACCTGCACTCTTCAGAAATAAATATGTTGTAAAAACCCAGAATTTTTACTGCAGAACTATTTTACTACAGTAAATATTGCATGTGAATATTGTATAGCAAAGTGTTGTATTGTTTTATTAGATTTGTGACTGGATAGCAAATAAGCAGAATTTATTTTTGAGTGGGATTCATCTTCAAAGCAACTGGACCGCAAGCAGCTGTGTTTGTTATTTGACCTGACCTTTTTTTTTGCACTAGATGTTGCAGTGCATTCACCAGATGAGCAGTCCATCATCACCTATGTAGCCCAGTTTCTTGAATGTTGCCCAGGCCATGGTGAGGTGAGGATATGTTTATCTTTCATATCAATGATTGCGTAATAAAGCCGGTCATATAAAGTCACAGGTAAAGCTAACCAAGACTTGCTTATCTGGAATGGTAACATTATTGTGAGTAGATATGTCAAGAAGACTAAACATGTGGTCACATGTGGATTCCTATTGAAATTACTGGATTTTGCCCTCGAAAGTTTGCCGAAAAATGATAAATGTGCTGCCACCAGTATCAAAATTGAAGGTGGTAACGGGATAGTTTCACCTCCACAGAATGAAGCTGAAGAGGAAGAGCCGGACTGTTTCAAAGACATGTATACAGTGTATATACAATTAAATTTTTTATTTTTTAATTCTCAAACATGTGGATTCCTATTAAAATTACTGAATTTTACCCTTGCAAATTTGCCAAACAATGGCAAATGTGACAGCACATGTGATATAAATAATGCATAATATAATAATATAATGCATCCATGTATAATTCAACTCCAAAATGTCGGAAATACTGTCTATTAATGGATCCTACTGGCATTTCAGAGGCCAGGTTGTGTGTTTTTTTTTTAATTATTTTTTAAAAAAAAATTTTAAGGGTTCATGAACTGGCTTTTTAAAAAATGTTATATTGTTGTCTGAGGTCAACTTATGACGATCGCTTGTGTTTTACATATCAAAAACAGCCAAATGAATGTTAGGCTATGTTCTACCCTGGTTTTGAGCCTTCTCCTGAAACACTCGGTTTTTATGGGCGTGCCACATTGAAGACTTGGAAGTAAATGTCCACTGCTATGATTGGATAACAGTTTTGCATATTATAATGAGTTTCATGTAATGCGCGAATCGGTGGGCAGGGCTAAACAGGCAGTGTTGAAGTAGGCGTTGATCTTCTTCTGCGGAGGTGGTGTTTGATACCCTTTGACGTCATAGATTCCCACTTTGAAAAACCTGTCGATCGCTATGCCTGGTGTCAATAAAAGCTTTTATTGGTATAACAAGGAAGTTTTCAGTTCTGAAACTTACAGGATATTCTTATTGTATGATGATATGTCAAAAGCTCAAGGAAAATTTTGTTTCTCAGTTCATCACCCCTTTAAGCCCTGAATGATTTTGATTTAAATTCTTTTTTTTTTGTGAATGTTTTTAAATTTTGCATCATTTAGTTGCTAAAGATAGTGTCAACAGATCTTGAGTCAAGGCTTAGAATTACAATTAAATATATATATTTTGTTGACACACTAGAGTATGGAAGCTCACTTTGGAGTAAATAAGGTACTCCACTAAAAAGTGGAAATTGCCTTTTTATTAACTTTTTTTATAAGGTAGAAAATACATACAAAATTAACCCAATGTATCACCATTGGAAACAAATTATTTTAAAATTGTGATGTTTATTCTCAAGCAAACTAAGGTAAAATAAACAGTTCCATTAGAGAAAGATGTATTGCTAATCGCATTGCATTCACTGATTCACAGGACAGTGTGTCAACAGATTCCTCTAGAGGCACACCAAACTCCATTGAAAGATGGGACAGACCTTGGATTGATTCGGTCAGCTGTGTGTCACAATCTAATGTCTCCACTGAAGTTTTGAGACGCCTTCATAACCCGTCTGAGACCCGCCAAGAAGAACAAGATCAAGAGCTCAGCTCAGAGTCGCTTCATATCTGTCCTTCAGACAACCCTGTGGGTTTATCTGCTATACCTCCACATTTCCTCACCATGAAGAGTTCCAGCTGGTCAGCTGGACAATCCTTCTCAGACTCCACTGGAGGGCAGTGTTGTGACTCCGTAGCATGGAAAAAAGGCTTGATGGTAAACCTGGAGGATGATGGGAACAGTTCTGAGGTTTCAAAGGCCGTTTATGCAATGTCAATGCTGGATTCAGACGAGGAGGACGCATACAGCTACATCTTAGAGCTTGACCATAAAGAAGCTGGAATAGTGTCAAATGTCGACTTTGAATTAAACGCAGTCATGGATTCACAGGGAATGGAGTTTGATATAAATGTTGTCAATACACTTGAATCTCAAAGTAGGGAAAGAAACTCATTGTGTCATTTGTGTGATACACAGAGTCATTTAAAACCCACGGATGTATTGATGTCATATGATAGCAAAGGTACAGATGAAAGCACACTGGGACAGGTCAAGGACATTCATGTATCCCAAAGGGACTGTGACTCTCTGCCGATGAATCGAACTGGTATAGAAAACACAGAAAAGACTGCCAGATCATCTGCTGATGAATGTTTGGACTTGGACTGTTCATTCAAAATGAAGGAGAGAATTTACTTGGATGTATTTACTCTGACTTGCAGTGATGGTGTTGATCATATGCAAGTGGACAATGATCTTGATAAGGAGAAAATTAGAGAGGACCTTTTCCTTTGCGAAGTGAATGATAGTCTATCAGAAAATGACCAATATGAGCAAACCAGTTTTTTCGATCAAAGTGTTTTGGATAGAATAACCGAAGAACCTACAGTTTCACATTTGAGGTTAGGATTATATTTTTCATACATTTTATCACCTGCTCATTGGAAAAACGTGCCTCTACCTATACATTTTTTGCACAACTCCAAAAACGTACCTTTACAAACAATTCACTGCAGATTTACATTAATCTGTTTTATATAAAACTGAACATGTTTTTAATGGCACTCACTAGACATTTCACTTTGAAACATGCAATAAGCATAATATCATTCTGCAGAAATGTTGCCACAGGTACGTTTTTCCAATGAGCCTGTTTGCTTTGAAAATAACCAATAACCGCCTCTTTCTGTGTTTTAGGAACGGCGGTCGTGACCGAACTAGTTATGAGCTGGAAGAGCTACATGTGCTTCTGTTCCTCTGGATGATCGCCTACTGCTGCCTTATATATCCTCACCTGGACTTCTTCAGTCTTTTAAGTAAAAACTAGCAATGCTAGAGCAATATACTTACAAGGAGAGTTCTACAAAGTGCAATATTTTGCGTCCACACACGCAATTCAGTTTATCTCCTTCTCATTGTTTGTAAGTCAGGATCAGAGCTAAAACTTGTCCTCTAAATAAAGTGGGTTTAGATCACATATGGAATTTACAGTTGAAGAGTTACAGACTTACAACAGACTATGTGGATTGTCAGTATCACATTGCGAGAGCATGTCAAAGGTCTTAAAGGGTCATTGAGTTTTTTGTCATTGAGTTTGTTTTTGAGTTTTACAACTCATTCCTGCAGCACTCTATAAATATTGCCTTTTTGCTGCTTTACCTTTAATATATATCTACATAACTGTCCTTCCATGTGACATGAGCAACAAGGTTCAGTGTTATTTACTTTACAGTGTTAACTCTACCCACCAGCATAAAAAAATAAAATAAAATTGCCAGCCACTGCCAGCCTTTTTGATAAACAAAAAATAAAAAAAAATCACGTATTTGTCAAAGACTACATCTGGATCAGATTCAGAATGATGATCAAAACATAGATGGAGTAGATCGAGTCCATCAACACCCCCACAGCTTCACAGTCCTCGTCCTGGGTCGACATTTCATTCAGTAACATCATAGGCAGTTTTGATTTATATGCTGTTTAAAGTTGATGATCGCGGTATTTTACATTTGCATCTGCTTACATACTGTATGCTATCGCTTGTTTCTGCTTCTTCTTCACCTGTGTTTTGATCAGGAGATTCTGCACTCTTTCAGAAGATGCGAAAAAGCATAACAGTGAAAACACGAAATGCCGGAAATTTCCGTTAATTGCAGAGAAAGAGTTAATATATTTATTTTATTTTCTCCTTATGTTTTATTTGTTTATGTGAAATTGGTTTCATGATGTTTTTTGATCAATACGTGAATGTTAATCTGACGTCTATAATATTGTACAAAATTGAAAAGCATTAAAGAATAAAATAATACAAATATTTATTTTGACAGAAGATGGTAATGTCAGGTAGTGGAAAGAGTTTGTTTAGCTTCATTCTATCATTTGACAGTTGAATGCTTCATTATTGAAGCTAAATTTAATGGAGAGGCCTACTTAATAATCTCATTAGAACAGTAGTTGAAATATTTAACACTTTATCAGATGTATAAACATATTGCAAACAAATGTTAACATGCACCAATAAAGTGATTTTCAGTTCGTCCCAGCAATCAAACAGTTATATATGTGTGTGTGTGTGTGTGTGTGGATCTGGAGAAGATAAAACAGGCCAAACTGTTCAAATATGTAAGACTAAGCGTGGGCTGGATGAGATTTGTGCCCTCACTACAGAGAGCCAACAACTTCTGAGAATGTGTTTGTTTACTGTCAAGGTCAGGGCCGCTAATCAATGTCAACATCTTTCAACATTTCCCTTGGAAAATGATCCAAAGAGGAGTTTGGACAGTTACGTGTACCCCCAACTGTGTTTTTTTTTGCTGTGAGTTATCAAGAGATGTGTACAGTATATTTTGATAGTAGCAAAGCTGTTAATATTCACTTCTCCAAGGGAATTGGACAAGCCTGAGAGACGCAGGCGCTAAATGGTGTTGGAAGCTACTATGGATGCCCTAGTGCTCTACAATGACCTTGTCTTTGGTTTGTTTGCTGCTTATAGCAGGGAGAAGCAGAGGGAAAATCATTGTTTCTCCTCAGTTGGACTGTCCTTTGCCCTTGTGAAGATATGGAGAATCTCACATGACCTGATCTCAATAAGGTTTGATGAATGAGCTTCTCAACTTCACAGAGACCTCTGTGGAGGTCACATATTCCTGGTCATCCATAACTTAAAGAAGACACTTACAGCTCTTACTCAGTATTATGATAGTCAGAAATGTACAACAAGATTTAAATGTGGCTCTAGATTAAAATATATAAATTAGTTTTGAAATATAGCAGTCACTTTATTTTATATTGTATGTTATATAGTGCATTCAAAGTATTCAGACCACTTTTTTTTTCTTTTTTTTTCACACAATTAATGTATTAAAGTATTACATCAATAAACATTACATACCCCATAATGACAGAAATATCGGGATAATGTGCATATTAAAGAAACAACAACACTCTAATCCATTTGGTGGCAGCGAATCAACAAAAGCTCCTTTGCCAACTGCCAGTATAACATTGAAAGAAGAAGATAAACATAGACAAAAAAAAAGTTTGTAGATTTTACAAAATTTTAATTAAAGAAATGTTATGATATAAATTGAATGATCTCTATTTTCAGGTCAATGATCAAACAAGGAAATTGGCAACACATCAATTGGGTCACTTGGTCACACATCTTTGCTTCCATTGAAACACAAGATGCTCTTTTGATCATTCTCAAGTCTGCATGATAATCATCTGCATGATTATTAAGTTTTAAACAAACTTAATAGTGGAGTTAGTTTGGGAGTTCATGTAGCCTGAGTGTATAGAAGTTCTACATTATTATTTTTGTCTTGTTTTATAATGAGCAAAATATTTAATTGACAGATGCCAATTAAATGGTTTGCGGCTGACCAGAGAAATGCTGAGTGACAGAGTGTTTTTCACACATGAAACGTTATGAAAACAAGAACAATCAGTCTAAATAAAAGCAAATGGATATATATATATATATATATATATATATATATATATATATATATATATATATATATATATATATATATATATATAAAATACTAGGAAATACAGAAATTCTTGTTTTTGACTTGTTCTTGTAGTATGATGATATTGTAGTTTATAAAAAAAAATAATAATAAAAAAAAACCTTTCTCACACCAGTCTCAGGCTTTTGGACCCCACTGTATACTTCAATCTGATCCAGTACAGAAGAAGCAGTCTTAAGCCAGACATTCTGTTTGTGGCCAATTGCAGCTCTGTAAACAACAAGCTCGAGAAGCTTCATTCTGAATTCAACTGTTGTAAACATGCCAATAAAATGGAGAGAAAGTGACATTCCACACTGTCTAAGACATTGATTTTCTTTCCCCCTTTGACAGGTTTGCAGAGATCCGACTCCCAAAGTTTGCTTTGGAAAAAAACATACACTTCAGAGACCCTTGAGAAAGCATGGTGTTCACTCAGTGTTAACCAGCCAATTGTAAACAGCCATCAAAGGTGAATGATCTGGTGTTGACTCTTGTGAGGGTATTCATTTTAAGCACCCTCCTATCAGAGTACAGTATATCACTGGTTGATTGATTGTGTCTCTCTCTGCAAGCTCTGTATGTAGTGAACTGATTGTGGACGAAAGCCCAATAAAAAGGGGGTATAATAATAATAATACAGGAATAAACCATTACTGAGTCATGTAATAGGAACCCCCCCCCCCCCCCCCCCCATACAGAAATGCATATAAATGAAATGTTTAATTGGAGCGTAAAAGTAAATAACTTATTTGGGTTTTTAAATTTGTTTAAAACCTAAATAAGAGAAACTTCTAATTATGGACAGCTAATTTTAGAGCTGTGCTTCAATTGAGCATCACAGAAAATAAAAAGGCACAAGCTATCACAGTATCTTAAGATGTGAAAACTTTTTGATTAACAGTCTGAGAGGAAGACAGTCATATCAGTCCTAAATTGCTGATTGACTACTTTTTAAATCTAAATCTCATCAACAGATTTTAAGTAGGTACTGAAAACCCCTGACACAGAAGTATAAAACTGTGTTGCATCACTAAATACAGAGCAACAGCTAACCATGAGTGATTGCGTTCATAGAACGGGGGTGGAAAGAGGTTAATGTTTAAAAATTTTACTCGGCCGATGCTTGAAGGACTATAAATTGACTCCACTCCATCTGAACAGTCTCCTGTCAAGAGGACTTTGATGGTGAGTTACAATTGTTTCACTTAAAGTGCTACGATTTTATCAGAATTTTAAATAGCTACTCTTTGAAATTTACGTTAAAAATGTGAAATGCAAAAGCATAGATTTGTGTGATCAAGTAAAAATCACAAAATTTGTACAATGCTGTGCCCTCTGGTCATAAAACAGGTGGATAAAATGTGGGAAAAGATTTATTACTGTGCGATTGCTGCCCTGCTGGTAGTAACGGCCTGGGCCGCACCCCACGAAGGTCACGACCATGCTGGCCACACACCCGATCACCACCACCATCTCCACCATGGGAAGGATGAACCCCACCCCAGCCACGAGGGGTCCAGCGATGCCTGCCACCTGCTTTCTCCACACAACGCTGACTTCGCCTTCTCTCTCTACAAGAAACTTGCATTCCATCCTGATGCCCAGGGCAAGAACATTTTCTTCTCCCCGGTCGGGATCTCAATGGCTTTGAGCATGCTGGCTCTAGGTGCCAAGGGCAGCACTCATTCACAGATATACAGCAGTCTGGGTTATGGTGGGTTGAAGCCTGAGCAGGTCAATGAGGGTTTTGAGCACTTGCTCCACATGCTGGGCCACAGCCAGGACACCATGCAGCTGGAGGCAGGAGCTGGTGTGGCCATCAGAGAAGGCTTCAAGGTGGTGGACAAGTTCCTGAAAGATGCTCAGCACTACTACAGCAGTGAAGCCTTCAGCGTTGACTTCTCCAAGCCTGAAATTGCTGAAGAGGAGATTAACAAGTTCATCGCCAAGAAAACCCATGACAAGATAACCAGCATGGTGAAGGGTCTGGACTCAGATACGGTGATGATGCTGATTACCTATATGTACTTCAGAGGTACTAAAGAAACTTGTCTTTCATTCAGTGATATTCCTGTAATAATCATTTATTTGATCTTTGAAAAATATTGGTTGATGCTGACCTGAAGTTCTTGCAATTTGTCTTGATAGGCAAGTGGGACAAGCCATTTGATGCAACACTGACCCACAAAGCTGACTTCAAAGTGGACAAGGACACCACCGTGCAAGTTGACATGATGAAAAGAACCGGCCGCTATGACATTTATCAAGACCCTATCAACCAAACTACGGTCATGATGGTGCCCTACAAAGGCAATACTTCCATGATGATCGTTCTTCCTGAGGATGGGAAGATGAAGGAGGTTGAAGAATACATCTGCAGACACCATATTAAGAGCTGGCACGAAAAACTCTTCAGAAGGTAATACCATCGATACATCCAGTTTTAAATTCATGTACTAGTTGACTTCTGACCTGAAGGTTGATGGTTGTTTAGTTGCACAAGGTATTTGGGAACTTTTCGGTACCATATTTGTTACCATATTTGGGAGCCATGGTAGCTGATATACCATATTTTACATTTATGCCCTTCAGTTCTGTGGACCTGTATATGCCCAAATTCTCCATCTCTGCAACTTCCAAACTGGACGGCATTCTGCAGGAGATGGGAATAACTGATGCATTCGATCAGGCAGCAGATTTCTCCGGGATGACAGAAGAAGTCAAAGTCAAGGTGTCACAGGTATGTGTGGACTTGTTTTTACCTTTTGAAGCACCATCGTAGTTGATAGACCTAAAGAATTTGAAAACTCTTGAGAGTCATGTTCACATTTTGAACCCAATCTCCAGGTTGTCCATCAGGCAGTCCTCAGCGTGGACGAGAAGGGCACAGAGGCAGCAGCTGCAACCACAATAGAAATAATGCCAATGTCTCTACCAGACAGCGTGGTGCTCAGCCGGCCTTTCCTGGTTCTGATTGTAGAGGACAGCACCAAGAGCATCCTCTTCATGGGCAAGATCACCGATCCTACTGTGTGAGATCTTACTCCACACATAACTTTCCGGCCCTCTGCGTAAATGCTAATCTTTGTGTAGATCTTATTTTAAACTGCAATAAATGTTGATTTGATTGTAATCAAGTGTGTCATCAGCACTTTATTTCACAATAAATTCCTGTTTCGCATGTACAGTACATACTACTTTTTGTAGTAATGACACTAACTGGGTAAAAACTTTACATACCCCTAAACCTAACCTTAACCCATGTAGTTACCTTACACTACTCAGTACTTTCGTGGGTAAGTACACTGTAAAGTGCACATGCTGTAAAATAAAGTGCAACCAAAACCACAATACATGCATTTCTCAATACTGGTCTCAACATATTACTGTCTGGAAAAACTGCAATTTTGAGCTTATTAAATACTTTTTTTTTCTTTTCTTTTTTTTTTTTTACATACATTTAACGTAATGTAGAAGGTAATTTAACACAAATGGATTTGCAGTAGAATCAAACTCATCAAAGCAAATTTGGCTAAATGTATCAGTGGTGGTTTAATTCTGTAACACTTTCTTTTCTTGCCTGCAAACTAACGATTTGTAGCATTGATCTTTTTCTGTTAGTCTTCATCTAGTCACTGGGACATAGTTTAGCAGGTGATACTGGACTACACAGAACCTACTATTATGTAATATATAGTGGCACATACAGTATGCATACGCTATTATCTTACATACAGTGAGGTAAAAACTTTAAGTCCACCATAAATGTCTATAAGTCCACTTCTAATTTACTCAGCTTTTCTCTATTCTCCGTTTCTGCTCAATCCTAGGCTTTGGACTCCACTGTAGATAGAGCTTTGATTACAAGCCATGTTTTGGGTTGCACAACAGAGGGAAGGATGAGATAACCTATGGTTCATTCCCCTCACCTTTCTGACCTTTAACCTTTCGATAGAGCTTCTGCTCCAGTACAGTGTGTTCAATCAATACCTTGTCCTCCATAAATCCAACACAGCAGGCTCAGGCATGTCTGTCTCTTCTACAAGATCAAAAGTGCAAATAAATGAAAATGAAATGAAAGCCTTATTGTGTGTAGTATGCAGTCAGGAAATAGATCACATCAGAGTGATACTCATTCCAAGATAAATCTGGCAAAGTCTCTGGCAGTACCTCACGTGTTTCTGCTCAAGCCTGATGCCATCATTTGGTTGTGACTTTTTTGAGGGCTGACTAATGAGTGGTAAGTGTATAGGGATGTGCAATATGACCAAAATCTTATATCACGATATGAGCAATTTTATTTCATGATAATATATGATGATATCATGATAATTATACACACACACACAAACAAAACAACAACAACAACAACAACAACACAACAAACCTACAATAGAACAACAATACAAATGAAATAGACCTACCTGAAAACTTCAAGCATAGATAGGCGAAATAGGTTACCACATAAATTATATAAAGTAGTCAAATGTACCAAAAAACTTCACTGTCTTCTTCACTGTGTAAATTAAGTATACATTTATTCTCAGTAAAGTTGCAAACGCGATTCAGTCAAGAGCAATGAGGCCTACTGATACTTAGGCGATCCAAGATATATGTGTCTTTTTTTCTTCAGTAGAAATGTAAAGAAGATTTTTAACTGAAATCATGGTCCTTGATTGTTCATATAATGCAAATCAATGGCTAACATCACATTAAGAGTAAAAAACAACAAAAAAAACACATACAGGCAAAACAAAATGAATACCCGTGGCAATACATTAAGGTCTTATGAAGCAAAACGATCAGTCTGTGCAAGAAAAAAACAAAACAAAACAAAAAGAGTAAATTGTGCAAGCTTAATTTTTTAACCAGTATCGAAAGATCTGCAAAAAACCCATTCATTTACTCGCACATAGACTTTCCCCTCAAAGAAATCAGGACAGAAGTGGTTGAAAGTGGATAAAAGAGACACCAGTAAATGAGAATCTGTCTGTCCACTTGTGATCTGATCGACCAAAATGCATCTTAATACCAGGTGTAAACAGGGTCTTAGCACTGATACATGTGCTTTCTTTCTCAAATGATTACGACTGTGTTCACTAGGATACTCGCAAAGACGGCCATTTTGACACTTAAATATGTGTATTTAACCGTTCAAGCCCAATAAGGTGCCAAAAAAGAACTCAGTTCAGTACTCACATGCTGTATAAGTAGCAGCTTCATGTGCTCGCGTTGCAGGTGTGTTCGCTCAGAAACAGTCTCTCAGACAGTGTGTGCATATAACGAAATGAGTCCGCTTTCGATGCACTTGCACTTGAATGTTTTAAAATCTTTTGTTTTTAAACCACAAGGCTTAAAAACGCATTCAAATGATAAACTTTCGTGATGCCGCAGGAAGGCAACATCACGTGAGCGTGACCGCGATAGAAACGATAGTCCAAAATCTCTACCGGTTAAATTTATACCTGTTAATCGTGTGGAATATTGTCTACCTCTATAGTTGTAAATTTGTTTTATTTGATTTGTTTATAAGTGCATGCTCACAATGTTAATTAAACAAGCCTAAATGCTAAACCCTAAAGTACTGCACAAACACATGTCTACTGTGTGTTGTGGGTTTTCATGTGTGATTTTGCTTTCAGTAACTTACGGCGACGGAGATACAAGTTGTGTGTCATCTGAAGGGTTTAGATCCAGTTATTGTTCTCCACCGGAGCTGCTTACATTAGTTTTGTTGTTCTATGCACGACTCAAATGCTCCGCTCTCCACTCGGATATAAAAGCTGTCGTTTAATGAAGATTTGATGGATGAATAGAGGCTTGAATCCCATTGCACATTCATACAGACAGTTACTGTACTACTGTACGCTACTGTAAGTTGTTGTCTGAACAGGACATTTCGAGACTCACACCTGTAAGTAAATGTGGTTGTCAATCCCAAAACTGACAGTGTGAACGTGTGAACATGGCCTTATTTTCAGTAGAATGTCTGTTGGGGTGTCACAATAAAGAGTTAGCAGATATTAAGCAGACAGTCTACTAATACTTGAACGAGAGTTTGTTGACATAGTTGCAAAGTTACTTATAGTTAGTAGAATCTCTAAAATGGACCATTGAAAATACAGTGTTACCTAGCCCATTTGCTGGTTCATTCCTGTTATGAAGTACCTCATGAAATCTGTAATCTGGACAATTTTTGTTTTTTAAAGTAATATCAGGAATTATTATATTAAAAGTTGAATATTGTATTATTGAGTTTAATATTGTATCTATCTACCCTTACGCAAAGATATATAAAATATATTTCCTTATGTATATGAATGATCAATATATTAAATGATTTAAAGGTTTATTTGAAAATATACATAATAATATATTGTTTAAATATATTACAATATATTATATATTACAACTAGTTTCCCATGGAAATAAACCACATTATATTTTGCAGTGTATTCCCATATATTTTTGCTCCGTAAGGTTAATACATTAAGACATATAGAATGTGTACTTTAGCAGGAATGACTGCTACATGTTGTGCACACGTTGCTTGCCGGACTATGGACATTGCTCTATTTGGTGTTCCTGTGTGCACTAGTGTACTGACAACACCCCCACTCCCCCATCTGCATTTGCATTTGCCACCAACATGTGCACTGATATGTGTTTGTTTACTTGCATCTAAAACACCATTACTCTGTCTAGCCTTGACCTTCAGCCATTAGCATGCTGCGTTATACATCTCTCCCATCAAAAGCTACTGAATTAAACAGCATCGATCTGATTTTTCCCATTCACATGGTGGCACTGTTGTTTCTCCTACGAATAATGCGAGAAAGGCAAAGTGAGGGAGAAAGAGAGAACACGCTGGTCTCCCAGCACAGCAGATGTTAATTTTTTTTCAGTTGGCTATTGAGCGCCAAGCAAAGCAGCCAAGCCTCCCAATTCACTGACCATTTAACACTACTAATGACTTTCATGCTCAGTAAGGCCACACAAAACTGGCATTCATTCTGAGACAGACCCTCATCTCTAAAAATGGGACACGAGTTTAAGGACAAGGCAGGTGAACGCTCTGCGCTGGCAGCGCTACGAGCAGGCGAGGGCCGTGTCCCTGGGGTGGATGGTAGCAGAGTTAATTGAAACTAAATGGATTCTGCGGGCACGGCATGAACTACCAGCATGCGGAGTCACAGACGGGTGATAGAGGTGATGATAGACATCATATGGCCACAGCAGGACACCAGCAACACACCAAACAAACTAAGCCCAAAATGCTTGTATTTGTGACATGTACATCAACGGGAAACACTTATCAACAAAATATGTTAATAGTCTATATTGTAGTTTATGCTATATGCAAGCCTTTCTCATTTTAAAATGGTGATTGTTAAATACAATTTTAAACAGATGAGGAATGTCTTTAAGCACTAACAAATTGCATTTCACCATCTTAAGCTACATTTATAATAAATAATATGCATAAATATTCTGAACTTGTAATAAGAATATGTTACTACTAAAATGGCTGCAACTCTACCTATTATCAAAGTAAATATATGGCCTCCTATCATTAGCATTCAACAATCAATAATATGTTTTTAATACAAAGCATAAAAAAAAAAAAAAAGCTAATTATGAATGTAGAACTGTCTGTTTAACCATTTCTACTTTGAAAAGTTAATTGGTTATTTTATATGACCATTCATATTTATTTTGAGGTAAATATAGTGAAATTCAAAGACAGAGATAAAATTTGCTGTTTCAAATTCACATCAATGTTTTTGCATAATTATTATTTAAATACAATTATTAAATAAAATTATATATCATTAAACCATTATTTGAATTATTTGAATTTCATTTACTGGCTATATTGATTTGCACTCGTTTCAAATACTTTTATGAAGACTACACCACCATTCTCACATAAAATATGCAGTACACTCACCAGCCACTTTATTAGGTACATCTTTCTAGTACCACGCTGGAGCCTCTTTTGCCTTCCAAACGGCCGTAATTCTTCATGGCATAGATTCAACAAGCTGCTGGAAACATTCTTCAGAGATTTTGATCCATATTAACATAATAGCATCACACAGTTGCTGCAGATTTGTTGGCTGCACATCCATGATGCGAATCTCTCATTCCTCCACATTCCAAAGCTGCTCTATTGGACTGAGATCTGGTGACTGTGGAGGCCATTTGAGTATATAGGAACTCATTGTCATGTTCAAGAAACCAGTTTGAGATGATTTGAGCTTTGCGACATGGTGTTTTATCCTGATGGAAGTAACCATCAGGTAGACTGTTGTGTTTAAAAGATGATCAACTGGTACTAAGAGGCTCAAAGTGTGGCAAGAAAATCTCCTCCACACCATTACACCACCAGCAGCCTGAACTGTTGATACAAGGCAGGGTGGATCCATATTAACTTTGACTTAATGAATTTAATAGCAAAACACTTACTGGATGTCTTTAGATCAATTCATCAAATGCTTTGGGCACAAATGGTACTCCTTTTGTGGAACGAGTGCAGCTTGATAAATGGGATTTATTCAATTTCATCTTAAATGAACACCAGAAATAACAAATCCTGGATACAGGACTGATCCAGAACAGGGCCTGAAGCAACATTTGTGATTCAGTTAACATGCAGGTAGACATTAATTACATCAGATCAACCTGACTCTGATAAGCAGAAAACAGAATGGATTTTTAAACTTTATTTAATTATTTATTTTTTAAATGAGGGCTTACTGAATAATTTGCATCTTCATTAGTTATGAGCTAATGTTGCATTACGTCCAATTAAATGGATTTATTTATTTTTTTATGTTATTTTATGTGTGGATTAATGGTAATTTAAAATGTGTGCCATGAAAAATCAACAACACATTACATGTAAAAAAAATAAAAAAAATATGGAGATTTTTTAATTGATTTAAAATTCATCTTTATTATTATTATTATAAATGTAAATAGATGTCCCCTCTGGGAGAATTCATTATCATGTTACTCTACAAGCCCACATTTATGTGCATTACGTTTTTGTTGGAGCCCAATTTTCTGTTTAGAATAAGATGTAGCTTGTTAGTATGAAGGATCCAGGCTTTATTTATATAAAAGCACAATCTGTGTTTTGAGGTAATTCATGCTGCAGTCTACTGCACTGACCTTGCAAGAGAGGTTGTAAACAGATGCTAAGTTATTGTCTTCCGTGAAGCAGTTTATAATGAAATTTATTTTTGTAAGCAAGTACTTTACCATGAGGCAGGAACAATCATATTTCTAAAGTGTGACAGCTAAGTCATTTGAGCAGATATCCTATTAAACCAACAGACCTGTTGCTTTCTGCAAACATGGCCTGCATTGCATGGACTGATAATAGCAGAGGACAAAAATTATGCTACTGTTATATGCGCAAGCATTTATTTTGTTGTATAATAGCAGTGCAAGCTGATGTGATGACACCAGCTGGAATGAGGCAGGTCAGATTTACTGTGGGCTTTACAAAGTAACTTGAAGAACAGACAGCAACACGCTCATTTAAGTGGATTCAAATGGACTGTAATGAAGAAAAATGTTACTTGCAGGGACAATTACATCTTACGCTTCCTGCTGGGAAATGTTTGTAGGCTCCCTCTGTGAAGAAGACATCAGTAGAAAACATGAACAGGTTAACGTAGAAAAATTCAACAAATCCAGTTATCATCACAGAATAACATTTATACAACAAAGAATCAACAATCTTTTGAGACATTTTAAGACAATTTTGAACATGAAAAATAGTGTTTTGGAATGAATCAGTTGAGAAAATGATTATAGCCTATTACTCAGTTGTAAAAACAGTCATGTTTCGTTTTAGAATGAATCAGAGTTATCGAACAAATCGGTTGAATGAATGATTCAATGACTCACTCACAGAGATCACTCACCACCTTTGACTGGTGTAGCAATGTCACCTGCAAAAAAATACATTAAAAATAAAATACAAATATATCGAACTTGTTTCCAATATATATATAAGAGTCACTTTTTATCTCAACAACTGACTTTTCTCAGTTGTGAGGTACTCACAATTCTGACTTTTTCCTTTATAACTTGGAATTGCAAGTTTAGATTACACGATTCTGTGAAAAAAAAAAAGTCAGAATTGCGAGATATATAGCCTACTTGCAATTCTGACTTTATTTCTCACAATTCTACGTTTATAATTGAGTTTATAACTTTTTTTTTCAGAATTGTGAGATATAAACTTGGAATTGCAGGGAAAAAAAGGTAAAAATTGTGAGACAAACTCGTAATTACAAAAAATATAATAGATAATTGCGAGTAATAAACATAATATGCAAATTTTTATCTTACAATTCAGACTTTTTTCTCTCAAATACAGGTTTATATCTCGCAATTCTGACTTTTTTTTCTTAGAATTTAGAACTCGTAATTGCTAGTCAAAAAGTCTGAATTATGAGATATCTCGCAATTGCAAGAACAAAGTCAAAATTGTGAAATAAAAATTATCAATTACTTTTTTTGTGTGTGTCTTATTCCATGGTGGAAATAATCTTCCCTGGATTAATTTAGATTTGTCTAGTTTGAAGAAAGTGTGTGTGTCTAATTAAGTGAAAGAGAGAAAGAGAAATCCGATGCAACTCTATAAAGGAAAATTATGCCATTGGGATTTACAGACATCACAATTTCTCTTTCTGATAATGCACACACTACAGTAAGTCTTCATGAACTTTGTTTTTCAAGAAAGCTATTTATTTTCCCTCCAGCCGTCATCAATAAGTCATAACAAAGGAAGAGAGAGAGAGAGAGAAAAAACAGTAAAGGCCGTTTCTCTTTCCTGCCATTATGTGCTCTTGGAGATGGCCCATAAATTAAACATCAAACATAAACATAACAAAACACAAAGGTCTTCAGTCGTGGATCGGGGATGTGAAGATGGTGTATGGAAATGATGCTCTTCCACTTCAAAGCACAATCAGATGTTATTAGCAGAGTGAGAGAGGGGGTGTTGAGGGAGGGGATGCAGTTCCATCGTTTTGTTCACAAATTAGATTTTGGGAAGAGATTCATCATTTATAATTATTAGACATCTGATCATCAAAGCAATCACATTAATTCAGGGAAGAACTATACTTATTCTAAAGTCTTCTCTCAATCTGCAGATGGCATAGCAATTGCTAGACCTTAAAAAATCATTCTAATCGTATCATCCGCATTATAATTTCTGTTTCCCGATTACAAAGGAAGAACTTGTTGTACAATTCGTAGACAAAATATACAAATAATATACAGTAGGCTATACATGTATAGAACTGCATCTTGGACAGTTTGCAATAGGGCTGAACGATTAATCGCACTTAAATCGAGATGGCTTATCGCGATTTTAAAATCGCAAAGGCTGCGATTATTTTTTTTATGCGCAGCTTGTCATTGATGTACGGCTCTGTAAACGCTGCTCCATCTGAAAGCACTGTGAGTTTGAGTCACTTATTACGTGCATTTGAAAAAACAACACGCGCCATATCTTTCCAAAACATGAGAAGCATTTATGAACCTCTTGTCCAACAACAGACAACATTTAATAACATGCATTTACTCCAAACTCACTTCATAACGACAGTTGAGCATCATTCTGTGAGATGATGTGCCTTCTTACACAGAATAAGGCAGTCGTGTATTTATAAGTCATGTTTAATCAAAGCGTTTCAATCTTCTCTTATTCAGCGCAGCGGGGCACATTTATCGTGTTTGCATGAGAGCGCCCTCTGCCGTTCAAATGGGGCAGTATTTACTACCAATCAGCCGCACTCCACTGACAAGCTGCGCATAAAATAATCACAGCCTTTGCCAAATCGCATGCGGTTTTATTGCGATTAATCGTTCAGCCCTAGTTTGCAACCAGACAAAGACTACAACTAACTAGTCCAGTCTATGGACCCCTGGGGGCCTATGCAGGTACTGCAGGGTCAGTGGGTAGGGATGTGGGTAGACACAATCTTCAATATTCATAATAAATGTATATTAAAATAATATTTAAAAATACATTTAATTCTGAAGTCCAGGAAGAATACAATGTCGATGGAAAGGCCTTCAACTAATCATTACTCTTTGAAAACTGTAAAAAATATGTATATATACTCTTCCCTGTATTTTATACAAGGATGACATTAAAGAATTCCTGGATTATGCAAGTGACAAACATTTTGATATTGTCTACCAAGGAGTTCAGGAAATAACATGGTGAAAAATATGGCTACTAAATTACTTTTCCTGTCTCAAAAGCATTATTGTCATTGCTAGAATATATTTTACTTGATAAATTACATTGTCATAGTAGAGCAGATTGTTATTCCCCTGAAGTAAACATCAATTTACAAAAGTTAGCATTTTGCTTTTCAAGTTTCTTTCTAAAGAGATTTGGGGACATTAAAATTAGATTATAAAAGCTTTTTTTTTTTTATGATGTTCCTCAGGTTATCACTGAGCTCAATCTACGGCACTGAAATGAGCTGTGAGATGAAATGTGAAATGAATAATGCAAGATTCGTTTAATATAAGTCTTCACCCATCAAATTCTCCTTGAGTGAAAAAGTGAAAATTAGTCATGTTTTTGTTTTTAGCAATCACAAATGCAAAATAAAGCGTATAAAAAGTATACAAATCCTTTGGAATTTGATTAAATTAGTATTACATTTTAACCGATAGATTTAACAAAAACTTTTATCTGAACAAAGTAAAAAAAAAAAAAAAGTATAAATAGCCTAAAACAAATAAAACCTGGTTAAGCACGAGAGGCAGTGCTTATCTACCAAATGGGCCGCACACATCCTAAAAAGTGAAGCCAAAGCATTTTGATTGCCCCCTGGTGGCTGTATAAATGGGGTGTAATATCACGATTGACAGATGTGCTTGTGATTAATGCTGCGTTCCCGCTATGTCGTAATTACCGTAAATAAAGCTCTGTATGCTTTCGAATCGCTCTTGCGGTACTTTGATGCCATACACCGATCGATCTGCACGGCGCCGCTTCAAGGCGAACACACCTTAAATCTGCAGTGGTCAAGTGGTTCAGCTGCCATGTGCTACAATTTGGCTGGCACTTCTACTGTATAACCGAAGTTGAATTTATTTTCCCATCTAACATGTCAGCCATTATCCCGCACCGACTAAACACTCTCTGGCTCTGCCTACTAGCCATGCCTCAAACTCTCGCTATAGGTTGAGCTGGAAAGAGATTGACAGATTGCCATACTAATAGTAGTCAATGAACAATAAACTGGGTTAAGAGAATGCATTTTACAATCAAAAAAAATCTCACATAGGCTACTTCACCTTTAATGGAAGTAGATTTCTGTTGTCGTGGCTCCTAAATGGTGGTTCTACATCGTACAGTGAGAGTGGTTCAAAGGCGGTTGTTGTAACGGTCTGGCGACCAAAGAAAGCATGCGATAATTTTCTGACAGTGTCAGATTTTTTGCATGATCATCTCAAAGTGTGTTTGCTGCTACGACCTACGACTACTGACTAGCCAATAAAAATGCAACATGAAATGTCGTATTGATGAACGCAATACCTCAAGCTCCATTTGCAAAACTGACATGCCAAGTTGGCCTCTTTTCTCAAGCCATGACCACGTCCATTTTCTCCTCTTTCGCTTCCTCCTCTTTTTTCAACGCACATAAAAACCACAGTTGCCAAAGTGCGATTCATCTTGCTCTATTTCTTTACCACTGGCCCATGCTAATAAATTCTTTATACTAAATAACCTATGATTCAATAGGTGTTATCATTGTACCGTCTATATACATGTCAAGATTATTAGATCCATGTCATACAGTGTGATTTGTAATGATCTTATAGGATTGCCAAAATCGCACAGTCTGTAGCAGGCATTAGTCACTGTGCTTTCTTAAAATGTCATAAAAGCTTGATTGTTTTGGATTGAATGGATCACATGACAGCATCGCATGACTAAACATGCATCAATAGGTGTGTTTGGTGCATAACATCAAAGGACAGAAAGCGATTAGAGAGCAGACGGCTCCGTATAGCGTGTTCGCTGTAAAAATACTTTGCGCTATTTTGATGTCATACACCGATTGGCCTATGTACAACAACCAATGTAATAAAATGTTGCCAGTCTCACATTCATTTGTTTTAGATAAAACTGAACGTGCTTTTAGCGCCAATCACTGGACTTTGAATTTTGAAAGTGTTGCTGTTTTCACAGTCAAAACTACAATGCAATAACTATGTTAACAAGACTTATCAACAAAACACCTGGGAACAACCCAGGACGGTCTAGGAAGGTGAAGAATGCTACAGTAGCTGCTAAGGTTCCCATTTGACAGTTGCTGGACTGGTGTGTTCAAGTGTACTGAGCTATGAAAGAACAACCTTTGAATTATTTAAAAAAATCCTCTTAGTTCAGAAAAGAACCTGCAAACACCTCTTGAACAAAAATATGTGTTCACCAGTCTATTATAAAAAACTGTAACATTTTATAATACGGGTGCACTAATAAGCATTAATTCATTAATTCATGTGGCTGGTTTCACAGACAAGGCTTAAGCCTAGTCCCAGACTAAATGCATGTTTGAGCTGTCTTAACTGAAATAAACTTGCTCTGACATATCTTAAAATATGTCACTGCCATTGTTTTGTCTGTGAAACCAGGCCAAGAAGACTAAACCATTCATTAATGATTACCGCATCAGCAACTAAAAAGTGTATCTGGATTAATAGATTAAGTATTAATAGATGTTTTGCTAATGTTGAGGTTATTTCAGATTTGTACAAAGATTGCTTCATACATTTAGTTTAACTGCATTGTTAAAGAGGGCAAGCTTTACCATTAAACTGCATGCATTTTAGACACTTACATTCTTCTTGCTCCGTCAATGCTGTCAAATCACAATTTTAACGCCCAGCCGCAGCTGAAATGGAAGATTTGATTGGTTTTGCACCCAAATCAGACCTTTCTGTTATTGGCTGAAGCGCAGGGCTCCACCTCAGTAGTTTGAAAAGTGTCAGCTAGTCCTGTTGCTCCATCACTCCGTCAGCACCTTTGTCAAAGTACTTTGTACTTTTGGTGAAAAATAAATGTAGCAAAGTATTTTTATTCAACTCAAGAAAAAGTCAAAGTACCACATTTTAATTATGACCGCCGCTAGCGTAGCTAGCCGGTCATATAGGGATTGTCAAAGTTTTTTTTTTTGTTTTTTTTCGTCACCTTACTGAATTTTTCGTCAACGATACCAGGGACACCGAAGCACCGGGGAACATGAAATTTGGTGGGCATGTAGCCCCACTAGACTTCTAAGGAAAAATTTCGTTTGGTCCCCGGGGGCCACTCCCCCCCCGCGCTGGGCCCCCCCAAACCCCCAAAAATGCAGTTTTTCCTAAATAACTACCTGAACCGTGGCACCGAGGATGAAGAAATTTTTATGGTATGTTGGTCTACTAGACTTTTACGGAAAAATTTCGTTTGGTCCCTGGGGGCCACTTCCCCCCCCGCGCTGGGGCCCCCTTAAATTTTTCGTCAACGATACCAGGGACACCGAAACACCGGGGAACATGAAATTTGGTGGGCATGTAGCCCCACTAGACTTCTAAGGAAAAATTTCGTTTGGTCCCCGGGGGCCACTCCCCCCCCGCGCTGGGCCCCCCCAAACCCCAAAAAATGCAGTTTTTCCTAAATAACTACCTGAACCGTGGCACCGAGGATGAAGAAATTTTTATGGTATGTTGGTCTACTAGACTTTTACGGAAAAATTTCGTTTGGTCCCCGGGGGCCACTTCCCCCCCCGCGCTGGGGCCCCCTTAAATTTTTCGTCAACGATACCAGGGACACCGAAACACCGGGGAACATGAAATTTGGTGGGCATGTAGCCCCACTAGACTTCTAAGGAAAAATTTCGTTTGGTCCCCGGGGGCCACTCCCCCCCCGCGCTGGGCCCCCCCAAACCCAAAAAAATGCAGTTTTTCCTAAATAACTACCTGAACCGTGGCACCGAGGATGAAGAAATTTTTATGGTATGTTGGTCTACTAGACTTTTACGGAAAAATTTCGTTTGGTCCGCGGGGGCCACTTCCCCCCCGCGCTGGGCCCCCCCAAACCCCAAAAAATGCAGTTTTTCCTAAATAACTACCTGAACCGTGGCACCGAGGATGAAGACATTTTTATGGTATGTTGGTCTACTAGACTTTTACGGAAAAATTTAATTTGGTCCCCGGGGGCCACTTCCCCCCCCCGCGCTG
Organism: Leuciscus idus; assembly: GCA_021554675.1. Taxonomy (NCBI): domain Eukaryota; kingdom Metazoa; phylum Chordata; class Actinopteri; order Cypriniformes; family Leuciscidae; genus Leuciscus; species Leuciscus idus. Next base: position 17,678,356 of record CM038638.1, on the reverse strand, counting down.
GGGCCCCCGTAAATTTTTCGTCAACCATACCAGGGACACCGAAACACCGGGGAACATGAAATTTGGTGGGCATGTAGCCCCACTACACTTCTACGGAAAAATTTCGTTTGGTCCTCGGGGGCCACTCCCCCCCCCGCGCTGGGCCCCCCCAAACCCCAAAAAATGCAGTTTTTCCTAAATAACTACCTGAACCGTGGCACCGAGGATGAAGAAATTTTTATGGTATGTTGGTCTACTAGACTTTTACGGAAAAATTTCGTTTGGTCCCCGGGGGCCACTTCCCCCCCCTGCGCTGGGGCCCCCGTAAATTTTTCGTCAACGATACCAGGGACACCGAAACACCGGGGAACATGAAATTTGGTGGGCATGTAGCCCCACTAGACTTCTAAGGAAAAATTTCGTTTGGTCCCCGGGGGCCACTCCACCCCCGCGCTGGGCCCCCCCAAACCCAAAAAAAATTCAGTTTTTCCTAAATAACTACCTGAACCGTGGCACCGAGGATGAAGAAATTTTTGTGGTATGTTGGTCTACTAGACTTTTACGGAAAAATTTCATTTGGTCCCCGGGGGCCACTTCCCCCCCCCCGCGCTGGGGCCCCCGTAAATTTTTCGTCAACCATACCAGGGACACCGAAACACCGGGGAACATGAAATTTGGTGGGCATGTAGCCCCACTAGACTTCTAAGGAAAAATTTCGTTTGGTCCCCGGGGGCCACTCCCCCCCCCGCGCTGGGCCCCCCCAAACCCAAAAAAATGCCCTTTTTCCTAAATAACTACCTGAACCGTGGCACCGAGGATGAAGAAATTTTTATGGTATGTTGGTCTACTAGACTTTTACGGAAAAATTTCGTTTGGTCCCCGGGGGCCACTTCCCCCCCCGCGCTGGGGCCCCCTTAAATTTTTCGTCAACGATACCAGGGACACCGAAACACCGGGGAACATGAAATTTGGTGGGCATGTAGCCCCACTAGACTTCTAAGGAAAAATTTCGTTTGGTCCCCGGGGGCCACTCCCCCCCCGCGCTGGGCCCCCCCAAACCCCAAAAAATGCAGTTTTTCCTAAATAACTACCTGAACCGTGGCACCGAGGATGAAGAAATTTTTATGGTATGTTGGTCTACTAGACTTTTACGGAAAAATTTCGTTTGGTCCCCGGGGGCCACTTCCCCCCCCTGCGCTGGGGCCCCCGTAAATTTTTCGTCAACGATACCAGGGACACCGAAACACCGGGGAACATGAAATTTGGTGGGCATGTAGCCCCACTAGACTTCTACAGAAAAATTTCGTTTGGTCCCCGGGGGCCACTCCCCCCCCCCCCCCGCGCTGGGCCCCCCCAAACCCAAAAAAATGCAGTTTTTCCTAAATAACTACCTGAACCGTGGCACCGAGGATGAAGAACTTTTTATGGCACATCAACCTAGCCCATAATCACTCATTTGTGATTTGCGCCCCTCCCATAAAAAATGAAAATGCAATATTATTCTGCTTTAATCGCCCCTATCTTCAGTGGAGATGTTCAGAACTGCACCATATTTCATGTGTATGATTAACTTGACAACCTCTGGGGGTATCCTCTGCTAAGTTTTGTAGAATTTCATCCATGGGGGGGTATAAAATAAATTCATTTATGTGCACATTTAGTGACTGTACACTCATCGGCCTGTAGATGGTGCTGTTGAGCGAAGGGTTGCTGGTTTAGGATGATACTGTCACACACACACATGCAGGAATACAAACAAACGCAAGCATGCACACACACTGACATCCACACGCACAGACACACACCCATACACACACATACAAATCCACATGCACAGACACACACACACACAAACACACACGCGCACACATGTACGCACACATACATACACGCACAGACACACACACACACACACACAGACACACACATACACAAATACACACACATACACACACACACACACACACACAGACAGACATGCACATACTATTACTTTTTTTAGGTATATACATAAACACGCAATACAGCCAAATTACTCCACGTCATTTATTTTTGTGGAAAGCCAGTGCAGGCCTGAGCGGCGGTCATATTTTGTACCGCGATGCGGTACATCTAGTTATACTCAAGAAAGTAGAAAATAAAATAAAAAATGTACTCAAGTACTATAACAAAAGTATTTGTAATTAGTTACTTTCCCGCTCTCAATGTCAACCATAATCATAACTGTAACGACATATTACTTAATGAGTTAATAGTCATGTGCCTCAACAAGTAATGTCATAACATAATGATATCTTTGCAAATCATTAGCTAGTGATTAATTAAAGCAGAAAACTGGAAGTTGAAACACATCGCTTTGACCCATGTGGTAATTAACACATTCATTTACACTATTAGTTAATACTATTTGTTGTTAAGTAATTAATAGCCTACATGATGACAGATATAATTGATAGCAATTCATCTATTACTTAATCTATTAATCAGATACTCTTTATTAGTTACAGTACTGATGTGGTAATCATTAGTGAATGGTTTAGTTATCCATGAGTCATACATTAACTCATGATTATCTGTGCATTAGTTGAAGCATGAATTGATACATACAGTATTAGTAGACCGAATTGTAATGTGCTACCATTAAATGTAAAATTTGAAAGTTTTTTACTTATTTATTTATTTATTTAAATTAATTCATTTATTTATTTTTACCAGATAATATCAGGTTAGCTGTCAGTCACCTATGGCCAAAAAAAAACAAAACAAAAAAAAACAGATGGATATATTGATAAAAATATTTTGGTTTCATAAGCCTGAGGGTGATTCTGCTACATGTTGACCAAACGCTCTCAGAGGTGAGAAATGTAAATACTAATAAAGAGGGTTTTGAAGTACAACAGTGTTATGTTGCAAAGGTGTTAGTGCACTTGCTGCTATAGGTTAAAGTTTCTTGTAGGGTGTTTATCAAACGTCTTTGTTAATTCCACCAGTGGGATTCAAACCAGCTTTGACTGGCATGGGAAACGGGTGCTCCAACAAGGATGCAGCATCTAGAGTACCTCTTGAGACCAGGGGAATGAGATTTACCTGCACAGCTCCGGCTAGCTGGCTTAAAGGAAGCCAACGACTGCAACTTCCAGTGTCAGTCACTAACACACTTGAAGCCAGTGAGGGAGTGAGGTTTACCCGCACAGCTCTTTCTAGCTGGCCTCTGGCCTTGCAGTTACCTAAAACTCACTTCCATCTGGGGCCCCTGCACCAATGTAACTGGTTCTACTCAAACCATGACGAACGGGATTCAAACCAGCATCATGGGAGGTGGGCACACAAAACACAAAGAAGGACACTAAAGACTAAAGACCATAGCCTCTAACACCAGTCGATAGCTCTTCTTGAGGCCAGGGATTTGAGGTTTACCTGTACAGCCTTAGCTGACCTCCATTACTCTAGCATCTGGAGGGGGTGCATTTACAATTCCTCTTCTTATACTATATAATGAATTGGAAATCATAGTTTAAAAACAAAACAAAACAGTCGATATCAGTCGAAAAAACAGTTTTTATTTTACAGTCGATATCTGTATATAATATCTGTGAGGGTATGCTCATGTCAGCAATGCAGTAAGAGTGTTTACTCATTTAGAATAAATGTCCTCGTATATTTAAGTTCAGTAATTTCACTTAAATGACAATTAATATGTAATTTTCATTGGTATTTAAGTGAAATTATTGAACTTAAATATACGAGTTTGATAAAAATTATCATTCTAGGAGAAAATTTCAGATGGCACTTAGAGGCTTTTGCATCTGAACTCTTCAAATATGTAGCCTACTTGTTTTATAATGAATTAATTTGCTCTGACAACCAAATGTATATAAAGTGTTATATAAAAGTCAGTTATATAAAGTCAAGTGTTATATTTTGTATAAAGAGAATTGTCAGTTTTAACTTCATTCTAATTCATCCTCAATTATTGCCCCTCAAGAAAAATTGTGGTGCTCTACAAATATAGGGCAGGAAGAGATGAATAAACCTATTATTGCATTTAAACCAACAGCATGTTTATTAGATCCAATACCCACTATCCTACTGAAAAAAAAGAAAAGAAAAAAAGAAAAAAAAAATCAGAAGAGCCTCTTCTCAATATTATTAACTCATCTTTATCTCTAGGTCATGTCCCAAGAGCATTCAAGCTGGCAGTTATTAAGCCTCTCATTAAGAAACCACAACTAGATCCAAATGAATTAGCAAATTACAGATTGATTTCAAATCTTCCATTTATGTCTAAAATATTAGAAAAAAGTTCTAGTAGTCCGCTCAATTGTGCTCCTTCCTGAAAAAAAAAAAAAAAAAAAAGAAAAAAAAAAGATATCTATGAAAAATGTCCTTTCAGATTCAGGCCCCATCATAAAACAGAAGATAAGATATACGTCAGTAAATTATGAAGTGCCGCAAGGATCTGTGTTAGGCCCTCTGCTATTTTCAATATATATGCTGCAACATTGTAATATCATAAGAAATCATGGAATTAGTTTCCATTGTTATGCTGCTGATACTCAGTTACATATTTCATCACCACCAGATGAAATCTCTAAATTATTCAAGCTGACAGAGTGTTAAAGATATAAAATATTGGATGACCTGTAATTTTCTTATATTAAAGTCAGATAAGAAAATTGCAGGGCCAATATTACTTATTGGACCAAAAATGTGTACACAGAATCTCTTAGAATACAATGTGCATTTAGGAGGATGTACTATTACTTCATCCTCTACTTCAAGATCTGGGGTGTGTTTACCTAAGAAGGTCACCTAAACCTTCTTAATGCTACGTCATTCTAAGTTATATCTTAAGCTGTACCTTAACGTTAATATACGCGTTTCCTGAAACGTTCTTAGTTAAGTATGGTTAAGTAAGGACCCTTATCCCCATATCCAACCCCTCAGTGCTCAACCTGGCCTTCATTTGTCGTTATGGCTTTGCTACCATCAATGTCCAGGTGGTGGAGGACCAAAGGGGGATGTTTGCAGATGTGGTGGCAAAGTGGCCTGGAGGCACACACAACAGCTTTGTGTGGCCCAATTCGGTCAAGACTCCGAAAGAGGGGTTTTTGGGCAGCGCATTCTAGGAGACGGAGGCTGTCCCCTCAGCACCTATCTTCTAAATCCTGTAACCTACCCCACCACGCAGGCCGAGCACAATTACAAAATCGCACACATCTGTACCTGTGTTCGGGTCATGAGATTGGTAGGAGTCAACATTTGGTTCATTAATTCCCCCAAAACTCTGAAGTACTCATTAAACAATGTAGCACATTGGACCTGCTCTATAAGACGGTTAAAGCATCCTTCACAATTATGTGCCATTGATAGTTGCGCAATGAATTCTTTACAATAAAGATGGTCTGCAGACCCAACATCGATGACAGCAAGTTTGTGTTTAATCAAATTGGTGTTAATTTGAACAAAAACACAAAAAATCCACATACTTGGAAATAAACATGTAAAGTTTGCTTTCCTGGAGCCTGCAGTCACTGGGTTGGTGATAGTTAACCTGTAATGTAATCAAAATTGTTTGAATCAAAAGATAACACAACACTGGACTAACTTCAGCTATTGAACAGCTCTGTTCCCTGTGTGGATGTGATATTCATATTCTGTTCTGTTCCAGTATGGTCCTGACAAAAACTTCACACAGATGGCACTATGGCAATTTTATAGCAATTTTCCGGGATAAATGCGTTGTGTGAAAGGGGCTTAATTTTGCTTGCAGGGGATGTTTATTATTTTTAGAAGCATGTGACCATGCCAAAGTAATAGTCGCCAGGAATTTTTTTTTTTTATCAGCATCCCAGATGAGAAGAGTCCTTCTGGAATTAATTAATGGCTCACCTGTGCCCCCTTACCAAAGTTTCTTACGTATATAGAACAAAGTTTGTCCAAGATAATGCTTTTCATTCACTGAGCATGCGTACGCACAAATTTGTGAGTGAAATGTGCATATTAACGAATGTATAAAAAACAGCCCTTCTGTCAAACTCTTCGACAAACTCTTAAATCTTACATAAACATCTACTCCCTTTTCCCTGGACAGGTTGGATCTCCCTTCCCTTTTCCCTGGGCAGGTTGGATCTCCCTTCCCTTCCCTTCCCTTCCCTTCCCTTCCCTTCCCTTCCCTTCCCTTCCCTTCCCTTCCCTTCCCTTCCCTTCCCTTCCCTTCCCTTCCCTTCCCTTTTCATCCATTGTTCACACAGGTTGCTGAACTCACCACTCCACAAGCCAGCTCTATAAACCTCACTCACCCCTTTCTCCTCCACTTTCTAGATCATATCAGGGCTCGCCAGCTCCTCACCGTGATGCATCTCGTCCTTCATCATCACCTTCTGTTGAGAAATGGTCCATTAATGCTCTCAGACAAGCCCTATCCAACGCCAGCATCCATTTCTCGCAGAAAATTTCAAAAGCCCAATTTCACGATCTGTTCGTACGCTCTCACCAAAACTATCTGCCTACTCTCAACCCTACAGAAGCTTTGAAGCAATCAGCCACCACACGATCTATACGCTTCACCTCCAACTCGCTTCAGTTTCAGCCTTCAGCCGCTGCCACCGCTTCCTCTTCCGCCACTCATTCCAGCTGACACAATAGTTCCGCGGCCACTCCGACAGGGACTGTAACCTTTCCCCCTCCCACAGGTGAGACACTCACTGCTTCATCTGTTCACAATTCTACTATTTCTCTTCCTCCTGCCTTCCAGTATCAATCAAATCCATCTAGCCATGGAATAAACCAAAATGTGAGGCTGCCTTTGCAAATAGCCCCCCTTACCCCCTTCCCTGCCCTCTTCCATTCCTTTCTCCTCCACTATTGGAGCAGACCCAAGCATGCAGCTGCCTCCCCTAATGGTATATGGCTCCTTTTTGTATATTTTTGCCTATGAAATAAGGGGGGCTATCGGAGCTTGAGTAGAATATCCTCTATGAGCCCCTCTAGAGCAGACAGCAAGCCAAATCTGTTTACCACTTAATCTTACCACTAAGATTATATGGGCACAACTATAGGAACAACTGAAACCACACGTATGCAAAAGCACTTATAATCGTGTAAAGAAGCTATAATTCATCCTAATACAACCATAAGTATAGGCCTTTTGAAGTATGTTGCATTAATTGTATTATTATAATCCATATATACAATTATATAAAAAAATTATTAAATAATACAATTTTATTTAATCTTAAATACATTCCATTATATACAGTTAAAGAGTAAGAAAAGCTGTGTTATATCTTCAGCTGCAAGGTTTCTCTGAATAACGCAGATATACGCGTATGTACAGCTGAGAGGTATGTAATCTGGGTCTGTATAAAATGTGTTTATTGTGAGAACTGGTGAGAATGGCACACTTGGCATTACTCAAGGAGCGGGTGAGAGTGCGTCTGCAAACAGCAGCAAGTTTGACTAGAGTGTCACGATTTGGTTATGGTTCATGTTCCTGTTTCATGTCTGTCATGTGATCCCCTGTTCAAGTCATGTGATCCTGACATATGTTCTCTTGTCTGATGTGTCATGTTGTCATTGGTTCATTGTTTCATTGTTCAAAGGTGTCCCTTGTCTTGTCATTAGTTGTGAGTGTATTTAAGCACTCATGTTTGCCATGTGTCTTTTTCAGGTTTTGTTTCACTGTAACCACAGTCGGTAAGCGTCAAGTCCACGTTCTTGAGTTCACACCACTGTTTTGTTTTATCGATTTTATGTTTGTAAATAAACTGCACTTGGGTTCTCTCTAAAACTTGCCTTCAGTGGAATACTTTACAGAGAGTGACGAAAGGCTGTAAGGAAAGCGTTTGCGGAAAGCCCTTGGTTGAGATGGAGATGGATTGGCCATGTTTAATGCAGGCTGCCGCTTTAGAATACTCAAAATTCACTAGCATCATGTTCAGAACAAATTCATGTGCGCACAAACATGTTGTGAATTAGGAGATTTTTTTGTGAGAAGTTCTCTTGTGCATACAAATACTAAATAATACATGCAATTATTAGTGAATGACAAACAATTTATTTAAATTACCTCATTAGAGTAAAAAAACAGAATACCATGTTCAGATGCTACTAGAATGATCTGTACTGTTAACCTATCCGATCCTGTAGAAATGATGTCAACTGATTATCCAAGTAAAAGACTAGTCTTTAAATTAGTTTGAGGCTGGATCCTTACTCATTTTCTAGAGCCTATGGAAGTGTGGAGAACTTTTTCTTAAGTAAACTCTGTCAACTGACTGAACTTCAACTTGGTCTTCATTGAGCATAGTGGTCTCTTTATGTGGTTCAACTGTAATTCCCCAAAACAACATAGAGGAAAAGAAACAATCAAATAAAACAGAAAAATAATAAATTGTAATTAAGCCCTGAGATCACTGCCAGCAGATTATTGTCCAGGTAACTTGCTGGGATTGTTTTCAAACAGAATAGCTATTTCAGAATACCTCACTCCCTAACTCAAACACTCAATTAATCTTATAGCAGCAATTCAATATTTTAAGAAAACAGTTAAACAACCGGCTTTTCACTGAGATTTGAGAGATAACACTTCAGAATCCTAAAACAATAATGGTTGGGGTCTTTGGTGTGCTGATCTTTTAACAGAATGAGAAAGCTGTATATTGTGTTTTTTTTTTCTTTTCTTTTTTTTCTTTTTTTTTTTCTCTATACATCTGTTTGAAATTGGTCCAGATAAATTTAAGTGAAAGCAGCCAATGAAGGATTCCCTGGAGGGTATAACCTGAATTCAGAAATGATATTGAAGCCATGGCCTATATATAAAGAAGTTTATGGTTTCAGAGAATATAGGAATACACAGCTACTCTGACTGTGAAGAAAGAGTGCTAACACGCTTTAGAGAGACTGAGAATGACTTTGACACCACAATGCTGTGTCTCTCTAAAGCATATAAGTACACTGAGAGTTTTTACTGGTTTGCGCTTCATCAACCATTGGTCACAACATCAGATGCTGCCTGTCATTTGTACTTTTTAACATTGTAAGATTGTGTATTATATGCTGATATAGCAAGTAATGTTTGTATACAATGTTTGTCAAAACTTATTAATAGTATACTTATAATAGTTTTGCTTTCCTCACTCCCACCTGGGTCATGGCACCAATGTAACTGGTATACTTGAATCATTCTGAGCAGAATTCGAAACAGTCAACCAGCATGGGAGGCTGGCGCACTAACAAGGACGCTAAAGTCCAGTCACTTATTTGCCTCTTGAAGCTAGAGGAGTGATGTTTACTTGCACAACTCCTAGCTGGCCTTTTACACATTACACACACCCTCTAAACCTCACTCTTGCCCAGGTCACAGCGGCACCAATATAACTGGTCCTAAAAAAATACGACGAGCTGTATTTTAACAAGCGTGGACAAACTACATGGAGATTCAGTGTGCTTACTTTGGAAAATTTGGTGAGGTCAATTTGTAAAGAAAGACTACGCGCCTGCGCACGCAGCGCACATATATATTCAAATGCGCATACCTATAGACCGAACATGTAATATGCATGTGCACGCCGACAGTGTTTTCACAGATTCGCGTTTTTGAAGTTTACGCGGCGATGATAACGTTTTTCCAAAATTTTCCACGCTTGCACCTTGGAACCTATTTCAAGGTTTGCATTCTCGAGCCACTAGGCACTGTTGTTGTGCAAATGAGTTTGTTGTGCAAACTTTAGCTGGACAATAACTTTATTCAAGAGCTGCTGTAAAGCCAAAACAATCTCTGTTACTTTAAATTCCTATTATCACTGTAAAGCTGCTTTGAAACTATCTATATTGTTAAAAGCACTAAATAAATGAAGGTGACTTGCTGAAAGGGATGATTAAGTAATGGGTTGCTGTTTGGGGTGGGTGAGTTTTACCTGCAAAGCTGACCACTGTTACCCTTACCGAAAAAACACATGAACTTCACATGTGCAAAAACTCATGTGATCACATGTGACCACATGCACATGTGATTATGCACATGTGATTTTGCACATGTGAAATTTAACATGTAAAAACATGTTATTTGCACATGTGAAATATGTGGATCACATGTGAAACGTGTTTTGCACATGGGAAATGTGTGCTTTTGGAACATTTACACATGTGATTACATGTGAAACACATGTGATCACATGTGAAACACATGTGAAACATGTGAAATTCCCATGTGAAACCCATGAGCTCACATGTGAAACCCATGAGATCACATGTTGTTTACATGTGGTGAAATGTTGTTCACATGTGGTGACATGTTGTTCACATGAGAACACATGTGATCACATGAGGTCACATGTAATCACATGTGGAAAACATGTGATAACATGTGAAATTCATGTGTTTTTTCTGTAAGTTTCACATGTAATCACATTAAACCAGTCCTTTCTCCTGTTCTTATACATATTATAGTGAAAGTGATACGTTTTTCCTCAAAATTATCCTATAACCTCGAAGAATAGAAAAACGTATCACTTTCACTGTATAAGAACAGGAGAAAGGACTGGTTTAATCATTCTAGACAGGTTCAGCAACTGCCACAGTTTGGGTCTGATTGCTGTCACTGTGTATCCGATGGATGTCTATATGACGGTGCTGGAACTGAAACTCTGATAACAGGATTGAAATCTCAATCATCTTTGCAAGGCTGAGGTCAGCAGGACACGTCCCACCGTCTCATGCCATCAAGCGGCGATGAGCCTTGGATAAAACACACAGCCCAGCTTGTCTGCTGAGGATTATAGGGCTCATGTCACAGGCAAACAGAGGGTAGGATCCGAACGTGGCGGTTTATTCAATAATCCAGATCACAAATGAGAAACAAACAATGACCCAATGCTGGGAAGAGGATAATGAAGGTAGTCCAAGATCATAATTAGACATGCACAAACAGAAGCTCAAGCAAAAAGAGCTTTTTTTTTCTTTTTTTTTTGACTGAAAATATAATTTTTGGGGTAAACATATTGAGTGACTTACAATAAAGGTCTAAACAAGTCAAGTCAAGTCAAGTCAAGTTTATTTGTATTGCGCTTTTCACAATACAGATTGTATCAAAGCAGCTTCACAGTATTAAATTAAAATAATACAACAAAGTTTGTTTCAAGAGGAATTTATTGATTGATAAAATTAAATTAAATATCCCCAAAATATCCCCAACTGAGCAAGCCAAAGGCAACAGTGGCAAGGAACCGAAAAACTCCATCAAGTGACCTAATGGTGTCCTAAAACTCCATCAGGTGACCTAATGGAGAAAAAACAACCTTGGGAGAACCCAGGCTCAGTCGGGGGCCAGTTCTCCTCTGGCATTTATGAGCTAGAGGCCGGATTGTAGTTTGAACTGTAGGATTATATGAATGCCTGGCTGAAGAGATGCGACTTTAATCTAGTTTTAAACTGGGAGAGCGAGTCTGAGCAACGAACAGTATCAGGAAGACTATTCCAGAGTTTTGGAGCCAAATGTGAAAATGCTCTCCCTCCTTTGGTGGTTCTGGATATCCTGGGTATGACCAAAAGCCTTGAATTTAGTGATCTTAAAGAGCGCGATGGATTATAGGGCGATAGAAGATCCATTAAATAGACTGGAGCTAAGCCGTTTAGGGCTTTATAAGTCAGTAGCAATACCTTGTAATTAATACGGAACTTTATAGGTAACCAATGTAGTGATGATAAAATCGGTGTTATATGATCATATTTTCTTGATCTAGTAAGAACTCTAGCGGCGGCATTTTGGACTAACTGTAGCTTGTTTATTGAGGATGCAGGATAACCAGCTAATAAAGCATTACAGTAATCCAGTCTCGAGGTCATGAATGCATGAACTAACTTTTCTGCATCAGAAACTGATAGCATATTACGTAGCTTAGCAATGTTTCTAAGGTGGAATAAGGCTGTTTTTGTAACATATGAAATATGATTTTCAAAAGACAGGTTCCAATCGAGTATAACACCCCGGTCTTTTACTGTAGAGGATAAAGTAACAGGACATCCTATGATGTTAAAGTTGTATTGTGCGAGGTTTTGTGGGCGGTTTTTTGAACCGATAAGTATTACCTCTGTCTTGTCTGGATTTAATAAAAGAAAATTACGCGTCATCCAATCTTTTATATCTTTAACACACTCTGTCAATTTGGAAAATTTAGCGTTTTCATCCGGCCTTGATGAAATATATATTTGAGTGTCATCAGCATAACAATGGAAACTAATTCCATGTTTCCTTATAATATTTCCAAGTGGCATCATATATATTGAAAATAACAGAGGGCCTAACACAGATCCCTGCGGCACTCCATAGTTTACTGGAGTTATGATCGATTTTTCTCCATTTAAATAGACAAAATGGTAGCGGTCAGATGGGTATGATTTGAACCAGCTTAATGCTTGTCCTTGAACACCAGTATAATTTTGTAGTCGATCTAAGAGTAATGTGTGATCTATAGTATCGAACGCAGCACTAAGATCAAGTAAAACTAGTATTGAGATACAGCCTTGGTCAGAAGCTAAAAGTAAATCATTTGTGATTTTAACGAGCGCAGTTTCAGTGCTATGATGCGGTCTGAATCCAGACTGAAACTTTTCATAGATATCATTTTGTTGCAAGAAAGAGCCCAGTTGAGCGGACACCACTTTTTCTAATATTTTAGACATAAATGGAAGATTTGAAATGGGTCTATAATTTGCTAGATTATTATGATCTAATTGTGGTTTCTTAATGAGAGGTTTTATAACTGCCAGTTTAAATGTTCTTGGAACATGACCTAAAGATAAAGATGAGTTAATAATATTGAGGAGAGGCTCTTCCACTACAGGTAACACTTCTTTCAGTAGTTTAGTTGGTATAGGATCTAATAAACATGTTGTTGTTTTAGATGAAGTGATACGTTTATTTAACTCTTTTTGTTCTATAGTTGTAAAGCACTGTAATTGTTCTTGCGGGGTGATAATTGAAGCTGAATTATAAGGCGCAATTGAAGATTGAACGTTTACAATTGTGGTTCTGATGCTTTCTATTTTCTCAGTGAAGAAGTTCATGAAATCATTACTACTGAACTGTAACGGGATATTTTGTTCGGGTGACGTCTGTTTATTTGTTAGTCTAGCCACGGTGTTAAATAAAAACCTTGGATTGTTTTGGTTGTTTTCTATTAGTTTGCGGAGGTGCTCAGCCCTGGCCGCTTTTAGGGCCTTTTTATAACGTGACATACTGTCTTTGCACGCGATTCTAAAGACCTCTAAATTAGTTTGTTTCCATTTACGCTCTAAAATACGGGTTTCTCTCTTTAAAACATGCGTAGTATTGTTGTACCATGGTGCTTTATTTTTCTCTCTGACCTTTTTTAATTTAATAGGTGCAACCACATCTAATGTTCTAGAGAAAATGGTGCTCATAGTGCTAGTTAGCTCTTCTAGTTCATCTGTTTGTTTGGGTTCAGGCAGCAGCTGAGACAGATTAGCTAAGCAATTTGAGAAATTATCTATGGTGGATGGGAGGATTGTTCTGCCTGGTTGATAACGCGACGCTGCATGACATATTACAGCAGTACATAATATGCAAGTTACCATGTAGTGATCAGTGACATCATCACTTTGTGGAATGATATCTATATCGGTTGGATCGGTTCCATGTGATATAATTAAATCAAGTGTATGATTAAGACGATGAGTTGGTCCGGTGACGTTTTGCTTGACCCCAAATTAATTTAATAAATCTGTAAACGCAGCCCCTAACGCATCATTTGGATTATCTATGTGTATGTTAAAATCTCCAACAATTAATGCTTTATCGACATTGACTAATAGGTCTGAGAGAAAATCTGCAAACTCTTTTAGGAAATCAGCGTAAGGCCCTGGCGGTCTATATACAGTAGCCAAGGCTAGAGATAATAGGGATGTTTTTCTAACATCTAAGAGCGTGACATTTAGTACAAGTACTTCAAATGAAATAAACTTATAACCCGTTTTCTGAGTAACATTGAGAGTATCTCTATAGATGGTTGCAACACCGCCGCCACGACCAATCAGACGGGGCTCATGCTTATAACAGTATCCAGGAGGAGTAGACTCATTACAGTTTTTCTCAGTCGCTTTGGTGCATTTCTCACATCACTATTTACATTTGCAACAACAGTTAATGCAGTTCTCAAAACAATTAGTACAAACTGCAAAACCTAGTTGATAACCTGCAAAAGCGTATCACTTGCTCAAAATGGATAGCTCATTTCTCAAAAGCAAGTATTCATGTCAATGAAAGTGTCAGTGTCATCAAGATGAAAAGTCCTGACACCATTGTTTATGAACAAGATAGTCAAATGGCTTTGTCATGTTTTCATTATGACAGTTTACTCTGTAAATGTTTTCCAATGCAAAAAAGTCAGATCTTGGTGACACTACCTGAGAATGCTCAAGACAGCACTATATACTATTTGCACAGCCATTTGAAAAATACAGTAAAGTTACACATTACTGTATTTAGTGAGGTAACTGAGTACAAGACACTGAATATGTATGTTTCACATTTTTACTGCATATGATCTTTGCAATTCTAATTTGTTCACAGCATTGTGCAAAAGAAAAAATACACCCTTATTTTCAACAAACATAAACTCCCTTTGGGTAGAGCTGTGCACAACTGGAAACAATATTGCAGTACATATTGGAACTGAACATACAACATACATAGTACTGTAATCATTCATGCACATCCAGACGTTCCTCTCTGTCTGGTATTGTTCAATTTAGGAGACATTTTCAGGAAAAAAAAAGATTTAAAATTTTTTGTAAAATTTGCTTGACAGATTTTGACAACTAGTTCAACATTTTTGTATGTAATGATTCAAGCAATGAAATGAGGACTATTAGTTTTATATGGAATGACTATTCAGCATTCACAAGTATAGTTCATTTTGACTGACATGACATAAGCAAATGATAATGTTATAAAACAGCAGAGAGTTGTATGAAAGCAATTGATGCATGTCCAAAAGCATTTGCAATTTGTTAGAAGGAATGAGAAACTGCTACTGTGATGTGCACAGATGACTAAATGTTGTGGAGGTTGAACTAACTGTTGTGCAAATGTAAATAGTGATGTGAGAAATGCACCAAAGCGACTGAGAAAAACTGTAATACCGAAATAATCAATTGGTTTAAGCCAGGTTTCAGTAAGGCAAAGTACATCGAAGCTATTATCTGTGACTATTTAATTTACAATAACTGCCTTAGGTGTGAGTGATCTAATGTTTAGAAGACCTAGCTTTAGAAATAGTTTTTGTTTACTAATAGCAACATTTTCTGTTTTAATAACAATTAGATTTTTCCTAGATCCTGCAGTAGATTTATTATTTGATCTCACTAAACGAGGAATAGACACGGTTTCTATGCAATGTTCTACACTAGTATTTATATCCGTTAAATTGGTGCAGCAGAGACTATGATTTGGACTTTTGGTTACTAGTCAAAGGGTATTTAACATTTTGGAGATGTTATCCGACAGAAGATCCGCTCCGAATCTGCTTGGGTGTAAGCCATCAGCACGGAAAAGCCTAGGACGCTCCCAAAACAGATTCCAATTATTTACAAAGAGCAGTTTCTGCTCATTGCACCATGACATTAACCATTCATTTAGCGCAAATAATCTGCTGAACTTTTCATGCCCTTGTTGGTACGTGGGAAGCGGTCCTGACACAATGATCGTTGTTTCAGGCGATGTGCTGCGTACCGTATCGATCAGATTCCTGAAGTCTTTCTTCAGAACCTCCGTCTGGCGCAGCCTGATGTCGTTCACTCCCGCGTGCAGGACCACAGTTCCGACGCGCTCGTCACCGTTCAGGATCTCGGGAACGCGAGCAGCGATTTCAGAAACACGAGCACCAGGAAAGCAGTGACTGTGCACCTTACTTTTACCTAACGTAGCGTGTACGTGCCGAACGATGGAATCGCCGATGATCACAGCATCGCGTTCTGTTTCGCGTAGAGGGGAGAAGCGGTTTTGTGTGGATAACTCGAAAACCGGGAGGGTCGGAGAAAGTCTTGGTCTAAACCTGACTCGCGTCTTCCGCTGCGGAACCACCCAGGCTTTGTGGTGGCGTGTTGGAGCCGGAGTGAACGAGACCATGGCTGATCGCGACCGATGCTGAGGAACGCACGGAGTAGACGCGGTCGGAATCAGCGGGTTAGTAACGTTAAACACTGATTTGTGTGCATCGGCGCGTGATGTTTCAAGAGCCAAACACCGGTCTCTCAGCTCGGCCTGCAGCACTCTTAGCAATTATCTTTAATAAGAACAAAATATAATATAAAATGGTTATTATGAATTAGACAGAATTATTAGAAACTTGATCATCATAAAAATATTTTAAATGAGGAGGGTGATCACATTTACAGTGCAAAATGATAATCTACTTGAAATGGAACCCACAAACTGTAGCTATAAACTGGATTCATGTTCCGAATGAGAAGTTGTGAAACTTGCAGAAATCTTTTTCTCAAGCAAAGTAGTTCACTCCATTATTTTATGTTGCTTCATAAAAGTCTATTGCAAAAGATTGTGTTCATAAATTGGCTGACAATGCATTTTCACATATTTTTCTGCTGAACGCAGCAGGCAAGGCAAAAGCAGTCAATTCCACAACGAATATGTGGCACTCATGCACTGAAGATGCAGGATGTGTGAACTGGCACCAAAGCAGCACTAACCAAACTGGACCAGTAAGGACCAAGTTTTTTTTTTTTTTTAAGTACATTTTTGGCTGGTTAGCAAGATAGCTCTTTCAGTGCTATCGACAGGGTTGCCAGGTCTCCACAACAAAACATGCACAATTGCTAGTCAAAACTAGCCCACGGCTTCTTCAACCTGTGGGCAACAAAAACAACCCACGACAATAGTGTAAAAGTAGTCCAATTCCATGGGGAAAACCGCGCACTTGGCAACACTTCTATCTGCATATTAGACTATCATTGTATGGACTTCCATTACTGACGCCAGTTACCATATATATAAAATACTGTTTAAAGCTGCTCAAGAAGCCTTGGGAGCTGAAACCCAATTTGGTAAGGGGCTTTACATTTCCAACCCATGCTCAAAGGGGTTGGCCAATCACAAAAGACTGGGCCAGCTGAACAATGGGCTATTCGGAAAGGCAGACTTTAAAGAGACATGACCTAAAACAGAATGTTTCAGGCAAAGGTTGAAATATGTGCTGCATAAATGTGCAGTATGATACAAATAATTTGTTTAAATCATGTAAATGTATTCTAGCAGACCCCAAAAATATTGACACTTTAATATAATTCAAAAATACCTACTTTATTTTTTATTCTGGTATGATGGCTGCTATGGGTGAGAGGTTGAATGCTTGCTTGGCCAAAATGAAGACTGCTTTTTGTGGATCTATAGCTGGTGTCTGCTTTGAGTAATAAGCTGAGTCAAGCACATCATGAAGACGGCATTTCAATCAGAGCAAAAATCAATTCCCGTCAGTTTGAATCTGGCTGCGCAGAGAAGTCCCTTCATGCGAGCCTCAGAGGACAGCCGAGGTGTGTGTGACCAGAGACACAAAAGACAGCACCATTAACCTACGTTGTCCCACAAGCTTTCAATCAACCTCCTCCTGTCCTCGCTCACGTGGATGCATGTGTGAGTGTAATGACTGATTGCAAAGTGGGTGCAGCACTGATTTACAATGCCGTTGTGTAGGGTGACCATGGAGGGGGTTACTGTCACATTATACACCCATTTTACAGTCTGAATGATCATTTCTGGCTTTCATCAGGACTTTGTAACCATTGATATTGCAAATCTAAAGGTGATCATTGCTGAGTGCAGGTGAGAGCAACTTTTATCACAGGAACATTATAGACTTTATTTGCATGAACACATTTTCTTCAGAGATTCGAGTCTATGGTGAATCCATTTGGAGGGGAAGTTCACATGAGTGCAAACATGAGGATTAATGTTGGAGCTAATGATGATGCATGTCTAATGTGTTAACTGAAAAATGACTCTCAAATTTCTTTTCATTTCAATGTCACTCAAACCTTGTTTGATCACCTCACAATTCAGCTGTGGCCCTGGCTGAGTGTGCGTGGAAAAATACACTAAGTGCATACAGCTGTGTTTCATTAGTCCTAAAGCTAGAGGCATCCATCTTTCTTCATGTCTGATTCCCCCTTCCACTTCAACCTAGAAGTTTCGTCCTTGATAGACTCAAACTAAATCAAAGTCCAGCTAAGCCTATGAATGACTGACAAAAGGC
The DNA here is from genome assembly GCA_021554675.1 of Leuciscus idus. Taxonomy (NCBI): domain Eukaryota; kingdom Metazoa; phylum Chordata; class Actinopteri; order Cypriniformes; family Leuciscidae; genus Leuciscus; species Leuciscus idus. Next base: position 17,660,087 of record CM038638.1, on the reverse strand, counting down.
CATCACTTCTAACTCAGAAGGAACCTTCAAGATATCTCTCCATCAATGTCAATCTTTCACAGATCCCAGAAAAGAGAATTGCATAAGACCTGAAGTCCTTCAGAGAGAGCATTTGTCGGTTGGCCGTATCTCAACGCATCATTTGTCTTCCTCTTACCGGTCTTTTTTGGACCGAAGCATCAGTGCTTGTGTCGAAATGAGGAGATAAATGAGTGTAATTCCTGTGGATTTGAGTTTAAGTTTGAATGGATTGCCATACTCAAGCCAATAGTATTCTGGGATGTGTTGAAGAAATTATTTATGAACTATTTCAGACTTTGCCTAATTCATTCGTAACAGCTGAAACATTCCGGAAACAGACAAGGTAAGTTGTAGAAAACTGATATCCAGCTCAACCTGTCTGAAGACCTACTTTCTTCATTCTGATGATCTTGCATTAGCTCAAATGTTTAAAGAAATATTTCATTCGGTCATTATTTATTAACTCTCATGCCATTTCAAGCCCATATGCTGGACCTCAGAGAGGCTGTTGTTGTTTTCCTGTTACAAGGTAAGCCTATTTGCATGAATAAATATATATAATTTTTATTTATTTATTTTAAACAATAATAGTTGCATAATATTAATATTAAACAATATGCTATAGTAATATAATACATTTGCAGTGCATAATTGCATAATATTACCCTAAATATATTCAAAATAAATGTTAAAATGTATATAATAATATATGTCATATTTGAGGTTATGATTTTGTGATGTGATGTGATGCTGAATATAAAGGGTACAAGAAGCAAAAGTTTGTGTCCTAGTTTTACTGAGGAAGGCTGATAGGAGTTCAGTTATAATTAAAGTGATTTACCAAGTGCAGTATACAGACTATACTTCAAGGGAGACTGGAGAGAAGTCTTTAGTTGTACAATGTCTATCATTAAATAATCTAAAAGAGGAAGCATGTTTTCAGTGGCAGCTGGGATCAGTTCAGGATGGGAGTTTTACAGAGACGCTGGTGTTGATTGGGATGTATGAGCTATTCCTGGCAGAGCCTGCTCAGAATATGTCTATGCCTCGCCACACGCTTTACAATAAAAACCTTTTATCCTTTTCTGTTGTCCATTTACGATTGATCACACCCGCTGAAAAATCTTTCCCATTTTCTAATTCACAAAGACAAGTGCTTCAGAGAGGTTAAAATCAACATTAGGACGTGGATCCATGCCCTTCTCATGCAATGCTTACTTGAAACTTTGACAGTATTTTGGGAAATTCATATTCGGCAGCTAGTATTGAAATCACTATGCAAATATATAATCTAGCTATAAATAGATTTCCAGATTCAATTTGGCTTTGCACTGCTGCATCGCACCTTCAAGTCATCCCAACCCTGTATTTTGTCTAAATTGTTTCACCCAAACCTGTTTTTTTGTTTAATCTTTTTTTTCTATGGAACATTAAACAAGATAATTTAATGAATATATGGTTGGGTGAATACAATACAATAAAATATGTCAGTATACATCATGAGTCAGTGTAATGCTTAATAGGACCCAACAAAAAGTTACACAATACATTCAATATGGTAAGCCAAGTGATTCATTATGGTAAGCCTATTATAAGTGTTTATATTTTTGGGATGTTTTTTGTAGGAAATTGCATACAAAGTCACTCGCCCGTGAGTGTTTTATTGAACAGATAAATTGCCATATAGCTCTATAACAGAGTTCATTGTAAAGTATTATCTATTGTGAAGGGTCATTTCATTATGGGTAATGAAACCCATATATTAATGGGTAAATAATCAGCTTTTTTGCTTTCCAGACCTTCAAAAACCCACCTGGATAAAATCTGGATAAGCAAAAAAATATCTGGCAGTCTGAACTTTGCCATAGTGTATCTTTAAGAATTTAAATATAAGTCTTATATCGATAGAATGTCAAACCAGCTCCATCTAGATATACATTCATTAGGATTGTTCTTAGTATGTAATAAGGCAAGAAAATGAATCAATTTAGATGAACAAGTTAATGATAAACCTTATTAGTTTTTATTCTAGATTATTAATATAAGCAAATAAAATCCCTGTTTCAATATGAAGAACACTCATGAGTATAAATAAATGTATCACTGGCAGCAATATCAAGTCTAGATAACCTATAAAGTTTCCATCCATCATGGCTGAATTAATGCAAAATATTTTCCAACTTGGAGACAGGTAAAATCTGCTTACGGTAAAAATAAAAAGTGTTGCCATGAATTTAATGAGCTCATTTGTATGGGGTTGCACTTTGTATAATATGTTTTTGAATTTTGTATTCTCTCAGTTTGCATTCAGTCTTCTTCACAGCTATGTGATAGGAAGCAAATTACACCTAAAATGAGAGATTTGTGGAAGAGATTCATGGGTGCTCAATGGTAATTTTAAAGCTCTGTGAATCAGGGGTGATAATTTATATGACAAAGGGTGAAGAATACCACACTGTGCAGATGCAGATGTTGGCCGACTGGAGCTATTAATTGGTCTCATCTGCATGGTGTGCAGGGATATGTGAAATAAATGGTTGCTATTGTTTTAAACACTATCAACAGGGATGGACTGGAACTCAAAAACAACCCACAGTTCCCCCTAAATCAGTTTTTCTCAACTGGTGGGTCTCGCGTCTTGCAAAATAAAAGTCTCGTATGAGAAAAACATTTCGAATTACGTGTTCTGTTGTTATTGATGTTTCTTTGACTGCACACTCCAAGTCGCAAGGCCGTTTTGAGTGGGTCGCGGAGTGTGTAAAGTTTGCATGTTCTCACCATGTTGGCATGGCTTCACCTACCGTTAGGACATGCATTTTGGAAAATGAGTGGATGGATGTTGCAGGCAGAATAATATTAAATTAATCTCATTATAGTGAGTCTACACTTCTACTCTTAATGGTTGCTGTTGTCATGTCAATCAATGTTGTAATAACTGTAACAATGTATGGGTTAATTTGAGAGAAAGATAGTCTGACCGTCTCTAAGTAAATGAAACCAGAGACATACGGCTAAACCTACAGGCTAAACCCCCTTCCAAAGGGTCTTAAAACAAAAAGATTGGGGAGTATACATTTACTTTTTAAAGTAATATTCAAAAAACAGTGTTTTCTAACAATGTTTCAGTTACCTCAAAAGTTAAATGACGAAACTGTCAGAATGCAGTTCAAAATGACTGGCAGAAACTCCTTTAAATTTTTACACAGAGAGCAGCCGTTAGCTGCAGGATGGGGTCCGTAATGGAAGTTCAGTTTATAACAGCTTGTTCAGTCCATCTTCATGAGGCTGTAATCAAGGATTGAGCCAGACCGACTCTGGGATTTCCTCCATTGCAAAAGCCTTTAAATTAGCTGTGCTTAAAAAATAAATTACAAAAATTGATCTTTACTTAAAGGGATTTTACTAAAATGAAACTTTTGTCATCATTTACTCACTTGCTTATTTCAAACCCATATGACTTACTTTCTTCTGTTGATTACAAAATGAGGATTTATTTTACTTTCAAGAATAAAAAATGACACAAAAGCATATTAATTGAGTGGTTCAAGTCTCTTCGGAAAATTTGGATTAAACCGCTCAATTGATATGGTTTAGTTTTACGATCTCTTTATGAACTTTTTGAAAGTTCAAAATGGTAGTTGCGTAGCTGTCAATGGAGGGACAGAAAGCTCTCAGATTTCATCAAAAAGATCTTCATTTATGTCTTACGTGTTTGGAACGACATGAGGGTGAGTAGTTAATAACAGAATTTTCATTTTTGGATTAACTAACCTTTAAGAAAAAAGAAAAAAAAAAGAAAAAAAAAACCACCAGCCGCCACTGTTAATACTGTATTTCTGGTTGATGCATATTTAATTTTCACACACAAAAAATAAAATAATATAAGGATAGGGGTCACACTCTCATACTTACATATATATGATGTTATATTACTTCTAACTTTGCATTGTATACTGTATGTGGCCATTAAGATTTGGGTATCTGGATAACAGGCCGGTCATGTACAGACTGACAGAACAAATTCAAAACAAAGGAAGATATAATGGTAATTATCTATTAATTAGGTCATTAATAATGTGGATGCATACTCAAATTGCATGTTTGCAGGTCAGAATAGGGGAATTAAGCTGGCAGCCCTCACTGTAAAAATTCAAGCACAACAGATGTGCACTGCCAAGGGATCAGTTCCATAAAGTTATGTATTCATTTCCTTTAAAAAAGCCAATTTAACGCTTGACTTAGTCCATCTTTGCCATGTCTATGAAGCCCCCTTCATAGCAGCTGGAGAAAGGATGAGTAAGAGTGAGATGAATATCTCCAGGTAAATAGGAACACTTAAGGGTTGAGAGAGATCCGGCCAATCTTCAGTTGCCTTACTTCTGCTGGTCATTTAAACATGATTTTCTTGACTCGCTTTCATCTAGAAGACAGGCAATTCAAAGAGGAATTGGAATTTAAAAAGCATAGAACATGTGAAAGTTTTAAAGACTGTCTGGCTTTTTATTTATTTTTTAAAAGACAATGCCAATGACATTTTACTTTTAGAGCGTGTGGGAGAGCTGTCTCTGAAAAAGAAAACCTTGATAAATGAAAAGACTTACAGTCAGTGGCATTGGTTTCATTTGGACATTGAACATGGTGTGTTTAGAGTATCTTTCAACATACAAAATACTGTAATGTTTGTCTCAAACATTTTAATTGTATTTAAAAGAGGTATTTCTTCATTTTTGTTTGTCAAAGTCATTTGGAATGACATTGTTAGACCTTATTTTGTCTTTACAATGTGCATAACAAATGTTAAAAGGTCACAAATTTACTTTCACCCTGTTACAACCAGTGTTATGCTGCGTTCCAGGCAGGTTTTTGAGCACGTAAATCACGACTCACGACTTTGTAGCGTTCCAGGCCAGTCACGCCAAACTACCTGAGCGCAAGGAATTGTGGTAGCTAGATGTAAACATTGTATGCCAATTTTGCTATGCTGAGAAATTGTACGTTACATTTTTTTCAATTTTTTTTTTCATAAGCATGATCAATGCTGTCAAGTTCAGGTTTACGTCACCTTAACATTTCCATGCGGCAATACACTTTCACGACATACTTATTGTTTGGTAAATGGTAAATGGACTGCATTTATATAGCGCTTTCACAGACCCAATGGCCACCAAAGCGCTTTACAATATTGCCTCACATTCACCCATTCACTCACTCATTCATACACCGACGGCTTCAGACACATAACATTGTAAAACATAATCGTGTGTGTATTATTATCATCATTATTATTATATTATTATTAATTTGACTGCAACGTTATATTGTCCTAAAGTGTATTCTCACCGTGTACCGCCTGCAGAAACACTGCATCCGTAGGGGCTGCCATTGTTTTGTATGGTTTCGCGGGCTATGTGACGTCAGAGCTCGTAACTGGGAGTACATCGATCTAGTACGAGTTCACGGGTGGGAAGTCACGGGTTTGACTGCCGTTCCAGTGCACTTTCACGGGTATAAGGTTGGAAAAACACGGGTTACAGGTTGCCTGGAACGCACCATTATTTTAGTATTATTTAAACACTAATATTTTTTTATTAATATTTTGGTTTTTAAATTCAGTTACAATTTTAGTAATTGTGTTATTGTTATGGAACTGAGACTCAAGACAAAAGGATACGAGTGAGAAAGAGTGACCGTGACAGTACTCCCCCCTCCCGGTAGGCACGTCCTCGCGCTGTAGATGGTGCAACCATCTTAATCAGGAGAGTGAGCAGGGTATGTAGACTCCAGGGCGATGCCAGCAGCTCGGGAGACCAGGGCGGAGCAGGCTGTGCAGGCGGCCAGGGCGGAGCCGACAGTTCAGGGGCCCACCAGGGTGGCGCTGGTTCAGGAGGCCAGGGCAGAGTTGACAGTTCAGGGGGCCAAGACGGAGTCTGCAGTTCGGGCGGCCAAGGCGGATCGGCCTTCGTGGCCTTTCCGTGGGAGCCCGACATTGCCACTATGGCCGGGTACCTATAGCCCCACCCCCCCAAAAAAAAGTTATTGGGCAGAGCTATGGGCTTAGGCTCAGGGACAGGCTCAGGGACAGATTCAGACGTGGCGGCGGCCTTCGTGGCTGAGGCCTCAGGCGGTAGCCATCTTTGCCGAGGGCTCGGGAGGCGTGGCGGCGGCCATCTTTGCCGAGGGCTCGAGCAGCGAGGAGGCCATCTTGGCCGGAGACGAGGGCTCGGGCGTGGCCAATCTTGACACACTTAAACATCAATCATTGAATGGGAAGAAAGACAGTGAAGAGAGACAGGGAAGTAAGTCCTTACTCAAACGAGACTAGACAAAGTGACTGTGTAAGGTGAGTGCTTTTATGCTGGCTGTGATGAGGAGATGATGTGAAGATCTCTGTGATTGGGAAGTGCATGCAGGTGAGGGCCAGGGAGGATGATGGGAAATGTAGTGAGGAGGTGGTGACCTAGCTGGTGACCGTGACAGTTATGTCATATTAATAGCTTTAGTTTGTTGTTTTTATGTTGAATTCAGTCTTAGTTTTATTTTTATTTTTTTTATTATATATTTTATTTACTGCTTCAACTTAACCTTATTTCAGTTAGTTGCACAGACAAGTCAACATCATCTGATTGTAACACTTGCTGTGTATATAATCCAAAGACTAGAGGAAATTAAAGCATATGGAGTTTTAGAGTTACACACTAGCTTACCATATCTATCAACACAAGACAAAGGACTGAAGAAACTGAGGGCTTAAATACACAGGGGATGGTAATCAACAGAACAATGAACAGGTGGGGGCTAATCAGTAACCATAGTAACAAACAAGTGGTGGGGAAAATTATAACAAAGAAAACAAAGGCTGAATCCGAAATCGCCAACTATACCCTCAAATAGGGCATTATTTGAAGGGACAGCCATTTGTAGTTGTGTCCGAAACCACAGTGGACGATATTAAGTGCACTCATTCTCCCACATTGCATCGCAATAACGAGTGTGCAGCCGATGTACGCTCAACGGCTGTCTGAATTCGCTCACTCATTTTCGTTCATGTCTTCAAGTAAACTGTATCAGTGGGCAAACATAGGGAATAGTGATTGAGGGTTTAGGGGGCAATTTCGAATTCAGCCTAGGTCAAACCAAAACACAGGGACAAGAATTCAAGAAAAACAGATCATACATGTGACACTAATATTTATGTTTTATTTAATTTCATATATATATATATATATATATATAGTTTTAGTGGTAACACTTTACAATAAGGTTTCATTTGTTAACATTAGTGAACTACCTTAGTTAACATGAAGTAATAATGAACTGCACTTCTACAGCATTTATTAATCTTAGTTAAAGTTAATTTCAACATTTACTAATACATTATTAAAATCAAAAGTTGTATTTGTTAACATTATTTCATGCACTGTGAACTACCATGAACAAACAATGAACAGCTGTATTTTTATTAACTAACGTTAACAAAGATAAACAAACATAAGTGGCAAATGTATTGCTCGAGGTTAGTTAATACATCAACTAATGTTAACAAATGAAACCTTATTGTAAAGTGTTACCGTTTTAGTTAATCATAATAAATCTTGTCACGACAGACCACTTTGCTAACATTAGCAAAACGGCTTGCTTGGGTTTGTGTGTTATCATTTCAGTTTCAAATACTGTATCAATGACATGATTGATCATCCAGTCAATATTGTATATCAAAATTCATAATTGTGTACATCGTACAGTCTGACAGGAATGACAGTTGAGGTTGTACAGTCTGTTTTGCCTTTCACATCAATTCACCGGGCTTATATCATACAAGCAACTCAGAGGAATTTAGGCATGTACTCAACTGATGATGGACGGCTCTTTGGAATTTCACAATATTGCATAAATCAAAGGTATTTACTTGCATCAGTGAGAGCAGAATAGTCAATAGTAATAACAATAATACAAATAATAATAAAAGCATATCTCACAAACATCTGCAATAACAACTGGTTCCATAATGAATGTCACTGTCAATAAGTCAGAGATCTTAATGAACACACATACACATAAACTTGAACAATTATTGACACCAAGCCTATCTTTGAGGTTCTTATGGTAGTTAAGGTAATTTATTTTCTCAAAACAGCTCATGGACTAAAAGCAATATGAAAATGTTGCCTGACTCCTTTCAAATTAATTAATTTTACAATAAAATTAGTTTTCTGCTCTGAATCTATATACGCTACAATAATGAGTACTTACAGTAATTGCTGAAAATGTTAGCTGTGGCTTTTGCCGTTCAGTGGAAGTCAGAACAAATGTACAAGCATTAGTATGTGTATCCACCACTTGGAGACCAAGACCCTGAGGGAAGCTTTAAGGGTGAATTGACCTTAAAGAACATTCACACAAATAACTCATCCATGGGATTTAGTATGTTCAGTCGCATCTTGGTGGGCCACCACTTCAATGTCTGCCATTGCCCACTCAGCACAACACAATACAAATCAACTATTAGGGATTCTGTCATGAAATACTGAATAGATTTTTAAGGTGAAGTATGTAAGATGTTTTATTTTATTTTAAAATGCACTCTCTTAAACCAGTTTATTGTTCAAAGACTACAATTACTATGACATTCATGGGTTTATCTCCCCAAAAGTGTAAACATTGAGCCTCCAAAGCCCCATTGCAACATTGAGAGAGGTCCACACAGACCCGTCAATCACTTTCCAGCTCAACCTATAGCGAGAGTTTGGGGGCGTTGCTGCAGGCGGACCCAGAGGATGTTTAGCCAGTGTGGGATCATGGTTTATGCGTTACATGGGAAACAAAAAAAAACAAAAAAAAAAAACATTCAGCTTCGATTACAGAAGTGCAAGCCAAAAATCACTGCATTTAAACCTTCAAAGATTAAACTCATAAAAATTCATTAAAGGTCATGAATACGTTAAAAAGAATGGAGCATCGTGATATACTCCCTACCATAGATATGTATATTTAGATGCCAAATTTGACCACTCCAGACAAGTCAACGCGTTCACTGTCTTAGAATGGTCAGCATTTCAGATGCTGTCATGCACAATAAAAATAAATGAGTTTTCCAAGATGCAACAAAATTGTGCAGCCTCTGATTGTAAAAAAACTTTGAGATTTTAATTCCAGTGGAAATGGGATAACCTTTCACAGGAGAGAATGTGTTGGTTTAATTGTATATTGTCTCAATATTACATATTTTTAAAGTATGGTAACTTGTTAATGTGCTAGCTAACACCTTCATCTCATCTAACATTAATAATAAACTAAATCCTATGAAAATCATCTGCTGCAGTATTTTGCATATATAGATATTCATACATGCGTATATGTTGCAGATGCACAGTCACTTATTTCAGAGGCTTACGTACAGTGGCCCGCATAGAAACAGCTGCTAATGAGGAATCTATGTATATACATCTATATGGACACTTCGAAACCATACAGCATCATCACGCACCTTTTCAGAATGACAAATGTACCAGTTTATAATATTTACTTTGACATTTCCAGTGTAGAGAGCCTTAAACAGTAGGGGTGCAGTAAAAAATGTGCACGGTGTAGATGCGTTGAATGGGTTTTATTATAAGCAAGATGCTCGCATTTACTTTAGACAGAGTATTATTGGCCTACTAAATTGCTTACTCATGATGCATAACAACACAGCTAACAGTATTCCTAATATGTTGGACCTATTGAAAGCAGTCTACATTTATTTTACAGTAAATTTACATTTACAGACACGCAAATGTAACATCTGCATAAGGAGGAAGTGCTTCAGTTTGAGCCTCACAATAGCTCTCCATTTATTGAATTTATGAAGAAAGACAATTTAGGACACTGCATTAATATTTTAACAAATCTTGCTTTTCTTCAAATTTCAAGTCTTAAATCAAAACTTTGGCAAGCCATTTTTTAAACTCTCTGCATATTCATTGGATAGTAAAGCCTCAGAACAGAGCCTTTTATCATGTCTTCTCTTCTCCACCTCTCTTCTGTTCATCAATTATCTTGGTTGCTGTCAAATCCAACAAAAAAATCAGTTCAGCAAAACACAATATGCTATGTTCAAAAGATAGACCAATACAATTATAACCACTGATTGAGTGGATAGCCTGGTTCACTAGCAATGGGTTGAAAATGTTTTCTGAAGGCAGAGTGCATGTTCAATTTTAAACAGAACATAAATATTTGTTTAAATCTCTCTGGTGATGTATGCCGGAATTATCCAATCATTTACTCTGCTTAAACTCCTCCCCTTTCTTATTTTTGACTGCAAGCTCACATTCATTTTTGAGAGAAGAATCCTCATCTCAAAATGTAATTAACAGCCAATGGATAGAACTAAGTCATCGTCTTACACTTTTTCTTTTTCGATAATTCGTTACAGTACATCACAATATGGAAGAAAAGATAAGTCGCTTCTTTAGTTTCATCGCAATGCCTGCTCAGGTTGTCTGCAGACACTTTACATTTTTAATTATGTTGTTTTTTTTCTTGCAAGAATACTCTTTTTCTTTCTTTTTTTTCTGTGACACTGGACTTGCAAACTGAGATGTAATAAACCAACTATAATGCCACTAGTGGTGTTGGTCTCATTAATAATGTATAACTGAACATGGCAAACTTTTAGACTGTCCGAATAACATAAAAGTGCAATGCAAATGATACAACACACAATAGAGAGTGCATGCAGCCAGACTCTACTGAAAAAATAAATAAAAATAATGCTTTGAGTGCATACTACCTAAAAAAAATAATGAAAGGGTTACCTAGGAAAAGGTTGTTAATACTGAATAAAATCAGCATTTTAAATGCATAACACTTCCTTGTTTGCTAGACAGCAGGAACAGAGTCAGGTCTTCGGAGACAACAAACAAAGACATCCTTGGAGCAGAGAGAAAAGAACATGCTGAACACAGTCAAGGAAAAACATGAATAATTGTTCAAGCCTAGTCATTCCGAATTACTGAAAAACATCTGAACTTCTGTATTCTTTGCCATCTTTTTGTGAACAAAGAAAAAACGGCCTCAACATAAGCCAAGAGATAAATTGCTGTGGAGACATTGAACGTTATGCCAAATATTGTATGAACCAGGGAAAGTCTCAAGGCAACGGCAGTGTTAACTGAGCAATGTGGTATCTTTTCTCAAGCCACGACAGCTGGCTGTGGACCAAGTAATGCATTCACACTGGCAGGGGTTGCCTTATCATCTTAATCTAGGATTAGTCTTCCATGCCCATATTTTAAATTTTTAACTGGTCCCAAATCAGTTAGAAAGGTCTATCTCAACCATCATTAGCGATCCTTGCCTAATCCCGCTCCACCCCATGGAGGAATCACCAATCTTTTCCCTATTATGTGAATATTTCTGTTTAACTTTATTTTCAGCAGAGCTGCAGCAAGACATCTTTTCACTAATGATAGAATGGACACAGGGAACATTTCATAGGTTTGGCCATACGTTTAACAAAATGTTTATTTTGTTTTGTGAAATATCTGCCACAAGTAGTCCATTGTTTATTCAACTTCTCTTCTGACCCCTAGTGAAAAAACAATATACTTTAAAGGAATGGTGCTACCTGAATGAATAATTTTGGACACTTCATTTCATGTTAATTGCATTAAATACATTTATATTAAGAGCAAATAGCTAAACTTTACAGTACTTTTGATCCACTTAATTAGGACTTAGGCATGGCTGTATGTAAAATCATAATTACTTTTATTGTATTCTAAAAATTATTAAAGTTTACTGCTGGATGTATTAACAAGTATTTATGGTACTATAAAATATATACTTTAAGGTCATTTTTATTTAAACTTGTATGTCATGCATTCAAATATATTTGTAATTACACACTTAAGGATGAAATTGCAATAGAGTAAATTTAATATCACTTTAAAATATCTTTAAATGTAATATCAAATAACTATAATAATTAAAGCTGCAAGCAGCATTTATCGGGGTTCAAGCAGTTAAAGGGATAGTTCACTTTGAAATTAAATTTTGGTATGTTTTAGCTTACCTCAAGGGCATCCAAGATGTAGGTGTCTTTTTTTCCGCAGTAGTTTAAATTTTTATATTTTTAGGTCAAACCGTTCTTGTCTGTCAGTCATATAATGCAGGTCGATGGTCACTTGTCTCAAACAGCATGCACAGAGTCCAAATTAAAACAATTCCCCGTCGTCCAAATTAAACAATTCCCCATCGTAAGTACACATTGATGGCCTAAGACACGAAACGAGCGGTTTGTGTGAGAAAACGAACAGTTTTTATATCGTTTTTACCTCTTGAACTCAGCCACGTCCAAGTGATCTGAGAGCGCGGGCGGGTATAGATATATACACTAGATGTCGCCTTGGCTACTGCGAAACCGTAGCCAAGGCGACATCTATTGTCTGAGAGCGCGGGCGGGTATAGATATATACACTAGATGTCGCCTTGGGTACTGCGAAACCGTAGCCAAGGCGACATCTATTGTATATATCTATACCCGCCCGCGCTCTCAGATCACTTGGACGTGGCTGAGTTAAGTGAAAGTGAAAGTGACACGTGACGGCCAAGTATGGTAACCCATACTTGGAATTTGACCTCTGCATTTAACCCATCCAAGTTAATGCACACACATTAGGAGCAGAGTAGTGAGTAGTTAACACACACACACTGCAAACGTGGATACACACACCCAGAGCAGCGGGCAGCCTTTTGTGTGGCGCCCGGGGAGCGATTAGGGATCGAACCAGCAACCTTTGGGTTACCAGTCCAACTCCCTAACCACTAGGCCATGACTGCTCAAGGGGTAAAAACGATATAAAAACTGTTCGTTTTCTCACACAAACCGCTCGTTTCGTGTCTTAGGCCATCAATGTGTACTTACGATGGGGAATTGTTTAATTTGGACGACGGGGAATTGTTTTAATTTGGACTCTGTGCATGCTGTTTGAGACAAGTGACCATCGACCTGCATTATATGACTGACAGACAAGAACGGTTTGACCTAAAAATATAAAAATTTAAACTACTGCGGAAAAAAAGACACCTACATCTTGGATGCCCTTGAGGTAAGCTAAAACATACCAAAATTTAATTTCAAAGTGAACTATCCCTTTAAGGCCTTTAAGGCCTTTAAGAACAAAAGCATCAAAAGTTATTACGTTTTATTTAGCAAGCATTTAACCACTGACATATATGATGGAATAGACCATTTACAGCCAATACAGGCCATTTAACATAGGAAATATATGGTTTTCAAAGCTTTTTGACAGTTATAGCACCTTTTTGCCTGAGTCTTCTTACAGTCTTGCCTGATCTCCACCACTTTTATTAGTAGTACTCAAAGTGTGCCCATATATATGTGTCAAATTTGTTGTAAATATGTAATTGTGATAAGGAGTTTAGACAATTATATTCAGTGGCGTAACGAGCCAACACCGGGCCCTTAAGTAGGATTATCAAGGTGGGCCCCTTGATGACGCAATTGATGACATTGATGACGCAATGTCCGCGAGTAAGCTACCATGAATAGGGCAGGATATGATCATACACAGCATATAAGAGATGAGATGACTAACAAAATCAGGAGGAGCCTACGATCACCAAAAAAAAAACAAAAAACAAAAAAAAAACACTGGTGACAGCGCACCATAACACATTGTTAGGCCTAGGTCCATATACATAAAAAAGATGCTCTCTTACATTATAGCGGGATTTTCCGGGCTTTCCTATGTGCAACTGCAAAGTTGTCTATTAGATCAGGATTGTGCGCACGGGCATTCTCAATTGACCCTTTGCAGGGAGTTTGATTGACAGGCGATCTGACTAATCATAATCCGCCATTTTGTCCCACAAAGCAGTCAGGAGAGTTAGTAGATTAACATTGGAGGATTTAAATTTGAAAAACAAAGTGTACTGACGTCTTAGCACTTTAAAACAATTCCTTTTATGTTCATTCATGTTTATTTTAATGCTATAAATTAACTAGAAGGAAGAGATGATTGGTTCACGAGCAGCTTTAACTGAGCCTCGAGTCTACAGCGATCTGTCAGACACATTAAAGAGTCACAAAACAGTATTTATTGTTTAAATGTCTCTAAAAAATGACTACATTTGAAAGGTGAGACTTTTGGCGCTTTTCCATTACCAGTACCAGCTCAACTCAACTCGACTCGGCTCGGCTCGCTTTTCGCTCCGTTTTCCATTGCAGATAGTACCTCCACAATAGTACCTGGTCGTCATAGCGACGCCGCAGGAAACTGCTGTGACTTAATCTTCTACGCGAGATACATCCGCTGCCACACACACAGGACAATGGAGGAAATCGAGTGTATGTTGTTTTTGGATGTTTTTGTTTTTGCTGTTTTTTATTCAGGATACTCCGTCTGGCGTGTGCAATGATGACGCAGTGAATAGTGACGATTCTCTCTGACCAGTCAGCAGTCTGCCGTGTTTTCACGTCACATTTTAGTATCGCCTCAGCTCGCCCCAGCTCGCTTAGAACCTCGCCGGAGGTGGTACGAAAAAAAGTACCTGGAAGCAGGTACAGGTACAACTTTCACACAGTGGAAAAAGTACACGGTGTTACACTGTGTAGTGGAAAAGCGCCATTTGTTTCATATCAAAAGTACTTGTCTGTCAGCGCGCAGTCTCCTCTCTGATCCGCAATGTATTTTTCACTGCGTGAGAACTTGGTGTGGTGTGAGAGTGGCGTCGTTATTGTTTAGCTATTTACCTATGTTTTCAAATTTCCTTTGTTTTTTTGTTGTTGTCTCGATCGGACTAACGGCTTTGAAGATAAACACAATTTTTTAAAGCTCTAAATGACACTTACAAAAACCATAAGGCGAAACCTGGCATGTTTGGTATTGTTGGACTCGGCAAGGATTCAGGAGTCTTAGGAGGTCACTCCTGTGAAAAAACACTGGCATTGTGCCAATGACGTATACTGAGTTTTTTGAGATACACCAATGTTCTCATAGACTATCATGGCACCCTGGACAAAGACACTGCGTGCCAATTTTCAGTAGACTAACAGTTGGGTGCACTTATAGCTATTTTCATGATTTTTTTCACTGTTATAGCGCCACCAAGTGGCCAATTGTCACGATTTTTTTCATGTCAACTCAGATTGAGCTTATGAACATGTGTCCCAAGTTTAGCGAAAATATCTCTTTCCGCTCACAAGTTATAACCATTTTATAGTGCCACCAAGTGGACAATTGTCATGATTTTTTTTCACATGACCTCAGAATGAGCTCATGAACATGTGTCCCAAGTTTTGCGAAAATATCTCTTTCGGTTCACAAGTTATAACCGTTTTATAGTGCCACCAAATGGCCAATTGTTGCGATTTTTTTCAAGTGATCTCAGATTGAGCTCAGGAAGATGTACCCCAAGTTTAGCAAAAAAATATCTTTCCGTTCACAATTTATAACCGTTTTAGTAAAAGTGGCCCTGGTGCCATCAAATATTTTGGTTCCCCTTATCGACCATTAATTTAAATTTTGAATTGTTTGGATGATTATTGATTGTCAGACTCTAGATAATATTATTGCAGTGGTTTGGTTCCGATCGGGCCAAAAACCTAGGAGAAGTTCGCAAAAATAGGTTTATCAAAAAAATGCAATTTACTCGAGGACGAGCAAATCGGAGATAGCCATTTTGTCCGCCTTGAGCCAAGGATTCCAACGATATAAGACACTTGATCCTGGGACAAACGGTCTAAGAGTTATGAGCAATTTTGAACTTTTGGTTGCTGTAGTGCCACCTATGGGCCAATCGGTGTCATACTCTGATAGGTTGTCCCCAAATTGAGGCCTACCATCTGGCCAGGTTTCAAGTCTCTAGGCCTTACGGTTTGTCCTGCACGATGCGTTTTACAAATCCTTACAATTACAATAGGGTTTCAGCATTTCATGCTTGAACCCCTAATAAGAATGAAGGCTTTTTGCCAGTTATAGCGCCACCTATGGTCCGATCTCCATGAAACTCTGCATGCTTCCTCACCATGTTCTGACACATATGCTCATCAATTTTTGTGAAGTTCTGAGTTTTCCTTTGGGATTTATAGGCTTTTGAGTGTATTTTGCCACGCCCCCTTTTCCAAATGACCCTGTTACAGCCACCCAAATGCCAAAGTTCAACTTTTTTTCGATAATTATTGATCTAGAGAGTCCAGAGAATTGTCCTAGACTGGTTTGGTTCCGATCGGGCGAAAAACCAGGGACTAGTTCGCAAAAGTAGGTTTTGGACAAAATTCGACATAGCAGAACATTTTCCCTGCCTACATCCAAATCGGAGATAGCCATTTTGTCCGCCTTGAGCCAAGGATTCCAACGATATAAGACACTTGATCCTGGGACAAACGGTCTAAGAGTTATGAGCAATTTTGAACTTTTGGTTGCTGTAGCGCCACCTATGGGCCAATCGGTGTCATACTCTGATAGGTTGTCCCCAAATTGAGGCCTACCATCTGGCCAGGTTTCAAGTCTCTAGGCCTTACGGTTTGTCCTGCACGATGCGTTTTACAAATCCTTACAATTACAATAGGGTTTCAGCATTTCATGCTTGAACCCCTAATAATTTAATCAAGTATTTACATGTGTAACATGTATCTCAGTGTGCTTTCACAATTGGTTCAATCGCTTGGTCCAAACCAGAGTTCCATCGCCTCTCTCAGGTGCACACCTGAGTCCGTAAAAAAGCGTTCACATCATTCATATGAAACAAACTCTGATATCAATCAAAAGTGCTGGTGGGTGTTTACACTTGTTGATCAGGTATCTTGTACGGTGGTCTTGAGGGCTCAATCATAGACTGTAAAAAAATATGGACGTAGTGTCTGTGACGTCACCCGTAGGTTTCTGAAGAGCATTTTTGAAGCCTAAAGTGGGCGGAGCCGGCCGTCGCCATCTTGGCCTCGCGTCACTCCCGGATAACAGAAAATGGGCAAAGAGGCGGGGCGGGTGGGGAGGTAATGCTATGCTATATGCTACTGACAGTACCAAGTCTGCGACTGCACAGGGCCTCGCGCTAAAGTGACAGTTGATGATGTAAAGCCAATTAAAAGTTCCTGTTTTTGCCCTTCGAAATATTATAATAGTTAAAAGACATGGCAACAAGTGAGACTGTGTATCGTGATTCTGTACTATTCTGCTAGTTGAAAATGTATATAACTAAATATTACTCTGAGAGAGTGTGTGTGACAGTGATTTATGTGCATACATGTCAGTCACTCTTTTTTTATAGTGTATGGTCCGTCAGCGCGGCATCGCTCGTCAAGTTCGTAGAGAGCTTATTCAGTCCATTTTAAATTCTTATTTTGGCCGCCTCTCAAATGGGTTAAACCATAGATATATTAACGTTACCTATGAAGTTCAAGTAAATGCTCTGGAAATCCGCGCTCATGTAAGGATGTGCATTTATTGCATGGACGGAGAAAGCGCCGACACCTGCAGGATTTCATCTGACGGTACATAAGCATATTATAATCTATCTGTTCCGTGAGAGCAGAACGAACAAGCCTTTATTGACGTTTTTAAATCTGAAAACTCCAAAAAGCAACGAAATTGTCATACATCCATTAGTGCATGTTCACAGAGGAAAACAACTGAAATACAGAGCTGGTTGTTCTCTCGAACGATACTCGACGACAACGACGGAATCCAATGGGTGTATTAAAGTAATGGGTGTATTAAATTGTATGAAATAATCCCGAAAAAAAGCACAAACACTGCAGAGATGGCAAGTTCAGCAGCTAACATTTGCTGAGGTGAAGTGAGTAGTGATGCGGCTAACAGCAAACAAACGGCTAGCATTGACATCAGCGGCCCACCTGTCACTCTAGTGGACACACCCTTAATTATGCAGAACTTTAAATATTAATCAACTAAACGGATGAGTTATAAAAAAATTCACCCCCCTCACAGTTGTCATGAAGGGCAAAATTAGCTGTATAGACCAAAGCCACGTACAGACACCAGGCTGTAAACACGTTTTTTTCTGCTGTAAAATTTGGCATTTTAACATGGGGGAGATACAGATTTGACTCACTTTTGACACCAGCCTCAAGCGGCCAGTCAACGAATTGCAGTTTAACTCACTTCCGTGTTGGTTTCAAGAGAGAGACGGGGAGGTTGCCGCTTGGGCTCAATGCGCTGCAACTGAAGAAAACACATGCAAATAGAAAAAAACACCAGCAAATTAAGAAAACATCTTCATCTTGACAACACGTGCTGCAAATACTCACAACGTAACCAAATACAGAAAAGCGCTGCAAATAGCACGGAAATGTTTCAAGGAGACCCCAACAAGTGACAAACCTGGCTGGGACCGCTTATTGTCCAATGTCTACTTGTCAGCGGTGTTGTTTATTTATTTTTTATTTTTTTTAACATCATGATCATTATGTGTGTTGTGAATATTTGCAGCACATTTCCGCATTCGGTGTGACATGGGCTTTACATTTAAAAGTGTAATTCAAGTGTAATCCATCAGGATCCAACGCTGCTGCAACGTGATCTCATGAGAATACGTGTGTATTTTTACGTAAAGTGTAGTTCTACCATACGTACATTAATTTACGTTTTATACGCACAGAAACGTATAATACTGACGTATTTACAGCACTAAAACGTCTAACATTTACGTGTTGACAGCACAAAAACGTAATTTATTTACGTACTCTACCGAAGTACACATTTGTACGTATTCCTATTTATGCATATTAAAATCGTGGCATTAATGTTTTGACTCTATTGCATTCAATTGTCTTATCAATTACATTTTCAGTCGCATTTATTAATACAGTTTACTCAAATAACGTACGTTACACATAATAACATTTCGCTCTGTTCGTGCCTTCTTCTGCAAACTCGTTTCGGAGGATTAGCCTATATGGTGTTAGACAAGAATACACTTTAAAACCTTAAAAATACCTTCTTTAATCGTTTAACCATTTTGTAATATTTGGTTTATTTACCGTGAGACACAAAAGGCGTTTTATCCTATAGGATAGATAAATAGATAGATAGATAGATAGATAGATAGATAGATAGACCCATAATACACTGAAACACAACATAAATTCACAAAAGACATCAATTTTATTAGCTTGACGTAATCCAAATCTTTAGAATCCAAACATTGTTTGCAAGAAACAGACCCAAATTCAGCCCTTTATCCAGTGATCTTCAACTCCATTTCTCAGCAGAGACCGTAAACGTCAAATCCCGCGCTCGTGGTGAATTCAAATTCAAAAATTGCGCCCGAAGCGTTACGACATGTTTTACGACAGTAATATCAAACGCTCATTGGCTCTCGCATGCTTCGTCACAGATTGCGACATGCCGTGTTTAAGTTGGTGTACTACATTTGAAATGGAGAAGCGCGCGCGCCTTCACAGAGCGAACAGCGAACCGATACCGGATACATTTTCATGGATTAATAACTTAAATTCTGCTCTGTAACGTTACCTCATACAAACCTATACTGCCAGAGAGGACTGCGACACATCGTCATGTGAACGACTTTTGGTACCGGTTTTGACATTTTCTCAATAAATAAATTATTGTGATTATACGTGTCTGACTGTTGTTTTTCTTAATTGTAGCCTGCGTAGTTTTAAGAAATGGTTAGGTTTAGGGATAGGGGTAGGATTAGTGGCTTAAACTATCTTTTAATGCTATATTGCTAATAAAACTGCCATTTCCCTACACATCTGTCCATTACGTTTTATCCTTTTAATATTGTCTATAAAGTGGGTATGTTTAGGTGTGGGAGTAGGGTTAAGGGATCTTACATTTATAATCTATAAAATGGTAAAAGGGAAATTATACAGATATCTTTATGAAATGAAATATTCATAAGTAGTTTACGTTTTTTAGCTGTAAAATCGTAATAATGTTACGTTTAAACGTCACAGATACGTCCATATTATACGTTTCAGCATATATCCAAACGTACAAAAAGTACGTTTTCTATCTTTGAAAATTACGTATTAATACCTACGTATTAACAATGAGACCAGGCTGAACTGTTGTATCCTTAATTTCACAGGAAACGAATGATGCATTTGAAGGAGCCTTCAAATAGAGCTCGGGCGTAGATGTTATGGAATGGTGCATTGTGGGTAACGGCGGCCATTTTAGAGGCACCGCAAAAGCCTGTTTATAAGATATTAGCATAGCCGGCCGGTATCCAGAAAGAGTTATGGACCGTGACACAAAAAAGTTGGCTATACCATATACCGACAAACTTCATAATGAAGCCAAACAACGCTACTTTAAAAAAAAGTTGATTATAGGCGGAATCGATCCCTATGAACAAAGCCTGGAGTAATATGAAAACTTACCAAGCCTCAGTTTCCCTGGTATTTTCTCCTATCCAGGGCCGGATTAACAATTTCATGTGCCCTCGGCAACAACATTCACACACACACACACACACACACACACACACACACATTTTAATTGTTTATTAATAAACAAGTGGGGGGGTTTTTTGTCAGTCGGCTGCAAAGATGAGGTTGACGACTGGCGATCTTCGCTGTGACGTTAGTGAACGCGCCAGAGAGAAATGCACATTGCATACGGATTAACGTACATAAGCAGAGAGCTGTCTGTTTTCTTTTGTTTTGAATTGTTTGTTTAAAAGTAGACATTTCTATATAGATATATTTATTAAAATACAAATTAATGCAAAACGAAATTAACTTTAAAGAAAGGCTTTGTGCTTTCTGTTTGAAGTCTCTGCTCCGATCAATTTAAAAACTTGTCATTGGAGGCTCACTTGCATTTCACAAATGAATGAGTGCAAGATCTGCAGATCTACAAAGTAAACGCGGAGAAAACAATCGTTTGCACCGTTAACCAAGCATCAGTGGTGACACACACACTTGTCAGATTCTGTGAGCTACGAAGCTTGTCTATGCGGGTTTGTTACACTTCAGGAGTAATTTATCATACGTGCAATAATCCACTGTTTTCGTCCCGTAGCTGCTAGTATATTGACGACCAGCGGCGACCCAAGCCATCCGACGAAAATAGGGAAAACTAATATGATTTATGAGGCGTTTGCCCTGTCGATCATGAGGCCGATTACAGCAGTTCACAATACAGCAACACTGAACCATTTTCCAAAAAATAACCTAAATTAATGACCAAATGATCAACGTTACCTACTGCCTACTATACAGTACATCTACTTCCGTACCGTGATTCCCACAATGCATTGCGGCGTGACGCAACGATCCCGAGCTCTATTGGCAAAGCCTACGTTACGCCGCGGCCTTTGAATGACCCCTTCTCTGAATCTCTTAAGACCCTGAAATGGGACGCAGCAAAGATCTAAAAACTCTCTTGTGTGGTCCTCAAGGGAACGGTCCTCTTGCTCAAGGAGGAAGAGGCAAACAGCTGGTAAGTCCATTTCTTTTAATCCTTGTTGGTCGGATCTTCTGTTACACTGGTTACAAGCATGACAAAGGAGATTTAAATATAGGCTACAGTCTTTATTAACAGTCCAAAATAAAATGAGATCACAGGAATACATGAAGGAGTAACGCAAACCACATAATATATAATGAGAACCAACAAAATATTACTGTAAACTCAGTTCTTTATAAAAACAAGGCAAACAGAAACTAAACAAGACAGGTGAAAGTAATAGGTAACTATGGAATCCGAAACTAAACAGTGTGGGGAAACAGGAACTAAAGGAAACTTAGAAGAATGTCAAAATAAAAGAACCCTAAACCAAACATAACGTGTACTTAATGGTTCAGATTTAGAGAGATTTCCACTGTCAAATAAGGACAGAGGGTGAATAAGCCTTAAATTGTACTTTTGCTTGAAGTGCTTTCCTCTGTGGTGGCAGCTGAACTCACAAGCCAGGATTTAAACACAAGATTTATAAAAAAAAATAAAAATAATAATAATAAATAAAATAAAATAAAACCCCACAGAAATATGCATTTGTCTCAGTTGGAAACAAACCAATGAACTAGAAGACCCATTATGTTCCGTACAATTTTGAATAAATTTATAAATAAATAAATAAAAATATACATATAATTGAGCAATGAATCTCAAAAGACTTTCACCAAGCACATACAAAGATAAACTAGCTTAAATTACCCTAAATGGATTAAGCTGCTGAATATAGAAACTTAATTTAATGACGGTTCTCCAAGTGGTTTCTAATGCAGTAAAATTACAGCAGCAGTCGCAGCCTGCCAGAAAACACAAAGCTACAGCTTTTTGTTCCCTCTGGTTAAGACATGATTTAAAGGGAGAAAAAATGGTTTGAGGTTTTGTGTCTTGTTTGATTGATTATTTGCAATTTATTTAATGTTGAATATTGTAGACATGAATTTAACAGAATTACCTTTTTATTTACTAGAATTTATCTCCCCCTCTCTCTCTTGGTCTCGCTCAGTACTCTTTAATGGAGGATTAATCTACAGCACTTTATCTGATGAGTGATTTTTTTTCCCATTCTGGAAAGCCTTGAACAATTAGTAGTCTCACAAAACATTTCTCAAAAAGTGCTGAAGTGATTGAATACAATCACTCCTTCCCCATTCATTTAGCAGAGCGAGTGATTTTTCATTGGCTAATGGGAAACATTTATTGACTGGTTGACCTAGTTTAAGCACCTTCAAAGTTCCAAACCATCAGATAATGTGGCTTCTATTTGATATAAAAGGGAAGTATTTAACTCTACACACATTTAGTGTCTTCAAATGTTACGTTTAGTGAAAGATAATGTTTGTACCTTGAATCATTGGTAATTCGGAAAATTTGCTGCATCACCCTCCACCAAGATCATGGTGCTTTGAACTCGCACTGAGTCTGTGAACATCAAACACAATAAGTCAGTGACAGTGTGACAGACGTTGTGTCCTTGTGTCCCAAAGAACGCACTGCATCTGTGCAGGTTAACAGGTTAATTGATCACTGATGGGACTTCATTCATCACCCATACTGAACCTAGGGGAAAAAAAGGACCTTGGTGATGAGAACTCCATTTTATTTTCGTGCCTCATTTTGTGGAATAAAAAAGTTTTTTTTTATTATTCCATTTATATTTATAAAACTTACAGGGGTGATTCACTGAGAAATCTGAATTATATTACAGTTTATTTTTCCCTCTTGAGTTGAGAAGAACATTTTCAAAAAGAGCAGACAGCTATTTGAAAACACTCCTGCTATTGCCAAATAAGAAATGCTCAGAAGAAAACACAACATTTATCAGAGAGATACTTATTTGAACCAAAGATAACTGTAGGGCCTGTGTTATCTTAGTAAATAGAGGATATGTGCCATGTGTTGATACGTGTTGGGAAGGGAGTATTTATTTGCGTTCTACACTGTATACCAAAGAAATAATCTGGCTTTATGCCACACTTACAGTACATCAAAGTCTCAGTGTAGGGGCTTGATTCATTTTCACAGCACTGAATTCTGGCATGGATCTATATTTTATCTATGTATTCAGCACAGTCTATGAAATTGAGAATATAAATTGTGTAATTATAAAGTAAAGCCCTATTTGAAGTGATTTGTTTTCTATGTGGAGGTGGGGTAATATAATGATTAACAAACCTTCTCTGTGATTTTAATCCCATCTGAATTGAGCATTCCAGATTATTTTATGCACTGCATGTGCCAGCAAAGATTCTGCAATGTCCTGAAGTATGAACAAAGGTAAATCCTATTTGAATTTTAGTAAAGTCTATGAATCTTCATCAAATGGGATGTTCTCCCAAAAAAATCTGTCATCATTTACTCGCTCACATGCTGTTCCAAACCCTTATGGTTCTGAATATTTTACTTTACATATTTTGAGAAATGTCTCAGTGTTCTATTTATTTATTGATAAATGGAACTCTATGGTTACCAACATTCTTCAAAATATGTAGATGTTGACCAATGAGAAGACACTTGTTTTCATGTGTTCATGGTCAGTTCTTGAACCTTTTTTTAATGGCTGAATCGTATAGAGGTGCTATGTTCTGTTTCCCTGTTGCTGTATGTACTTTTGTTATGTTTATTAATAAAGTTTGTGCTGCATTGGGACCCTGCTCTCCTTTGCCCCTGAGTCACAAATGTTACAGTTTTTCAGGCCAGCCAGTTGTGTGCAGCCTTGGCTGGTTGTTATAACTCTCCCATCTGAGCTGTTTTGTAAGGCAGGAGAGAAAATTGGCACTTGTTGTATTTTGGGTGTGATTCTGAGTTGCTGATCCACAAGGGTTTCTAAGAAGGATTTACTCATAAACAGTCAGACTGACTATGTGTCCTATGAATGTGGCTCTAAAGAGCCTTACTGACAGCGAGTGCTTGCAGACGACTTTCCTACTGCTAGTTGGCACTGAATTCTCAATAATTCACTTTTCAGATGACAGCAGACATATTCAAGTAAAAGACAATGTACTCTACAGAAGCATTGCAGTTTAATATCTGGAGGAGTGGGGTTGCAGTTTTCATTATTATTTTTATATAAATTATGTTTGCAAGAAATACATATACTGTACTTCTGTTTTGTAATGAGGAGCACCCGACTATAGCTTGATTAAATGAGAGATGAGTTAATTTGTTATATATAGATAGACACTCTCTGATTAAACAACTATTGGAATCTGTCCTAAAATACAAGACAATGTGGGGTCATCAGGTTGGAAACTCATATAGGCTCAAGATCAATTCAAGTTGACTGGAATGGGAGGAAATAAACCGACCTGTAATTTTGCACTAGTGTGGGTTAAGTATAGGTTTTTCAACCTGCTTGAAAGTGGGGAAGAAAAACATACTGAGGAGTGATGTGTTGATTATGTCTGTCAGTGCAGGTAGGAGTGTAGAAGGGATGAGTTGTAGTAGATGGGAGGCAATAAGTTCAAGAGGGCAAGTGGTAGGTTGGTTGAATTGGAGAAGCTTAAAGATATGTGAATGGAGGAAAAAGACAGCAGAGACTTGCATGGATCAATGATATATGTATGTTTTATTCATGACAACTCTTGAAATAGTTATAGCATGTTATGAATACGATGATGTTAATGCAAAAGTTCTGCTTTGCACATGTTGCATGTTGCACATTTTGCATCTCCCTTTATTTAGCACACCTGGTTCAGAGCATCAGTTTGTTAGGAAAGAGCTACATAAACAGAACTGAGTGAGTCAGAACAAGGAGAGTTCCCCAGGAGTTGAGAAACACTACATTAACCTCAACATTACATACTAAAAGTTTCTGCTCTCTTCGCATGGAGACTGATATCTTTACACTTCTCCAGTTCAACCAACCCTCTTGCCCTTATTGCCTCCCTGGTTTTGGTGGACTAGCTAAACATGCTGCTGCAGATCTAATATGGACATGCTACTGCCAATACATTCACAGACAGTCTGCTGTGAGCAAGTTAGACATGCTGCTGCTGCATAAATAAGCATCATGAAATCCCATAACAGATTTATGCAGGTGGAGCTGGGGAGGTGGATAGTTTCAGAGGAACACTGGTAGCAAACTACTGTACAGAGCACACTGCACCAGACTATTTAAATGTTAAGCAAGCAATCTCTGTCAGGGTTCTGTCACTTCAGTCTAGTTCATTCTTGGTTTTGTGACGGAGCCCTGACACTCCCGTATTGTCTTGTCTTTGTGTGAGCGCAGTTTCGAGCGTCCTCAAGCCGTGCACTCTTCTGTCCATGTGAGTTGTCTTGTGTGTGAGGCGTGGTGTTCGGATCTCGGCACTTCGGTCTAGTTTGGTTTTGGTTTTGTGTCGGGATTCGGACATTCATGCCTCATGTGATTGTCGTCTGTCGTGAGCGCACAGAATAAGTATTTGCTCGTTAAAGAGCACTCTGTCTTATTGTGTGAGTGTGCAGTTTTGAGTTTGCTCGGGCCGTACGCTGTTCTGTCCGCATATTTTGTCTTGTGCTGTGTAGCACTCGGCTGGTGTTTTTTACTGGCTACGTGCTTTCATGTCCTGTTTTGTGTGAACAACACGTTGCTTATGAGTTCTCATTAGCTGCGTGTTCATGTCTTGTTTTGTGTGAGCACATGGCTTGTCATGTATGTTTCCTTGTGCCTTGTGCTCTCATGTATATTGTCTAACCCCACCCATCTTGTTACCTGATTATTAGTTCATTTGTCCCACCTGTCCTCCCTCGTTTGCTCCCTATTTATTCTCCTTGTGTTCACAGTCCTGTGCCAGGTTGTTGTCAAATGTGCATCATGTTACCTGCTCCTTGTGAGTTGAGTTGGCCTTGTTTCCCCCTCGGGGGAGTTTGTTTTTGTTTTATTTTTATTATATAAAAAGCCCATGTACTTCTGCATAGTGAGTCCTCGCATCATCCCTTTACCTAACCGTGGCAATCTCATGAAAAAAAATCTTGGTTCCCACAAAAATATTACATTAAGCAGCAAAATCTTTTTCAACATTTATAAGAAGATATGTTTTTGTATTCACAATATTACTGTTTTCTTACTGTATTTTTGATTAATTAAATGCAGCCTTGGGAAGCATAAGAGACTTGTTTGAAAAACAATTAAGGAATTTACCGACCAAACTTTTGAACGGTATATTATTGGAAGGATTACATTTGTCATGGTGGTACAATTGTCCTGATATCTTAATGAAGAAAAACTTTGTCCACCAAATCAAATTCATCAAATCCACCAAATTTGTTGGTGTCACCAACAAAATCATGTGGTGCAACCAACATGCAGATACATATAAATAAATAACAATAAACTGGAAATGATTAGAGCGGAGAGTGAAAAATTAAAACCTGGAGCTTTAGCAGGAAGGGTAAATTGGTGTCGCTTCACCCAACTTACATATTCTGTTCCAGACTGACTTTAAGTTGGGCATTGCTTGCCGACACCATGTAGTTCCTTGACACAGGGCTTGTCTAGAGTCTGCTGAAGACCCCTGGGAGAGACTCCACTGTCTGCTCTCAGACATTTACGTCCCCTGCACTGATATAAATTCTGCTCACCTCAGCCTGACGAAGCCAGCAGCAGTGTATTAATGAGCTTATAGTGGAGAACAGGATAGGCAAGTCCAAACTCAGCTAGACTGTAGCTGACTGTAGCTCTACTAGTATCACACTTTTTTACAAATTTCTCATGAGACAATTAGACCCAGTCTTTCCTACAATAATTATGTTTAATTCACTGTAGCAATGTTTGAGGATCAGGGGAGAAGGAGGCGGGAACCGGCGAACATTCAAACACTTTAATTCCATAAAATAAACCAACAACAAAACAAAAGTAAAAGTGGCAGCCCCTCACGGATGACTGCCGCATACACAGAAACAAAACATAACATAAAAGTTCAGGCCTGTTCCTCTCTCATCCTTCACTGTTATCGCTCCTCCTTTTATACTTCCGAAGCTCCTCCGTGAGACTCGAGACCGGACACACATTTTTATGAATGTTAAATCTATGAGTTAATCTTCAAAGCAAGCAGATTTTGTCATTTACTAAACCTACATGACTTTTTTTCCTTCTCTTTGTAACACAAAAGGAGACGTTTTAAAAAATGTCTCTGTAGTTTATTTATTTGACCATGCAGTGAATGCCAATAGGTTGAATGTTTTTTGGACCCCAACGTCCTGTAAAATATTATATTTTGTGTTCCACAGATAAAAAGAAGTAATGCACGTTTGAAACAAGTTGAGGGTAACTAAATGAAGACAGAATATCCATTTTTGGTTGAACAATCCCTTTAACTATATCAAAAAATATAAAGACATAAAAAGACACTATTAAAGAGGCAGTGAACAGTGACCATATGTGCAAGGAAATGTAGCAGTAATGTATACTTCTTACTCCTTATGAGTCATTGTGCTGATATTATGAATCTGTAATCTATCGCTCACTGGTTTCTGTAGGTAATCACACATAAATCTGCCAGAAAATGTTGACATTTTATTTCGAGCTTGATCAAACAATAGGGCAGATCCCTTCAACAGGCGCTGTTATTTCAATGGCTTTTCCTTGTGTGCAGATGTACTTCCATATGCTGGTATTATAAAATGTAAAGTAGTTCACTGTTGTCAGTGTTTGACCCCTTTCTATGTAGGCCTAGAGGTAAACCTCAAAAGAGACAAGCTATTTACAACCCAGCACTTACCTAATACACTTGTAAGTGAGAAATTACATTTGTTAACTTAATGTTCCTAAGGAATCTAGTCTGACCACACAATGACAGAGGGCTCCAGTTCATAACAGTAAATCAATACTGTAATATTCTTTTGTTGATTCGCCAATCTACTGCTTTGTTGTAGAGTGGTGAATGTCGATACTATTTTTCTGGTCCTGAAGTAGAATGGATGTGATACTTCCAAAAATAAATGCTGTGAATGCAAAGATCACCTCCAGATTATGTCACACATGTTGGTGCTTCCTTATACTTTATATTTATATTTATATTATTGTTTTCAAATGCTGCCTGCATTGTTTTACCACATCAGCTAATGGCAGAAATATGGCAAAAAAAAAAAAAAAAAAAAAAAAAAGAGGTGAAGTTCAAAATTGTGAAAGAATGACAATGACTGTGCTAATATAGTATAAATGATAACAAACTTGCATCAGTTCATGCTGACAACTTTTAAGGGACCTGACTCAGCTAAACAGAAGTACACAAAGACACAGTCGAATGAGCTCTGTTTTACCTTTGGGCACAAGCCATCAAAGAAAATAGATTATTAAATTATTCGTTATTTCATTACCTGCTAATGTGCCTCCTGGCAAAGCAGAAATGTGAAGAGTCAGTGAAAAACCACATGATCAGCAATACAGGCGATGAATGACAATGTAAAACAACATAAGAGAGTCGTTAGTTATTCTGGTCAAGAAAATATGTGAGGATTCAATTTAAAATTGGATAGGAAAAAGAAAAACATAAAACAAAAGTGTGAAAATTATCAAAAATGATAGGTGAGACCACTTGTATTTATAGCCCGAACTGCTTCAAGCACAACATTTGTGGCATATACAGGGTCTGTTGGTACAATGTATTCTTTGCTGCACACTGCAGGACAGAAGGAGCACAGAGTCTATTTTACAACAAAAGATGTATCTTACCATTCTGTGATGTGTGAAATATGATTTTATGACTTACATGTCAAGCATCTCTATCTTGAGAGGATTTTGCTACACCAACCACATCATAGGTTACTGCGGCCTCAGAATAAAAGGTACAAAAGCTGTCACTGGGACGGTATTCTTCAACAAGGTTCTAATTATAACATTTAGGTACTAATATGTACACTTTTGTTACCAATATGTGTATGTGGCTTTGAGGGACTAATATGCACTATTTAGGTTCAAATGGGAACTTTTTTAAAGGTACCGCCTCAGTGAAAGCTTTTGTACCTTTTTTTTTTTTTGAGAGAGAGTTTTCAAGCTGTCAGAAAGTATTTTCTCTCACCTGCTGGTGGTCTGAAGTCTGAAACGCAAGCAACAAAGATAAATATCATAAATAAAACAAGGGGAATTCTGTCGTTCTGAATCTGTATGCCTTTCCTCTCCCTGTGGAACTCAAAGAGAGAACCAAGTGCACTTTCCCACAACTTTAATTTGTAATGACCATGAATATTAAGTTAAAACAACAACAACAACAACAACAACAACAGAAATGAATAGACTGATATTGAAGATGTTAGCAATAATTGCATATGCTGTGGAATGGATTCAAAAGATATGGTTGTACCAAATCATTGGTTTTGCCATATATTCCTCTTCGTAGCTGCTCTTAAATTAAAAATTACATATATTGTGCATGCTTGAGGTTTGTTCATTAGATTATCAGTGGATAGCTCACAGTTATATTTTGCATGCACTATTCTGACATTCATCTGTGAGTAGAAATGTAGAAAGCGCTTTAAAGGGCATTTGTACATAATCAAAGGAGAAATACAGAGTGGAGGTATAGCTTTGTATGATGAATCGGTAACATCAAACCTCATTGGTGCCATGACATGACAAAAAAGAGTTTGATTTTATTTACATGTTAATAGGTTTTATTTGGGCTCTGTATACAAGAGTTAATCAATGATCTGTGACTGAAACCACTTAACCATATTATATTATATTATATTATATTATATTATATTATATTATATTATATTATATTATATTATATTATATTATATTATATTATATTATATTATATTATATTATATTATATTATATTTTCATTCTTTTATTCACTATTATGGCTATTTTCCTTTCTCTCACCTCTCAGCTGTCAATCATTTGTCAAACACAACTCTCGCTCCCACTAGATGTCGCTGTAACACCAGTAAATGTCTCATCAACAATGTGGTCCAGTGCTGCTATTGATTGCACATTTAAATGTTACTGATAAAGACACTTGTGATCATTAACTGGATGATCATTGTACACCTGAAGGAAAGTGAAAGAAATATTCTGTCAGAATGCTCTAAATGGAGCCAGTTTGCTTTTAATGGGTGTGCACAAACATGAACAGCCACGTATGGATGCCTTTATCGCATTGAATATTCATGTCAGTGAAGCCCTGCGGGGACTGAAGTGTGCTTGGAAATGGAAACATCGGGTTGTTAAAGCATAACTCGCCTTTTCTTTACAGCGATTAAAGACATTCGACTGAGCTAAATAAAGAGCTGTTCAAGGAAAGAAAAGCTTGAATCACTGCTAGAAACTCTTCTTTATGCTGAGAATAATCTGGGAATTTAGAAAACATTCACAGTTGAGTGTAGACAACCACTAAACAAGAAAGAGTGGTAAAACCACAAAATGAGAGCATACTACATAATCTGCAGGGTATTTCCAGAGTTACCTCACATTCGGCTTTAATATGGCAACACATTTGGTATAATTTGGTAAAACTGAAATGTAATGTCAATCCAGTCCTGTTATTATCAAACATTCCTCCTTCCATGGAACATCTTATCAGAGAAGCTTCTAGAATTCTCATGTTCTTGATCTACAGTTCCCCAACTTTGTTTATCGAATACATGTTCACACTGCAATTTTTTCTTCTTCTGATGTGTAAGTCGATACTGTGGCTGAAAATTCACTAGCATATTCTTAGTCTGTGAAAAAATAATGTTGATATACAAGTTCAGGTTTGCCTCTTATATCTTAAAATGACCACGATGACAAATGCTTGCATAGCTTACATGGCAAAGTTAAGAGGTAGTGAGTATTTAAAACTATACACACAAAAAGGTATTCTGTAATGATTCATATCAGTTCTAAACATGAATGAAGTTTTCTAAATCTCTTCTGTGGAAGACAAAAGAATACATTTTGCAAAATGCCTTGTATCATTTGCATTTTTGAACTATCCTTTTAATGATGTTCAGTGTGTTTTTTTTGGGGGTTTTTTTTTGTGTGTGTGTTTTTTAAAGGCTAATTGTACATTGTACTTTTTATAACAGCAATAAAACAATATTACTCGAGCAGTGTGTTACGGCGAAATTAGACTAACAATAAGGTAGTTTGTGAAACTACAAGAATTTAGTAAACAAGTTACTTTGTTTTTGCTCCGCCTACAAAATAGTTCCAAGCAGTAAGTCACATGACAATGACAACATAGAAGATGTGCCATGTCTGAGTTTAACTCACACTGCACAGTTCATTCTATATATATATATATATATATATTTTTTTTTTTTTATGGTCACAAAGTTCTTATCCAATTGTAGTACCTATCAGAGAGTATGCAGCCATGTCACTTGTTTTTGAAAGAATCATTTGAACAAACAATTCCATGACTCACTTATAACGACCAGTCACTTGCCTCACTAACTATTGAGGCCATTCATACAGAAAGCAATTTTCTAATAAAATAAAAATAAATAATAATATTAAAAACTTAAATAACATTACATAGTACTGAGTAAGCATTGCTGAAGGTTACAAATGTCCTTCTGCTGTCCATTGATTTTGGGTAATCTGCAATGCTGATATTGTTAGATTTAAGTGTCGCATTCAACTGTGTAGTTGAGGTTCAGGTCCTAGCATTACTGTGGTTCGCCTCTTCTTTAGAGGGTAAGACTTTTTTATGTTAATATTCGGTCATTCACATCACTTTCTGCACCTATCTCTTGTGCTGTTCCACAGGGATCCATTATTGGTCCTTTTTTGTTTTGTTTTTTACCTCTACTGTACATGCTTCCTTTAGGCTCTATGTTTCAGAAACATTAATTATCATTGTTACACTGACAATCTCCAACTCTATTTTCCAATTAAACCAGAAAATTATTTTTAATTAGATCATCTCTTTTCATGCCTTAATAAAGTCAAGACCTGGATGGCAATTAATTTCATACAACTGAATGAAATTAAAACTGATGTGCTTCTGCTAGGTCCTGCTGTTGCTAACAACTCCACTAAAAGACAGGTAGGCTCCTTAAGTAACAACCTACACAGTTACGCAAAAAAGAAAAAAAGAAAAAAAAAGCAAAAGTAAAAATTGTGTTTCTCGTAAAGACATTGAAATCATGATTTATACACAAATTTTTTCCCGATTGGATTACTGTAACTCTTTGAATGTTGACGTACCTCAATCCACCCTGACTCGGTTACAAAATGCAGAAGCCGATTGTTAACAGGAACTAAGAAAATGGATCATATATATTTCTGCTGTCCTTGCCTCATTGCATTGGTTCCAATAAAATTTAGAGCTGACTTGAAAATTCTTCTTTTTGTGTACAAGGCACTGCACAAATTGTCCCTGGATTATATTTGTGATCTCATTCAGCCATACACAGCCTCTAGGTCATTAAGATCTTGTAATCAGTTACTTTTATCTGTCCCTCGTTCTCGCTGTAAATCAGAAGGTGATCGAGCCTTCTCTTTAGTAGCCCCTAAGCTCTGGAACAGTCTACCTCTGATCATTAGAGCCTCTCCATTACTGAATGCTTTTAAATCCTTTAAAGACTCATTTTTACTCCTTAGCATTCGAGTAATGCTACGTATGTATTTGTTTTATGTATGTATGTGCCCTATACATAAGGAACAGTTGTGTAAAATGTGTGCTCTAAATAAAAAGTGACTTTACTTGACTAAAAAACTTAATCTCTGTGATTTTAGAACAGTCTTGCAGGAGACGCTGCTGAAGATTCAAGATGTGTCAAGCGCAATAGTCAAAGATAAAAAAAGGAAAAAGCATGGAATGCAAAGACGAGTTCTGTGTGAACAGCATAGTGCTTGACATTTGTGATAGGTGAGAATATTCTGTTTGATAAACTCTGAATATGCTTATAATCTAAAGCATAGGCTACATTCTAGGCAGATTTATTTTGGGGTTTAAAGCAGGTTGCTTATTTCCCCTGGCTGGAGTATGTAGGCACACCTTAGCGAATAATTACAGCGACTTTTTCCATCCACCAGAGAAGCAAAAATAGATTTTCCTACCTTGGGAATTCATATTTTAAGAACTGCCAATCACAAAGCCATTTGCAAACGTTTAACTTTTCAGTTCTTTTGGAAAGCTATACACATGAGGTAGTTTTCTGATATATACATATTATGGCAGAAGCAAGTCTTCACGAACCGTTTTTAAAATGCGCTTGAGCGTAAATATAGAACGCTGCGGTTTAAATAAACAAATAAAACTAATAAAAATGTTATGTATGTTGAGGAGGTTTTTAAATAAATGTCATGATGGTAACTTTGATTCATCACACTTCAGCGAGAAGGAAACTGATAATAGAAAACTAATTTAAAATGTGTAAAGGTAAATACCCAACATTATTAAGTATTTAATGAGAACACATACAATTAAGCTGCACATATATGTGAAAGAGTGATCTGATATGTGATCAGTTCAGTGTTCGGAGATTGTGGGTATTCTAACGCTGTTGTGTCCTTGAAATTGTACAGTTTAGTGTTCTGGGTCTCATGGTTAGTCAGCAAAGATGACACAGACTGCAGTCATTTCCCCAAGCCTGTAGAAATCCAGTTGATTCATTCACCCTGCTGACCCCGGTCTATCATCTCAACAAAGAAGAGGAGTGTCAGGAATGAGAGTGCTCAGACTGCAGATTAACCTTAACCTTATATGGTTCCCTACACAAAACCATGGATCTGTGTCTAGGAGGCTTTTCTGCTGGAAAAAGCAGTCATTCTGGACTTTCCCTTTCCCCATGTGAACCACATTTTATAGCCTCGGGCAGAGATACAGTATGCAGCCTAAATGAAAAATGCATTTGAAAAAAACCCACTGTGACAATCACAGCCACATTAACCATCTACAGCATTCTATAATATGTGGGTGTGAAGTTGACATAAGCTACTGTAGATGTATGTGACAACTGATGCATTTACTCTGTATTAGTATTGTTGATGCAGGGTTTTTATCTTTTTCTTGTTTTGTTTTAGAAATAGTTGTCATTTAACCATTAAAGAAGACAATGTATTTATTTAGCATTTTGTGACACATTAAGACTAAAAAAATATCCAAAATATTGCTTTTATGTTCGGTTTTACAGTTTGTATCTGCCATAAAAATAATATGCAACATATCCTAAGAGCATATGCTTAGTCACTTGAATAACTTCATGTATTTGAAGGGCAATACAATTCCATCTATATTAATCTTGCATATTACAAATCATAATATTACAAAATAGAATGATTGTCTTTTGGCCTACTGCCTTTAAATCACCAACACACATGTAGTGAAACCAACTGTATAGTAGGAGCAGACAGATGTCACCCTGCCCATTTCATTTGTTGGTATTTTTCTGGAACTGAATGTGTGCTTGAGGGAACAGTGTGTGCACAGATCACCGGAGAAGATTGCTGCCCCCATTTTGGGTTTATTTGCAATTTTAACTGTGAGTTTTTGCCTTAAAAGATGAGCACACAACCTTCTTTTGTGAGATCACTTAAACAAGTACTACAAATAACAAACCACTACAACTTAAAAATATAGAAAATATTTTTACATGTACTAAGAATGTGCACATAAAGACTTATTTAATAGTAACGACTTAAATCGATTAAACAACCTCTTCACATGCAATCTCTTCACATGCAAAGTCAAATATTATTTGCAATAGCTAGTGTCTTATGAAAAAATGCTTTACAATACTAATTTATATATAATAAAATGTTTTACTTTATTTACTTACAGTAAATATTGTGAAATATTATTAGCATTTTAAAACAGCTTCTTTTCAATTTTAATATATTTCAAAATGTGATTTATTCCTGTGATGCAAAGCTGAATTTTATTATTCATTCATAATTTGCAATTTATTAATTAATTTATAATTTCATTATTGTACATTATTATAACATTATTATAGTCTTCAGTGTCACATGATAGTTCAGAAATCATTCTATTATGTTGATTTGCAGCTCAAGAAACAAATTCTGATTATTATCAATGTTGAAAACAGTCGTGCTGCTTAACATTTTTGTGGAAACAGTGATACATTTTTTTTATTTTTTTATTCTTTGATCAATAGAAAGTTAAACAAATAGTTGTTTAAGAGCAGTTCAAAGACTGAATTACAGTTTTTCTCGATTGTTTACACACATTTTCTGGTACTTGAGACACAATGACCACAACATGTAACTCATTCACCAACCCCCTGAACCAATTCTGCTAAACTACAAGCACAATTCCTGCTTTACACTCAAATTGTACTTCTAAAACACACTTTTTTCAAAACACTACACACAATTCTCTGCTTTTGGCACAATTTTCATGCAGAAAATCTCTTGTTTTCACAAGGAACACACTGCCATTCAAATATGCACACTGACTCATCACATGGGCAAACACCCGTCACACAGTTTTACAATTAGCAATCAGAGCTTTAGCATAAAACGGCAACAGGTCAGCTCTTCAATGGAGCAATGGATGCCAACATTGGATTTTTTTTTTTTTTTTTTTTTTTTTTTTTTTTTACTGTAACTGTATACAGTAAATTATTCTGTTGTTTTGTATGTAGACCACTGTATGTACAACTTTGTGTTGGTTGGGATGTACACTGTGTACATTGTTTTTGTGGGAAAAATAAAATATATTTGTTACCATGTATTTGTGTGTTCTGAGTATAAAAACAATATTCTCAAATATTTTACAACACACTTATGTATGTACTGTCTGTAGGTGTAACACTGAACAAAAAAAGGCCTAAGTCATTATGATGAATGGAGAAGAAGTGTTTTCCATTCATCATAGTGTTTTACATTGAGCACATCAGTGTTCAACTGGTTCTTATAAATGTCTATTCATATGATGGTTTGTGTGTGTCATTTGAAAACAAAATACCATTTTGAGAAGAAATAACATTGTTTTGAATGTAAAGTTTCATTTTGCAGGAGAATTGAGGGGTTTTGCCCATTGTGTGTGTTTTTTTGGATTTGTGTGTAGAGTTCTGAGAATATGAGGCATGCTTTCAGTAAACAATCGAGAAAAACTGTATTACCATATATTTTAACATGTGATTATACAAAGACTATACACCTTTTTTGTCCTAAAAATAAAAGTGTTGTTTTGTTTAAAGTTGTAATTTATGTGCTAAAACAAGAAGGTTGTGTGCCCATCTTGTCCACAGTAAAGGACATGTTTTTGGTTAAATGTTAACCAGGTGGGTTGAAGGTGTTAAAAAAAACTACTTTCCATTCTCTCTCCTTTCCATTCTCTTTTTTGTTGCGCTTGCTGCACATAACCTTTTGCCTAAATTTTCCATTCCACAGCCTGCTGTGGCATCGTTTTGAGAGAGTGAGCGGCAGAGATGAGAATCTCACTTATATACGGTCTTTGAACTCCAGATGGAGGGTGGATTTGTATGTACAGTAGGTGTGTGTGTGTGTGTGTGTGTGTGTGTGTGTGTGTGTGTGTGTGTGTGTGTGTGTGTGTGTATGTGTGATGAAGTGCTAGACCAGCAAAGCCATGGTGTCAGGAGGGGACGAAGAGAAGGGAGATGTGAAAGAGGAGAGAGCGTGAGCGAGCAGAGCGGGTCTGTAATTCTGAATACTAGTGCTGAATTGACAATTGGATCCCCTCTCTCTCTCTCTCTCTCTCTCTCTCTCTGTCTCTCTGTCTCTCTGTCTGTGTCCTCCAGCATATAAACAGACACATACAGCCTCAGTGTCTTGTGTGGGCATTACTACACACTGTGAACGTGACCTTTTTGTAGATGTGTGTTTAAAATCAATTTATTATCCACATTTTGCAGGATCAACACTGAGAGAATGAACTCAGATGATATCTTTGCAGATATATGAATGTAAATTAGGGCTTGCACAGCTGCTTATTTTTACTAGTCGACAAATCGAATGGTCAGCGGGTCATATCATAGCTTCCGCAAGCTTCCTGATCACACCTCTTTTAACTTCATCTTAAAAAGCTTCAACGGTTGATAGGATGTGGTGACAATTTTAGCACCATATGCAAATGCATGCATCACTATTACTTTTGGCCATAGAACGCTGTAGGGATGATGTATTTTTGTAGGCCAAAACCCAGAAACGAGTTCGCATTTTAGCACTTCCAATTCCATTGTCCTGAAGTCAATGGGTTTTTTGAATGGTTTTTTGGTTAAATGCCTGAAATATGGTCTGTGGTGAACACAAGCTCAATATTTTATCATGTTTTATTTTGCAACATAAAATACATCAGTAATACTCCCTTGCAACGCTGGATTGTCAGAAAGTTTTGACGCAAATCGACCCGAGTTCGAATCCACCTTTTGCTGAACTCTCTCTACGCCCTTTTCCAATCACATATCAGATCGGAAAGGCATTTATTTTCAGTTAAAATGAAGAAAAAATTTGAAAAGTGGAAATAAAGTGTCTAACGTGTGTTTATTAATAAAGTGTTTATTGGTTGGGAGGGATTTATTGTCCCAAAAGGCGGCATCCATTTAATAATTTTTATAAATATAATCATTTACACTCTGTTATTATTGCATACCATTTAATGAACAACAACACTGAGATGCAAATAGTATCTGCCACTATTTATAAGTATAAATGGCATTTAACTACTATTTACACTTATTGCAAAGTAAATACTGCTATTTTTACATAGTGTAATTAGAATCAATCGCTAGATTGGATTTGGGTTGGCCTACAAAAATATGTCATCGCTCCAGCACTCTATTCTTAAGTATTTTCTAGAATATACGTGGAAAATGAAAACCTTCTCATCATCATACTCAATTAAAATGTCTAAGACAAAGTACTATTTCCACCCAGAAGAACGTAATTTGTTCTGCGCCATTTGTCTATGAACATAAATGTTACCTTAAATAATTTTGTATAATGAGAAAAGTTGAGGTATTGCTTTTCCGAGCCACTGGATTATTTTCAACAGCTATACAATAGAAATGACAGAAATCCCTATCAGGACATCGTAGAGACTTGAGGGTGAGCTCTTTGAGAAGGAACACAAAGAAAGCGTTAAAATTCCAATTCTGCTCTGAGCTTTTCTAAGCCTTGTAAACTATTACCATCCTTACAAATTGTTTTGTACATTTATGGAAATAAAACCCAGATATTAGGCAAACAAGCACTAATGAATTGATGCTCTTTAAAGTAAATTACAAACTTTTATTTCTAATTAATTTAAATGAAGTAGCTTCACTGTGTTGCATATCTGCTGTGCCAGTAATTTGGAGCGCAGCAGTAGCTGTTTGTCGAAATTACTCTCAAGTTTAAGATTAAATGGAAAGAGTCCTGAGCTCAGGATTAGTCTTAAGCTGTAAGTAATGAAGTTGGCAGGAAATAGGAGAGTTTTTTTTTTTTTTTTTTTTTTAGCTCTCCTTTCCAACTGGAGACCTCTGCAGCATCTGGCCGTATGCACCATCAGAGCATGAAAACAGAATCGCAACAAAAGTAGCTGCAGGCAGCTCTTCACTCACACACAGGTTTTCTCATCATTGCAGTTTAACCTCACTTTTAACAAAGGGAGGGTGGGTTAGGACTGTCAGTCATTATACCTCTCCTTTCTGTTCAAATGTCTCGGAGCTTGTAAGAGCAGGAGCAGGGCCTTTGGCCTGGGTAATTGTTCACAAAGATGTGCACACACTCTCTCCAAGACTCTTACTTGAGGGGAAGCTCTAACTGCCGTCTGCTTTAATTTCCGTCAAAATGGTCATGAGACTCAATAGCCTTCGAGGTCCAGATGTGAAGGAGATGTTGTCAGCGATCAGTGCTCTTGTCAGTCCACGTGAAGAAACTCAAAATAAACGTTTTTTAAAGTTAATTTTAGATCAGAAGAACATGCCCGCTTACAAAAATATGTTCCAAGAACGTTTCGTTACACTTTCTTTCAATGGTCCACTTCAGACTATCAACTAACTATAAGTAACTTTGCAACTACATGTTGACTATTAAAGAGATATTAATTGGAGTATAAGGAGACTGTAGTAGACTGTTAGGTTTCGGGTGTGGGTTGGTAGAATAAGTTGACATGTAGTTGCAAAGATACTTATTGTCAGTGGGTGTCAAGTCAAGTCAAGTCAAGTCAAGTGTATTTGTATGGCGCTTTTCACAATACAGATTGTATCAAAGCAGCTTCACAGTATTAAATTAAAATAATACAACAAGGTTTGTTTCAAGTGGAATTTATTGATTGATAAAATTAAATTAAATATCCCCAAAATATCCCCAACTGAGCAAGCCAAAGGCAACAGTGGCAAGGAACCGAAAAACTCCATCAAGTGACCTAATGGAAAAAAAAAAAAAAACCTTGGGAGAACCCAGGCTCAGTCGGGGGCCAGTTCTTCTCTGGCATTTATGAGCTAGAGGCCGGATTGTAGTTTGAACTGTAAGATTAAAAATATTATATGAATGCCTGGCTGAAGAGATGCGACTTTAATCTAGTTTTAAACTGGGAGAGCGAGTCTGAGCAACGAACAGTATCAGGAAGACTATTCCAGAGTTTTGGAGCCAAATGTGAAAATGCTCTCCCTCCTTTGGTGGTTCTGGATATCCTAGGTATGACCAAAAGCCTTGAATTTAGTGATCTTAAAGAGCGCAATGGATTATAGGGCGATAGAAGATCCGTTAAATAGACTGGAGCTAAGCCGTTTAGGGCTTTATAAGTATGTAGCAATACCTTGTAATTAATACGGAACTTTATAGGTAACCAATGCAGTGATGATAAAATCGGTGTTATATGATCATATTTTCTTGATCTAGTAAGAACTCTAGCGGCGGCATTTTGGACTAACTGTAGCTTGTTTATTGAGGATGCAGGACAACCAGCTAATAAAGCATTACAGTAATCTAGTCTCGAGGTCATGAATGCATGAACTAACTTTTCTGCATCAGAAACTGATAGCATATTACGTAGCTTAGCAATGTTTCTAAGGTGGAAAAAGGCTGTTTTTGTAACATATGAAATATGATTTTCAAAAGACAGGTTGCAATCGAGTATAACACCCAGGTCTTTTACTGTAGAGGATAAAGTAACAGGA
Organism: Leuciscus idus; assembly: GCA_021554675.1. Classification (NCBI taxonomy): domain Eukaryota; kingdom Metazoa; phylum Chordata; class Actinopteri; order Cypriniformes; family Leuciscidae; genus Leuciscus; species Leuciscus idus. The sequence continues at coordinate 17,619,609 of CM038638.1, read as the reverse complement.
CATCCTGTGATGTTAAAGTTGTATTGTGCGAGGTTTTGTGGGTGGTTTTTTGAACCAATAAGTATTACCTCTGTCTTGTCTGGATTTAATAAAAGAAAATTACGCGTCATCCAATCTTTTATATCTTTAACACACTCTGTCAATTTGGAAAATTTAGCGTTTTCATCCGGCCGTGATGAAATATATATTTGAGTGTCATCAGCATAACAATCGAAACTAATTCCATGTTTCCTTATAATATTTCCAAGTGGCATCATATATATTGAGAATAACAGAGGGCCCAACACAGATCCCTGCGGCACTCCATAGTTTACTGGAGTTATGATAGATTTTTCTCCATTTAAATAGACAAAATGGTAGCGGTCAGATAGGTATGATTTGAACCAGCTTAATGCTTGTCCTTGAACACCAGTATAATTTTGTAGTCGATCTAAGAGTATTGTGTGATCTATAGTATCGAACGCAGCACAGGGTGTCTGTTGGGGAGCATCAAAATAAAGTGTTAGCAGATATTAAACAGACAGTCTACTAATACTCTAATGACTGCTAGTTGACATGTAGTTGCACAAGTTACAGACTTTCAGCTGTTTGCAATGAACAAATCAAACAAAAATGATTGAAATGGCAAAACGCAACAAATGTTTCAAGTGGTTTACCTGAAATCAACTGCAAAAAAAAAAAAAAAAAACTTTTAATGACTTCTGCAGTCTCAAAATTATTCAAACCCCTGAATATAATCCCTCACAACAGCACAAATCTGCAAAACAGGTGTTGTCTCAAGCACACCTGAGGCAACTAATCAAGGGCTTCATTAGTTGCACCAGATGTGCTTGAGCTAGAACACATGAAATACCTGAACTGGCTTGGGTTTGTTGAGTGTCACGTTTGACTGCATGTTAGAAATATGTGATGCGATCTGGGAAAACCCGTCGGATGTCACGCTGGGCCGTTTTCAGTAAATTCCAAAATAGTTTGAATGTCAGTTTTTTGTCCATTTTTTTTTTTTTCATTAAATTATTATTCTATAACATCTTTTCTCTTATCTCTGAAAATATCTTGGCAAAATTCCCTTGTTTAGTGCAGAAAAAACAGCGATAGTGTCAAGCTGAAAATACTCTCTTTCTCTAATGCATTCTATGCGACCATTTTCTCTAACGCCCGGCAGAGGTAAAAACAAAACAAAAAAACAATCGCCGTATATCCCATACACCTGTCCGTCTCTTAACACTACAAAGATAGTTTACCTATAAAATAAACCACATAACATGTACAGTGAATGTGTATTAGTGCGCATTTCGCGCCAATCCTGTTTAAAAAAAAGAGTGCCAAGCGTCCCGACGGTGACAGTTATTAAACCTGTTTTTCTCAAAATTCCGTTCCAGAAAATCATAGCGATCGGCCGACTTCAGATAAACATAACTTTTGCTACCAACAAGCTATGATAAAAATAAAAACAGATTTGGAAAGGGCTTGATACCAGCTTCCATGTGATATCAAAACCTGTAATAGGTCAAATTTCACCATGTGGTGGGTTTTCCCAGATCGCATCACATATGGTTAAGTCAAAATAGTAAAGATTTCATCGCCCTTCACAAAGAAGGAACAGGATACAAAAAGATAGCGAAGGCACTAAATGTTCCTAGAAACGCAGTTGAAAGCATAGTTCACAAGTTCAAAGTTAAAGGAACAGTGGTTACACTATACTGTATGGGGCAGAAAAATAAGCTATTTCCAGATTTCCGAGAAGGCAGGTTCAGAAATACCCTCGAGTGACTGCAAAAGACTTGCAGCAAGACTTGGTGGCAACAGGCACTGAGGTTTCAGCTTGCACAGTAAGGCGCGCACTAAACACTTGCCAGAACTCCAAGACGTACACCACTACTGACCTAAAAGTACAAGAGAAGTCGGATCCAATTTGCTAAAAGTCATATAAATAAGCCACAGAAGTGTTGGTATTCTGTTCTGTGGAGCGATGAAACAAAACTGGAACTTTTCAGCAGTATGTCTGGAGGAAGAAAAATGAAGCATATGCTGAAAAGAACACTCTGCTTACAGTTAAGCATGGTGGGGCTTGGTGATTCTCTGGGGCTACTTTGTATCCTCTGGCACTGGAAACCTGCAGCGTCTAGAAGGGCAAGATGGATTCATTGAAGTATCAGGAAATCCTAGGAGAAAACATCATGCCGTCAGTGAGGAAGCTGAAGCGTGGGCGTCATTGGCCCTTCAGGACAGGATCCCAAGCATACCTCAAATTCCTCTAATATAAGGTTTGGTTGCAGAAGAAGTCCTGGAAGTTTCGACAGTGGCCATCACAGTCACCTGACTTGAACCCCATAGAAAATATCTGGTGGGATTTGAAGAAGGTGGTTGCAGCAGACAAACCCAAGAATATTACTGAACTGGAGGCCATTGGTCATGAGGAATGGGCTCAGATTCCTCAGAAATGCTGACAGAAGCTGGTGTCTGGTTATACATCTCATTTGCAGCAGGTCATAACAGCAAAATGGTGTTCTACTAAGTACTAAATATGCTTGCCTTGAAGAGGTTGAATAATTTTGAGACTGTAGAAGTCATTAAATGTTGCATTTTCAGCTGAATTTGGGGAAACCACTTGAAACATTTGTTGTGTTGAGCTATTTCAATTACTTTTGTATGATATGTTCATTGCAATCAGCTGAAAGTCTGTGCATTTTGCCAATAAACCTGATTTGCAAAGAAGGTTGAATAATTTTTATTACAACTGCAGTAGAAGATTGTCTGAAGTGGACCATCGAAATAAAGTGTTACCGAATGTTTTGCTCACGTTCCAATTAAGTTATGAACCATTATTTCTGAATGTTCTGAACATTCAAAACGTCCAGGTATTATTGTATATATACATATGTTAAAACATTTTTGTCTTGGTAATTTTGCAAATAATATCGCTATGGTATTATTGAATGGTCTCTGGACATTCTGAAACAAGTTTAAAATCATTAAATGAACATCCTATGAATTTAACAAACTAAAATACTTCAGAAAAAAAGAAGAAAAAAAATCCATGAGCAATGTATAAAAACATTTTTGTGATAATATTACTAAAGACAAGATAGCTTTGAATGAACATTCTATTAACATTACTGAAAGAATATTTTGTTCATAACTTTGTTCATACAATGAACACAAAGTTATGGATAAATGGGAAAGATAAAACTAATTTAAATAAGGCCTGAATCTCAGTCATTCAGACAGTATTGAATCTTTATTAATGTACAGTATGTATCTAATAATAGCAAAATTAATGCCTCTTATTTTAAGTTTTAGTTCATATATTTGATTACTTTAAATTTGTAATAATGCTGTTACCCGAACAATAAAATATGACTAAATGCATGACAGTGATTTTATTGTCACATTAACTTAAATTACACTGATATTTAATGTTATAACTTTGAATTACAGTTTTTTTTTTTATTCGTGTTGGTACTATTTTCACAAGTAAGGTGTACATTTTCAAAACTCTTAGTACAAAAATCCAAACTGATCACTCTTGTTACACAGCTAGTCATTCTTTCAAAACCTGATCTCATGCTTTCATTCGTTATACACTTTTCAGTCCACATAATCATTGTTTCAAACACAAGATTATTGTAATATGTAATGTGAACATTTGGTTTAATCACAGAAACACAACAGTATGATCTTCTTTCAATTTAGTACTTTTAACAATCAGTTCATTCAACAGCAAACAATGCAAGATACATGTTTCAAATCACCGTTGTTGCTGAAATAATTACAGTAATACAGGCTACAGTTGCCACATTAGAAGTAATTGAATCCATAATGTTTGTAATAGTATCTATCCAGTGTGTTATCAAAAGGTGTGATGAAGTACAGCCATGAGGTTCTGTGCTAACAGAGTTTGCTGGCAATACAGTAAATTATTTCACTCTATACCATTTGACTGAATCTATACTACACTAGTGGACCTTTACAGATGAAGGTTGAGTTACAGTAATTCGGCAGTCTCTACCATGGTAATCTGTTTACAGTATTGCATACATACTGTAATGTAAAATGCTGTATTTGATGCCATCTGTCTCCCTTCTACTGATGCATCTCTGATCAATCTGATGTTTTACAGTCATTGACTGTTTCCTCTCACTTATACTCTATTCTGCTTTACAGTATTTGCACAAATGACAAATTTCTCTCTCTCTCTCTCTCTCTCTCTCTCTCTCTCTCTCTCTCTCTCTCTCTCTCACACACACACACTCACACACACACACACACACACACACACACACACACACACACACACACACACACACACACACACACACACACACTTTGTGTGCACACACTTTGAACATCGTGGTGGTTATTATCTATAAATCACTTATGTAAAAATAATTCATTACATTTGGTTATCCATATCAGAAATTGCAAACAAGTTCTATAGAAACTGTGTATTGAATCAATATCTATAGAAGTCTATTGGTGTACCAAATGATTACAGTTTTTCTCAGTCGCTTTGGTGCATTTCTCACATCACTATTTACATTTGCACAACAGTTAGTTCAACCTCCACAACATTTAGTCATTTGTGCACATCATAGTAGCAGTTTCTCATTCCTTCTAACAAATTGCAAATGCTTTTGGACATGCATCAATTGCTTTCATACAACTCTCTGCTGTTTTATAACATTATCATTAGCTTATGTCATGTCAGTCAAAATCAACTATACTTGTCAATGCTGAATAGTCATTCCATATAAAACTTATAGTCCTCATTTCATTGCTTGAGTCATTACATACAAAAATGTTGAACTAGTTGTCAAAATCTGGCAAGCAAATTTTACAAATTTTTAAAAATCTTTTTTAATCGCCACTCGAGGAGATACTTTCCTCGCTGCATTGCAAGAGATGATATTCGCTGTGATGTAGATGAAATTATGTGGTCAGACAGAGAGGAACATCTGGATGTGCATGAATGATTACAGTACTATGTATGTTGTATGTTCAGTTCCAATATGTACTGCAATATTGTTTCCAGTTGTGCACAGCTCTACCCAAAGGGAGTTTATGTTTGTTGTAAATAAGGGTGTATTTGTTCTTTTGCACAATGCTGTGAACAAATTATAATTGCAAAGAGCATATGCAGTAAAAATGTGAAACATACATATTCAGTCTTGTACTCAGTTACCTCACTAAATACAGTAATGTGTAACTTTACTGTATTTTTCAAATGGCTGTGCAAATAGTATATAGTGCTGTCTTGAGCATTTTCAGGTAGTGTCACCAAGATCTGACTTTTTTGCATTGGAAAACATTTATAGAGTAAACTGTCACTATGAAAACATGACAAAGCCATTTGACTATCTTGTTCATAAACAATGGTGTCAGGACTTTTCATATTGATGACATTGACACTTTCATTGACATGAATACTTGCTTTTGAGGAATGAGCTATCCATTTTGAGCAAGTGACACGCTTTTGCAGGTTATCAACTAGGTTTTGCAGTTTGTACTAATTGTTTTGAGAACTGCATTAACTGTTGTGCAAATGTAAATAGTGATGTGAGAAATGCACCAAAGCGACTGAGAAAAACTGTAATTGATTAACCATTAAGATCAGTTGGATTAAACAGGGCTGCCAACTCTCACGCATTGAGCGTGAGACTCACGCAATTGACACTTTTCACACGCTCTCACGCCACACATCCATTTTCTCACGCACAGAAAAATTGCGGAGCAAAGAGGTACTTTTAATATTAAACTAATTATCAGCTCTTAGATTCGTCAATTTTATTACGAAATTCAGACAAAAATACGTTTGGCGCTTGTAAATGTGACGTGACAGATCGCTGAGCGCCTCAGTTCAAGTGCACGTGAACCGATCATCTGTTACTTTTTTATTTAAAGATGCAGTACAACTTACCGAAAGTATACATAATATCGGACAATTAGTGTTTTTCAACCACGGAAAGAGGTCAATAATGGCAGGAGAACAATTATGTCACATAACGTTACATTTACCTCAGGAAAGCCATTTAATGACCATAGCATGTTAATTGAATAGAAAAAAATAGCTAGAGAGGAGATTTTGCTGAGCACTATATTACATATTTATTATATTTTTACTTATGTCATTAAATAATTGTTATTATAACAAAAACTGCATTATATTTAATTTCATTTGTTATTTTTAACCTTTAATAATACCAGCAGATTGGGCCCTCTATATGTTTACAGCATTAGGTGAGATTATTTTTTTTAACAAAATTTAAAATAAACATGTATCCAAAGTAGTCAATATTGAATCAAAATCTAAATCAAATCACAAGAATGGAATTGAAATCTTGAAATTTTTGTCAAGCAATAATAAAAACTGTATCCTACCAGTCATTGTGCAATATAAACATTGTAACATGTTGTTACTAAACTTCATAAAATTCTATTTAGTTACCAAATGTTTTGACAATCACAATTACACTTATTGTGATGCAATATTTGTTTTTACATATTGTTGAGACATATTGTTTACATTGGTTTTGATTTCTATGTGTTCTGTTCCCATGTTGCCTGCCTGATTTGCTAGTTAGTTTCCATGGTTCTTTATTAGTTAACATCATGTGTTCTGTTTCAGTCAATCATCCCGTGTCTTCAAGCCCCCAGTTTCCTGTGTTCCATTGCCCGGTCTCATCAGTATTAATGTGGTTGTGTTGGTTATCTCCTGAGTTTTAGTTTGTGGATATAATAAAGACTATTTTGTTTCTCTACTCCTTCATCAAGCGCTTCACTACAACCCATTCCCTGACTGTACTCAATAGCAAATAAATTATTGCTGCCAAAAAAAAAAAAAAAAAAAAAAAAAAAAAAACTTTTGCTATTGGTATTGACTTACTGACATTTTGTTAACGTGACAACCCTACTGGGACAAAGCTAGAATAACATTTTGGCTTTCCTTTGATTCCACTCACTCATTTTCTTTTTTTGCTTTCACTTAAATTTTATGTTGTTTTTCAGAGTATGTCAGGATGTCTAAGGAATTCGGGCTGTTTAGATTACAGACTCTACCAACATCTACTCTTGTCGCTTCTCTCATTTCTTATTAATTTTTTTCTGTTGCTTCTGTTAGATAATTAATATATCAACGTTGTTTGTTCCATTAAAGTTGTTGCAAATTAAGTATCAGAAAGTATGTCGTTGGTGCTGAGAGATCACAGAATGTTCTAGAGTGCAACATGTTTATGATGTTTTCATAAACAACATCACATTTACTTTTAACCAGCTAGTCCCAAAGTAATTTTATTGGAAGTTTCAAGCTTCCAGTTCACAGATATGAAAATATTAACAGACTTTTAAGATTAGTTTCTTATGTGTTATATTTTTAACCACATGGTTTGACACAGTGGCATTCATACAATTTCACATGTGGTTTATCATAGATTGACATAATGCATATGGATGACCAAGCCTGCAAAAAAAAAAAACACGAAAAAAAAAACACAGACAGACAGATAGATAGATGGACGGACGGACGGACGGACGGACGGACGGACGGATGGACTGACAGATAGATAGATAGATAGATAGATAGATAGATAGATAGATAGATAGATAGATAGATAGATAGATAGATAGATAGATAGATAGATAGATAGATAGATAGATAGATAGATAGATAGATAGATAGATAGATAGATAGATAGATTCAGTAGACCGACAGATAGATAGATAGACAGACAGACAGACAGACAGGCAGAAAGATAGATAGATAGATAGATAGATAGATAGATAGATAGATAGATAGATAGATAGATAGATAGATAGATAGATAGATAGATAGATAGATAGATAGATAGATAGATAGATGCAGTAGATAGATAGATACAGTAGATAGATAGATAGGAAAAAAATGGCTTGATAAAACAAATATAATTAATTTTTAATAAAATGTTTATTTTATTACTTTTTTCTTCGTTTATTATTTTATGTTTATTATCACAATCATTCTTTCACTTCTCTTTTTTATATTTATGTATTCACCGCATATAGAAATGTGTATTTATTTCCAGGTTAATTTTTTTTTATTCATTTATTTATTTTTATTTCATGGAATCATGTTTAATGTAATACTCCTTCTGTATAAATCATGTGTATCATTTGCCATAAGACATGTTGCATAACTTGCATGCACAAGTTATATTGTGCCTTTCTGATATTCTATGATTTATTTAAACACGTCACTCCAGGAAAGAAGTTTCTATCATTAGAAAGTTGTGGCAACAACAGCATGAATCTCAATTTAGAAGTATTTGTGAAAATCCTAAGATTAATAATAATTTGTGTACGTCTCAGCACTTTTAACAACAGGATATTTGCAAAATTGTTCTTCAGTATTAAAAGCCTCATGTGAAACCTCATATGAAAAACTTGATGTGACAATCTTGCAGGGAAGCAATTAAGATAACTGTGGTATTCAAGAGTTAGTGGGCGATTTGCTTTATTTTATTTGTCTGCACTCAAAAGAAAAGCCATAATTACAAATAATAACTCCCGAAACCAAAGAAATTGTGGCACAGAGGATTTTCTGAAAACTAAGTGATGCTCTCTCATTAAATATTCAATTATAAAATAATTGGGTTGGCAGTGCTCTTGATCTTAGTAAGTTGTGAATTATTTATGGATGTAAATAAATGGCGTTTGAAATATTTACAAGATAAATGCTCTATGTGGCACTCTTTTGTGTGCCATATCATTAATAATAAAAAAAAAATTATAAAAAAAAAATTATATATATATATATACCTGACAAAATGCTTTGCTCCCAGGCTCTAACAAAAAAGTTATATGGCTATTGTTGGCTAAAACCAATATATATACTATATTAAACCAATATACATCACATTGGCTAGTGTGTTGTGTGTGTGTGTGTGTGTGTGTGTGTGTGTGTGTGTGTGTGTGTGTCACACATTGGCTAATGCATCATCATCCTGTACAAGACAAACTTAGATCTAAATATGTTTAAATTTAAAAGCAAATGCACATTGGGTGACACTTTATTTCAATTGTCCACTTTAGACATTCTACTAACAATGGCCTGGTTTTACAGACAGGGCTTGGATTAAGCCAGGATTAGCACTTAGTTAAATTAGGACATTTAACGTGCCTTAAAAAAAAATAAAAAAAAAATAAATAAAACTTACTGACGCATCTTGAGACAAAACAATGGCACTGACATATTTTAAGATAATCAGTGCAAGTTGTTTTAAGTGAAGACAGCTCAAACATGCATTTTAGTCTGGGACTGGGTTTAAGCCTTGTCTGTGAAACCAGCCATATCAGTAACATGTCATCTAACTCACATTAGAGTATTAGACTGTATTTAACACTTTATGTTGATGTTCCCTGTAGATTTGGAATTAAGCCCTTCCCCGTTATTATTTGATTCACGGGACCGGACACCAGTTATCTTGCCAAGAAAAATCTTTATTCTTCATATGTCAGCATAGGAGAGAAACTTGAGAAGATGTTGTATTCGTGCCAGGTCTATGTGTTCCCAGGGTTTCTCTTCCCTCACCCCCTCATGCCTCTGTTTCTCTGAGTCAGTACAGTAAGGATTGAGCTTATATACACCGCTCTGCGACTTACAACTTCCTTGTAAGGTAGAAAAACATGTTGCTTATTTTTAAAATGGAACGTATACCTCATACTTACACATGGTACAATCCACTTTCCATATTAAGAAACTATCCCTCAGTGTATACATTTGTTGTACATTTGCATCAGTTGAAACATTCATTTCCTTGTAAAGAATATGCCAACTGTACACATTAGATGTATCATTATCAGTGGAACATGTTACATTGCACACATACTTCTATGCAAAGTAGCTCAACCCATATCTCTCCTCAGCACAGATGTACAACATACTTCACAAAATACATTAGGAAATTATTAGTAAAATAATAAAGAAAAATAATACTAACAAATAACATTAATTTTAGTCTTCACTCCCCAACAGGCATTCCAAGTTAATTTGCAACTACGTCAACTTATTCTACTAACCCGAACCCTAACCTAACAGTCTACTACTCTAATGAAAGTTAACATGTAGGTGCAACATTACTTATATTCAACAGAACGTCTAAAAGGGACCCTCAAAACAAAGTCTAACCAAATATATTTAACTTAAATGCGTTTTTCATGTCTTTAAAATAGATATTCTAACAAGAGCCCTTGAAAATAAGTTTTCTATGTGAGGCTGAGCATAATAATTTCTTCCTATACAATACTTAATATTTTCCATTCATTGTATTTAAGCTTACATTAAAACAAAGCACCCACAAGGTTACTCTGTTGTTTAGTACCAAGTAGCAAGAGTCTGTTTTAATGGTTTTATTTTTACTTTTTTATGGCTCATTCATGGTGAAATCTGTGTTTGCCTGTTGTACAGTAACTAATTTGTTCATACCCTTGCCATCAGGGCTGCTCTTTCTTACTAATATGAACTCCTTTTTCACATTAACTTTGCCATTTATTGGATTTAAGAGCCGTTTTATATAATCAGAATTCTATATCTGGCTTTGGCTCTGAGCCTGAATCAGATTTTATCAAAAGTTATTACTGGTATTCAGGGGCTCCTAGATCCTCCCTGAGATTGTATTCCCTGCCTGTATGAGCTCTTTAGAGGAACACTTTCCCCAGTGCACTGCTATAATGGAACTGCCGAACGGTGCCGGCACATGAGAATCAGCACAGAGGTCAGCTGTGAATTCATGATGTACCTGAGCGAGAGCTGAATTGCATTGTCTCAGTTAGATGTAGACCTGCAAATAATACTATATATTGCAAATGGGCAACTTTGTAATTTTAAATGTAGATGTAGTTAAAATGGGCAATTTTGGATTATCACTTTAAAGTTAACATACGTTAGAAAAGAAGCTCCTCAAGAAAAATAAATGCTTATCAACATTGTTTTGTATTTAGCATTAGCTGTGGCCAGTGATGACATCTTATAGAGCTTGATGGAGTGGACACTTTATGGGTAATTGATTGTCTCCATGCCCTTCACACAATAACCTCTGTTAACAAAAAAAGTGGCATCTCCCAATGAGTGTTACTGCAATCATGAGGAATGTTGATGAAACAATTAACCTTCAATTTTGCATTTTTGTTATGAAATATCTGATAATAACCAGATATTTTAATACTAAAAATGTTTGTGGTTATACTGTAAGGGCCTTAGGGTTTGAGACACCAAACACAACATGAGTATTAACTGAACAAATTAAATCTCTTCACTGAGCAAGTGGTTTGACTCTGATCAAGACTCTTAAACAATTAATGGATCTGCTTTGTTGTCACATGTGGAGAAAATATTAATGGTGCTTGGAAAACATTTTGTAAATCTTTGTAGATTTGTAGGTATTCAAAGGGGAACATGGCAACTCTAGCCATTTCTTCGCTGATTTTCCCTTTTGTTGTCACGTGTTTTCTCACCGAGCTCCCCCTACAGCTGTGGGCTGTATATTTCACAACACTGTAGTAAAAAAATCTTGAGTCATGAGGATGATTTAAAATATCTAGTGATTGTCAGGGTTATGTTTAAGGGGCAGTTAACACCATAGTGTGCCACAGCCTCATAGGGCCCTATCTTGCACCCAGCGCAATTGACTTTGTACAACGACGCATGTATCATTCCTATTTTGCACCCGATGCATAGCAGACTTTTCCCTCGACAGAAGAACTGGGAATGAACTTTCACTCGTTCACTTTTTTTTCACTTGTTCAGCGAAAAGAGGAGGCGTGTTCCAGCGCAAACGTTCCATGGTGCTATTTTGCAGTTCCAGAAAACAATTCCGCCTCAGACCAGGAAAAAAATAGTCTAAATTCAGTGGCGCGTTTTCAGTGGCGCGTTCAGATGCTATTTTAAGGGCACATGCTTGGCCATAATGTAGCGTGTGCACAACGCGCATACACTTTGCTTCTCTCATCTACACACAGATGCAGCAGTTGCCATTTTTGCAAACCATACATTATTACAAGAAGAAATATTCCACATGAGGGAAATCATTGTGGTGTCCATGAATATGGAAGAAAAATAATGTCAAATGTGTTTGAAATAAAAAGCCTGTTGAATTGCACTACTTGAAAAAAATAAATAAATAGGCATTGCATTAACCATGCTTGCATTTTAATGCATTGTATTTTTAGGGCTTGCATTTTTATGGGCTAAAATTCAACATGGTTGAATATGTAAGCTGTGAATATTTCAATTAAAAACATTTCAAACACATTTTCATTATTAAAAATTCAATAATCCATATTCACCTTTCATATTTTACTTCCAAAATATTCAAACTGTTTAAAAATACAACCTATAATATTCAACAGGCATTTTTCGGTCCATTTTATTTTGCTTTGCAAATTCGCTTCAACAAATTCAGTGGTTCAAATTCGACAGTAAATTCAACATTGATGTCCAGGAACTGCAGGAAAAGCAGTAGATTGCCGAGCATACTCTCCATCTGCTGTTAGTCAACCTCACCAGCAGGTGGTGCAAGCGCGTGTTGTTGACGAAGACCAGCAACAGTTAGAAGAGCAAGCCATTCATTCATAAAATGAAAATGATTATCTGTGTCAGTATATGCGGAAAAGATGATAAAGACACAAAAGGTGTGTTTGTTTCATTCAGTAACTTCATTGTTACTTTCCCTGTGTAGCCTACATGTCATCAGCTTTCTCTACCATGAACAGGATTATAATCGGTTTCCCTCAATACCTCATACTCAAGGATTCCCCTTCCGTCTCTGGACAAAACGCTTAACGTAGCTTTATGGACTAATACAGTGATATAAAAGACCAAACTCGCACCTTATTGGGTATGTAGGCTGTAGGCTACAGGCAAGCAGATGGACTCAGATTATGAACTTAACGCGCAAAGTTTCATGCAGAGCGTTTCGTGATATACTGACACAAAATCAACACTTGATCAATTCATATTTACACTTTCTTTTCTCTTCTCTCTCTCTCTCTCTCTCTCTCTCTCTCTCTCTCTCTCTCTCTCTCTCTCTCTCTCTCTCTCTATATATATATATATAGAGTAAAGTAGGCTATGCCTACGTGTATTGCATTAGTTTAAACTAGGAAGAGTCATAGCACTTGCATATTGTTGTCCTCCTATTGTTAGTTGAACTGTAAATCGCTTTGGATAAAAGCGTCTGCTAAATGACTAAATGTAGCCTAATAAATGTAGAATTGGCTTGACATTGGACATTCGCACATTTAGGAACTGTCTCCAAAGTTGCATACAACATTATACACGTTTCTAACTTCAATAGCAAACTTTGATTTATTTGAATCATCAAAAATCCAAAGGGTGCGCATTATGCCTGACACTACATGAACACTTTACAGTTGGTTTTATGACTGTAAGTCGTTCTATTCAAATGCTATTGAAGTTAAAAACGTGTATACCAAAGTCGTATACACTTTAGAGACGGTCCCTAAATGTGCGAATGTCCAACGTCAAGCCAATTTTATGCCAGTCTATCACTGGGAAACGCTCAGCATTAAGCTTTGCGCGTTATTCTGAGTCCATCTGGAGCTGGACTTGCACTGACACTGTATTAGTTATATTAGCTATGTTAAGCGTTGTATATGTCCAGCAGGGGAATCCTGAAGTATTGAGGGAAACCCTAATAGCCTGCATGCAGTACATTGCCACAATATAAAGTTAAGGCAACTAAACAACCAAGAGAAATATATGTCAACCTCAAAAATGTAACATTGGATCTGTATATCCGCATCGGGGAATAGCATTATAATCTCGTTCACGGTAGAGAAAGATGCATGTAGGCTACACAGGAAAAGTAACCGTGAAGACACTGAATTTAACATAAAACCGCCTTCATAATAATCACAAATACACTTACATTGCTGTAAATTAGTTTTATGAATTAATTACTTGTTCTAACTGTTGCTGGTCTTCGTCAACAACACGCGCTTGCACCACCTGCTGGTGAGGTTGACTAACAGCAGATGGAGAGTATGCTCGGCAATCTACTGCTTTTCCTGCAGTTCCTGGACGTCAATGTTGAATTTACTGTCGAATTTGAACCACTGAATTTGTTGAAGCGAATTTGCAAAGCGAAATAAAATGGACCGAAAAATGCCTGTTGAATATTATAGGTTGTATTTTTAAACAGTTTGAATATTTTGGAAGTGAAATATGAAAGGTGAATATGGATTATTGAATTTTTAATAATGAAAATGTGTTTGAAATGTTTTTAATTGAAATATTCACAGCTTAAATATTCAACCATGTTGCATTTCAGCCCATAAAAATGCAAGCCCTAAAAATACAATGCATTAAAATGCAAGCATGGTTAATGCAATGCCTATTTTTTTTCAAGTAGTGCAATTCAACAGGCTTTTTATTTCAAAAACATTTGACATTATTTTTCTTCCATACATGAAGATGTGAAAAATCTAGCTTACACATTTACCAAAATAATTATACACCTGTTTAACCTAAGCTTATTTGGGTGGGTTTCTCCCATCCCCATACAATGTCACTTCTCTGTCTTTTACGGCCCTGACGAGAACGTCTGTCTCCTCGGCTGTGAACCGCTCCTGGCGTGCGCCTGGCAAATCCGCCGTGGAACAAGCGCGCCTGCTCTTAAAGGGAATGTGAGAAGATGCTCTGATTGGTTTATTTTACTTTACGCCCAAACCACACCTATGAGTAATGTAGCTACTTCAGACCAACCCATTTTAGATATGCGTCGGGCGCAAGAGTCATTTATCCCGCCGGTATAATAGCAACAGCGCCCGAGATCCGCCCACAAAGTTACTTGCGTTTCGCGTTTGATTGCGTTTCAGATTGTTAAAATAGGGCCCATAGTGTTTCTTTACAAAGTGACATCACCAACTACTGGCGTGGCATGCATAATACAGCGTTTTTAATCATTTTTCGCGGATCCGTGAAAAGGCCAGAGAGTCCGGAGGGACGAGGGATCCTGATAATGCTGGAAAGACTATGGTCCCAGGTACAGCCGAAGGAGCAAAGAGCCAAAGTGGAGCAGACTGGTAGACAGGCTGAGGTGGAGTGACGGGCTTGGCGTTTCAGGGGTGGAGCCAGAGAATCGACACTCCAGAGCGGACTTGGTGACCAGGAAGCCCAAGATCCAAGCTACTGAGCGAAGCAAGCGAAAGAGGAGTCGAAGGGCTAATGGAGCTAGTAAAGACAGGGCTGAAGAGCTGGGTAACGCAGACAGAGGGTCACGAGGGGACAGGCAGAGAAGTCAAAAATGGCCTCCTTGGCCGATACGGGACAGACAGTTTAAAAACGGTCTCCTTGGCCGATACAGGACAGGTAGAGGAGGTGGGAGTAGGATATGTCAAAGATCATCTCTCTCACTGATGGTGAAGGGGGATCCACATTGGAGAAGGACCCAGTCTACAAACATGGAGCATCTCCTCTGAGCCCTGCCTGGAAAAACACATGCTGTTATCATCGTAGTGAGCAAGATGAGCAAGGTGAACAGAACAGATGTTACAAGTACTGGGTTGAGATTAATTTTAGTGTGTTACAAGAATGTCTATAGAAAGGCAAAGACAAGGTCAGACTATTGTTTTTATGCAACCTGTAGTTGATCTTTACATCAAGAACCAATAAGGTTGCAATAGTTCACACTTACCATTTGTCATTATGACAGATCAGATAACACAATATAAACCAGACACAAAACTGGGCAGTGTGTTGTAAAAAGTTGCACATGTATGCTATTTGCAGTATTTTTGCATTGCAGTTGATTCATAGCAAGTCATTAGAGAATCTAAAGGCACTATCTTTTATTATACCTGACAGTTACAGCCGTGTAAATGTCACCATTATGTTCAGTGATATTCAGTTCATGGACTTTTAGTTTGTTTTCATTCCTCACATGTGTTTCCTTGTCTGTGATTCCCGCCACCGATCAGTCACCATGGACACTAATCACATTCATCACAGCTGCTAATCGTTTAGTTTATCACCACTGTGCATTTAAGTTCCTGTCTGTGTTCTGTCTAGTGCCTGTTGGCAGTGTTTCTGAGTTATTTATTAAACTTGTAACTTCTCAATCATCTCCATCTTCCTTGGATCGAATCGTGACAATATGATAAGTATAGTAGTTTTTCGGTTGTTGCGAAGATGCTATGAGTAATTTGTTTTATAAAATCCTAGGCATGCTTTATTTGTCAAAATAATCTGTTTCTGGTAGTGTCATTGATTCTAATGTAAAACCACAATTAGTGGTTCTGTCGGTCATGTGGAATACATTTGACCAATAATTTAATGTCGTTAACATGTTTCTCTATAGTCTGATTAGATCAGGTCAGGGATGCTGGTTTACCTACAGTGAAGCCAATTACTTCCTGAACTGAAGAAATGAGGAGTTGCATGTCAGGGGGAAAATTTATGATGGAAAGAAGAATTATAAAGTGGCTCAGAGTAAACAATCTGGTCTTTTTCACAAGTTAAGCTCTGAATTTACCACAACATTTGATGTCAAATACTTAGATATATCAGATTGTATTATTATTTTCACATTTTGACTGAACATCCAACGTGGGCTTTATGGGTTTTCATGGTTCAGACTAATGTTAGCTCTGTCATAATTTCAGAATCTGATCGGTTTCAAGTTCTGAACTAGAGAATACTTGAGTAACTAAATCCAGCCTTACATTTATTATCCACCGGCCTATTAGTTAAGCTAACTCACCATTTAAAAAGTGTCAAACACCCCCAAATCTCTACATTAGAATAGTGATCAGTGTTTACATTTATCTCAGTAAGAGCTTAATAAATGCTCCACATGGAATTTAAAGTGAACTATTGTGAACTAGCTGATTTGACTTTATTTGACATATTCGTTTTTAACATTTTTGCTTTATAGCATGATTAGTGCATAATGATTGAATTTTGCCAGGAATATTCGTCATTTGCTCATTTAAATTCATTATCATGGACTTTTAATTTACCTCTCATTATTTCCTGTTGTCTATGTTCATGTTTCCTGCCAACATTAGTTGATATGGATATGCATTTGATCATCCCGCCTGTTTGTCTTTTAGCTTGTTGTCTGTGTCTCTGCCTTGATTGTCAGTTATTGTTTGTGTTAGTGTTTGAACTAGAACACACTGTGATGCTATCTGTGAACTGAGTTTGTTTTATTAAGATACCTTTACTTTTTATCTCTTCATCATCTGTGAACTTTATACACAGCTAATTGTGACAAATTTGCTGCAGTTTGCCACTAAATATAAATCAAATGTATCAAAATGTATGTAAATCAAAATGTAGGCTTCTGGTTTAAACTATTATTATAATATAATATAATATAAATTAACACTTTGCAATAATTTTCAATGTTTAAGCATAATTAATGCTTTATATATTATGAACTAACAGAAAATGAATTATGAACTAACAAAATTTTAAAAAAATCTGGCTTTTAACAGTGTTTTCTGATTCATGATAATAAAAGTGATAAAAAGAGAAATCCAAAATCCCCTGTGTAAAAACCCCACAAAAAGAAAAAAAGATTTTTGAACCTGACTTCATCCAGTGTTCAGATTTTTGTTATAGAAATGTATGCACATTTGTGCATTTTTAATTAGACAATACCTAATTTTCATGTTTAAACATCATTCCAGAAACACAATTTGTGTAATAGAAAATATATTTGCAATGCTTAATGTTATCAATCAACTGGGGAAGTATGGGTATATATTTTAGCTAATACCCTATTCACCTGGGGGTGTATTGCGTTAATTCATTATCAGTGTTAATTTATGCAACTTAAAATGTTAAACATGTATTAGTGCATGTAGAAAGTCATTTGTTTTTTTAACTTTAGTATATAAGCTTTAAGGCCCGTACACACCGGAACGAATATCGGCGCGTGTTATTCGCCAGCGTTTTTCAACGCGTTTTTTGTGTTCACACCCAAGCGTTTTTCGCTGACGATGAGCCGAGTGAACATGCAAATTCATTCCCTGACATTAGATGGCGCTTAATGTAAAACAGAAATACAATACCACTCCATAACAGTCTATACTCTGCAATACCACTCCATAACAGTCTATACTCTGCAATACCACTCCATCACAGTTCTCTTTTAACAAGATTTTTGTAGTCGCTGTCGCGTTTGTCATATAGTTCTTTATTCCGACACCAACGAGACCAGCAGCTCTACATTCATCTTGCCTTGCATCTTCCTTGTCATTTCTTCCCCGCAGTGTCTGTCTATGGGCAGTGTAGACGCTACTTGGCGTATATCTTCTTCGCTGTTAAGTATGTGTGCTCGGCAAGACCGTTTTGTGTTTGAGCGCCCCCAAGTTGTGTTTTACTGTAACTTCAGAAGCTCCAGACACGTGAGCAAAAGCGCCAATCTCATTGGTCGGATAGTTTTTGACGCGCCGCGTCAAACCAAAAAAACGAACCCGAGGCGTTTAAAAAAAAATTACGCTTTTACGCGTGGCGTTTTTCGCATCGGTGTGCACACTCACATTGGCGCCCTTTGTTTAGTCACGAGGCGTTAAATGTCGGCGAATATCGCGCGCGAAATTCGTCCCGGTGTGTACGGGCCTTTAGGGTCAATTTTTTTTTTTTTTTTTTTTTTTGTAGAACAAGATTCAGATCAGGACTGAAACCCTCTTTTAAATGCCTGATGCATTTGAGTATCCTTCAAGAGACAGAAAGATAATAGAAAAAAGGCCAAGTAAGAAATATACTTTATTATGAGGATCACACGTCGGTCATCTCCTCCTCACACAGAAATACAGAATGTCACAGAAAGTTTTCCCTAATCAGCCATCTGCAGAGCAGCTCCCGGGTGGCACATCGTGGGTTAAAACAGCCCAGGAGCCTGTGAAACTTGGCCAGACCAATCAGTCTCCATCAAACAACAAAGAGGGACAGCTGTGACCCTGGACAAAAGTATCACCTCCACCCTGGGCTTATGGGGATCCATGAGAACAGACTGCCTGAGGGTTCCTCCAACTGTGAGGACTGCTTTTCCTCTCCTGATTCCACATCGTTTATTCCGTTTTTAGCTTTTGTTCTCAAAATCCTCCTCCCCTGAACAAGTCCTCTGATATCTTGCTCAAAATAGAAGCAGACCAATAGGTCTGTCACAAAGTTGGTGTTGGTAGTTTGAGGCTGAACGTATGGCATTGAGTGAGTGGAGATGAACACACATTTTTGAATTATAACTACTTGAGCTGAGTGACAGTTTGCGTAGGGGATTGTGTAATTGATAGTGGAGTGGGGTGGTGCACTGGTGGTGGTGAAACACTAAGAGGCTGGGTGGCAGCCAGTTGCTTGGAGGGGAACTCGGTCATTCTGTTCCAAAATCTACCCATAGTGTTGGTGATTCTAGTGGATAAGGTGGGAGAAGGGGACGCCATGATTTTTTGAGTTGAGCCGAGATCCCATGCAGATGTTGTATACTTAATTATCTGTAGTTCAAATAACAGCGGTTCATTTTCGGGGGTGAAGCAATCCAATATCTGGTTCTTCCATTTGGCCTAGCTCTCTCCCCTTGCACATTTACCAAATGCATGGATGCAGCTCTGGCTCTGCTGAGACTCCAGGGCATCCGTGTGTTCAATTATATCAAGATATGGCAATTCGGCATCGAGATGTCATCCTTGGCCATATCAAACACCTGGGGTTGTGAAAAATGAGCATGTTGACACCTTTCCAGAGAACGACGTTCCTGAAGGTGGTGTGGAACTCAACTATGATGCGGGCACAATTGTCTCCTGCACGTATAGAGACCATCCTGGCCACAGTGTCCAGTATAAAGCTAGGCCATGCCATCACTGTAAAGCATTTTCAGAGGCTACTGGGGCTCATGGCAGCTGCGTCCCAACGTTACACCGTTTGGCCTCCTGCACATGAGACCCCTGCAGTGGTGTTTGAGAACCAGGTTGTTTTCACAGAGGGGAAATCCATTCCGTACTATCAGGGTAATGCGCAGATGCCTTCGTTCCCTGGCGATATGGAAGAAACCTTGGTTTCTGTCCCAAGGCCCAGTGTTGGGAGCGCTGTGTCGCCAGAAAATCATCTCAACAGACTTCTGTCTCTCAGAGTAATGTATGTCCCCGGGGACCAGAATTTGGGAGCAGACATCCTGAGACATCACCCCGAGACGGTGAAGTCAATATAAGAGAGGTTTGGCCCAGCAGAAGTGGATCTATTCACATCTCAAGAGACGACCCTCTGTCTGCTGTGGTCAGTACCTAGAGGCTGGTCTCTCAGCCGGAGTGGTCGAGATTATAATCAACTTCACCTTTCCACGCTCCATTAAGTGATGAACCTCTGGGGAGGCCAATTGGTCACACGGTTCTTCCTTGAAAGGCTATGTGCCTAAAGTGCCTTCCAATATGGTTCGGTCTACGATCTTACAAGGCCTCCCATCCTCCACCGCATGTGTCGACGGAAGAAGAGAGACTTCACTTACTCTGCCCTGTGTGGGCCTTAGAGTTTTATGTTCAGAGGTCTTCTCAGTGACGGAAGTCAGACTAGTTATTAGTATGCTTTGGGTCGCCCAGGAAGGGATCCCCGGCCTCCAAGCAAACAATCAGCAACTGGATTGTTGAGGCGGTTTCTTTGCCCTACCAAGTGGGCGGTATGCCTTCACCTCTGGCTGTAAGGGCTCATTCTACTAGACGCATGGCGTCTTCTAAAGCCCTGCTAAAGGGGACCTCTCGGGTTACATCTATAACCCTTACCTCTGTATGCCAGAGAGCGACTTGCTTCAACCTATCAGAAGCTGACGCTATTGTGTGCCGGTGTGCCTTTATACATTCCGTGTACACTGTTACATGCCACGTCACATGTTACGTCATTACGCAGCACCAATCAAGATTGGACTACTTTCACACGTGCCCCAGATGGAACAAGGGTTACAGACATAACCCGAGAAGTTTTCAATAAATGCTTCCATAAATTCCATAAATTCAGCTGTATATTTTAACCATATTTCAAAGACAATAGAAGTAATTCTACAATTACAGATAAATATATACTCAAGAGGCTTAAAAAAATGCACTCTAAAGTTCAGATAATTGCATTTACTATACATTTAAATTATTGTACATTTCCATTTAATTGCAATTAAAATGCAATTGAGTGTCCAAAAACATTAGATTCAGTTTACGAGATACAACCCTGGATCCATTAGTGCCATTGGATCCAGGCACTAGTAGAGTGGTAGAGGTGTCAATTTCAATGAATAATAATAAAAAAATTCTGGTCTGTTTTTCACGTGGCATGTATGGCTTCATGAGACTTGCTAGCACATGACCTGTATAGACTATGCCATTTTTTTATGAAGTTTGAAAGCTCCAGTCATCATTAATTGTGTTTTTGCTCATCAGAGGAAAATAGGTCATATGTTAAAAATGTGAGAATGAGGTGGACTGTTTCTTTATAGGACAGCATTGGTCAAGCTAATGGATTAATTAGTGCAGCAAGCTATTTAGTTTTTTGTGACCAGCAGTGCTAGCGTCCTGACAGCACTTTTACAATGACACTCAGACTAACACACATCAAATATTCACACAATCGCTCTTATAAATTCTGCTCGCATGTCACATACCTCCATGGTGCAAATGACAGCAGCGACACACACAGAAAATAAAGATGCTCACTGCTCGGCTCCATACTCATTACAGCAGCCCTGGGGAGCAGAATCTCAACTCTTGAGCTCAATGTCCCTGTGTTGGTGAGGTAAACTGCTCTGCATTCGGTAAAGCAACCCCTGTGCTGTTGAATCACCAAGATTAAAGATCCGCACCGGAGAATGTTCTGGCCAAGGTGACGGGTAGCTGAGGGAAGGTCAGGGAATGGTATTTGGCCCTGTGGGAGAGAAACATGTCACAGATCATCAGGTTTTCTTTCCTTCATTCTCAGATGCAGATTGATAAAGAGAATGGAGGGGAGAACCTGATACTATTCAGCAAAGAACGGAGAACCAGCCAAGTAACTGAACATCTGAGGCCTTGAGAATTGATCTGGGTTCACGTACATCCACAGTCCTGCGGAAAATACCACATTTGTAAAAGTAAAATGAATGCCTACTTTATATATTTTACGTAGCAAATTAGCTCTATGAAATATTAATAATCAATAATAACTGTTTATAATTGATTATACATATTTGGATCAGTTAATATATTTAACTTACTGTCATAAATTAATATTACAATCAATTAACCTGTTTGTCCCGTGAACACTCAGGATTAATTGTTTATTAACTCTAAGAAATGTACATTTCCGGGGCATGGGAAATGTCTTTCTTAATTTACAGTACTACTAAGAGCAGTAGCAAAAATCTTAAATGATTAGTGACTCCAGTTATGAGCTTGAGACACGGACAACTTTACGTGTGACATGAACAAGATAGTCTAAACACTTAAACTACTCTAACATACACACACATACATGCATACAGTTTACCAAGGGAAAGAGAGCTGAAGCAGAATACAGGAAAGCAAGAAATTATATCATTGTTTGAAATTCAGGAGATCAACAGCCTTGAGCAAACCATCAGTTTAGTTCTAACACACCCTTCTTTAAAGGGGTAAGGATACTTATTGTAGCACCCGTACAACCACTCTGTGAGTTACTTACGTGAGAATGGGGGGTGCTTGGGTTCGGTGTAGTTCAGGTGGATACCACGAAGGTGCACCTAATAAGTGTCTAATGAGTTGTAAAACCTTTTGATAATAAAATATTTAAAATAATGAGACCCAGAGATAGTTTTTAGTTTAGCAAAAAAAAAAAGGGGTTAATGCCCTGGTTTATTTAAATAAACGAATTTGGCAAATAGAATATAAAAGCTTTCCCCAAAACAAAATATCAACGAATATACAAAATAAATAACCAAAAAATTCCCCAAATACTTAAATGATAGCCTCGTTAAATTTAGCTAGAAACCTCAATAGTTTCAATCACACTTGTTACACCAGAATAACTGATCTAAAAGTTCCCCTCCCTTATCTCTTTCCTAACAATTGAGAATACACAGAGAACTTTACAATAAACAAAAAACTTCGCCACATGTCCTGAAACAAGTCTTAGCAAATGCAGTGGTGGGCCCACTCACACATACATTCCCACACGTTCCAGTTTACTCACAGTACTGCTTTGAACGAAGGAAAAACACGTTGCAGGCCTGTGTTGGTCTTGCAAAACATTGAGTGCGCTGAACAAACACTTGCAACACATTGAGAGCGTGGAAATACTTCGGTCCGGATGCTCACGTGCAATGCGATTAACCAACAGGTCCGCCAACATAAGCCCACCGTGGCTAGCTATCTCGGCTACCTCTGATCACGCTTCCGCTCCTTCTCTCCCGCTCCGTCAGACGGGTCTCCCGCTTCGTTTCTCACTCAGTCGCTCGCTCAACAACACCCCGAGTCTGCGATCCTCCTATCTGAACACCCAGTTCAGTTTCAACGGCTTTACTCACTCTTTCTAGCGTTATATTTTTCTCAAACGCGCCAGCATCCTGTGCTCCTCCCCGGTCCAACGAGAAGAGAGAGAGAAAACCAAAAAAAAAAAAACTTCCCACACTCTCTCTCACTGTCCCTCTTCCGGTCACGTGTATCCCTTTTCATACCGGCAGCCAAACACTATTGCCTATACAGCGTTAATACCCGAATGACCAATAAAAATAATAACATGAAAACAATAAGAATAGAGTAATAAAAGGCTTACTGTATAAAACCTCTGATAATATTATTTAGCTAAATAATATAAACTTTAAACTTTAATTTTAATCACTGTCATGAAATAAAATCACAAATATTGATCTCCTTTTAATTATGTAAAATTAATTGATATTTCATTCTTTATAAATCAGTGCCTCCTATTATTTATTTAAAGTAAATAAACGTTTACTTTTTTAATAGTCATGGGACTCGTTTTTGAGTAAGAGAGATTAATCATAACCTACCCTTTTTCCATTACACTATAATACCCAAGTTTACCACTGGGCTACATCCTCCCCCTTCTAGACAGTTTTGATGTCCTCATCAAAATAAACGTTAGAGTACTCTAATAGTTTTAATGTCAAGGGTAGAGGCCAGATTAGAACAAGTGAAACACAACGCCATGGGGTGGCACCAGAGAGTTTGACATTCTGCTTCTGGAGTCTCCGTAGAGTCCACTTCCCACTAACACTCCATGGCTTTGGACTGTCACAGGGTATTCACAGGGCTTGCCAAGTTCATCGTAGCTCAGCTTGACCACTGGACGGGTGACTCTTTTTGAACGCTCAACTTGTTCAATCTCAGCTTGAGTGTCCGGATAGAAGTTGACGTCTGCTCCCTCTCGTAGTACGTTGACTTCTGGATCAGCGTTGGGAGGCAGGTTTGGAAGGTTTGGAACATCATCAGAAGGTCTTGGATCAGTTTGCTCTCAAAATCGCGGCCTTGATCCGAATGTATGCGGGCAGGGAGTCCGTAGTGTACAAAGTAGCGCTCACACAGTATCTTGGCAACGGTGGCCGCCTTCTGGTCTTTGGATGGAAAAGCTTGGGCGTATCGAGTAAAATGGTCTGTCACTACAAGGATGTTGGCGAAACCTTGGGAGTCTGGCTCAAGTGACAGAAAATCGATACAGACGAGGTCTAGAGGGCCTTGGCTGGTGATCTGTTTTAAGGGAGCGGCTCTCTGAGGAATGGCTTTGCGAGTGATGCATCTGCCGCAGTTTTTGATGTACTGCTCAACCTCAACTCCCACCTTCGGCCAATAGAACCGATTTCTGTTAAGTTCGATGGTCTTGTCCATGCCCAAGTGACCGGACTCATCATGCAGAGATCTCAGGACCATCGGGACATACTCTCTGGGCAGTACCAACTGCTTTACCTCAGTTCCATTTTTTTCAACCTTTCTGTAGAGCAGATTGTTTTGAATGAACAGCTTGCTTGCTTTGTTCAACAGGACAGAAGTTGGATTGTCGGGGCTGGTGAATGATGGACCACCACAAAGTGACTGTTTGACTGGAGCGATAGTAGAGTCAACATCTTGAGCGGTGACCAGGTCTTTGTGACTGAGCTGACTCAAAGATCCGAGATCCAACCGAACTGGGGAGGCGAAACACTCTGGTATACCATCAGGTGACACTCCAAGTGACTCAGCAATAGTGGTGGAATCTGTCGGAGTTTCACGGCACTTGATCTGCTTACACAGAGCTTGAACACTTTCAGTCGGTACGCTTTGCCAGCCTTCTTCTGTTGTTGGAAGAGGGTTGCGTGACAGGGCATCAGCGTCGATGTTGCTGCTACCAGGCCTGTACTGCAGTGTGAAATGGTACGTGGCGAGTGCTGAGAGCCAGCGGTGACCAGTCGCATTGAGTTTTGCAGTCGTGAGAATATAAGTTAGGGGGTTGTTATCAGTTCTCACGGTAAACTGTGCTCCATATAAGTAGTCGTGGAACTTGTCTACCACTGCCCACTTAAGTGCCAAAAACTCGAGCTGGTGCACTGGAAAGTTCTTTTCGGATGCACTCAGCTTGCGACTGGCGAAAGCCACAGGTCTCAAACCCTCGGGGGAATTCTTGGTTGAGTACAGCGCCAAGCCCATGAAAACTGGCATCAATGTGAAGTATGTAAGGCTTGGTGGGGTCGGAAAATGCCAGCAGAGGTGCGTTTGTGAGGCAGTGGATGATCTTTTGGAAGGCCTCTGAACATGACTGGTCCCACCGGTCACCAAAAGGCTCATTGACTTTGTAGTAGATCTTGTCTGATGAAGAGGTAGACTTTCACTTCTTTTGGGTGGGAGGATACCCTTTGCACAGCTCTGTAAGGGGTCAGACGATGATGGAGTAGTTTTTTTATAAACCTGCGGTAGTAGCCGCAGAACCCCAGGAATGACTGCAGAGAAGGAAGGTCGGTTCGCTGCTTCCACCGCGTCACTGCTTCAACTTTGTCCGGGTCTGTGGCGATACCGTGCTCAGAGACGATGTGCCTGACATAGGTGACTTGTGAGCGACAGAACTGGCACTTGTCGAGGGACAACTTGAGTCCAGCTTCTTCAAGACGAGCGATGACTTTGAGGAGTCTTTGCTCATGCTCCCCCAGAGTCTTGCCGAAAACAATGAGGTCATCTAGATAGACGATGACTTCAAAACATGTGCATGTCGCCGACCGCCTTTTCCATGAGCCGTTGAAATGTCTCAGGGGCCCCTGTGATCCCCTGCGGCATCCGCTCAAATTGGAAGAATCCCAGAGGACAGATGAAAGCCGTTTTTTCTTTGTCCTCCTCTGCCATTGGGATTTGATAATAGCCACTGCGCAAATCCAACACTGAAAACCACTTACTGCCGGACAAGCAATTGAGAGCGTCGTCGATACGTGGTACAGTGTACTGATCTGGGGTACTTCTCTGGTTCAGGGTGCGGTAGTCGACGCACATACGAAGTTGACCATTCTTTTTACGTGCAAGGACAATCGGTGAAGCATATGGACTTCTTGATTCTTTTATGATCCCAGCCGCCAACAAACCTTGCAGGTGACGCCGAAGGTCATCCAAATCAGCAGGGACAATACGTCGAGATCTCTCTCTGAAGGGAGTGTTATCAATCAGGCGGATGTGATGTTCTACCCCTTTAGCCAAACCGACATCCCACTCTTCAATAGAGAACACATGGGAGTGTTTGGCAAGCTTGTGACTCAGCCTCTCTTTCCACTCTTTGCTGATGGGTGACTCACTGAAGTCAAACAAAGAAGGATCCATAGCTGGAACAGAGTCGACTTTAGGGTTTGGTGCATCTGTCACAATGTCAGCGACGTGAAGGTGAGCGATCACGGTGCCCATTGGAATGGCAGTTTGCTTTAGAGACTCATTACGCAGGAGCACCAGGAAGTTGTTTGGATCTAGCATCTTGGAGAACAACACAGTTGGCTGGACAAGTACACTTGGAGGAAGAGCAGGTGAGTGGGCTCGTTCAATGATGAGTATGCTGTCTCCGATGTCTTGTTTTTCTTTAACTTTGCAGATAGCAACGTATTCAGTGCCAGGAGGGATGCTGAGAGGACCAGGCCCAGACCACTTAACTTCAGCCACAGGCAAGTCTTTGTTGCCTTTTTTGGTCATCCCTGCAGGAACGGGTAAGTGTTTTTTCTCTTGAACTTGGATTTCGACTGAGTTGACGTTCTCCAGGTCTTCTTTCTTTGTTTTGGACTTGAAGGGCTGAACCCCCTTGACGTTTGTGCCGATCAGGACAGGTATAGTCTCGGAGCAACGTGGATCAGGGCACACCAGGGCCAGGACAGGAACAGACTTGACTTTGTTGGACTTAGATTTTTGTGGCAGCTCCAACTCAACCTGGATGTAACCTTTGTACGGGTAACTGCTCTCTGACTCACTTAGGCCCCATATGGCTAGACCGGTCACAGTTTAACTGGATGTGTGACAGGTGTTTGGCATACCAGCTGTAGAAGATGATGGTAACTTGAGATCCAATGTCCATCAGCGCTGTACAGGGGTTCCCATTGATCCTGACCAGATCCAGTAGATGGCGGTCCCACGAGTCCCTCAGGCAAACTGTTGCTCTGTACATTTACCACACTTCTCTTGACACTTGCATTTGTGGTCTTGGTTCTGGTTTCGTTATCAGAATGGCGGTTCTGCTTGGACTTTCTTTGAGCTTGCAGCAGTTTCTGAATAACTTTGGGATAGTTCTCGGGAGAGGCACACTTGTTGGCAAAATGCCCGTCTTCACCGCAGTGATAGCAGAAAAAATCACTTGGGTCTCTGGCTGTAGAAGGTCTTTGCTGCCAGGGTCTTGACTGGGTCTCTTGTGGGCAGGGCTCAGTAGCAGGACTGTACTTGGGCTTGACTGACATGACAGAGACTTGCTTTCGGAGCTTGACTACTTCTTTCTTTAAAGCTTGAACGTTCTTGTCTTCTGAGTTCTCTGCCGCCGGAGTGACTGAAAGCAGTGTGCTCGTCGCAAGGTGACTTGACATGGCGGCGGGGGCAGAGAGTTCACTTACTTGTGCTCTGAGTTGGTGTATTTCGGCTTTCAAATCGTTTAACTCTGTGTCAGAGGTAACAGTAGCACTTTTGGCGTAGACGGCTTTGGGTGGATGGAGTCTGTGACGTGAAGCTTCATGCTCCTCCTCCAGGCGCATCTCATTCATCAGCTCGAAAAAAGTGGGAGGACTGTCTCTGCGGTCTCTCAATCCGAGATTTAGTATCATCATGTCAGACCTGATGGCCCCTTTAATGAGTTGGTCAAGGCGTGCTTTGTCTGCCGCCGATGACTGGAGTCCACCCTTTTGGACAACTTTATTTAGGACTCTCTCAAGGCGTCTCAGGAACTCAGAGAGTTTCTCGTTGGGGTGTTGACACAACATTCTGAAGGCAAAGTAAAGTTCTTCACCGCTCTCTGGGTTGCCAAAGGTGGTCTCGAGAATGTCAATGTAGTCCATAGAGGTTGCAGATGGGTTGTTGAAATGGACAGCTTGGAGGATCTCAAGTGCAGGACCCTTTATACTTTCCATTATTCTCATTTTCTTTTCTCTTTCAGGGTGATCATATTCTTCAATCATAAGTCTGGCTTGTTCAACCCAGTTTTCCAACTGTTCTTCTCCCGGGGGTGTGGGCATGACCCCTGAGAAAGTGCGCAGTCTTCTGTAAAGATTGTTGTCTCCGTGTGTGGGCTTGCTTGTCATTTGTAGGACATCACCAACTGCTTGAATGATAGCTTCAGGAGTGGACGCTTGCAGTGGGGAAAAAAGACTGGAATCTGGCAGCTGCACATTTTGACCATCACCAGCTGCCTGAGCTTGGGGTTCTTCCTCCTGCTCAGAAGGTCCAAATATTCTCCAGGTCATAGCAAACCCCTCAGGAACAACATCAAGAGGAATGACGTCTGTATTCACCTTCTCCCTGCACTCACATAGCACAGTTAAACTTTGAGACTGTGGGTCATACATTCTTCCTCTCACCTTGACTCTCCCGAGTGCTTTGATAGTCTGCATTGTTTCTTCAATGAAACCAACTTCAGTTTCCGGAGGTACATCTTTAACTAGCAAGGCTTTCACCGGGTCTATGCCTTCTCCAAAACACCAGTTCTTCAACTGAGCCATCCCCACGGGTTGTGCGCTTACAGTGATCACTTGTCAGAACGAAATTTGGTAGGTTTTAGTCAGATTTTAACACAAATAAAGCTTAATTTGTGTTTTCTTGACTTAAAATGCTTAGTAGAACTCTACTTTTGTAATTTTCACAATAGATACTCTTTAATATGGTTTTACATGTAGGTTAACAGCTAGCCAGCTTTTGGTTCTAAACTATTTTTTTAAACAAATGTAGCCAGGTTTAATAATGAGAAACCCTATTTAGCTGTCTAACCCAGTCACGAAAGGGTTCACTTTAATTTTGTATCTTTGATGGACTTGTAAGGGAGCCAATGGGTGAATTCTATGAGGCACTGAGCTGACCAATCAGCTGCCAGCTAGGCTCCGTTACAGTTACGCCTCACGTTCTTTTGGCGCTTGCACCTGAGCATAGGAGGCTCTGCTTTTTAGTGTAAACGAAAGCTGTGCCTGAATCCACTGTTGTCACAGAGCTAAAGGCAGTGAATCCGTGTATCATTCGTTCAGTCGTTTTTTGAATTAATATTGAAAGTAGAAAAATTTGAAAACGGTTCCTTTTTCGTTTTTTCATTTTTTCCAAAAAACGAAAAACAAGAATTCAGCTGGATTTTTCGTTTTTCGTTCTCAGTTAGAAAAATGAATAAACAGCTTGAATATTCGATTTCTACACGTGGGCGGGAATTAAACGCCCATTTCCTCTGATTTGTCAGCCGAAGATCAAACTGTTCCGTCATCAGTTCTGCACAGCAGAATAAGAGTCCTCCGTTGTGCGGATTCTTAACGTATTTATTGCAACTACATTTAATCTTTTTCTCATCAAGCAACCAGACTAACGAATGTCTCGACACAACCCGTACCGGGGAATAGACTAGATTGGGCTTTCTTCTGTGTAGACCAGGAGTTCTCAAGTGCCAGGGGGTCCGTGAAATAATTTGCTATTTTCCGGATTGTAAAGTCAAGTCACGGGGTTTTTTTTTTAACATGAAGCTCGATGTGATTAATCCTAATGTTGACCTTCAAAAATATATAGGCGCGCCAAGAAGGCTAGTATTGGCTGTAGGCTATTTTGGTTGATGTTTTGTGTGCGCCAGAAAGAATATAATAATCATTTATTATAATAATTATTCTTATATAATAATTTCAAAGGCATGATATCATTTGCTCTGCTGTTTTGGTTCTTTTTTGCTTTGATGTACTGGAGGACCTCCTCGAAAACGAGATGTTTCATCTCAAGGGGTTAATCCTCGCAATAAAGATATGTTAATAAATAAATATGTTGTAGTCATTTTGAAAGTACACAAATAGACATATAAATGTTACTGTTTCGAATGAGAGTATTAAACGACAGTATAGCTATTAAATCCCCTGTTGAGCAACACATCCAAGTGATGTCGGGTGTCGCAGCCTGTTCGTTATTAAAATAAAACACAGTCAACCAAACATATAAAACGTTAGTCTGCTTAATTGGTCTGTTGATATTCCAAACTAATTTCCCTTGCTGTGGAGATGCTGATTTACGTGTAGGCCTATATTGGGACTCGAATGAAGTACGAAGCCTTCTTTAATTTATTAATTAGCATCCAAATGTTACATTGCAAATATGGATAGGCTACTGGACGAATGAGAGATGCCCGAAACCAACGTCTGCTCTGTACAGTTTCAGTTTCTCGTTAAAATACGCATATTATGTTATTAATACACACTAAAAAAAAATGGTTCTTCAGCGGTTCTTCAGGGGTTCTTTGCGGTGGTTAAGGTGCTATATAGCACCACTACCATTTAAAGAACCTGTTAAGCCCAGCTTGGTTCTTCAGCGGTTCTTTAGCGGTTCTTTGGGGTGGTTAAGGTGCTATATGGCACCTCTTATGGTTCTACATAGCACCATTTGACAAAGGTAGGTGCTATATGGCACTTAAAGTGGTTCCCCTATGATTACAAGCCAATGAACCACTTTTAGTGCTATTTAGCACCATTTTTGTTTAGAGTGTAGTGTTTATAATGTTAATGTTGTATTTTATTTACCGGTCTTTTACACTATTTATGAATATGTTTTTTTTACAACGATGTGACGCGCGCGTTTCCCTCTCAACATGACCCGGCGCGCCACGCACAAGCGCGCATCCTAGAGATATAAATTATAATACATTTTAATAAAACACAAGGCCTACATCATAAAACTTCTCCAGTTGTTAGATAGGCTAGTCAGTCTGAATGACAGTTTATAGCCTACGTTAACGTTAACGTTTTTCTTTTTGTATTAGTGTTAAAAATATTTAATTTACAACTAATTATATTGATTTATATCTTAATTTATAATACTTTTTTTTTATTATTACTGGGCGAGGGCGACAATGATAGGCTAACAGCCGTCATTTATCCTGCCCATATAGCCAGCTGATGCAAAGCGTAGGTGAATTTATACACAGAAGAAAGCCCTATCTAGTCTATTCCCCGATACGGGTTGTGTCGAGACATTCGTTAAGTCTGGTGGTTTGATGAGAAAAAGATTAAATGTAGTTGCAATAAATACGTTAAGAATCCGCACAACGGAGGACTCTTATTCTGCTGTGCAGAACTGATGATGGAACAGTTTGATCTTCGGCTGACAAATCAGAGGAAATGGGTGTTTAATTCCCGCCCACGTGTAGAAATCGAACATTCAAGCTGTTTATTCATTTTTCTAACTGAGAACGAAAAACGAGAAATCCAGCTGAATTCTTGTTTTTCGTTTTTTTGTAAAAAATGAAAAAACGAAAAAGGAACCATTTTCTCATTTTTCTATATTCAATATTAATTCAAAAAACGACTGAACGAATGATACACGGATTGCAGTGAATTCCGTTAAAATGGTGAGTTGTTTATCTAGGCATCTGAGTTCGCTAATATTCATGCTAACAGGCCGGTCTTTTGATGCCCATTTTTGTATTTAACCTAGTCTGCTGAGTTTATGAGTTCGCCAGCATCTATGTTAATCTGTGTTAATGGGTGAATCAATGCAAAGGTGCTCATTGTGTAAAGCTAAAGGTGTAAAGCCTGCTGTGTGCATATGCTAATAAGGTAATTAGCCACAATAGGCTAGTGAAATACTGGTTAAATGTCTTTGAAACCAACAAGTTATTTTGTTTGTGGCTTATAAAAAGAAATGTTAACTTTTCATACAGTTGCTAAATAGTTAGTTTGTTAAATAATGATGTTAAAAATTGTGGATTTAATTGTGGTCACTGAAGCTTAAAGAGGTAAAACATATTTGGTGCATTCTTTCCACTGTTACCAGTGCAGAGGGGGATAAATAAGCACACTAACGCCTTAATGCCTCTAATTTAAAGTGATACAATTTGATTGTTTACATGCAATTCATGCAGTTTTATTCTTCATACTGTTAATGTTACTACCGTAAGGTTTCATAAAACTTTAATTTGAGATGTGTCTTTATGAAGGATGCAATTTATGTAAATTTACTTTTGATACTAGAGAGAAATTCATATAGTTTTGATACCTGAGAAGAAACATAAGAGCTGTTGTACAACGAGAGAAAGATTTTTATATTGCATTATAGGTGTACTGAAATATTATCTCATTTTATTTTGTAGAAGCCTGTAGCAGTCCATTTATTCACTGAATGGTAATTGAAAATAAATGATTTGGCCTTATTTATAGGTCAGGTTTTGGTAAAGAGTTGGGAACATCGTGCAGAGATCCTTTGCATGGAGTGGTACAGATCCAGATGTTCCAGACGTTCTTCCAGAGATTCAGAGATTCATTGATTCCCAGTCCGGGTGGCTCCATGGGTGGCGAGCCAATCGTGTTTGACAACGAATCAAATTGCTTTAGACGAACTGCCTGGATCATCCTCTTCATCTTCGTTGTGGTAGGACAAACACTAACTCAAACTAAAAAAAAAAGGGCCCCAACGGTGAAACTGAACTCTTGTCAACCAAGGCAAGTTGAACCGAGGACGAACTGAGCTCAAAGATACTGAAAAAGAGGGTTTGGTTTTGTTTACGTGCGCACTTCATTATTTTAGTTTGTTATTTTTCATAAATGTGTTTTTTTTTGTATGTATGTTCCACCCTGTGAATTTAATACAGGTTATGCAAACTGTCATTCTGATGTGGCATTTCTTTTATTTGCATTCAATTCTCAGGATCTTAACAATTTAGTGTCTTCTGATTCTGGTCCAAATTCTTATTAATGATAACCTCTAGAGATGCACCGATTACAATTTTCTGGGCCGATTTCGATTTCCGATTTTTCATTAAGTTTGACCTGCCGATACCGATTTTAGCCGATTCCGATTTTCATTTTTTCTAACCACTTTACAGCACACACAAATATTTATTTTATATCTTCTCTGTAATAGAACATTTTACAATTTGCATAGTACATATTTTTTTGCACAGATAAACGCTATAAAATAGAACTATAGAAATTACTCCAGGTGTGGGTAATTCACACACAAGTGAAGTGTTAATTTTTTTTATATATGTATTTAGCAAACTAAACATCTTTATGAAAACAGGGAATGGCAATAAAATAATATATAAATAAAAAATAAAATAAATATAGCCTTGCCAGTATAAAGATATTTCTCAAAGCACACACACACAGGCCTATTGCAATCACTTGTACAAACTGAATAATAAAACAAGTTTAAATGGGTACATTTTATATAAATATTAGTCTTCGTTTCCTTTTCTGACATAGCCTACTCCAGTTCTTGTTAAAACACGCAAATTCTGTGTATTTTGGGCACTTTTTTTGTGAAACCCTATTAAGGCTATTTTGTCCATCAAAAGTGTGCTTTCCCTTTAATTGAGCGTGAGCAGTGCAGCAAATAGACTCGGCGCCGAAACACGCGCTTCACTGCTCGCGACGCTCCTGCTTGACGCTCACGCGCTGCTCCTGCTCCTGTTGTGAATGCACTCGTTGATTAACATGCACGGTGAAAAAAAATACGCGTTTGCGGTCTGAACGGACGTAATTCACGAGGTTTCCTACATGTGAGTTACGTGTGCACGTGTGATGCTGATGTTGCGCGATGTTAATCATGCGGCGCCCGAGTGCATTTGACCGGCATAAAATCGGCATTTGTCAGACTGGCCAGTCGCCAGTCACGGCCGATCACGTGAAAATCGGCCAATTCCGGTCACCAGCTGATCAATCGGTGCATCTCTAATAACCTCTACACCTATGTACATTATTACTACTACCTCGTAATAAGGGTTACACAAACTATTTAAATCTCTGAGTCAAACTAAAGTTAGATCTGATTTAAAACTACTTTGGAACTAAAATAATCCCAGCGGTGCCTCCATTTTATTTATGTAGCACCCGTACAACCACTCTGTGAGTTACTTACGTGAGAATGGGGGGTGCTTGGGTTCGGTGTAGTGTCTAATGAGTTGTAAAAACCTTTGACAATAAAATATTTAAAATAATGAGACCCAGAGATAGTTTTTAGTTTAGCAAAAAAAAAAAAGAAAAAAAAAAAGGGGTTAATGCCCTGGTTTATTTAAATAAACGAATTTGGCAAATAGAATATAAAAGCTTTCCCCAAAACAAAATATCAACGAATATACAAAATAAATAACCAAAAAATTCCCCAAATACTTAAATGATAGCCTCGTTAAATTTAGCTAGAAACCTCAATAGTTTCAATCACACTTGTTACACCAGAATAACTGATCTAGTTCCCCTCCCTTATCTCTTTCCGAACAATTGAGAATACACAGAGAACTTTACTATAAACAAAAAACTTCGCCACATGTCCTGAAACAAGTCTTAGCAAATGCAGTGGTGGGCCCACTCACACATACATTCACACACATTCCAGTTTACTCACAGTACTGCTTTGAACGAAGGAAAAACACGTTGCAGGCCTGTGTTGGTCTTGCAAAACATTGAGTGCACTGAACAAACACTTGCAACACATT
This sequence comes from Leuciscus idus, assembly GCA_021554675.1. NCBI lineage: Eukaryota > Metazoa > Chordata > Actinopteri > Cypriniformes > Leuciscidae > Leuciscus > Leuciscus idus. The sequence goes on along the minus strand of CM038638.1, from coordinate 17,584,523 downwards.
GAGAGCGTGGAAATACTTCGGTCCGGATGTTCATGTGCAACGCGATTAACCAACAGGTCCGCCAACATAAGCCCACCGTGGCTAGCTATCTCGGCTACCTCTGATCACGCTTCCGCTCCTTCTCTCCCGCTCCGTCAGACGGGTCTCCCGCTTCGTTTCTCACTCAGTCGCTCACTCAACAACACCCCGAGTCCGCGATCCTCCTATCTGAACACCCAGTTCAGTTTTAACGGCTTTACTCACTCTTTCTAGCGTTATATTTTTCTCAAACGCGCTAGCGTCCTGTGCTCCTCCCCGGTCCAACGAGAAGAGAGAGAGAAAACCAAAAAAAAAACTTCCCGCACTCTCTCTCACTGTCCCTCTTCCGGTCACGTGTATCCCTTTTCATACCGGCAGCCAAACACTATTGACTATACACAGGGCCTGAAATTAACACCCGACCACTAGTGATGTATGTCTCGAGACCGGTCTTGGTCTCGAGACCACTTTTACGTGGTCTCGGTCTTGTCACGGCCTTGCCGGTCTTTGGTCTTGGTCTTGTCTTGGTCTCGGACCTCTCGGTCTTGTCTAGGTCTCGCTGTCTCAGACCGACATAGTGGTCGGGGGATTTAGCAATACAATACTACAATATCCACGACGACACAACGTTCGATAATGCAACATTATTATCCGCAACGGAACGGATTGAAGCGCGCGTCCGAGTGAAGACAGTGCGGCGTGTGCGCGAGCCACACCAGAAAACACTTTATCCGCGCCACTGATCGCAGCGGCAACGAGCACTTTGATCACTTGATTTAAAAAACACATATCAGGGACATGATGGGTTTTAACTTCATTCAGGAGATTTTAGGTAACTGCACAACTGACAGATGACTTTGAGCGCCCCGCCAACGGTGTGTGTGTGTGTGTGTGTAACCATAGCGACAAAACGACCAACTTTCGGATCCTGCACTTAAGCCTATAATTTTGTTTTTAAACATTTTATTATGAATTTAAAAGCTGCAGAATGGATTCATTTGGAGACTCCGAAATCGGCAGAGAAAGGCAGGCATTTGCTTAGATGAATTTGTGTCTTTGATATCTCTCTCTGTCTGTGTGTGTGTTTGTTGTTTGATTACAGTATTGTATTTAAGATGGTGTTAGACTAAATAAATGGTCTTTTAAATATCATCTGCATATCTCCGTTATGTTGACTAAACATCTTTAATTTGATCTTACGATTTCATCTACACATTAAGTATAATTTCAATTGGTTACATATTCTCATTCTTTAGACAGTTGTTGGAGAAGCAAGATGGTGTTGGAGGTGTTTGATGTTTTGTCAGATGAACCATCAGTACCAGTCATGTCAGTCCTCAACAGTACACAAAAGTTAAGGGAGTCTCAATCCTCTAATAGTGCAGTAACAGCTGTCATGCAATTGCTACACATAGTTGATCTCACCCAATCTGCAAAAACATTTACAGTGAGCTCACAGTCACACACATGACATGGTCTGTCTCTGTATTGTTCTGCATGTGTAGTTGAAGTAATACCATCTAATATGTATTGAATGTAAACTGCAGCTGAAACCTAGTATGCTGCTTTTCTTGAATTCATACAAGTTATTGCTTAGCTTCAACACTAGTCTGTTTTTTTTTTTCCTCCGGTCTCGACTTGGTCTCAGTCTTGGTCTCGACTGGTCTTGGTCTTGACTTGGTCTGTCTTGGTCTTGGTCTCGATACCCTCTGGTCTTGGTAGTGTCTTGGTCTCGGTTTAGGCGGTCTTGACTACAAGTCTACCGACCACACGCCAAATGCTGGTGAATTCTGCAATTGGTGGGTAACACTGTCAATCTACCTGCCACATTGGACCCTTCGCGGGGAGTTTGATTGACAGGCGATCTGGCCAATCATAATCCGCCTTTTTTGTCCGACAAAGCAGCCAGGAGAGTTCAACGTTGGAGGATTTGTACTTGAAAAAACGGAGTGTACTGAGTAGGCCTACTGACATCTTTCCGCAGTTAAAACTAACTACATTCCTTCTTATGTTCATTCATGTTTATTTGATGCTATAAATTAACTAGAAGGAAGAGATGATCGGTTCACGAGCAGGCACTAAGGCACCTGAGGCACCACAGCGATCTGTCAAGACACATTACAGAGCCACAAAACGGTATTGTCTAAATATTTTAAAAAATTACCAAATTTTAACGTTGAGACTGTTTAATATCAAAAGTAACCTGGACTGTCTAGTCTGTCAGCGTGTTGTCAGTGTCCTCCCTGCTGCACGATGTGTTTTTCATTGCGTGAGATCATGTTTTTAAAAAAAAAAAATTTTAACTGTTGTTCTTTGACATTTAAACGAAGTCAATCATTTCGTTGGATTTTAGCTAAAAAATGTGGCGGCACATTACTGGAGTAAAGAAAGCATCTGTGAAAGCAGCGTGCAGTTTGAGTGTTTCGGAATGTACACTCTAAAAACTCATGGGTCAAAAATAACCCATAATGGGTTATTTTTGACCCAACTCCTGGGTTAAAAAGGGACCAACTAATTTATGGGTTATTTCAACTCAGAAAATTGGGTTATGCTTTTTGACCCAAATTCTGGGTTAAATACCTGACCCAAATGTTGGGTTTAAAAAACCCAACATCTGGGTAGAAATAACCCAAAAATTTGTTGATCCTTTTTTAACCCAGGAGTTGGGTCAAAAATAACCTAACTTGGGTCACTATCCCAGTATGCCTTATTTCAGAAAATAAAACTTTGTTTTACATTATATTACACACTTCAAGCACTTTTACATTTTTATTGCATTAAATAAAAATCTATAAGAAAAAACACACACTTGGACATATTTTCATATTTATTTTAGGTCACACTGTAATAACAATATTAGAAATAAAAAATAGAAAAATAAACAACAATTCTCAGAAGAGCCTCAGGAATTTAAGCCTGGGGCCAACTTTGGGGACAAGATTTTTGATAGTGTCCTCATCAAAGAGAAGAAATGCCTCATCTATCTGAAAGACAGAAAACAAGACAACATGAGTATTGTTAATAAGTCGAGACAATTGTGAACCACTCACCAGACACTCTTTCATTATCAAGATAACAAATAATCACTTTTAAGGGAATGCAGTGGCTTTTTTTTTTTTTTTTTTTTTGTGGCCCAAATTTCTAGTTAACTAATGTGGTTCTTTTGCAGCATTAACATTACCCATTTTGTGTGAATGACATATTTTCTTTCATTAAAAAGTGTAATGACAGCCCATTCTTATGCATAACAGCTTAAAGACAAGGCACAATAATCTTTTAGGGTTGTACATACCCCACTGTCGAAGAAGTTGTGACTTTCACAAAAGTCACAAAAGACACATTTAAGTCTTATTAAAAAAAAAAAATGTAGGTATAGAGAGATGATATAAGGGCAATAAGAGTAAAATGCTCACCTCTAAAATTCTGTCAGCTCAGACAGCTGCCACTCAGTTAGCTTATCAGCGACAAAACTGTCCATTCAAAATGACCTGGAGAAAACATAGCAATATAGAGGTTAGCAACAATTTGAAGACTTGACCCGCTTCTTTAACTCTCACTACTTCAGCCAGTAGAGCACTGTATAATATGATAAGCAGGGCACAGCTGGTAAACATAACTCAACTATTGTGTTGCCTCGTCGCTCTGTAGCTGCGGCTATGGGGCTCGCACACCGGACGAGAAGCGCCGCGTCGCGTCTAGGACAACTCGAGGTATCGCTCACCGGACGTGCACTCTCTCAAGGGGCTCGCACACCGGACGCGAAGCGCAGCGCCGCGTCTTTAAAATTCGAACACATTATTCTCTATGAGTGTAACGGACACACACACACCGGCGGTCTGTCCGCGGCACCCAGCAACGGCTCAGGACCGTGTTCAAAATCGCGTCCGGTGTGCGATAACGTTACCTCGAGTTGTCCTAGATGTTGTCGTGATAGCCGCGGCTACATGCCAACCACAGAATTACCACGGCTAACGCTAGTCTCAACGTAGCAACGTATTTTTTTTCAGCAAATGGTGCTAAACTAGCAACAGGGACATGGACACAGAAAAGTTAACATTACATCAACACTGAAAATACTCTCTTACCTTGAATATAGATGAAGTTGCACCGATGAAGCACAGGCCAAAACGGATCGAGCACGAAGCGACGGTTATTTCAAACGACTGTTGTGAGAAAACTGCGAGAGAGAGAGAGAGAGAGAGAGAGAGAGAGAGAGAAAGCCAACCCTATAACCCAGAACATGGGTTACTCTTTGAAAAATAACCCAGAAACCCAAACAACCCATGAATTGGGTCAAAATATTAGCCCTATAACCCAGAAAATGGTTACTCTCTGAAAAAATAACCCATAATGTTAACCCAACACAAATAACCCAGAAAATGGGTTGAAGAAATAATCCAGGAGTTTTTAGAGTGTATATGTGATCGGAGAGAAAGATGAGGCCCTTCTCTGACTACGTTTGAATGTGTGAGTTAAGTATTAAACTGTTGGTGAGATGAGATGAGATAATGCAACGCTGACATAGGCTACAGTACAATGACAGTTGCACAGATGTTGGGAGTTGGGAACCGGTGAGAGAATGTCCGGTAGCCTACCCGGTAACTTTACCACTAATAACAATATTTATTTAGTTCTGCTTAACGGTTCCTGAACGCTGTAACTAACAGCTGCCCAGCCATCAACACAAGCCGCGTGTGATTTGTTTACATACGAGCTGCTATATCTGTATTCTAAGAGTTATTATTACTTATGGATCTCGTTAATAACTTGACAGCACTTAAATGTGTATTCTTACAAGTTAAAGAACAAATGTTTGTGCAATTCCTTTTTTTTCACCTTTTATGAGGCCAAAAAACAACAACAACTGGCTGGTAAAAAGTCACTGTGGCGGGTGGATTTTTAAATCCACCTGCCACAGTGGCTGGTGTTCAAAAAAGTTAACTTCAGGCCCTGACTATACAGCGTTAATATCCGAATGACCAATAAAAATAATAACATGAAAACAATAAGAATAGAGTAATGAAAGGCTTACTGTATAAAACCTCTGATAATATTATTTAGCTAAATAATATAAACTTTAAACTTTAATTTTAATCACTGTCATGAAATAAAATCACAAATATTGATCTCCTTTTAATTATGTAAAATGAATTGATATTTCATTCTTTATAAATCAGTGCCTCCTGTTATTTATTTAAAGTAAATAAACGTTTACTTTTTTAATAGTCATGGGACTCGTTTTTGAGTAAGAGAGATTAATCATAACCTACCCTGTTTCCATTACACTATAATACCCAAGTTTACCACTGGGCTACATATTGTAGCCTATCAAATAATGAGACTAAGTTTGATACTTGCATGTCTCGCCCATTTGAATTAAACTGTCCTGATGCAATCTGTTGAGGCTCCAGTTGATCTTTGCTGATGTGGTCTTGATCAGAGAGAACCAGTGGTAGTCAGAGTATCTTTGGTGAATGGAAAGACAAGGCCGCAGCCTGGCACAAGCTTGGTGGGTCCTTAGAAGCTTCTAGTTCAGCATCATCTTCACGTCAGCATTTCAGAAAGGGACTAAGCGAGAGCTAAGAGCTGATCAGTGACTTTAAAGCGTGAAGATGGCACAACCTCTGGAGCTGTGTGAGCCAAAGAGAAGATTTCCCTTTGGAGGGAAATTTGTACGATCCATTGTCCCTTTGAACATGCAATTTGATTGGGTGTTTAACACAAGAATCTTTAAGATGCTTATAATACTAATGCGTCACAAAGTTAGCAGAATGTAATGTAAATTAACAAAACGGGGATGAAGATTGGAGTTTATAGATACCAAAAATGCCACACATTTGATTTGGTTAACCATATTATCCAAAGTCTGAAATATTAACCCAATAGAGTTACAAGAATACAAAAGACAGCCACATTAAAGGAAAATCATGAGATCGGAAAATCAGATACATGTTTACATATTTCTCAAATGGTTATATATAGAATATATAGAATTACCAGGGTTTATTTCTCCTTCTCAGTGAGAATTAAGTAAGAGTCGCAGCTTTCTGGACATTCTTTTGGATCGTAAAATCCTCTTATCAGTCTCAGTGTGTCCTTTAACAAGACACCGCGTTCTGCCAGTGTGTTAGCTTCATTTGGGATGTTAGTTTTTGGGGGAAGTTTCACAGGCATTTGTTGGGAGAGTGAGTTTGCTGGATTATTCATTAAATAAATGAATAATTTGTGTGTGTCTGATTGGTCCAGACGTTACAATGTTCAAAGACAAATAAACATTATTAGGTTTTTGCTACCAGGTAGCAAGGTCCTATTAGCCAATCTGGCTGCAAAAAGGATCTTTCTTTATTTAAACATTGTTATTTTATTTGATTAATAATAAAAAAATAAAATAAAATAATAATAATACAAATAATAATAATAATAATAATAATTATATATATATATATATATATATATATGAAGACTTCAGATGCAAAAACCTCTAAGTGCCATCTGAAATTTTCTTCTAAAATTAGCATTTTTATCAAGCTCGTATATTTAGGTTCAGTAATTTCACTTTAATGACAATTAATAGGTAATTTTCATTGCCATTAAAGTAAAATAACTGAACATAAACATACAAGCTTGATAAAAATGATAGTTTTAGAAGAAAATTTCAGATGGCACTTAGAGGCTTTTGCATCTGAAGTCTTCATACATATATATATATATATATATATATATATATATATATATATATATATATATATATATATATATATATATATATATATATATATATATATATATATATATATATATATATATATTTATATATATATATATGTGTTTATATATATATGTGTATATATGTATGTATATATGTATATATATATATATATATATATATATATATATATATATATATATATATATATATATCCTCAGACCTTGTGATTTGAACATAGAATTGATATAAAATCCATCAAAACTAAGTCAAATCAGAGAAAGATGGGAAAAGGCAAAAAACAAGGCTAATGAATACAATACAATACAAATGCCCAATATCTCTGAATGAAATATGACATCCCAGATAGCAAGGTGACATTGATACAATGTTGAACCATCATTTTGGTTGAGACTGACATGTCAATGTTTAAAGTGCGTTGGATCAGCAATGACATTTTGATGAAAGCCGACAGCACACATGGGTGAAGACAGTGACATTGAACTAACAGTGATTTGTAGTGAATGACCACAATATCATGCAGGTATATACTGTATCTCTTCAGAACACTAGTGGGTGTTTCCCAATAGTGGGGTGTTTTCAAACCATTATGGGCATTTTAAGTCAAGTCAAGTCAAGTCATCTTCATTTATATAGCGCTTTTAACAATGTAGATTGTTTCAAAGCAGCTTTACAGAGATAAACGTATAATTTATGGTAACAGAGATTGTTTTGGCTTTATAGCGGTTCTTTAGTAAAGTCATTTCCAGCTAAGGTTAGTTATGATTGATTCGCTTCCGTCGCAACAATCATTTGTTATTAAATTAGGGGCCGCTAAGACGACACCATTCTCTCTACATAGACTTTAAACGCGAACCTGTGAGAAACGCTGATGGCGTTCACATGCGCATTAAGAATTGGTTCTATAGTTATGTGCGTTTGAATATATGTACGCAGGTTTGTAATTCCCTACAAACCAAGCCTAAACAAAGTACTGGTGTTTCCTTATAATTTTTGATACAGAATTTTATTTTATTTTATCAATTCGGGGTAGATATGCGAATTGAGTTTCCCGACAACGCTTTATCTGTAGAGTGGTAAAGGGATCCTCCATAGGGAGAGACTAGTTGGCACTTCAGCACTGCGTTGTCATCGGGTCCAGGCGAAGGTCCTTCATCAGATCTGGATACGGCCTGGATCCGGCAGGCTGCGGGAAAACCTCGGGATAAACAAAGACACTAAAATTAGCGTAGATGCCATTCTTCTTATGATGTAACGAGTACATCAGGATTTATGGGAAGTGTTCCCGGTTCCAGCTGACCTAATCTATGCAGCCTAACATTGAATTATAGAAGTCTATAATGTATTATGTGAAAGCTAGGTCAAAGAGATGTGTTTTTAGTCTAGCTTTGAACTGACAGAGTGTGTCTGCTTCCCGGACAATGGTAGGAAGGCTGTTCCAAAGTTTTGGTGCTAAATAGGAGAAGGATCTACCGCCAGCAGTCGATTTTGATATTCTAGGTATTATCAACTGGCCGGAATTTTGAGATCGCAATAGATGTGAAGGACTATAATGCGTTAAGAGCTCGCTCAAGTACTGCGGAGCTAAACCATTTAGTGCTTTGTAAGTGATCAGCAATATTTTAAAATTGATGCGATGTTTAATAGGGAGCCAGTGCAGTTTTGCCAGAACCGGGCTAATATGGTCATACTTCCTGGTTCTGGTAAGAACTCGAGCTGCTGCGTTTTGAACTAGCTGTAGTTTGTTTATTAAGCGTGCAGGGCAACCACCCAGTAGAGCATTACAATAATCTAACCTTGAGGTCATGAACGCATGAACTAATTGTTCCGCATTTGTCAATGAGAGCATATGACGTAATTTAGATATATTTTTAAGATGGAAAAATGCAGTTTTACAGATACTGGACACGTGACTTTCAAATGAAAGATTGGTATCAAAGAGAACACCCAGGTTCCTAACCGACGACGAAGACTTAACAGAGCAGCCATCAAGTGTTAGACAGTATTCTAGGTTATTACGTGAGGAAGTTTTTTGTCCAATAATTAGAAACTCTGTTTTTTCAGAATTTAGAAGTAGGAAATTACGAGTCATCCAATTTTTTATATCCGCTATGCATTCCGTTAATTTTGTGAATTGGTAAGTTTCGTTAGGTTTTGAAGAAATATAGAGCTGAGTATCGTCGGCATAACAGTGAAAGCTAATGCCATGTTCCCTAATGATATCTCCTAATGGTAGCATGTACAGAGTGAACAGCAACGGTCCTAGTACTGAGCCTTGTGGTACGCCATACTGAACTTGTGATCGATGAGACATCTCTTCATTTACTGCTACAAACTGATAACGGTCAGATAAGTATGATTTAAACCATGCTAGTGCAATTCCACTAATGCCAACATAATTTTCGAGTCTATTTAAAAGAATGTTGTGGTCGATAGTGTCAAATGCAGCACTAAGATCGAGTAACACTAATAGAGAGACACAACCACGATCGGATGATAAGAGCAAATCATTTGTGACTCTAACGAGAGCAGTCTCAGTACTATGGTACGGTCTAAATCCTGACTGGAAATCCTCGCAGATATCATTTCTTTCAAGAAAGGAACACAGTTGTGAGGATACTGCTTTTTCTAATATCTTTGACAGAAAAGGTAGATTCGAGATCGGCCTGTAATTGACTAATTCTGTAGGATCAAGTTGCGGTTTTTTAACAAGCGGTTTAATCATAGCCAGCTTAAAGGTTTTTGGTACGTATCCTAGAGACAAAGATGAATTAATGATATTAAGAAAAGGATCTATGACCTCTGGAAGTATTTCTTTCAGTAGCTTAGGGTCTAACATACATGTTGTAGATTTAGATGATTTAACGAGTTTAGTAAATTCTTCCTCTTCTATAGCAACGAACGAATCACATTTTTCCTCCGGGAGACTACAATGCACTGCCTGATGCGATACAGTAGTAGACGGTTGCATAGTTATAATTTTCTCCCTGATATTATCAATCTTATAAGTGAAGAAGTTCATAAAGTCATTACTGCTGTGTTGCTTGGAAACTTCGGTGCTTGAAGCTTTCTTTTTCGTTAGTTTAGCCACCGTTTCAAATAAATACCTAGGATTATGTTTATTTTCTTCTAATAGGTTTGAAAAATAAGCAGATCTAGCAGCTTTTAAGGCCTCTCTGTAAGCAATCGAGCTCTCTTTCCATGAAATGCGAAATACCTCTAGTTTGTTGCGCTCAGTTGCGCTCCATTTTTCTGGCTGCTCTCTTAAGGGCCTGAGTGTGCTCGTTGTACCACGGCGTTGGACTATTTTCTTTAATCTTCTTTAAGCGCAACGGAGCAACTGTGTCTAAAGTGCTGGAAAAGAGAGAGTTAAAAGTTTCTGTTGCAATATCGAGTTCTTCTAAGCTATCTGGGATGCTGAGATGGTGAAACTGATAAGGAAGATTATTAATAAAGCAATCTTTAGTGGCAGAAGTGATAGGTCTAACATATTTGAAACACGGAGTCGGCTTTGCAGCCTTGGCTAAATGAAGTTTACACGAGACTAGATAATGATCTGAGACGTCATCGCTCTGCTGCAGAATTTCAACGGCATCAACATCTATTCCATGTGATAATATTAGATCTAGAGTATGATTACGACGATGAGTAGGTCCTGACACGTGTTGTCTAACTCCAATTGAGTTTACAATGTCTTTAAATGCCAATCCCAATGCATCTTTTTCATTATCGATGTGTATATTAAAATCACCAACAATTAGTACTTTATCTGCAGTCAATATTAATTCTGATAGAAAGTCCGCAAATTCTTTGATAAAATCTTTATGGTGCCCTGGTGGCCTGCATACAGTAGCCAGCACAAATCTCAAACGTGATTTATCATTTATACTATATATTTTTACATTAAGTACTAACACTTCAAAAGAATTATATTTAAAACTTGATTTCTTAGTGGTTTTGAAAATATTACTATAGATTACAGCAACTCCTCCCCCTTTGCGTTTCAGACGAGGCTCATGTTTATAACAGTAATCTTGCGGGGTGGACTCATTTAAAGTAATGTAATCGCTTGGTTTTAGCCAGGTTTCTGTCAAACACAGCACATCTAGGTTATTATCTGAAATCATATAATTAACAATGAGTGCTTTTGAAGTAAGCGATCGAATATTCAGCAACCCAAGCTTTAGCATTTGCTCATCTGTATTATAGCTGTTTTTTATTTGTTGAACATCAATTAAATTTTTAACCTTAGATGGGTTTAAATTTTTTTTGGATTTCCAAATTCGGGGAACAGACACAGTCTCTATATGATGATAGCTAGGTGAAAGAGGCTCTATGTGATGGGATTTATCTGACCTTGGTGACGCGAGGCCGCTAGCAGACGGTCGGTTAAGCCAGTCTGTCTGCTTCCTGACCTGAGCCCCAGATTGTCATGTTTGAGCTCTAAGACTATGTGCCATATTACTAGAGAGAAGAGCTGCACCATCCCTGGAGGGATGAATACCATCTCTTTTCAACAGGTCAGGTTTGCCCCAAAAACTTTTCCAATTGTCTATAAATTCTATATTATGTTGCGGACACCACTTAGACAGCCAACCGTTAAGGGAACACAATCTACTAACTATCTCATCACTCCTGCGAACAGGAAGGGGGCCAGAGCAAATTACAGTGCTTGACATCGTACTTGCGAGTTCACACACCTCTTTAATATTAATTTTGGTGATCTCCGACTGGCGGAGTCGAACATCATTAGTGCCGACGTGAATAATGATCTTAGAGAATTTACGATTAGCATTAGCCAGCACTTTTAAATTTGCTTTGATGTCAGGCGCTCTGGCTCCCGGCAAACATGTGACTATGGTGGTTGGTGTCTCTATTTTCACGTTCCGTGTAATAGAATCGCCAATAACTAGGGCACAATCATTCTCAGTGGGTGTTTCACTGAGTGGGGCAAATCGATTTGTTATGGTAATCGGAACGGAAGGGTGTTTTTTTTGATCCGCGACTAGAGCGATCCCTCACTGTCACCCATTTGCCTTGCTGCGCAGGCACTAATTCAGCTGGAACCGCATCATGTAAAGAGTTCACTATGCTAGGCGCATCCAAAATAGTATCTGAAGCTCTAGCACTCTTACTGTCCTCAATTAAAGTTTGGATGCGTGTTTCTAGTTCTGAAATCTTCTCTGTCAGCCTAACTGTCTCCTTGCATTTATCACATATAAATCCTATATTGCCAACAGAGAAGGCTATGCTAAACATGTGACATGAAGTGCAGGTGACAATAACAGGACAAGACATTACTCACCGTGTTTGTTGAGTGATTCTTACTCACCTGAGCTTTTATGAACTCAAAGGCGCGAGCGAAAAATAAATAAATAAAAATAGCTGAGCGCACGGGTGGCGCGTTAACAGGCTAGCGAATTACTAGCGTGTTGTGCTAGTAGTAACGGAAGCTAGCGATGTCAGGTTAATCTGAGATGTTGGGTAAGCTGTATTTAGTAGTAGTATAAACAACTAGAAATTGTAGTAAATGATGGTTCAAAACAAGGAAATACGAGGCTAAGACGGAGCTTACAGCACCGAAGCAAACACACTCACAGCAGGCAGCGAGGCAGACAGGAGCAATCGATCAAACAGGAGCAATTCCATTTTAACCACTTTACCTGATTTGCTCTAATCTACTGGCTTGGTTTAGGGGTGAGCCTTCATGATTTTTGCAAGTCTGTTGAAAAATGGTTGAAAAACATTAATTGTAGTTTGAAAATGGCCACTAATTGGTAAACGGCCATTTTGGTTTTGCATGGGCACTTCTCAGTAGTCTAATTGATGCTGCTTAGAGAGAAAACATGCACCCTATACATAAGTCTTGTTTGTTGAACCACCTGACATATTCACAGGACTTCTCTGGAACAGTTTTTAAACAATGCTGCATTTACCTTATTTTTTCTCTTTTCCTTTGGTTTGCGTGCTTGTTATTTGCGTTTTATTTGTATTGTTACTGACTGCAATGAGATACATTCATTTAAAAAGTTATTAAAGTGTTTGAATAAAGCATCTATTTTTCTACATTCAAAAAAAATGCATCTTGCTTTTGTAATGTTTATCAAGAATTTCCTGTTAAGAATTAAAGTTCTAACAACATTTAACCCTCTACCGCATGGTGTTGCCATATGGCAACATACTCTTTGTGTTAATTTCCTTGCCACTGTCTCTTTAAGAAAACGTTCTCTTATTTTTTTGTTGGAATGAGAAGACCTTAGTTTAGCCAATGATGTGCTTTGGTTAAGTCACATGACATGCAGTTTTTTTGTTTGTTTTTTTGACAGACTGCATCTCTTAGTTGCTGAAAGCAAACTAAATTGTCAGCAGGGCCGGAGTGGGGACACTTTTCAGCCCGGGAGTTTCAGGCCCAAGACTCTTTTTCCATGGTGGAATTCCAAATTAGCACTTTTTCCAAATTGGATAAATGAAGCAACAGTTCAGCTCTTACTATTGTGTAGTTTTTATTAATACCATGGTTCAACAAATAATGTAAAGGTTAAATAATAATTCACTTAAGCTGAGAAAGTTAACAAAAAATGTTCCACTATTCCACAAGGATAAGTTGATAAATTAACGAAAGAAAGAAAGAAAGAAAGAAAGAAAGAAAGAAAGAAAGAAAGAAAGAAAGAAAGAAAGAAAGCATTTGAAATGTATCCCACGCTTCCACAAAGAGGCATATTGAACTAATGTTTACATATTTATTTGTATTCAAAAATAATGCTTTTTTTAATCAAAAAACGTGATACCTAATGACATTTGAGGTTATTAAAACAGTAAGTCCCGCCCATCGACTGCCAAAATTAGAAGTGTTCGAGCAAGCAAAAGCAGGAGATCAAGCACGAGAGCGTGGGGAATGATCATGCGTGCGCGCGAGGGCTTGTATTGCATGCAGAGGAGATGTCATGCGCGCGCAGGGTTTGAATGAGCTCGGGAGTTCCCGTTTCCTCGCGTGTAGATCTGTTATCCTCTCGCGAATGTCATTTACTGCGCGCGCCAGCATCAGTTGTGCGCTCCGTTAATTTTGTCATTGATTTGCCGCCATAGAGCCGGCCCAGCTATCGGTAGGCGCCGGCGGTGCCGCGGTAGCCTACCTGAGAAAACGTTTTGGAAAAGACGGGCTATGGACCCAACCAACTCTATGGGAGGGGAGGGGAGGGGAGGGGAGAACTCCCTCTCATGGTACAACCCATGCAGAGGCTGCGCGCTGCGGTGTCAGAATGCGGAATGTGTGTAGCCTAATGTAACTAACGTGACAAATGTAAAATAAAATAAAAAAAATCCTCGACCGGCCCAAAAGTGAAGCGACCCACCCCGGGCCTGAACGTCAGTAACAAACAAGGACCAGCCCATATCACATAAACAAAAAAAAACGGAAACATCACCTCAGGTAAGTTATGATGACACATTCACCACTCAAAAACGTTTTTATGAAATTAGTTTTTGGTAAATCGATCAAATGTAGCAACCAAGCAGCAACACTGTGCAATAGTGGAATGACGTTATTGCAATAGTTTAGCTAGTTACACTGAACAAAATTTTAAACGCAACACTTTTGTTTTTGCCCCCATTTTTCATGAGTTGAACTCAAAATTTTAAGACTTTATCTATGTACACAAAATGCATATTTCTCATATGTCTGTCTAAATCTGTGTTAGTGAGCACTTCTTTGCCGAGGTAATCCATCCACCTCACAGGTGTGGCATATCAAGATGCTGATTAGACAGGGGGTGGTCCGGTGCGGTCCGATGGGGTCCGAAAACCAGTCAGTATCTGGTGTGACCACCATTTGCCTCACGCAGTGCAACACATCTCCTTCGCATAGAGTTGATCAGGTTGTTAACTGTGGCCTGTGGAATGTTGGTCCACTCCTCTTCAATGGCTGTGCGAAGTTGCTGGATATTGGCAGGACCTGGAACACGCTGTCGTATACGCCGATCCAGAGCATCCCAAACATGCTCAATGGGTGACATGTCCGGTGAGAATGCTAGCCATGCAAGAACTGGGATGTTTTCAGCTTCCAGGAATTGTGTACAGATCCTTGCAACATGGGGCCGTGCATTATCATGCTGCAACATGAGGTGATGGTCGTGGATGAATGGCTCAACAATGGGCCTCAGGATCTCGTCACGGTATCTCTGTGCATTCAAAATGCCATCAATATAATGCACCTGTGTTCGTTGTCCATAAATACGCCTGCCCATACCATATCCCCACCGCCACCATGGGCCACTCGATCCACAATGTTGACATCAGCAAACCGCTCACCCACACGACGCCATACACGCTGTCTGCCATCTGCCCTGTACAGTGAAAACCGGGATTCATCCATGAAGAGAACACCTCTCCAAAGTGCCAAACGCCATCGAATGTGAGCATTTGCCCACTCAAGACGGTTACGATGACGAACTGCAGTCAGTTACACGTGTTCTGCGGTTGTGAGGCCGGTTGGATGTACTGCCAACCTTTTTGAAACGCCTTTGGAGACGGCTTATGGTAGATAAATTAACATTCAATTCACGGGCAACAGTTCTGGTGGACATTCCTGCAGTCAGCATGCCAATTGCACGCTCCCTCAAAACTTGCAACATCTGTGGCATTGTGCTGTGTGATAAAACGGCATATTTTAGAGTGGCCTTTTATTGTGGCCAGCCTAAGGCACACCTGTGGAATAATCATGCTGTCTAATCAGCATCTTGATATGCCACACCTGTGATGTGGATGGATTATCTCGGCTCACTAACAAAGTGCTCACTAAAAAAAGATTTAGACCGATTTGTGAACAATATTTGAGAGAAATAGGCCTTTTGTGTACTTAGAAAAAGTCTTAGATCTTTGAGTTCAGTTGAAAAATGTGGGCATGTTGAGTTTATAATTTTGTTCAGTGTAGAAAGGTCGGCTGCAATCTGTTAAGCTGTAACATTAACAACATTAATGCTAGTGATATAATGTTGATTAGTCATTTGTTAAGGACTGCCAAGGCATTTGTATTATAGAAAAAAAAATCTAATTTAAATGGCTTTTTTTTTTTTTTTTTTTTTTTTTACTGTTGTATGTTGTTGCCATAATATGAAATAGAATGTTTTTTTGTTTGTTTTTTTTTACAGCACTTCAAGTTAAGTTATTCTAAGAAAAGAAAAAAGAGTCAAATATTTTTTTCTATATGTCTATCATAATGTGTGCGGTAGGGTAGAGGATTAACAGATTTCTTGAAGTGCAAGTGACATGAACGTGAGCAAGAATGTCACACTTAGCCCACACATTGCATAGTACTCAGTACTTGCAGATCACCTTGCCTTCTTTCCTTTAATGAAGTCAGATGAGGATGGACAGTTAAAAAAATTAAAAGCACCCTCCTGATAATGCTGACATTGATATATATATATATATATATATATATATATATATATATATATATATATATATATATATATATATATACTGTAGAGTTCAGATGCAAAATCCTCTAAGTGCCATCTGAAATGTTCTTCTAAAATGATCAATTTTATCAAGCTTGTATATTTAAGTTCAGTAATTTCACTTAAATGGCCATGAAAATTACCTATTAATTGTCATTTAAGTGAAATTACTGAACTTAAATATACGAGCTTGATAAAAATGATCATTCTAGAAGAAAATTTCAGATGGCACTTAGATATTTATATATTGAGTTTTAGTCGACAGCATAATCACCTGACCAGGGATTTGATGCCACCCTGTGCTTTATCTCCTGCTCCATAATTAATTATTAATCATTCATATTCCTGAATCACTATTAAATTTGACAAATGTAACTGATCTCCATTCAGTTTAGCCTGTTCCAACTGAAACACAATCACACACAAAAAAAAAACTAATAATAATAATTAATAATTTGTTACATTTATGTAGCGCTTTTCTAGGTACTCAAAGCGCTTTACATGGAAGGGGGAATCTCCTCAACCACCACCAATGTGCAGCATCCACTTGGATGATGCGACGGCAGCCATCAGAATGCCCATCATACACCAGCTTATTGGTGGAGAGGAGACAGGGTGATGAATCCAATCAGTATATGGGGATGATTAGGAGGCCATGATGGATAGAGGCCAATGGGCAAATTTGGCCAGGATGCCGAGGTTACACCCCTACTCTTTTTCGAAGGACATCCTGGGATTTTTAATGACTACACAGAGTCAGGACCTCGGTGTAACGTCTCATTCGAAGGACGGTGCTTTTTGACAGTATAGTGTCCCCGTCACTATACTGGGGAATTAGGACCCACACAGACCACAGGGTGAGCACCCCCTACTGGCCTCACTAACACCTCTTCCAGCAGCAACCTGGTTAGCTCAGGAGGTCTCCTATCCAGGTACTAGGGCTTGCATAGAATAGTCAAGTAGTCGATAGATCGACTACTTCAACCACTAGTCGATGCTGTCGGAAACAATCGACTACTCGAGCGTCCATTAACCATAAATTAATTAAAAATGGTGAACGTCACCAACAGACACCACACGTCAGATGTGTGGAAGTATTTCATCAAGGATGACAAAAATATTGTAATTGGCCAACTCTGCAAGAGGCCGTTCACATGTTGCATCTAAAAACGTAAAACATCAAATTTTAAGCGCTTGCGCTCCCGTGGCGTCTGTCGGTGCTATGCATCAGCTGTTCGGCTGAGCTTTCGATGATGTTACGGAAAGGCCGAAGCTGATTGGTTTTTGTCACATGACCAGCGGTGCGCTTGAGGCATTCTGAAAAGTTGAGATGTTATCATCTCAATAGATAGAGGAACTAAACAGAGCATTATTGCATTGATCATCCAATTGATCAATGCAACAATTGAAGTGCTGAGAGGACGCTGGCGCTGTCTGTTCGCCGCTTCTCCACTTTTTATATTAATTTATCGTATTTTAAGAAAGTGGTTTTTAGGACTATTTTATGCCCCTTGCAAGTTTCCTCTGTGTACCGCAACAACTTTTTGACCGGGTGCTTTAGCAACGTACCTGCTGCCGTTGCTTTTCGGTGTAAACACTGTGCTAACGCCACCAGCGTCCGGCATGATGTTGAAATATTCCATTTCTCAACTGCTGAGTCTCAACTGGAACACTGCTCCACCTTGCATCACAGCCATAAGACAGCTTGGACTTCTGTGCCGACCCCGGTACTGCCACAGAAGTGCTCGGAAAGACTTTGTTTACATTTCGCATGGTGCATCGACGATCCCCTCCATCTGGTCTTCAGCTGCGCGTGTCGCGCTACAACGGCGTCATCAGAACACTGCCGAGCTTGGAGTATGTAGTAACCCTACATCGCTCCTGAGAGCCTCTAGCGGTGGGAGATATATAAAACACGGAGTGGACCACAGTGTACTGCGGAGCTTACAGAGACTTTCACCATCAGCTTTGTCTCCTGCCACTATGGAATTATTCAACACACAATCCCTTACCAATAAATCCCTTCTTATTCATGACCATATTTTGGATAGAGGATTAGATTTCATGTGCCTAGTGGAAACTTGGCACAAAACAGGCGACCACTCAGTACTCAATGAAGCTTGCCCCCAGGGTTATGTCTATATGGAAAAATCACGCAGCTCTGGACGTGGGGGTGGTTTGGCCGTCATCCATCGGGATGAACTGAAACTCTCTCCTCTGCCACTGCCTGATCTTACCTCAATGGAATGCTTAGCCTTCAAATGTAAACCTCCATACTCCATGACAGTGCTTCTTATATACCGTCCCCCCAAACCACACTCTTCATTTCTCCCTGAAATACATGATTTACTCACATCACTCTGTTCCATGTCAACAAGGATTGTTATTCTTGGTGATTTTAATATCCATATTGATAAACCCTCCTGTCATCTTGCAACAGAGTTTATGAGTCTAATTGATTGTCTTGGTCTCCAGCAACATGTGAAGGCTCCTACGCACACCAAGGGCCACACCTTAGATCTTGTCATTACTGACGCGGCCCCCATAAACAGCCTGGAGGTAAAAGATCTGGGTGTGTCCGATCACAAGCTGGTTTCTATGGCCCTTACATTCTCACTGCCCATCATCAGACCTAAGCGCCAAATATCTTTCCGGAACTGGAAACAAATAAACCCAACTTCCTTCACTGTAGACCTTCAATCCAATATTAACTGCCCAGTCTCTAGAACAGTGGATGGACTAGTGGATCACTACAATACATCATTGAGCAGTGTTTTTGACCTCCATGCCCCTGTCAGGACACGGGAAGTCAACTTTGAACGCTCTGCCCCCTGGTTCACACAGGAATTGCGGCAAATGAAAATTGAGGGCCGTATCCTGGAACGCCGCTGTAAACAGACTGGTCTAACTGTTCACAATCTTGCATTCCGTGACCATCAAAAGGCTTATCTTAAGTCCTTGAAGGGTGCACGTTCAACATTTTATTCCAACCTCATTAATAAGAACACTGGATATTATACATAGCTTTTTTCGACAGTACAATCTACAAACTCAACTTTTTCTTCAGTATCTCCTGAAGCCGAAATCATCTTTATCCACTGAAACCACAGCGGAGCGATGCAATGGCTTCATTTACTTTTTTAGATCTAAAGTAAATAACATCCGTTCTTCAATATCTGGCTCTCTATCACTGTCTCCACCGTCCTCCAACCCCCTGTCCGGTGGATTGACAGTCCTTCCGTACTTTACCGAGGTTCAGCAGAGCCATGTTGAGGAAACCATCAATAAAATGAAGCCATCCGTCTGCATCTTGGATCCCATCCCGACTGTTTTGCTCAAGTCACTCATTCCCAGTGTCAGCCCAATCATCACTGAGTTTATTAATCTCTCACTAAAAACAGGCGTTGTCCCTCCTGCCCTTAAAGCTGCTGTCATTCGTCCGATACTTAAGAAACCAACCCTAGACCCTGAGGTCCTGGGAAATTACAGGCCAATCTCCAACCTCACCTTTCTGTCAAAGGTTCTGAAGAAGGAAGTCGCCATTCAGCTTCATAACCATCTAGAACACAATAACCTATATGAGGTATTTCAGTCAGGCTTTCGTTCGGCCCACAGCACTGAAACAGCTCTGCTAAGGGTGACAAATGACCTTCTCATGGCAGCTGATTCAGGATCACCATCGCTGCTCATTCTACTCGATCTAACAGCCGCATTCGACACAGTTGACCATGCCATCCTACGGGACCGCCTCCACAATACAGTTGGACTATCGGGAACAGCACTGCAGTGGTTTCAGTCCTACCTTTCTGGCAGGACTGAACGAGTTATATTAGGAGAATATGAGTCCAGGCTGCTCCCTGTTACATGTGGTGTTCCGCAGGGGTCGGTTCTTGGCCCTATCGTATTTATTTTATACCTGCTTCCCCTCGGTTCTGTCATCAGCAGACATGGACTATCCTTCCACTGTTATGCGGACGATTTGCAACTTTATATTAAAACTGCTCCAAGCCCCTCCACAACCTTGTCAAGGCTCAACACATGTCTTCTGGAGATAAAGGAATGGATGAAAAGCAACTTCTTCCAGCTAAACTCCGGTAAAACTGAGGCATTACTTGTGGGAACCACGCACCAGATCCGCTCCTCTCCCGTATCTCAGTTCATCTTGGACAACCAAGCCATCACTTTTTCCTCCTCAGTTACAAACCTAGGGGTTAGGTTTGACCCGCAGCTGACCTTCAACGAACACATTAAATATATTTGCAAAACCTCCTACTACCATCTTCGAAATATCTCTAAACTACGTCCTCTTTTAACTCTTCAGGATGCAGAGAAACTTGTCCATGCTTTTATTTCCACCAGGTTGGATTATTGCAACGGACTCTTCATTGGGACTTCTGTCAGAAACATGCAGAAGCTACAATACATCCAAAATAGCGCTGCCAGAGTCCTCATGAGAGTCCGAAAATTTGATCACATAACTCCCATCTTACACTCACTCCACTGGCTCCCTGTTTCATTCCGGATCGACTTCAAAATTCTGCTGTACACACACAAATGTATTACTGGACATGCACCACCTTATCTACAAGAACTCATCACCTTGAAATCCTCCTCCCGCACTCTCAGATCATCAGGCCACCTACTTCTTCAGGTCCCGACCACTAGACTTCGTACTATGGGGGACCGAGCTTTCTGTTCAGCTGCACCGCGGCTTTGGAATCAGCTCCCGAGTGAGCTGAGAGAAGTACACAGCTTGGACACTTTCAAGGCAGAACTGAAGACTTTTTTATTTAGAAAGGCTTTTATGTGCTGATTGTTTTATTGTTTTTATGGTTTTTAGTATTCTGTAGTTATTATTGTTGTTCTTTTGTGTAGCACTTTGAGATTCTTCGGAATGAAAAGTGCGTTATAAATAAAATTGATTATTATTATTATTATCTCGCCGCGGCATCGGCGCGCCTGGAAAAACTAGCGCACCACGTTGCTTCCATTATGAGCGCGCTCGCTCGCTTCGAAAAAGACGCGATATGTGAACGGCCCCTAGAAGCAGACTACTGAAATGAAAGGCAAGAACGGCTATTTATTTGGCTTTAGACTGTTACATGAAAATGTAAAAATGAAATGTCATAATTATAATGTTTTGAGAGTTTACTTATGTAATTGTTGCATTAGGCTATGAATTAATAAATGTTTATTGATAAGATCTAGCTATTTCATGTCTTTTCATTTACTGTAGCATGAACCACGAGAAGTCGAGTAACTCGAGTATTGTTTTGATAAGAAATCGACTGGCAGAAATTAGTAGTCGTGCAACCCCTACCAGGTACTAACCATGCAGGCTCAACCCTGCTTAGCTTCAGTGGGCAACCAGTCTTGGGCTACAGGGTGATATGGCTGCTAGCTAAATATTGTTTATGAGAAAGTGACTGACAGAGCTATTTGGTGATATTTAAAGAGATTAAGGTCTACATAAGGTGAATCTGCAGCTTTAAAGACATTTTCATTGAAAATAACAAAGCTTTTTTGCTTATTTTGCTTATAAAGTTATTGCATAAACCCTTAAAAATATTAAGATTAGGTATCATTTTATACCTATAGTAATTTTACTTTATGTTATGTTGCCATATGGCAACAACATACAACAGTGGAATTTAAAAAAAGTGCTCTTTTTAATAGTAACTATGCTACTTTTTATGGAAAGTAATGGCCATAGTTCAGAGGTGTGTATTACTCTTCATGCAGAGTTTAGCTCCAACACACCTGCCTGGGAGTTTTAATTCAGCAACGATGTAGTATCAGTCAGTGTAACATTGATTTAACAATATAACCATTGCTTATTTTTGTTAATTTCTTCATTATTTTTTATTCAGCATCAGTGACCTAGAATCAATTATAGTGTAATCCCAGCAAACACATTTACGTTATGGCAACGTCTGTGGCACGTTACATTTCTACTATGGTAACGTCGCTGTCTACGTGCTCTGTAACAATTGTAGATTGTAACAATGTAACAACTGTAACAATTGTAAGTTATTGTAACAATGTAGAATTGTAAGACGCGACAGGTAGTTGTTGCGTGACATTCAGCAACTGAGACGACATTCTGAAAAAAATTTGTATGCTAGATATACATCCCCCATTTAGTATGATATGTTTTGAGGTTATTTTCTTTCATTAGTCAGATGTTAGAGAATGATATACTTTTCAAATATTGTTTATCCTTATTATTATATAATGGGCCTAACAGTAAATTAATTATAATCAACACCTGCAAGTGTACACTTTGAAGAGAAACATGACAAGGTTACGTTAATTCAAGTTTATTAAAACTGCATATGGTAATCAAATTGCACTTCCAAAAGAAATTTGTAAAACAAAACAAAACATTTGTTTGTTTATTTATTTATTTAAGTATAATAAATAAAACATAAAAAGCAAAGAACATTTAATGAACAAAACTGGGTTCTGTACATGACAGACAGGGCAGCGTAGTCGAAAGCTGGGCGATAAAGGTCGGTTACCTGAATCAGTCCAGGAACATCAACAAATCCAGAGCAAAGAAACGAATGACACTAAATAGCAGACAAATCAAAAGGAAAAACTAAACAGGTGTGTGAGCGGTTACAACATTTTTTTTTTCTGTGCTTTTCCAAAAAAAAAAAAAAAAACATTAACGTGCAACAAACACCTTACTGTAAGTCGCGATCTCAGGATTTTTGAAATGTCAATTACTCATCATTTAAAGTAATTATGGCTTATAACTTTGGCATAAAGTTAAAATATTTGTCATACCTGACCAGAAGATGTTCACAAAAGAACACATTTCCTAACAAAAAGGATTAAAGGATGAATACTAAAAGAAATATAGCTAACGTTAGCATACACTCGTACTGTAATTTACACAAGATCGCATGTATTATCGGCTAACATTATTCTGTCCCTTCAGTTAGACTGAACAAATAAATGTCACGTTAGACAAGGAAGTTGTAGGTTGTGTTTGAATATTTACGTAAACGCAATTCTCTCGTATCCTTGCTCGATGAAGAATGAGACGGGCCAACTGGCGGTTGAAATTTAAAAGGCTGATTTTCGCGCTTCAGGGCAGTGACGTGTACATATCCAGTGGTTGTCCAGACACCCTAGGCACAACCTTAAGCAATGGCCCTGAATGGTGGTTCAATGTCAACATTGTGACAACACTGTAACAACCTTCACCACACACCGTAGTTATAGCAACCTTTTGGCCATGTTGTTAAAACGTGGTTAGAAGGTTGGGTATGTTGTGCCAACCTTCTGTGTTTGCTGGGGTGTTTGCTGGGATGTTGATTCAATGGCATTACCATTGATTATGTTTTGTTAATTTCAATATTGATTCAGCATCGGTGATGTAGAATCAATCATAGTGTAGTGTTGATTCAATGGCATTACCATTTATTATTTTTTGTTACTTTCAATATGGATTCTGCATCGGTGAAATAGAATCAATCATAGTGTAATGTTGATTCAATGGCATTGCCATTGTTTCAACATTAATCGCGGTGCAAAAGACATATTATTGAACCAACATCACTTTGTAACATTAATTCAATGCAATTAGCATTGCCACATCAACATAGACTCAACATCGTTTCAATGATTGCTTGGATGCGAGGCACACAGGCACTTTTTTTCCCCTTTTTGTCTACTTCCATTTTTTAATAGCCTCTGCAATGGGTTTTCAATGGGTCATCGTGCCACAACCAAGGGCATCTTTGACTGAGTATTGGATGTTTATAGACCTCCAAACTATGTTCCGACCTCTGCCCACCAGTTTAATGGACAACACGGTTCTCATGGCCTGTCAGACTTTTTTTTCCTTTCAAAAGTAAATCTTTACAGTGTTATGATGAAGTAGAGCAATGCAAAGGCCATGGAACTCAGAAATGATGGAGTCTCCATTTGCTGTTGGAGGCCATTCCAGTCCATTTGGCGAAACTATAAACTGATGGGCTGGACAGAATTTGTTTTGCTCTTGTTGTAAGACCAGATTGTCCACTTTGACTGTTTTCTGTAATGGAAGAGATTGCAAGAACTACCTTCAGAAACAGGTGTCACAGGAAAGTCAGGCACTTAGCATGGAGTTTTGTCAGAGGCAATGCACTGTAGCTCTACACCATAATGCTCCTCTGAGTCTGCTGAGACATTTCCAGTGCTCAGGCTGGTTTAGAAAAGAATTTGATTCATGCTTGGCTCTTGGCAGTGAAAAAGAACACATAAGAAATGGTTCTTACACTTCTTTGAGACATGTCTCTGCACAAAATCTCAGAGTTCTGAGAACAGAATTCGAACAGTGTCCCATTCAAACTAATTGAGTTGTGAAGTTATTTTGTTCTCAGTTCAGATTTTTGGTTTCACTGCTACTAGTAGCCTGTGAGTGCTACCACCTTTGCATAAAAGTTTATTTGATTTAGTCACAGAATTCTCACTCTTTGTAACTCCAAGGTCCCCCATTGCCAAATACAATTTTCAAAGGTCCCCCTACAGAGATATGATATTTCCCCTTGTACTCTTAAGCTAAAATATTGACAGAGGTGTTTTTTCTTCTTCTTATAAATGTCTTGATGAGCATAATAAAATATTACTTAATGAATTACTGCATTTATTTGATTAAAGATTCAGTAAAAACTGTAATATTGTAAAATATGATTACAATTTAAAATAACTGTTTTCTATTTTATTTCTAAATGAAATGCATTTATGTATTCCTATAAATAAATAAATACATACATATGTACATACATATACATACATACATACATACATACATACATGCATAATTAAAGGGTTCCTATTATGCTTTCTCTTTTTTTTACATTTGAAACTTTCTTTAGTGTGTAATGTTGCTTTTTGAGCATGAAAATGGTCTGAAAAGTTACAAAGCACACTCCTAAGAAAGTTTTTCACCATATTAGAAAGCAGTGTTTCTAAATTCCCTGAAATGCCTCAATTGTAGTCTTGAGTTTTCTTCCAGGAATGGACACGTCACATTGTTCCTCATTTAAATAATCCAAGGCATATGGGGGAAAAAGGCCTGGTTGAGTTGCATTAGTAGTGTGTTTAAACTCGCGGTTATGGTAAGGGACGTGTAATTTCCGAAACAAGCTTGAAGCAGTTGACCAATCACAATGCACTGATCCAGCTTGACCAATCATGGCATATTGTTATAAAGTTGATAGTTGGGACTTATTCTTTTTTTTGTAAGTTTACCAAGTTTAGTAAGTTTAGTAAATTTATTAAGTGCTCCTAATTGGCCTCAGTCGCCCGGTTCAGATGTTTTAGTGACTGTGATGCTTGGCTCTAAATTAAAATGGGTGTCTGAGCATATGTGACCATGTTTCATTGCTGTTCTTTTCTCATCTCATGTGTATTATGTTCTGCATTTAACGTCCAATTGATAGGAAGTGGCTGGAACTCAAAGAGGAGGTGCCACATGGCGGGATTATTCCACTTAACACTCTTACAGACTGTCTCAGTGCTCCACAATCTGCATAATTTCGTTAAGCTTTTAAGATTCATTTAGAGTGGACATTAATCCATTTTCACACCAAATGATGCTCTGTGAGGCTTCCAGACAGAAAATAAAATGCTTGTAAGGGACAGTTGTAAAATTTCCCTTTCCATCTCGGCAAATCTGCAGTATTAGTTTCACAAGAGCTGGAAAAGCAGGTCTTAGTGCTGATTTGTTTCGTTTTTTTAATTTAACTGGATCATTTTAAAATGTGCCCATGCTTGCTATTGTGTGTTTTAGCCCTAGTGCATTTCAGTCAACACATTTAATCAGCTGTTCTTGTATCTAAAATTGTAGGAGTGATTATACATTGAGGTATAATTTCCAATTTGAACATTTAGTTTTGTTTAGTGAGTGTATATATTTTTTATATATACTGTATTTACACACCGTTTGTACAGAGTCTAGAAAGCTTGTCTTGGTATGCTTTCGAGGATATTTGCTTGAATTTTGAACATTTGCCTGGAAAATGCCTCTCTCCTTGAACATCCAGTCTTACAAAAGAAGAAAAATAATTTAACATTCAATATGAAAACCTTCCATATCGTGTGCAGAGCCGTCTCTGATCTTCCACTGGTGTTGCGTGCCTGCATTGAAGTTGCACACAGGGTCCTAAATTAACACTTACAAGTGCCAAATGCAAGTGAAAAAAACGGCAAATAAAAACTGTAGTTATTTAACTTTATACAGAACTGCAGCATAATACGTGATTTAAATAAAATAGCTGGTTTTGTGTACGATTCAAATCAAGATAAGGAAAACAAGACATTTACATAACTGTAAAATGTACCGTCACAACCTGTATACATGAGATAAGAGTGACGCATCACGTTAAAAGCAAATAGAACTAATTATAATTAGGGCTCTCAACGTTAACGGATAACGGAGAGCATGTGATACATTTAAAATCCTTAACAGGTAAAAAAAAAAAAAAATGATGTAAATAATTAGTGAAGCACGTGAAATTGGGTCATTAATGTAATTTACATCACACAGTTATATGATCTTGGGAGTCATCTCAGGTTACGACTGTAACCATGGATCCCTGAGAAGGGGAAATATACACTGAGTTGACCAACAGAGGCTCATTGGAAAAACTTAACTGTGGCAACATTTTTGCGAAACGCAAAATACATACATATCACTGCGGTTTCTAACAGAAATGAGCACTAGAGGCAGTAAAGCAGCAAGCTTTTTTAATCATTTTCACACACTTACAGGGGCAGAATACGGATTAATTAAGAAATGTTTTCACGCTGCTCCTTGCACAATTATGTTGTGACCTCAAAACACTTTTACCATAGTGTTTGATTTGAAAACAAATATATTTTGGAGTTTGCATCACTTAACCAGCTCCATATGTTCGATTTTACTGACGTACTAAACTTGCTCAGTTGCTCAGCTGTACAGAATTGTACTTGTGAAGCGGAGAGTTCGGGTATGTATCCCTTGAAAGGCGAGGGATGATAAATCAGGCGTAATCATGATAAAAGAGCTCAAAGACAAGAGTTCAAAAACAAGCTAAAGTGCCATGATTACGATTGTGTTTTTTATGTCACATTTGCTTTTGTTAACTCTATCAGGTAGATTTAGGGTTTAGTGTAGGTGTCACCGCCACTCACTGGACATTTAAATTCAGAACTGCGGATCTTTTTTTTTTTTTTTTTTTGACTTCAGAACATCCAAAAAATCTAAAAGAACATTCAAAATTAATTGTTTTAGCGCTGTCATTCTTTTAAAAGGACAAAGACAAAGATATAACTTTCCTCTGCGGGTATTCAAACTGATTTTTTTAAATAATGGATATAAAATGGACATCGACCTGAAGAATGAATGCTATATCAGATGCAGGTAATATAGCCATTTAGTCGATCTCTTTCATAATTAGTTACTCTACATAATACAATAAGCTTCAATGAAGCGGCTAAACGTTCCTTCGTTACTAGTACTAAAGTTGTGTTTTAGAATTAGTAACGGAGGCTCGGGATCAATTGTTAAACTGTCTACTTATTTGAATCCGTGGCGGAAGGAAGTAGTGCTTTCATTTTATCATAATATACATTGCACATCACCACATCGTTCAATGATTCTCAAACGACTCGTTGGATGAATCGGTGTCTCTAAATCCCTCCTTTCTGAGAGGCTACTCTGCTCTGATTGGCCAGATGGCCCAGTCTGCTGTGATTGGTCTACCGCGTACAGCGCCTGTCAGAAGCTACACGCCCATTTCCATAACTGAACGTCAGCTCTGTCCGGAGGCTTCCTACAGCTCAGCGATTGAACTGTAAAGACAGTAACAATGGCGATTTTACCATATAAATCTGAGCGCGAGTCCGATGATGAAACATTGGAATAACTAATCATTCAACCAGTTTGTCCAGCACTAACGTGAATGACTAGCCTGACGTCGTCATACTCAGATTCTAGTCAGAATGTGAGTCTGATACTGCTCCATTGGGCTGTGATTATGGGGCGTTTTGCAACCGAACCAGGAAGGAAAATGCCTCTGCACTCAACTGGATAGACCTACAACCAATCAGAGCAACGGAGTAAGTGACGTATGTTCTTCATTCATCTTTCCGATCGACAAATGCCTTGATCGCGGTTCTCTGTTCCTCTTTTCAAATTAATGAGCTGTCGATATCTTCTATAACAGACGCGATGGTGGAATCTACTCATGATGTTTCATAAACAAAGTTCGGGAGGAGCACGTTCAAATAATCAATCCAATCAACTTGTCGTCAAACAATTACCATGTCTACCCTATCAGCATGAGAGAAAGCATATATGTATTCACTCTGTCAACTCACCTAACATTCCTTGACAGTTTTCAGCATCCCTCCACTCACTCTTGGCTTGTTCTTCCACATCCTGCATACAGGGGGAGTACTTTGGGTTCGCCCCGAATACCGAGCCCGGAGCCCTCTCCTCGGACATCACGCCAAATATGCATTTATTCTCTCTGACTTATTTGTGAAATCTCGATTCTCCAGCGGCAGTCATCTTTGTTGTAAACAAATTCAACCCAAGCGCTCGTTGGTGACGTGGATGATTACGTTACTGTTGATCATCTGACCATCATCGTATAAAGCCCACCCTGACAATTTGATTGGTCCGAACAGCTTTTGTTCGGGCATAATAGCTCCCCAACGGATCAAGTCCAGACCGAACTTCCCGACCTAAAAATGTTGTGGACGGGGCTAAGTTCGGCTGGCATCGAGGCTAGTGAATGACTGATGTAACAAATGTTTGAAAAACAAATCTTGTAAACAAAAATCCTTTATCTTTACTCAAAGTAGTAAGAATGACAGTTTGCATTAATAGACAGTTTTAGGTAATGGTGGCCCACAGCTGATTAGCAGAACTATTTCACTAAGATAATAACGTGAGTAAGCCGGATAGCCGGAAACTTGCACAATTTAAAACACAAAACTAGTATTTTGAACACCTGGTAGAAAATGTATACATCAGTGATTATTCATACTTACAGGTTGTAATTCTGAGGAGAAAGCTGATCCGAATAAATACTGACCCATCTTTCACGGGCAAGCGTTTTGCGAATCCTACGCTGAACTCCGAGATTTGAGAAGCAGTCGTCAGTAAAATGACGTTTGAGGGCTGGTCAAGTTGTTTGTGGGTGGACAACGTACAACATAGGCGGGCATTATGCAAATGTATTTTCTAGTGACGTAGAACCGTAAAGCAGAAGGATTCGGAAAAAATAAATGACTCATTGACGGTTAAGAGTCGATTCTTTCTTTTGGGAGACAATAGCTTTATTTATTGTGCACTTTCGACTTTACAACTTTGCAGAACGTTTGCATTCACAAACAGATATATTACACACTGCATGAAAGGGAATATTCGAAAAATCAAAATAGGGGCACATTAAAGACACTCCGTTGTTGTTTCTTATTTATTTACTTGTGCTGTCGAACTGTTGTGTAAGCGCAATATCACACTCGTAGCCGTGTGATATGGCTGTATATCAGCACGCTGTGATTACCTACGGCCATAACGAACTGCTACTCATCTGATATTGCTCTCATATATATACAGTGGGGAGAACACGTATTTGATTGATACATTGCCGATTTTGCAGGTTTTCCCACTTACAAAGCATGAAGAAGTCTGTAATTTTTATCATAGGTACACTTCAACTGTGAGTGACGGAATCTAAAAACAAAAATCCAGAAAATCACATTGTATGATTTTTAAGTAATTCATTTGCATTTTATTGCATGACATAAGTATTTGATACATCAGAAAAGCAGAACTTAAAGGTCCCGTTCTGCGTGATCCCATGTTTCAAACTTTAGTTAGTGTGTAATGTTGCTGTTAGAGCATAAATAATATCTGTAAAATGATAAAGCTCAAAGTTCAATGCCAAGCGAGATATTTTATTTAACAGAAGTTGACTACAAAAAACGGCTCGATTGGACTACATCCCTCTACTTCCTTCTTTAATGATGTCACTAGAACCGTTTCTTGACTAACCTCCGCCCACAGGAATGCTCCCTCAACTCTACTGGCTACTTGCGCACTTCTTATAACTTAGGCTACTGTGTTTACTCAGCTCTTACGGTGATTTTCTGAAGTAAAACTGACGCTTCATCTTTTGTGTGATGTACAATAAACTTTATTAAACTCATCAGTACATGTTTGATCATCATTCAGACAGCAGACTTGTAGGCTATTAATAAATAATGGATACATAGCCTACAAGCAGATGACAAATACGTTATAATAACCGTAATTAAACTACTAAACCATACCTGTTTCATCTCTATACAGCACTCTGACTCTGTAGGCATTATTGTCCGACTCGAAATGAACGCCGTTACTGAGAGTTTCTGATATTATCATCATTCCGTGAGATGAATTTTTCCTGACAGACTGAGCGCGAGCTCATGAAGCTCCGCCCCCTGTGTCGTCCAGCAGCAGCTCATTTGCATTTAAAGGGCACACACTGAAACAGCTCGTTTTTCTGAGCCCCAAAAAATGTCAATTTAAACATGCTGTAAAAAATGATCTGTTGGGTATTTTGAGCTCAAACTTCACATACACACTCTGGGGACATCAGAGACTTATTTTACATCTTGTGAAAAGGGGCATAAAACGGGACCTTTAATATCTGGTACAGAACTTTTGTTTGCAATTACAGAGATCATAAATTTCCTGTAGTTCTTGACCAGGTTTGCACACACTCCAGCAGGGATTTTGGCCCACTCCCCCATACAGACCTTCTCCAGATCCTTCAGGTTTCGGGGCTGTCGCTGGGCAATACAGACTTTCAGCTCCCTCCAAAGATTTTCTATTGTGTTCAGGTCTGGAGACTGGCTAGGCCACTCCAGGACATTGACATGCTTCTTACGGAGCCACTCCTTAGTTGCCCTGGCTGTGTGTTTCGGGTCGTTGTCATGCTGGAAGAACCAGCCACGACCCATCTTCAATGCTCTTACTGAGGGAAGGAGGTTGTTGGCCAAGATCTCGCGATACATGACCCCATCCATCCTCCCCTCAATACGGTGCAGTCCTCCTGTCCCCTTTGCAGAAAAGCATCCCCAAAGAATGATGTTTCCACCTCCATGCTTCACGGTTAGGATGGTGTTCTTGGGGTTGTACTCATCCTTCTTCCTCCAAACACGGCGAGTGGAGTTTAGACCAAAAAGCTCTATTTTTGTCTCATCAGACCACATTACCTTCTTCTATTCCTCCTCTGGATCATCCAGATGGTCATTGGCAAACTTCAGACGGGCCTGGACATGCTCTAGCTTGAGCAGGGGGACCTTGCGTGCGCTGCAGGATTTTAATCCATGACAGCGTAGTGTGTTACTAATGGTTTTCTTTGAGACTGTGGTCCCAGCTCTCTTCAGGTCATTGACCAGGTCCTGCTGTGTAGTTCTGGGCTGATCCCTCACCTTCCTCATGATCATTGATGCCCCACGAGGTGAGATCTTGCATGGTGCCCCAGACCGAGGGAGATTGACCGTCATCTTGAACTTATTCCATTTTCTAATAATTGCGCCAACAGTTGTTGCCTTCTCACCAAGCTGCTTGTCTATTGTCCTGTAGCCCATCCCAGCCTTGTGCAGGTCTACAATTTTATCCCTGATGTCCTTACACAGCTCTCTGGTCTTGGCCATTGTGGAGAGGTTGGAGTCTGTTTGATTGAGTGTGTGGACAGGTGTCTTTTATACAGGTAACGAGTTCAAACAGGTGCAGTTAATACAGGTAATGAGTAGAGAACAGGAGGGCTTCTTAAAGAAAAACTAACAGGTCTGTGAGAGCCGGAATTCTTACTGGTTGGTAGGTGATCAAATACTTATGTCATGCAATAAAATGCAAATAAATTATTCAAAAATCATACAATGAGATTTTCTGGATTTTTGTATCTAGATTCGTCTCTCACAGTTGAAGTGTACCTATGATAAAAATTACAGACCTCTACATGCTTTGTAAGTAGGAAAACCTGCAAAATCGGCAGTGTATCAAATACTTGTTCTCCCCACTGTATATATAACAACATAAAAGGGCTGCTGTTGGCATTAAATGATTACCTACTGTCAGAAGAAGAGTTTTTACTCCTGTATAATGCTAATAAGTCTATGAACCTAGAATAGCATTATTGCCCTTGGTGTTGCTGAAGTAGCATAGTCTGCATTAGCTGCATCGTTGCACTCATCTGGCTTTATGAGTCTTGTAGATTTTTCTACAGAGAAGTGCATCATCCTCCCTATCACTCTTAAAAGCAAAGGTTCCAAAAGGGGGTTTTCGCAACGATGCCATAGAAGCAGAGGTGGGCACAAATACATCAAAAACTATTTTGTTACAAACTACAAATACTGGCTCATGAAATGTAACAAAATAAAATACAAAATACTGATGTGAAAAATTTATTTAAATAAAATACAAGTAATTAGTATTTTGAAAATACAAAAATACTCCCACAATAATCTTAAAAGGTTAGTTCACCCAAAAATGAAAATTCTGTCAGTAATTACACCCTCATGTTGTTCCAACCCCGTAAGACCTTCGTTCATCTTCAGAACACAAAAATATATTTTTGATTAAATCTGAGAGCTGGATCACTTCTCCATAGGCTTCTAAGACACTATAACTTGCTGGCCCAGAAAATGTATTAAAGACATCGTTAATATAGTCCAAGTGACTCCAGTGGCTCAATCTTAAGTTTATAAAGCGACGAGAATACTTTTTGTGCGCAAAAACAAAACAAAAATAACGACTTTATTCCACTATTCATTTCCTTCTCTCTGGGCCTCGAGTTTTTTCACGTAGTGTTTTAGCGCAGCGCGTCTGTGTTGTACGTCACACGCATCACACACATGACAAGCGTCGGCCAATAGTGAGCCTACGTGTGACGTACAACACAGACGCTCTGCGCAGTTATACTACATGAAAAAACCAAGGCCAAGAGAGAAGGAAATGAAAAGTGGAATAAAGTCGTTATTTTTGCGCACACAAAGTATTCTCGTCGCTTTATAAACTTAAGATTAAGCCACTGTAGTCACTTGGACTATATTAACGATGTCTTTAATACATTTTTTGGGCCAGCAAGTTATAGTGTCTTAGAAGCCTATGGAGGAGTGATCCAGCTCTCAGATTTAAAGCTACACTGTGTGATAATTTCCCCCATCTTGCGGTGAAATTTTATATGACTACCCAGTGAATATTAGTTTCTGTTCCTTTCAATTTCGAGGGCGTTTTAACTCCTACGGTGGCCGTATTATTCCAAGATTAACATGGCTTCCAGTTCGACTTCGTCCAATTGCGCCTTTAAAACTATCACCTGTGATCCGTCGCAGCACAGATTTATGTTACAAGGTAAACAATACTTTTTCACCATTGACGTGAGGAAAAGTAACGCAAGGTATACTAGAGGTCGTTCTGGCGTTATGCACAACCATGCTATGGTTAGACAAGCAACTATAAAACTTCGAATTTACACAAATATGCTGGATTACCTGCCGAGAAGAAAGCAGGCATTCTCTCTTTCGCTTCCTTGGCGACTCTGCTACATGTCTTCGAAAATAGGCGTGATCCTCCATCAGCAATCCTTCAAATCTGCCGGCAGTCGCGAGTAATCTCCCCCTCGCATTCGTCTCTGTGTCACTGAGTGTAAAGCGCGAAAGGCGAAGCTTGAATTTACAGGTATGTCCCTCTTTGGCTAATGTAGTTTCAAGATGGAGGGGCAACATGGCGACCGGCATTCGAACCCCTCACCCGTATGTACATTCGATGGCAGATTATAAACTTACGAGAATACTTTATTACTTGAAAGAAGTAAATATACATTAATAAGCACATATATTTTTGAAAGAACTAAGTGTTTTTTGCTAAGAATCAACTAAAAAAATTACACAGTGTAGCTTTAATCAAAAATATCTTAATTCGTGTTCCGAAGATGAACGAAGGTCTTACGGGGTTGGAACAACATGAGGGAGAGTAATCACTGACAGAATTTTCATTTTTGGGTGAACTATCCCTTTAATGCCGTTTTTAAGAGGAGCAGCGCCACTTCTCCTGTGTTCAAAACTCATTCACTTCTTGGAGGGAGCCGGTCTACAGGGTGTCACGTGATTTTTGTGCATCTAACCTGGACATTGCCATTGCCAACATCAGACCAAATATGGCAAAATCATTTACTATGGTGATAAGCATATGGTGATTTTTCTTAAGTATTTAAGTATTTGAAATACTCTAAATACACTCCCTCAAAATATTTTGTTACAAACTACATTTTATTTTTTCCACACCTGCAAAATACAAATTACAAAATACACTAAAGTAATTAAATACGTATTTAAAATACATTTAATTGAAATACTGCCCATGTGAAGATAGATAACATTTTGGGTTCTAGAAGGATTATTTATTACAAAGGCCTGATGATGTAGGCCTATTTTCCTTAGATATAAAAAAAATACTTAGGCCAATGCATGCATAAACTCACATTTATTACTTTTTACAACTTAATTTCACCATAAACAAAAGCTAAATTGGCAATAATATGAAAGTAGAATTTCACTTGATTGAACAACAACAACAAACTGTTTTTATTTATTTTTTCAGTGTACTTGAGGTTTTGTTGCAGTGGATATGTAGATGAAATGTCTTTGTACAAACAGAATTTAAACTTTAAATTAGTTGACGTTTAAAACACAGATTTCATTAAAAGACTAAAGGCAGAATCATATATAGATACAATTACAATTCAACATACCTTAAAACATAAGATTTACTTACGCAATCTCTCACATAGTAACATCTACGACAAATTATCTATTCTCCCACAGTAGACAAGATTGCAGATTACGGTATTAACGTCAAAAAGTAGCGAAATATAGTCGCACATGCGGAGTAGAGCTTTTGTTTTGCCAGGGCGTCATAGACGTTCCATTCAACTGTTGCTTAAAGACCCTAATGTGCCAGTAAAGTGTCCCATTCTATTTCTGGCGTACTCCGACAACAGGACAAAATGGATGTGGAGAGATGTATCATTGAGGTGATCTTTTTGGAACGTTTGTTCATAGACAGCCTTAAGGGGCACTTCACACAAAATTGCTTATGCATATAAGGAACAGGGCATTGGAATGGAAAGATTGCAATGTCTCGAAACGTTTTTTAAAAGCTGATAACTTAAGAAATCCTATCGTGCAAGACGCTGCAAAAGGCACATTGTCTAGTGCATAGATTAATTGCAGAATTGCTATAATTTTTACACATACAACATTGCGGTCGCACATAACTATACAGTCAATCTCGCAGAACATCAGGGTTAAAAGCTTAAAAATTGCTTGCATTAGTAGCTTTATTTATTATTCCAGATCATGTACAACTCCGACCACAATCATCATTTCAAATCTTTCTGTTATAAAGCATTAAAAAGGATGTAAGTGCAAGAGCAAGATTCAGGACTGAGTCAAACATAATCTGCTGTGATTTTGACTGCTGGGAAGTCTTGTTTTAATGTCTTTATAAAGTATTCATGTTCAGTGCTTGATGCATTCTGAATGTTTCTGGGTGGTCTGTGTGACTGATTATAGTAATAAAAAAAATAAAAAAAGGTAAAATGGAAAGCTATTCAGAGGTACCAAAAGCAAAGATAGTTGCAGGGTGATTATATATTCATTTTGGAGCTTTGAGAATATGATGGCACCCTGCATTTATCAACGTTGAGCCAATTATGGAAATGCTGAGGGGAAATTGCAGTTCTGGCTTGTCTTGTTGTGTCTGTGTTTCTCTGCTTTTAAAATATGCAAATAATGTTGAACATTTGAACTTTAGTTCAGCTACTCTCGATACTCTGCAGATTTAATTTAACATAGTTTGAGTATTTTATTTTAAATATATAGATATATTTTACACATCTCTCAAGAAAAACAGGAATTTAGCTTTAATATTTTAACAGCAGTGAATTAACGTAAGCAATGGTAATTTATCAGAATAGCATCATACATCAAAAAAAGATTATAATAAAATGAACAAACACTATCAAACCACCTGCTGCTGGATGTTATCAATTTTCAACATGGTTAAAATGGCCACCTCCTGTGTCTTGCAAATTTCATAGTTTGTTTTTTTATGTGTCCTTAACACACAATTAAAATATATTTTAAACATTAGCTTGACAGACAGATTTACATAATCACTTGCTCGACTGCAAATGACGCAATAAAATATTCTGTTTACAAGTAATATCACCTTGATTAATCCCTATTGGCTTCAAAGTTCTTCAATGACACTGCTGATAACAGATCCATAAACTGTGGAATATAACTTTAACTAAAATTAGCATTTCAAATTATTATTCGGTGTGGAAAAGACATCAAAGCTGTGGAGGGCATTTGTCATTTGTCTTTTTTTTTTCTATTAATAAATATAATAATTCTATTTCTACTTTTTCCATATTAAAAAATATTATGTCAAACAATTTTCACACAATAAATATAAAATTGGTTTGTTTATTTTACTGTTTGTTTAAATTTTTTAAATTAAATATCTGTGCTAGGGACAAAAGAAAAACAAAATCTATACATAAAGGACATTTGAATTATAAATAAAAATATTTTTTTGACAAAGTGTTTTTACAATTTGTCAAGTTAAAAACTGTTCACACTAAGAATGATAAGTATAAGTATACTTTATCCCATTTATCCCCGAGTTACGTCGGATGACGACGAATGGGGTTTCGCTTAGAAAGCCTATCACCTTCGAGTATAGAAAACGAGCCAATGGCAATGAAATGCCATGGGTCTGAGGAATTTGCATAGCGTATCTCCGCCCCACGCTGGGGGTATATAAGGAAGTACGCTGGTAACATGCAGATATGTTTTCGCTTCGGAGCCAAGAGTTCTCTTCACTCCTACAAGCCATTCTGAATCATCTTCATTCTACGAGACGAGCGGCTC
Organism: Leuciscus idus; assembly: GCA_021554675.1. NCBI lineage: Eukaryota > Metazoa > Chordata > Actinopteri > Cypriniformes > Leuciscidae > Leuciscus > Leuciscus idus. Next base: position 17,547,341 of record CM038638.1, on the reverse strand, counting down.
TTCAGTGTGTTTGTGTGATGGCGCGTTCCAGCGAGATCGCATTGCCTGCTGCTGTTTTGTGCAGTGATCTGCCGACAGTTAGTGTGTTTCTCCCTGGGCGCTTCAGCACTCTGCTGAGCTTTTTCCTCTCTAAAAGAGCTGCACGCAGGACGTCTTTTTCAAGACGGTTCGCCCGTGTATTTACTGGATGTGGGCGCGTGATTCATCTGCCTAACGGTCACGAGCGCTGTTTCGCGTGTTGGGCTTAATCACGCTTGGCAGCGCTCGTGGATGAGTCATGTTTTCATTGCGGGAACATGACCATCGCGATGTTTATAGATTGAGACTCAATGATCTCAGTGTGGGTAGAGTCCCCTCTGCCACACCCCAATCTATCTCTTCCTACGGGATATTTTGGCTGGTGGCCAGGGTGATCTGAGGGTTACAGTGTGGTACAATACAAAAAAATAAATAAATTAAAAACCACGCCCCCCTCCACATCGCAAACCGTGAGGCTTCCGTGTGTGCCTGGTTCCTCTCGGGGACCCAGTGTTTCATTCGGGGCTCCAGCAGATGGTGTCATGTCACTCACAGCATCACAAGGCGGGCTTGATTCCTCTGGAAATGAGGATTCGACTACGTTGCTTCCCTCAGGAGTGTCAGCGTTGGTCGAGTCAGATCCAGAGCTGATGGCCATGCTTTCCTGGGCAGCTGAAAGCATCGGTTGGAGTGGCACCGCCCTCCCCCCGAGCGCTGTAGGCTTTCCCAGATGTACATCAGGACGCTTCCGGCCTGTGGGCATCCTCCGCTGCCCTTTGATCGTGAGGCGATCTTGGTCTGTATGTTCTCTGTCACTATTGTGACATAGGCATGCAGTCCTGTGTGTCGCCTTCGCCTTCGAGGCAGTGCTGACTCGGGAGTTCTGTCAGAACCGGCCGCAGTGGAATGCTAGTCCTTCCCTGGCCAACACTGACAGAACGCGGAAACTCGACCACGCCCCCTTGCTGGGACGCTATGCCTCCCATGCCCGGCCTGGTCGTTCCGCCGCGCACACTACTGACCTCGCTCTCGGGCGACATCGGTACCTGCGTGATCCTGGGCCAGGTGGTGTCCACTAGAGTGGTCCAGACATGGGCTTAGCCAGGTTGATGTGAGGGGGTCTGAGAATTAATTTTCTCAGCTCCCCCATGTCCCAGGCTGGGCTCTTCGGCGGGGTGGCTTCGGCCACCAGAAGCAGACTCAGGTCCGTCTGCACTGATGGTCATCCATCCGTGTGGTCTCCTTAGTCTGCTTCCCGCCAAGGCCACCTCCATGCGGCTCCTCCCCTCGGGCCTTCACCGGCCCTGAGCAGGAGGAAGTCGCAGGAGGGCGGCGCTGCCCGTCTCCGCCCCTTAGACTGCCACGCCAGCCTAAGCAGCACTCTTGAGACAGGCAGCTTGGTTGGCGGTGTGGTTGAGGACTGCGCCCAACAGTCTTCGATCACTCCAGAAGTGGACTGAGGCTTCTGCACTGACGGTCATCCGTCCGTGTAGTCTCCTTAGTCTGCTTCCCGCCGACGCCACCTCCATGCGGCTCCTCCCCTCGAGCCTTCACCGGCCCGAGCACGAGGAGGTCGCTGGAGGCTGGCACCGCCTGTCTCTGCCCCTTAGCCGGCTAACACCTGGCTAAGCAGCACTCCTCTCCCTTCCTTCTCCACTCCGCTCCCTTCACAGGATGCCGTTCAAGATGCTCACGGCCAAACGCATTTTCGAATGCGTGCGGCCGCAGGATTGGTTTGCAGCGTTCAACCTGAAGGACGCCTACTTCCATGTCTCCATTCTTCCCCGACACAGACCGTTCCTGCGGTTTGCTTCGAGGGGCACCAGCATACCAGTACGCGGTTCTCCCTTTCGGGCTAGCCCTGTCGCCTCGCATCTTCACGAAGGTCGTCGAGGCAGCCCTTGTTCCTCTACGGGAACACTGCGCGCGCTCCCGCTTCTTCTAAACAACAAGAACCCACGAAATGCCCGATCAGTGTCGTGCTTTCCTTCCTGCAAGAAGGGTTGGAGCGAAGGCTGTCTCCCTCCACCCTGAAAGTGTATGTTGCCGCCATTGCCGCACATCATGACGCAGTTGAAGGTAAGTCCGTTGGAAAGCACGACCTGATCATCAGGTTCCTGAGAGGAGCGAGGAGACTGAATCCTCCTCGCCCTCCTCTCGTTCCCTCTTGGGACCTCTCAGTGGTACTAACTGCCCTGCAGAGTGCTCCCTTTGAGCCTCTGTAATCAGTGGAGCTTAAGTTCCTGTCAATGAAGACAGCGCTCCTGGTTGCACTGGCCTCCATCAAGAGGGTAGGGGACCTGCAGGCATTTTCGGTTGACGAAGCGTGCCTGGAATTCGGGCCGGCTAACTCTTACGTGATCCTGAGACCCCGGCCTGGATATGTGCCCAAGGTTCCCACCACTCCCTTTCGAGACCAGGTGGTGAACCTGCAAGCGCTGCCCTTGGAGGGGGCAGACCCAGCCTTGGCACTGCTCTGTCCAGTACGCGCCCTCCGTGCTTACGTAGACAGAACGCAGTGTTTCAGGACCTCAGACCAGCTCTTTGTCTGTCATGGTGGGAAGCTGAAGGGAAAGGCTCTCTCCAAATAAAAGGTTGTCTCACTGGATAGTGGACGCCATTGCTTTGGCTTACCAGCAGCAAGGTCGACCATGCCCCCTTGGTGTGATGGCCCACTCCACCCGGAGTGTGGCATCCTCTTGGGCTCTAGCGCATGGCGCCTCGCAAACAGACATCTGCAGATCAGCAGAACACATTCACGAGATTCTACAATCTCTGAGTGGAGCCAGTTTCTTCTCATGTACTTGCTTCAACTAGCCGGTACTAGATTCTGCTCAGGTGTCTTCGCTTGCTCGCCATTCCTCTCCTCGGACGGGATACGTGCGATATTCTCCTCAGGTGAGCCTCATAAGCCCTGAGTCTCCTCCAGCACTGTTGACGTCAACGCCAGAGTTTTGCCACCGGCAGCTTTCGCGCTTGGCTAGGTGCCTCCGTGTGCATGGTTCCCCCTCTGGGCGACCCCCACATGTGTATTTCCACTGTAAGCCTCCTTGAGCATGTGTCTATCCCTTGGCAAGCCACCTTGCCACCCCTGGGGTTGAAATATTCCACCTGCGGCTGGACACCCCAGTGATTCTCCATATGCAGCCCCCCGGGGTCATATGTGTATTCCAAGTCCCCCCCTTCGGGTTGGGCATGATTGCATATTTCCACTGAGATATGCTTCCCAGTGTACCTTGGTATTCCTGTGTTAAGTAGGAGTCCTTCGTTCCTGCCAGTCTCACGACAGGGAGCTCAGACTTACGCAGGGCACTGGAAGACAGACGAGAGGTGGCGTGATTAGACTGGAACCCCATTCGTCGTCATCCGACGTAACTCGGAGTGACTACGAAAGGGAACGTCTCGGTTACGTATGTAACCCTCGTCCCTGAGTAGGGAACGGAGACGTTACGTCTCCCTGCCACTTCCGCTGTACCGCTGGAACGCCTGAGTTCAGTCTCGGCTCCTCAGCGAAGACATATCTGCATGTTGCCAGCGTACTTCCTTATATACCCCCAGCGTGGGGCGGAGATACACTATGCAAATTCCGCAGACCCATGGCATTTCATTGCCATTGGCTCGTTTTCTATACTCGAAGGTGATAGGCTTTCTAAGCGAAACCCCATTCGTCGTCATCCGACGTAACGTCTCCGTTCCCTACTCAGGGAACGAGGGTTACATACGTAACCGAGAAGTTTCATGCCTTCATTTGTGTGTGTGCTTGTTCTGCACTGTGAAAAAAAAAAATAATAATAATAATAATAATAATTCTGACAAAAAAAATAAAAAAAATCCTAATTTTCCCCCATTTCCTATTCATTCCCGCGAGGGAAGGATTTGTTACTTTTTTTTATTTTTTATTACAACCGCATGAACTCCATGAATCCAGTCATTTGTGTGTGTGTATTCCAAGTTCAAGTGTGACGAAAGTACTAAGGTCTTGGACCACTCCTATGAACACTTAACTTTTAAAAGTTAAAGAGAAAATTTATTTCAGAATTTCAATTCAGACATCTCATGGACTAATTCATTATGAAAATACAATCTCTAAAAGTGAGGAAATGTACAGAGAAAAAAGCAGGAAAACAAAAGACTGAGCCAAGAATAGAAAAAGACAGAAGTGTTCCAGTATGTGAAGCACTTCACAGTGAAGTCATGCTTCTCTGCTGGAGCTGTTATTCTGGATATGTTCTCTTTGAAACTAACACAAGGTGTTTGAATGCGTATGAATGAGTTCAGAAATCCTCTGGTGAGCAAAACCATCTGCTCAGTGTCACCCTTGCAAGACCTTTACCCATCTCTCCATCCCAGAATAGTAAATGTCACCCTCCTGCTTGAGGGATGTAATGATTCTCCACGAATGACAATGAGAGATCTCACCTCGCTAACATTCTTAATGTGTGGGGAGGAACCAGACTCAAACTCTGATATATGGAGATGACATTTTGTGAAGATTTACATTTGATTGGGCACACTCACTCTTTATAATGCGGAACTGCAGAATGAACGCTTCGCAATGAACAACTGAGGTTTCTCATTTGCTTTCCCCATCTGTGTCTCTGAATAATCCAGCAGATTTGACACATTGTCTGTCATCACAGTAGAAGCTGTTAACAGCGTTCCCTCCTCAGGAGCGATGGTCTTTTAGAGACAGATGGCAGCTGTACTGGGGTGTGAGAAATCCACCTCACGGCAAATCAATGTGTATTTGACCTCCTCATTCACACTCTTAACACGTTTGAATATCTGTCAATATGACACTTGCCTGTGTGTGTAAGTTTGTGTGTGTAGCATTGGTCTCAACATTTTGCTTTCCACTATTTGTCTGATGTTGCCACAGCAGACAATCTCTAGTAAAATTCAACAATATATTTATTTATAAAATGCACAGGTATCATTTCGAAGCTACTTATTTTATATGGAAGCCGACACTCGTAGAAAAATAGTTCACTTGGGTTCTATTTAGAACCATAGGGTTCTTAACTCAATTTTAAAGAAGACGTTATGCACCAAAATAAGTTATTTATAAGGAAACATGTCTTAAATGATTTAATAATACCTTCATGTTTAATTGTTTGTTTTTTGTTTGTTTTTTACTGATAAAGTATGTTTACAAGTTGTTTAAATCATAAAATGTTAAATAAATAAATAAACCTTTAACGCATACCTCTGGTCTTTATTGACCCGGGACGTCATTCAATACCCTCCTCCTCATTCATATTTTTTTTTTTTTTGACATCAACATTCTTAATATTAAATTAGTTATACAAATATGATACAACAACAACAAAAAACAACAATAAAATTATAAAAGAATGCCTATTTTCCCATTAATTTTTTTGTAAAAAATTGTCTCTAACATCCCGAGGTGTGTAACAGTGTAAGAATATATAGAATTTTTTTTTTCTGCACAGCAATAATTTAATCTTATGACTGAATAAGTGCAATTCACCTTTATTCCACAAGGCGTCAATGTCTGATACACACTAGCTGCGTTTACATGGACACTTATAATCGGATTGACGGCTCAATCGGACTAAAAAACCTCCATGTAAACACCTTAATCAATCCGATTGAGCTCGATCCGAATGAAATTTCGATCGGATTGAAAGGGGTGGTTTATTCCTTTTGTAATCCGATCGAGAGAACATGTAAACACTTGATCGGATTGAAAACCGAAACTGAAAGCACTGCGCATGTGCAATGACGTTAAATAGTAATTCTAAAATTCTCATTTCACTCTGCGTCTGTGAAGTGAAGCAGGACAACGTCCCACCAGTACTTGTTTTGGATTCTCATCCACAGACGCATTTTTACTGCGTGATAAATATAAGCAGCACGGCAAAACGGTTAATATGCTCATTGTCTCCAAATCATGACCAGAGATGGATTAATATTACGTCTGATGTTTAAAACAAATAAAGAAGCAATAGAGGAGAATAGTTATGAGCGCACAGTGGGAAACTCTGTATATTTATGTGGAGTGTACGCATGTCAAAAAATCTATTCAGATTTGAAACTTGTGACATATAAACGCGTACATCAACTCAATTACTTTATTTATCGTTCATGTAAACACCGTGTTCGGATTCATCAATCGTATTGATTTCATTCCGATTGAACCAAAAGGTGTCCATGTAAATGTAGCTAATGATGAAGTGATGTTTCACTCAAAGTTACAGAGAGAAAACAAAAGAATAGGAAGTATCATCAGCAAAACTTGAAATGACTCAGTAATATTTGATTGTGTTCAGTACTTGCTCTGCAGTAAATCACTGTCACGTGATGCTGGATTTGGTAAAGAAGCTGTCAGCGATCAAAATATTGATTTTGAAGATGTTGAAAATTATAGTTTTGAGATCACGAATATGATCCAGATGCTGAATGTACTGGGAAATGAGCTCTGACGATGATATAAAATCAGTGATTATGGTATAAAACATCTGCTCAAACTTCTCAAACTCCAAAAGGTAACAAAATATGCTTTATTTTATTCTTCTGTAATTGTTACTCTAATATCAGGAGAGTTTTATATTATTGCGAGATCCATCCGTGTTAGATACAGTATATATCCAGGTTAGATAAAGACCCAAATATGTAATAATGATTGGCGAAACATTCATGCATTAAGGGTTAAAACTAAATTAAAACCAATCCATAAATTGATCCCATGATTGGAACCCCTAAATGGTTCTATATATGAAGCACCTGTTAGAAGTCTTTAAGGTTCCTATAGAACTTTTGATAACACTTTAGTTTAAGGTCCAATTTTCACTATTAACTAGTTGCTTATTAGTATGCATATTACTAGGATATTGGCTGTTTATTAGTACTTATAAAGCACATATTATATGAATGCCTTATTCTGCATGAACATATTCCAATACCTGTAATACATTACTAACTATTAATAAGCAGTAATTAGAAGTTAATTTAGGCAAAAATTGAAGTTAGTTAATAGTGAGAAAGTGGACTCTAATCTAAAGTGTGACAGAACTTTTTTTCTAAGAGTATTTCCATCTTGTTCACAATTATAGAAAACTAAATTGCAATTGCAAGATATAAAGCGCAATTACGTTTTTTAATTATGTAAAATAAAGTTACAATTTTGAGATATGAAGTTGCAATGATGATAAATAGCCCAAATTATTGAAATTTCACAATTGCGAGATATAAAGTCCCAATTATAAGACATACAGTTGTGAGAGAAAAAGGCAGATGCAAAGTCATCCATCTGTCCATCCATCCACTTTTAGTCTTTAACTGATTTTCACAATGTTGTTCTTGGTTTCTTGACAAGTTAAAAACATCAGTAGCAACAACAGCAAGCAAAAAACCTGCTTGTAATACTGTTCATGTCACCCGTTATCAGGGTAAGCCAAGTTGCTGAATACTGAATAGGCAGTGATGTGTAAATGTAAGCAGTCTTTATTTAAATTATTTACAAAATTATGGTAATTCAAGAGTCTTTTGCAATGGTGCCAACCAACCCGAAACACAGGGACTGTTGGCACAGGTTGTTGGTTTGGTTGGCGAAGTATTAAAAGGCTTATGAGGGAAGCAACACAGAGAAACAGAAAATATTTTAAACTCCAGTCAACACATATTTGTCTTATATAATGTTTTTAGTAATGGCAATGTTTTTCTAATGTCTCTGTACAAGAAAAGAAAAAATGCCTCTTGCATCATTGATGGTGACTTAGTGGTATTGTAGTATTAATATAGTCAGATACATTTGTAGAACATTCAGTTACAGTCTATTGGAGAGTGGACTTCATTTGACTGCTCATGAGACAGGATTAATGAAATACTGTCACAGATGTGCTTTGTGGCTAGTAAATCTATCAATTTGGAGTTTGTGGCACCACATTTTCTGCTTGTGTAAAACCACAATTTATTCATCATGCTTGTCATTACAAAACATTCTCTTTTATTTATTTAATTTCCATCACATCTCAAATTATGTGCTTTCTGTGATGGAAATTATATTTTAAACTGACTGGGACGATAGTTGGCACAATTGTATTTGTTGAATATTTGGATCAAATTTTAAGATAACCCATCTGTGCAATTGAAAGCTGAAGTACTGAAAAAAAGCAACAAAAAAAAAAAGACATATATTCAATGTCACAAATAACTCCTAAATTATGTTAATTCTTGACTAAAGTGTCATTTACGATTGTGCCAACAAACCCCAGCACATGGATTGTTGGCACCGTTGTTGATTTGGTTGGCACCGTTACGGGTGCTGGGATAAAAAGGGACCCAAGAGCAGATAACTCAATTTATTGTCCAAAAAATAAATAATAATAAAAATAATATATATATATATATATATATATATAATATGGCAGCAGAGCCACCAAGCAAAGGGCGGGACAGAGGCGAAATCCAAGGGGCAGGTAGGGGTCAAAACCAGAGGCACATCCACAGCCCCGGGGGTAGAGCCAAGGCAATAGTCCAAAACAAGAACAGAAGATCGAAACCGGCTGAGCAAGCCGAAACAGGATTGAGTACAGGGACTAGGCAAATCAGAGGGAAAAAACAAGATTAAATAAGGCATTTAAGATAGGCACGACTAGAACAAGACGTGAAATGGACAGTAAACCAAGACGCAAAGAAAGAGAAGCATAAGTAGTGGAGAAAACCAATGAAAAATGTGAGACAGGTGTGTAAGGAGAGAGTGAGCACTGATTAGAATGAGGTGCAGCTGTGATGGCAGAGTGAGAGAAACTGACAACTAAGACACAAAACACAATAGAAAGGCTGATGATCAAACCAGAGTCCTACCCCCCTCCCCAGGAATGGTCATACCTTTTGTCCACAGATGTACCTGGGTGCCTCAGCCCAATGATGGTCCGCCAATCTCTTGGTGCATTCCATGGTTCTCAGAAGTGCTTCCCTGGCCCTCCTCCAGGTCCGTCGGCATCGATTGATAAATGCCTGAACTGAGGGAACCGCAGCTTCGGAAGCCTTTGAAGGAAACAGAGGGGGTTGCTATCCAAGACAGCAAGAAAAAGGAGATTATCCAGTAGACAACACCGGCAATGTATTGGGAGCATACACAATCTACGCAAGCTGCTGGCACCAGGAAGGGTCCTCCCAAGGTCCTGTTCGCACTCTCGGTCTGGCCGTTGGTTTGTGGATGGAATCCTGACGACAGACTAGCAGTAGCGCCAATTTGTTGGCAGAACTCCCTCCAGAAGTGGGAGACAAACTGGGGTCCCCTGTCTGAGACCACGTCCTCCGGAAGTCCGTGGATCGGAAAGACGTGGTCCACGACCACCCGGGCAGTCTCCCTGACTGAGGGAAGTTTAAGGAGAGGAATGAAATTGACTGCCTTGGAAAACCGATCCACTACAGTGAGGACAACCGTATTGGGGTAGATACCGGATGATGACATCAGCGGCAGGGGATACCTGTTTTTAATGGTGATGTCATTCAGCCCCCGATAATCAATGCAAGGGCGCAAGGAACCATCCTTTTTCTTCATGAAGAACCCCACCCCCGCCAGAGAGGAAGAAGGACGAATAACACCGGCCGCCAGAGACTCCGACAAATACTTCTCCATGGCCGCCCGTTCGGGAGCGGACAAGGAGAACAATTTGTCCATTGGGCGGAGAAGTGCCAGGGAGAAGATTGATGGCACAATCATAGAGACAGTGCGGAGGAAGAGACACGGCCCGGGAGTGACTTAAGACCGCCTGCAAATCATGGTAGACCTCAGGGACTCGGGAGAGATCAGTCGGCTCCTCCTGCAAGAAAGGAAGAGAAGAGACAGAAGACAAGGCAGACACAAGACAATGGGCATGACAAGAGGGACTCCATGATAAGATAGTGCTTTCAGACCAGTTAATGTGTGGATTGTGAGTGGTTAACCAGGACCTAAGACCACAGGAGTGAGGGGTGAATGACAAACAAAGAATATTATTTCTTCTCTATGATTACCGGAAGTAATTCGTTCTATAAAGGAACTGTGGTCTGAGAAATGGGGGTAAGTTCTCTGCCATTTAAAGCGTGAGCAGTAAGGACAGGAGAGAGACTGAAAAGAAATTTATTTTTTCAAAGCCCAGAAAAAAACAAAGTTCCCTTCGGCTCCCGAATCAATGAGGGCAGAGAGTTGATGAACAGCACCTTCATATGTGACTGAGACTGGGAGCATAGAGCAGGGACCAGTAGATCGGGTGGTGGAAGTAGCACTCGCCAGTACCCCCTTGCTTACTAGCGAGCGTTGGCTTTTGCCGGACAGGAAGAAGCAAAATGTCCAGATCGAACACAGTAGAGACAATCCTTTGGAAAGACGTTTCTGTTTCTTCTCTGTAGATAAACAGCACCTGCCCAACTGCATAGGTTCCGGACCAGGTGAGTGGACTGGAGCATCAGAAACCGAAAAGGCAGACACAGGGTCAACTCTCTGACGAAGATCCCGGCGGTTATCCAAATGAATAGCCAGCTCAACGAGTTCATCCAGGTGTTCAGGAAATTCATGAGCATACATCTCATCCTTTATCTCATCCTCCAGCTCCTCCGCAAACCTGGCCACCAGTGCTGTGTCATTTCACTTACTTGATGCAGCAAGAGTGCGAAACTCGATGGTGAAATCCACCACAGAACGTCTCCCCTGACTCAGGGCGACAACAACCGCGATGCCTCCTTACCGAGTGCTGAGCAGTCGAATATCTTGAACTCTGCTTTAAAGTGGGAAAAATCCTTACAACAGTCTCTGCAGTCCAAACAGAAGTGGCCCATTCCCGAGCCCGGCGAGAAGGGAGATGACAAACACCACTCTGGCTGAGTCTGTAAGTGAGGGGTTGCAGAGAGAAAAATCACCTCACACTGAATAATGAATGCACAACACACTGTAGGCTCACCAGAATAAATAGGAGGATTGTTGATGCGCGGTTCAGGGGTAACAGTAGAACGTTTGGTGGCTGGCGACACAGGAGTACGTTCAGTCTGCATCCGGCGAACAGTCTCTAAGCTCAGTGACTCAGGCTGACTAATGTGTCCATGGTGTGATGAGCAGCCGCCAACTCCCCCTGATGCTGTCCCAGCAGCGCACCCTGCGCTTCCACATCCGAGGTTAACTGCGGTTGATCTGCTGGATCCATCCTGGTCAGTGTGTACCGTTACATGTGCTTGGATAAAAGGGACCCCAGAGCAGATTAGCAATCACTCAATTTATTGTCCAAAAAAAAAATAATTATATATCCGAGCCACCAAGCAAAGGGCAAGACAGAGGCAAAATCCAAGGGGCAGGCAGGGGTCAAAACCAGAGGCAGATCCACAACCCCAGGGGTAGAGCCAAGGCAATAGTCCAAATCAAGAGCAGAAGATCGAAACTGGCTGAGCAAGCCGAAACAGGATTGAGTACAGGGACGAGGAAAATCAGAGAAAAAAACTAAACAAGATTAAATAAACAGACAAGGCATGTAAGATAGGCACAACTAGAACAATACTGTTTTTTAGGACAGTTGTGAAACAGACTGTAACCAAGACAGAGAAGTGGGCAGAGAAGCAAAGAAAGAGAGAAGCATAAGTAGTGGAGAAAATCAATGCAAAATGGGAGACAGGTGTGTGTAAGAGCGCAAGCACTGATTAGAATGAGGTGCAGCTGTGATGGCAGAGTGAGAGAAACTGACAACTAAGGCCCTGTTTACACGAGCACGCTCGCGGGTGAAAACGTAAAAATATTTTATCAGATGTGCCTTTCGTTTAGACGACGACGGCGTTTTTGGGGCTTAAAAACGCACAAAAGTGAAACCACCCTCCGGAGTGGAAATCTTAAAAACGCTTCACCGTTGCGTTCCCGTCTAAAGGGTAAAACCGCAAAAGTCTGCTAGACTGCTAGGTTGTACGCAGGCGCGCGGACTTGGTGTTGTTGTGTGGCAGTGCTTCACATTGCCACCTAGCTGCCTGGAGTGCATACTACATCGAATTTCAGACACTTTTGCGTCACCATATGCACGCAGATAAACATAGCCTAAGGCCATGTCCACACTAATACTATATTTTCCTCTCCGTTTTGGCCTTCCGTCCACACTGAGACAGCGTTTTTATTAATGAAAACAAAGCTTTTTTGAAAACGCACTCCAAAGTGGATACATTTGAAAACGCCGTTTTCACGTTGTAGTGTGGACTGTGAAAACCGGTGGTATTTAAAAACGATGATGTAAATTTAGTCATGTGACGCATATTGTAGCAATAGATATTCATGTTTATACCAGTATTGTGCCTGTTATGTGCTATTCACTTTCACACTGTTGCTAAAAATATTCTACATTGCACACTCTTCATATCACAGTCCTGCAAAGATGACAGAATTTACTCACATTTGCTGTCCTGCAGCAAGTCACGTTTTAGACCAAACATATGGTGACTGCGTGCGACCTGGACCACATCAGTGAATGGTGAGATATTGTACTAAATAAAATTATCCTGTCAGAAGAAATGCGCGATTACTTAATTATTTATTTTTCCATCTGAATCATATCAGTGATCTTTTGTGGGGTTTTACGCATGCGTAGTAAGGTTTATTTAGTTTTTTCAGGCGTTTTTCAAAAGTTTCTCATTCACACTGAAATGTCCGAAAACGCCTGAAAACGCTAGTGTGGATGGAGAGCGTTTATAAACAAAAACGCCGTTTTCAAATGTATCCGGATTAATGTAGACGTAGCCTAAGACACAAAATAAACACAACAGAAAGGCTGATAAACAAACCAGAGTCCTGACAGGCACAGTGTTGAACGGGGGGAAAGCAAAACAAAGAAAACATAAATAAATGTATAAATTATTATTTTAAACCAAAATAACACACATCTGTCAAAGATAATAGTTTTTATGATTAACATGATTAATTTCTATCATAATTTTTATCATCACACAATCTTTTATAATTGTAAAAAATTTAAATAACACGACTCCTTGTTAGAGATGTCTGTGTCTGTGTTGAAATACAGACATAAATGTTAAATGTAAATATACATGAGTGACCTTAATGATGATGATTATTTATGATTATGATCATTATTATATTGTTATATTGCACGTGCCGACTGCCGACCAACCCAAAATCAGTTTGCCAATCATAATTTTTCATAAATGGTTTTATTTAAAGGAGCACTATGTAACGTTTTTGTTGTTAGAAAATAACAAATTTAAATAATGAGTCAATACACCAACAACCCGTCTCCCAAAACACGAAGATGGCGTTTTTAGCAGGCTACTCAACAGGGGCAGAAGCTATTTTATTGAACAAATAAATTGCCATATAGCTCTAATAGAGTTTATTGTAAAACATAATCTTGTGTCTTTCATCATGGTTGTTGTAGAGCTGTGCTGGAATTTATTTTTGAGGAAGTACCATGTCTATTAATGGGTTTAGCTACAGTAAAGTCTTCAGATAGTCTGCTTGATCCTTTCCATCCAACGCTATCTCACGACCAATTTGTATGAATTCGTATGATTTGTTTAAACCCCAGTGATGGGTAGGTTTAGGGGTGGGCTCAGGGGTAGGTCATTCGTACAAATTCATATGAATTGGGTAACTCGTAAAATATGCACGATTTAGCAAAAATCATACGAATTCGCTTGAGTGAGGTCGTATGAATTTGCACGAATTAGCCACCTCGTAAAATTCGTAATTGCTGTGTTATATCTATTAAGCCTAGTAGTGAATGTTTTATGAGCAGTAGGATAACCATAATCATCCGCACAGAAAAGACACAACAAAGCACAACAAAAACAATGTTCTTCTGTAAAATGCATGCATTTTATTTTACTGCTAGACGGAGCAAAAGTGTACCATTAATATAAAAAAAAGACACCTAAATGTTGTGTATTATCATGCACACGTTAAACGTGTGAAGGTCAAACAAGGTGTATTTAAGTTCAGGTAAGGAGATGTGAAAACAGGGTGAAAATGGTGGACACAGCACCACATCTTTGCTGGAACTTCTCGCTGTTATCTAATTTTCCAGCTATATGTTCACTTTCATGAAATGGTCGGTTTTCATCAAGTGTAAAGATGCTTAGAAGAACAATGTCTCTTGCCTGCAACACAAAGCATGTCGGCAGGCTCTACAAAATCTCTTTGATGCCTTTTTACGGCCAAAGATGAAAGATCTGTGCTTTCATCTCCTCTCTTTTTGTATTCGCTGTTAAAATGAAAGCTCTTGTGTTTGCCACATTTGCAGAAGTCTGACATGAGAGTAAAATCAAGAAACCCTGCACCCATTTTACCAAGGCACACTGAGTAAATGTTTGATTGGCTGAGACTGCTTTGCATTTCAAAGTCATTGTTCAGTATAAAGCTCTCCTGTCTACCTTTGAGTTACTTGGCGCTAATGGCTATTTACCATCCATTGGAAAGCTTAAATGTTGTCTTTTTACATACAACTCTGACAGAGCTAAGTTAGATGCAATAAAACTATAATTTGTGTAGTGTTTGTTTTATATGAATAAAAATGGCATTAAAAGAGGACTGTGAATGTATTTATGTATGCATGTGTTTACATTAAGTTTGTGCATTCTGCATGCTGCACAATTTATCGTTCAGGCCCTTGTCATTTCTAAGCTGGACTTTTGCAATGCTTTCATGGCTGGACTTCCATCAAGTGTAATCAAATTTGCAATATATTTTAATATATTAAATTGTGTTAAATTAAAACAACTTCAAGTACATTTAGTGCAATTTAGGTATATTTCTTCACAATTCATTTAAAATATACTTTCAAACTTCTAGAACTAGTTAAAATATTTTCAAAGCTTTATTTTAATGTGCTTCAAGAACATTTCTATAGCATTTCAGCTCTTTAGAAATGCATTAGCATTACACTACTAGTTTATTATAAACCTGTATATTCGAAATGATATATTAAAAAGTGCAAAAATCAATAAATATAAATGTTAAGACACACACATACACACACTTTGAAATCTAGAAAACTTTAATATACTATCTTGTTTTGTACATTACAAAATAAATGCCTTGAGTACATAAAAAAAAGTACAGCAGCATATTTAATCTCTTGACCAAAATACATTATTAAAATAAATGAAAGATCAGTGAAATGCTATGGTAGAGCTATTGTTATCCATTTGTAGAACATTTCAGTTATTCCTGCATTACACTATGGATATCATATTACATCCCTGAATAAATAAGCATCACAATGCAATAAAAAATTAAATTAAATAAAAAGTTACTGAAAAACAAAGTGCAGAAGTGAATAGGGCATTATTTATAAACTTAAGCCTGCAAATGGCAAACTTAATCCACTCAAAGAAATAGATGAGTTTGAATGTCACATCTTCATCTTAAAGTGGACGGTCACTTCTTACTTTTGAAAAGCAGGCTAAAGCACTTGTTCATTACATAAATATTTAAAATATATTACAGTAGGCCTACACATGGTTATAAATATGGTACGTATACTTTAACTGAATCATTTTGTTATGTAGTTACACAAAGTACACATAAAATATACTTTAAGTGAGAGTAAAAAAAGAGCATGTTTTCTGTAAATAGCAATGTCTACAGATATATATTAAAACGCAACCTCATGAAATTTTTTAAGCATTTTATGAATTGGTGAATTTATTTGAGTTCATTAATGTTGTTGTACTTGAGACCTGACACCTATCATTTGGCTGGAGCGGAGCACACCACATGCCAATGATGGGAAACCAGGCTTAATTCCCCCCAAAGGAAAGCATTTTACACTGTCTGAATTATTTAGACCCTCTTCTGTCTGTGATTTAGACTCAACCTACTCAGGTCTCTGTCTTAACTTGGACTCAACCTACTCAGGTTTGGATACTGCCATTTAACCAGGCTTGATTTACCTCAAAGTAAAGCATATTTACACTAAATCGTTCAGACCCGCAGGTCTCTGTCTTGAATCAGACTTAACCTTCTTCTAGTCTCGGTCTTAACTCTGGCTCAGTCTACTCAGGTTTCAGTCTAGAGTTGGACTTAACCTAATCAGGACTTGGGCTGGACTTGGAATCAAATGATCTGATCTCGACTGCAATTTCTAACCTTCTCAGACAACCATGAGGGTTAGGTTTAGATTATTTAGATGTTTTACCTAATCATAAATATTCTTAAGGGGCATGTTTAACAAATTCATACAAAATTGCAAATGAAGTTTGAGACTTTTGGTCCTATCAGACAATCAGTGTTGTTGCGGTGTCATTTTCCTGTGGCTCCAGAGTGATTAGTCAAATTGCATCCACTGCTCAGGTGATTGGATTTACAAATTTCTGTCAAACCATGGTGATTTCAAATCATCTACTTCTTAAAGGTCCTGAGCCAGCCAAGCAACTGCCATTGAAATGAATGGGAGTGCTATTAGACAGCTTTCTCCGGGTATTAAATAGTTCCTCTTCTCTCCACTTTCAATGTTGGTGTGAAACAGAGCGTTAGGAAACTTATGGAGGCATAAGACTTGGCATGTACAATGAAACCATTCAGAATATAGACTGAGAGATCCCATGCAGGGCTAATATGCTTTACACTAAACTTAGCATGTACGTTCTCATTCCATCTTTCTCTCTGTCCCTCCTACACAGATCAGAAGTGCTACTACACAGTTCCACCAGCGCTTGTCAGACAACACCTACCACCGAAACGCAATTATTACAACCCACCCTGCCTGAGCAAACCCCTGTCATTGATTTATCTTCACCCACCAGTCTCTCTAAATGAAGTTATTACTTCGGGGAGAGTTGTTCAACGTCATGTCGCCCCAAGATTCTCTGTTTGACATGCTTGAATCGGTTCATCTCATTTCAGGAGTTCTCTATTTCTCTCACACACTCATCCCACATTCATGCTTACAGAATTGTCTGTTTTTGAAGACAAGAGAACAAGATCTGTGGTGTTTTCTGCGGCAAGCCCCTGGGTGTTCCCTCCCACAAAAAGCTGAAGCAATAAAAAAAAGAAAAGCGTTTTATGTGCAGGGGAGCACAGGGATGTCAGCACAATCTTAATAGAAAAGGAATAAACAGAGACACATAGAATCACCCATCTTGGATTCAGTGTGTGATCTATGCAAACAGCTTTGCGACTGTGAAAACAAAAGTGTACTCTACAATGAGCTATGATATAAGCCCTGGGCCTGGTTTCACAGAAAGGGCTTAGATTAAGCCAGGATTAGGCCTTAGTTCAAATAGGACATTTAAGTAACTATTATAAACGTGCCTTAGAAACATAACATTGCTGGTGAGCATCTTGAGACAAAACAATGGCACTGACATATTTTAATTAAAATATTAAATAAAATATTTATCCACGTTTTAAAAAGATTCATTTGCTGGCTTCCATGGCTGTAATATGCTGTGTTTTCAATCTGGCAACCTGAGGTGTCAAAACACTATTGGGTAAATTGGCAGCGGCCCGGGATCACAGAGACCAAAACAAAAACAGACATTCCAACACAGAACGCACATTTCAAAGAAGAATACCATATTAAGGTATATTTGTGCTTTAGTACAGTCAAAACAATTACATATAGCACCTTTAAGATTAATGTTCCTGTTGTGAACCTGTTCAATTCTCTTTTTGTGAATGTGATTTTTTTATTATAAGATCACACTGTATAACAGGAAAATAATATTGGGAAGATAGTGGATAGTTTGGTCATTAATTGAAGCTTAAAATTTAAAGAGTCTTGTTTTGTAACAGCTTGTTCCTGAGCTAACCACAGACTCCTCTCATCACTGTGAGTGAATGGTAATCACCTAAATAACACCCTTCAAAATCCCTACATAATAGTCACATTAAGCAGTAACGTGTCTCTTCATTATTTGTTTCCCAAAAAAAAAACTCATACAATGGGCTAACAGTTTACTTTCTAACACAACTATTCCCATCTAGTCACACACAAAGCTTGACTGTTTCTATCCAAATTAATTCCAATTATTTAGTGACAACAACATTATTTATATTGCTAATATGAGTTCAGTCTACTGTAAGTCCATCTAAATCGGTCCAATGGCGGCATCCGATAGAACGGGTGAAGGTCTATGCGCGTTACTGTCTTTCCTTTCATGCAACACAACAAGATTAAATGAAATACATTTTCTCATATGTATTACCTCGTCATTTCATCTGACTCCATAAATGAAAAAGGTTTTAATGATATCAGAGCATGATTAAATGTGAGCGAATGTTTGATTATTCTTTTTAACTCTTTACTTATATTTTACCCGTTCATATTAGGAAACTATGTCGCTCTGAGGTCTTATGTTTAACACGGGATCACGATCACAAGCTCGTCAGTTTTGGTCATTAAACAGAGGTAATTGGCTATATACTTGAGATGGTCGCAACTCATGCTTACACAATCAAAGATACTTTGGTATAGTCCCGTGGTTTCGCATTAAGGCAACGTTTACTTCAGGCAGAGGTATGGCCACTATTACAGATATAAGTAGAGGTATGGCCACTATTACAGATATAAGTTGACCAACATTACTTCTCTTATAATAGCTTTGGATTGGCCATGCTGTGGTTTCCCACGTACACTTATCTAAAGTAGCATTAAATTAAAACAGAGGTAAGACACACCCAAATTTAGATTGTTCAAACAGCATTTTTACAGTTCTAAACAGAAATTCACTTCTTGTCTTTGCGAACCAAGTACACTTGAATTAATGCCAAATATTAGTAGTCACTAATCTAATGCAGACTTTGCGGTAACGTATGAATCTGTTCAATGTACTTGGGAAAACAATTTCAGAGTCAGTCAGAGTAAAATCAAATGTTTACAATTTATTGACCAGGTAATAAAAAATGTTACTGCTATTTACTTAAACATTAACAATATTACACATAATATCTTTGAGTAGTTAAAGCTTGATTTCAGAATCTACCTGAATAAATCATGTAAAATGCCCTAATTTATTTAATCTATGACATAATGAATTAAAAATTTTTAGTGAAATGTGCTTTTTTATTTGAAGTATTTATTATTCTCAAAATTGTGTGAAGTCAAGTGAATGGATATGACCTGTTCATATTTAACTTTGAGATGTATTGTTTTATAAAAAGACTGTATGCTGCTAGGACAGCACAGAATCAAACTTGTTACTGCACTATCATTAGCAGAATTATTGCTACAGTACATGTATAAAACAATATGCTTCAGAATATTAAAAAAATGCAGTTATTCACAACCTAACTATAAGCCCTACTCTTCTGCACAATGGTAACGATCAAAACTTTAAAGGGGTCATGAACTGGATTGTTTTATTATTTTATAATGTTGCCTGGGCTGCCCTTATAATGTTAGTATGATTTTTACATAAAAAATGGTCATAATTTATAAATAAAAGCCATTTTTCCAAGCCTGATTTCAGCCTCAGATTTGAACGCTCTGTTTTAAGGGCCGTGTCTGCTGTGAGACTGCAGTGCAAACGCCCACTGCTGTGATTGGCTGACATGCTTGCATATGAAATAGCTAGTATTACATGAACTCTCTCGAAAACTTTTACTACGTTTTTACTATTACAGCTATCGAGATTAACAAATCGTGAAAAGTATCGTTTAAAGCATTATATTTAAATCTATTCCATCACATGAAAGGTTGCAGCATGATGAGCACTGACTGAGCAGATGACAGACAGAGTTGATCGCGTGAATAAAGATGCAATTTTTGCACTCTCACAAATGCTTACACCAAATCACAATGCAAATGTGAATACACAGTAAGAGCTTCGTTGTGTAGTGTAACAGTGTCATCATTTCATCACGAGTTTGGTAAGTGTCCAGATAAGCTCTTGCGGCTCGCGCTGTGCTGTTTGATTGACAGCTTGGGCGATTGGAAAGGGATCGTTCTTTGATCGCTTTCAGTTTAAAAAATATTATTTTCATAATTCTACGAGAAATTATGTGAAGTTGATCGTTTAGTCACTGATGCATAAACAGTATTGAACGATTTTAAGAGAAATATCTGAATTTGAATAATTACACAGAAATCACTGCTCGCAGAACAGGCTTTAGAATACACATGGTTACTTACATGTTGCTGGCAGATCCGTGTTGGGAAATTGTGATTGACTGATTTAATAAAGTTTAACCATGCTGGAATCCGAAGGAAGCTTATGCAGACTGTCTTCTTCCACAAACAGGCACTGCACAATATTTAGTAAACAGCATGTTTATTGCTTGGAAGTAGCTCGATCCGGTTTAGCAATTATCATGTCGTCCTATGTTATTTAGCATGTTTGGGCGTATCGGTGGGCGGGGCTAAACAGGCCGTGTTGAAGTAGGCGTTGATCTTCTTTTGTGGAGGCGGTGTTTTATCCTCTTTGACGTCATAGTTCCCCACTTTGAAAAACGAGTCGTTTGCTGAGCCTGATGTCTAGAAAAGCTTTTATTGGACTAACAAGGTAGTTTTCAGTTCTGAAACTTACAGGATATTATTATAGTATGATGATCTCTTATATGTCAAAAGCTCAAGGAAATTTTGATTTCTCAGTTCATCACCCCTTTAACATAATAGAAACTCTTTCAAATGTCAAACATACCTGAACATTAAACATTAACAGATGTTTCCCTTTACTCAAAAACACATGAAATAACACTTAATTTCAAGATGTACTCTCCATTTCCAGCCATGTGCAAAGCATGCTGTGGAACAAACAATGGTGTCTCTAAATAAAACCGCATAAATGAGCTAATTCTCTTAAAATAAATAGGTAGCACCTTTTCCTTAATTTTATGAGGTTTATCAGTTCCTCAGTTTAAGCCTTAAAATTGTGTATGTTTCCTTAAAAAAAATAGGGAAATGCATCTCTTGGTGTTATTGGTGAAATGTTCTCAATATTTTCAATAAAACACTGAACCACAATTTTCTTAATAAAATATACATCATATTTTTAATGATCACCTCAATTTATTTTTTTTTATGAAAATTACAAGACTCATGATTCATTTTTTTACAGTGTAGAATAAAATCATCGGTCAATCATATATAATAACAGCAATTCAGAAATCTCTGAAGAATATTCAGAAATATTTACCTGGCAACGAAAACTACACACAGCGATCGTGGGAAGTCTACCTACAGACTCCCCGAACCTTTTGCCAATTTTCCTTATAAACAAATAATTCAATATGCTTAACAAATGGTGGTGTTTGTCTTTATAATAACATTTTGGTCCTCCTATTGAGGGATCAGAATTTGTGATTGAATGGGTCCTTGATACCTGTGGAAGAGAATACTTATTTACATACAGGAGGTAGTTTGAATAGGGATCTGGGGGAGGGCACACCTTTTAAGGGGCACACAATATTTCTCATATTCTAGAACTTCTTTGAACTTTGTGTTATGGCTGGGAGAGTGAGACCATTTTACCAGGCGCACTGAGACATTTTAAATGATACCAAACACGTATAGTTACTTATTGTACATATTTAACATTGCATAGGTTTTTAGTGAGTTTTAGGTGAGGAGAAGAGACTCCCCCATCTCATCAGGGGGAGATTATGAGACTGTAAAAGTGAGGTGTGATCTGCACTGTGTGCTGCATCTCGGATGTTGCTGTAACATATGCAAAAGAGAGTTCAAATGTTAATTCTCAGGAGAGCCTTTTGTTTTCTCGAGGGGAAACCCAGACTTACTGCCACCCGCCTTACACTAGTAACGACTTAGTTAACAGATGTATTAAGTACATTTTCTCAATCTTTGAGTACAGCTGTTACATCCACCAGCTGGAATGCCATTGATATCCACCAGAAGGCACTTCTACCAACTCCTTTGCTTTTCCATCATGAACTTAATTTCCCATAACCCATTGCCTGGACTCATTATTATTTGATCACATCCACATCTGTGTCATTATCTTGTTAAGGTTTGCTAAGCCCTGAGTGTTCACTCTCACTTTGTGAAGTCTTGTTTGTGTTACATTGCATTTCTGAGTGCTTTTTCTGGTTCCCTGTATTATGGTTCTGATCTTATGCCTGCTTTCCCAGATTTCCCTGTTTGCCCTGTGTTTTAACCAGTTGCCACTTTATTACGATTGTGGATTATCCATAATAAAGCTCAGTTTGGATCTTCTAAGTTTTTTTCAGAGCAGTACTTATCAACAGTACTGTATATTCAACTTTTTAGTTTAGAGTGTACAAGCTAATGTAAGTTATGCTTATCTGAAAGTGAATATCAAATTGCAGTCATGTCTTTTTAGAGGATATGTTAAATAATACATTAAGACATTTTTGGTTACACTTTATTTTACAGTGTCCTTGTTACACGTTACATGTACTACTGTAGTAATAACAGTAGTATTATGCAAAAGTGTTATGCGTAACTGCATAAATAACCTTGAACCAAACTAAAATCATATAGTAAGTACATGTTCTTAATTATTATTACTAAAAAAGGGATACCTTAATATAAAGTGTAACCGAATTGTTCATAAAAAACCTCACTGGGACATTTTTCTAAATATCTTTTGTTGTGTTCCACAGAATGAAAAACATAGGGATTTGCAGGTGTCTCTGTAAGACAAAAGTTCTCTATACTATTCCTGCTGAAAGACAGCTTTTCTATGCAATATGTGAATATGTAAATTTACTACATTTGACTACACATGATACTACATTAGTTTTTAATAGACATTTTTCTTATGTTTGTGGATGATGTTCTCTGGCCTTGAACGTTGTTGTTTTTGTTGTTGTTGTGTCAACTTTGATTACTTTCTACAACAAAACAAAGTTATTAGTAAAATTGAAACCTTACCACCATTAAAGTATCTGCATTATGGATTCATGCTGCTCAGGTAATGCACACAGCAGGTTGAATTTTAATGTATGCAACTGCATGGATCCTAGTGAGACTAATTTTAATTGTGTTGCCTTAAGTGAATTGGAATGAGACCATCAGCAGCAGGTGTCAACCTCTCTTCCATTCGACTGAGACTCAATAACATGTTTGAGATGTTTTCCTCCATCTCTCTCCCCACTGGTCACTTCATCACTAAGTGCTTTTCACCAGCTGTTACTCTGCCATTTACATTCTCTCAAAAGCATTGTGCTAAGTTGCACTTATAATACGCATTAGAATCCAGCTCTTCGTTTTAAGATTGTGACCTCAGTCTTCTCAATCTCATAAAACATGTTCCTCTCACTGAGCCAATGAATTACTGCATATTGAAATATGTAAATTTACTGGAATTATGGTTTTCATTGGCCAAAAGTGAGTCTGGAGCTGGTTTTGGTTGAGACAGAGTATATGTTTTTACCACAGACTGGATAAAATATCCGCTCTTGGTGCAGTTTCCTTCTAACAGCCTGTTCATGCAAACTGTTCAGGAACATTGATGGCACACCTTTTACTGACCCTGTACCCAACCGTTATAAAGGGGAAAAGTGAAACAGCCAGTCTTATTTTGGCTCTCATATCACATAGAGATTTCTTGGTTGCCAAACCAATTTGGAAAGAGGAGACGAAAAAAAAAGTATCACCCTTTTCCCCCAGATGAAGCTTGGGATGGGGTGAAACCCATGAGGAAATAACTTAGTCCCTCTTCCCTGAAGCTGTGGCTGTTGCTCTTGGCTAGACCTGGCAATGGTTCTTCATCATTGTTTCAAACAGTTCCAAAAGAGAAATAATGGGCTTTTGGAGTGTTGTCAATGGCTTGAGGGGAAAACGCCTGCTGTGAGAGAGTCTGGGCCTGCTTCATTCATTTTTTTTTTTTTTTTTTTTTCAGTTGGCACCTTTCCTTTTTTTTTTTTTTTTAAGTACATAAATAATATTCCATGATGAGAACTGATCTTAGATAAGTTTGTACAGTTCAAAGTCTCTTATACACTGGACAGAATGTGTTAATCTGCTCAAATCCATAAGCATCTAACTTCAACCTGAGGAGATTGAGATTAAAATAACTCATTTATGTGCACGTCTCCAATGGAAGAGACATTATTAAATTGCTATCAAATGTAAAGATCTTGACCTTTGGATCACAATTTTATGTTATAACTTGGCTTACTTTGGGTTTATTTCCTACTCTGCAGGAGACTCTTTTGATCATGGCTCCAGTGTCGAAGAAAGAAACCCAGCAGACACTGAGCCTGAGGAAACTATGACAGATGTGAAGTTGAAGACAACACAGAGTATGACCCAGAGGTATTACTGTAGAAGGATGCCATAAAAATAAGGAAAGACACAAACTCCAAGTAACAGCATATTCGCAACACAGGCTTATTAGAAAAATGTGCCTGTGGTGACATTTCTGCAAAATGATGTGTTCAGTTTTGTCAGGAAAAAGATTAAAGTGAATCTGGCCACATTTTATTACATTGTGCATATCGCAGTGATTCGGAAATTAAATGTCCTGTAAGAGGCTCTGGAAAGTGCAGTGAATTGTATGAATGGGGACATTTTTGGAGTTTTGCAAAATGTAGGCAGAGACACATTTTACACTGAGTGACACATACATACAGTATGTATGTTGCATAGTTTTTAAAGTATGAGAATAACGTCAATGAAAAAAAAAAAACAGCAATATAACATTTCTTCAAACCCGGACTCCCTGTCTGGCGGAGGAACACATTCTATGGCCTCCTTTACCAGCAGGGAGTTTACTTCCTGTTCCAATACCCGACCCTGCTCTGGGTCAACTGCAATCCATGCCACCCCGCTGAATTGTGGTGGGCGGAAATCCAACTGCAGTCTGTAACCCTTCTGTCTCGTACACAGGACCCAAGGAGAAATATTCTGTAAATTTTTCCATGCTTCGAAATATTCTACTAAGGGAACCAGCTGGTTTCGGTGTCATATCATACACCATGTGTTGTATCGTGTGTACTGCTGAGAGGCCCGGGAGAAGATAGAAAAGCTGAGTACATCATAGGCAGTCATTTAAGTCCAAGGTGGTTTTATTTTTACCAGCTGTTTCTCAAAAAGTGCCACACTTGAAATACAAAATAACCAAGAAAATAAATTAAACAATATTTTACAAAACAAAATACTCAGAAATAAACTTTACATGACATAAAAATAAAAATAAAAACATGCTGAGAGCAGCAAAACTAGGTTTTCGGCTGGTTTCGGGTTTTGTTCGAGATTCGTTCCTGACCGCCTTAAGCGGCTCTCTGTCAGGATTCGGTCGAAAACGATTCTCGTAGTGTGTACGCGAGCGCTGCCTGGCCGCAAGCCTGTGGGGCAGACAGTGGAGCGTTCGTTCACTGGAAACCGATATGTCCCGAAGCGCACTTGACGCCAGGATACAGACATCGATCTCCTGTGGGCTCTGCGGAAGAGGCGACCTCGATCGCTCCGTCGTGGGTGGGGCAGCCCAAACAGGTCCTACAGTCGCTAAGACCTCTTTCCTGGAGCTTTCTTAGCCTGCACGACGGCCCTCAGGTCGCCCTGCTTCTCAGAAGGCTTCGGTTGAGAGTACCGTCTATCCCCTTACGCTCTCTTTCTGTGTCTGCCTGTAGGCTGAGGAGCTGGTGGATGACTGTGGCTGCCCACTGGGGGCAGGCTTCTTAGACTTTGAGCGGCGAGGGAGATATTGCTTGAAGGTTGCCTACTGAAACCTAACACGGATGTCGCTGAACAGGCCAGAAGGCGAAATCGGGGTATCAAGGAGGAAAGCCCTGTCTTTCTCCTTGATGCCCGATAGCGGTTTACTTGTTGTGAAAATCGGGAAAAAATGGGAGACCCCGGCGATGAAGTTGCTCTCTGTGCTGCAGGAAGCGTTCGTCCAACTTGCTTTTTGTTTGCGCTTCCTGCCTTTCACGTGGCCAACTTATATTTAAACATCCACGGCACAAGAGACAACCTCAACCAGCTCCTCATAAAAATCCCCAAATCCCCACCTTCGATGCCGAGCACATCCACTTCCTCGGAAGCAGACAGCTCAAGCATCGGGTTCTCCACTCTTGAGGAAGAAGCCGCTGGGTGGGCTTCCGCATAAGGGGGGAGAACATCAGAACTGGCAGAGGAATCCTGAGAAAGTACCATCATCACTGAAGATGGCCAGGCGGGAGCGCAGCACTCGGATTGGAAGTGCATCACAATCCGCACAAGCAGCCCCATCGAGAGCTCCCAAACAGTGTACACAACTGGTGTGTGTCCCCACCCATAATGAATCTGGGGAAGGGATGCACACACCTCTTGTACTGTTGGCTTGCCATGTTATATATATATATATATATATATATATATATATATATATATATATATAGTGGACAGACAACACCAAATATGACAAACAATGACAGAGAGCACTTGCTGAAAAACAGAAAAAAATATGTGAAAATATAAAGTAACTGAACTCACTGATTGCTGTGCAACAAACTGCATCTATACTGCATCTGAATAAACACATTTTTTTTTGGTATTTTTGGGAACACTCTTCCATTCCGGACAGTGTAAAAGTTTACAGGCTGATATGCTTTCAGTCCCTTGGTATTGGCGCCTCCAGGGAATTTTTAAGGGGGAGGCCAGAGGGGGACAGTAAAAATCCAACGGTGACACACTAAACCCACCCTACAAATAATGTTTAACGAAATTTTGTTCACACAAAGTTGGAGTTACAGAGAGTTCTGTAGAAGCCTGTTGAGACTAAAGCTACAAAATTCATCTATTTTAAAAGGAAAAAAAACATGGTGAAATATATACATGCTTACTTGTGTTTTGTCCATTTCAAGTTCAAACCAGTCCTCACACGAACACTGCAGTACAATTAAAGTGGTGCTAAAGCACGCATACATGAGGAAATGTACACTTAGTGCAAATAGCCACTGCCTTAAATAAAAGGGGTGTTATTTTAATTAGTAAGCTATAAAATGTATTCATTTTTATGTAATGTTTAATATCAACCTGATGGTTCAGCACTTTGTTTAAGCTGTTACTATGCGTCTTGGTATCAAACAGAACCTGAGGTTAAACTACATCCAGTATGCAGCAGAAGATCTCGCATGATCATAATCTGCCATTTATGTGCTCAGTGCAGCACTTTAAATGTCACTGGAGCTTGATGGAGCTGATCTGAGCTGGTGTGACCCATCCTCCATGAGATCTCACAAGCCACATCATTCCTGCATGAGATGGCAGGGAGGGAAGGTTGGCTGCCCCCAGCGTGAGATCCATGCTGCCACCCAGCGGGACAGCTGACAGGCCAGTAATTTCCTCTGACAGGTGACTGAATGCAGGATCTGGACCGTGGTTGATTCCGACTTGAAATGAGTTGAGGGACTTTGCACCAAGGCTGCATTTATTTGATCAAAAACACAGTAAAACTGTAACATTGTGCAATATTGTTAAAACATTTCTTAATATCATACATGTTAAAAACAGTTAACTGCTTTGTTTTCTTTTTCTCTTTTTTTTCTTTTGTGTGTGTGTGTGTGTAATTGAATATAAAGTTCAATGAACAGCATTTATTTGAAACAGAAATATATTTAATAATAATGATGATGTTTTACTGTAAATTTGTATGAATTAAATGTATCCTTGCTGAATTTGTGAAGGGTAGTACAATATAAGCTCAACTGTTTTCAGCATTGATTATAATAATAATATTTATTCAGCATCAAATCAGTATATTAGAATGATTTCTGAAGGATCATGTGACACTGAAGTAATGATGCTGAAAATTCAGCTTTGCCATCACAGGAATAAATACACTTTTAAAATATATTTCTACGGAAAACACATTTAAATTGCAATAATATTTCATAATATTACTGTATTTTGAATAAATCTTAATTATTCCAAACCTTTGACTGGTAGAATATATAAAAAAGTAAAAAACATAAGAAGTGCTCAATTATGGTTTTGTTTTGTTTTCTCCAATGACAAACGCTATTTTCAGTAGAAATACTATAAATGATATTAAAGGGGTGGTATAATGCCCTTTTCACAAGATATACAATAAGTACTTGATGTCCCCACAGTGTGTATGTGAAGTTTTAGCTCAAAATACCCCACAGATATTGTTATATAGCATGTTAAAGGTGAGCAAAAACGTTGCTGTGTGCAAAATTGAGCAAAAATGTGTCTGTCCCTTTAAATGCAAATTAACTGCTGCTCCCGGCACAGGGGGTGGAACTTCAAGAGCTCATGTTCTTTTACCTCACACAGACATGCATTGAAAATTTCAATGTTTATGTTCAAACCTAAGTCAGACAATAATGGAGAGATGCAAGAAGAAGTGACAACATGTAGAATGCAAGAGGACATTTCTGAATGGTTAGTTGATGAATTTATGTAGCTTATGTGTAGTTATCTTCCAGTCATTGATTAGCATATTTTGTCATGATAGGCTAATCTATAAATCGCGTTCCCGGGGGCGGGGTTTATGTAAATATTAGGGTTCGTTATGTCACTAACCCTGGAGGAATGTTGTGTAGTCCCTACCAGCCGTTTGTTGTAGTCCTTAAAAAACGATTTCTTTAAAAGCAAATATCTCCCTTTGCTTTGAACTTTGAGCGTTGTAACTTTGCAGATGTTGTTTATGCTCAAACAGCAACATTAAACACTAACTAAATAAAAAAAGTGAAATCATAATCAACCACCCCTTTAAAATGAGAACATTTTCTGTAACACTTTAAGGTGTTTTATTTGTTTTACTACATAAATTAACATGAGCTAACAATGAACACTACTTCTACAGCATTTGTTAATGTTTATCTCAACATATACAAATATAAATATATTTTTTACGATAAAAAGTTGTATCTCTTAACATTGCACTCAACTAACATGGACATTTTTATAAACTAACATTAACAAAGGTTAACAAATGGTGTAAGATATTGCTCATTGTTGGTTCATGTTAGTTAACGCATTAACAAACAACCTTATTGTAAAGTCTTACCAGGATTTATTGGCTTTTCTTCACAGTAATCACAATACGTGACTTGCATGACGCTTTAATCTAGAAACTACAGTGAAGGTTAGTAAGAAACCGTTGCTATAGCTGCAGGGTCAGAGATCAAGAACGGTGTTAACTGTGATGAAGCACTCTACAGGATTTGATGACAGACAATCCAACACCTTTATTGGACAGGTAGATAGAAAAGAGATGACTTGGGCTTGAAGGTCGAAGCAAGTTGAACAAAAGCAGATCGTTTTTGGCCAACGATTATAACATGCATTGTTAATAATGAAAAGTTCATTCATGTATTATTAATATTTTAATAAAACTGTTAATCGATTAAAATATTTATTCACAATAGGTTGGATAGGTTAATTTATCCACATACCACAATAGGTATGTGGATAAATAACATTTACTTGTAAGAAGTACATTAATGCTATTTACTCATCTCACTTACACTAAAACACAGATTCTATATTGCTAAAAAAAAAAAAAAAAAACACTTAACTCGATGGAAATATGAAATAATGAAGTGATAATTCCTCTACACTTTATGGATTTCAATCATGTGTAATATGCTTGTATGCACTTCTATTTATATTTATACAGTATGAATGATAGGCCATATTTGTTGAGCTTTGATTATAATTACAGCTTATGTGATTATTTATTTGAATACCACACATTATATGTTCCTTCTGGCTGACAGATGTCATTGAAATAGGTGTCCTGATAAATCACACTCATCTTTGTGACAGCCATATATAAGTTATGTACACAGCAAAGAAGAGTCAGGGCAGTGCATGCTTTTTTATCATTCTCTCTGGCTTTCAGTTGTTTTGCATGTTTAGAATTTTCTGACATCAGGTTTACTGACATGTTTTTGCAGGGTGAGATTTGAAGAGTGTAGAATAAACTGTGCAGTTACTCACATACTCACATGCTTTAACACAGTCCTAATTTGTATAAATAGATTTAAATACATCTAACACGGATGGATCTCTACCTGTCGCGATAATATAAAACTATCCTAATATTAGAGTAAAAATTGTATTTTGTTACCTTTTGGAGCTTGGAAGGGTTCAGTTTGAGCAGATGTTTTATACCATCATCACTGTCCTCTTCAGAGCATCTGGCTCATATTCACAATCTCAAACAATTTTCTCAAAACTATAGTTTATAAAATCTTCAAAATCAATCTAATAAGCAGATCCAGCATCAAGTGACAATGACACTAATATTTTATTGTGTTCAGTACTTGCTCTGCAGTAAATCGCTGAGCCATTTCAAGTTTTGCTGATGATCCTTCCTATTCTTTTGTTTTCTGCCTGCAGTAACTATGAGTGAAACGTCACTTCATCATTGTGTATCAGACATTAACACCTTGTGGGACAAAGGTGAATTGCACTTATTCAGTAATCAAAGATTAAATTATTGTTGTGCATAAAAATATAGTTGCACTGTTACACACATTGTGTCGTTAGCAACCATATACCATATTTTAAAAAAAACAAAAAAAATTAAATGTGAAAACAGGCATTTTTTTATTATTTTTTTTATTATTTTTTATTGTTTATAATTGATTGGGGAATACTAAGAAGGTTGATGCCTAACTTAAAAAAAATAAAAAAAATGTAAAAAAATGAATGAGGAGGAGGGTAGTGATGACGTCCTGGGTCAACAAAGACCTGAGGTATCCATTTAAGGGTTAACCTATATGCAATAAAAAAAAGATAAACTCTTTCCCTGCCATTGATGGAAATTTCAGTAATTTCACAACGCTTCCCAGCCAGTGACTGAAATGTCCATCTTTCCATGTTATGAGGTAGGGGGGTGCTATTTCGCATCTTCTGATACTGAATCTCTAGATCAAAACACAGGTGAAGAAGAAGCAGAAACAAGCGATAGCATATAGTATGTAAGCAGATGCAGATGTAAAATACCGCGATCATCAACATTAAACTGCATATAAATCAAAACTGCCTATAATGTTACTGAATGAAATGTCGACCCAGGACGAGCTATAGGACTGTGAAGCTGTGGGGGTGTTGATGGACTCGATCTACTCCATCTATGTTTTGATCATCATTCTGGATCCGATCCAGATGTAGTCTTTGACAAAAACGTGATTTTCTCTGCTGTCAAAATGTGTTTTTTTTATGAAACTTATCCACATTCAAGTGTTGATAAAAAAAGGAATGCATGAAGCTAGAAAACAGTTTGTTGTTGTTGTTGTTGTTTAAAAGCAGAGGGTCTATTCTTTCTTTCTTCTGCATATTCAAATATTCATACAACAATATTTTGGGGGCCACAAAACTTTTTTTGACATGGTGCAGATGGTGGCAGGCAACTTTTTTCAAAAACGCTGAGTTAACTTAACTCTTTCCACACAAAATGTTGTGTTTTTTAGTGTTACCAAGGGGTCCATAATGTCCTGTAAATTACACAACTTAGTGCTGCCCTCTTCTAAAATAAATGCACTACCCATAGCACATATTGACGTCTAAACAGATAAACTAAACACAATATATCCCATGTTTTACAACAAAATATCTTTCAAGTTTGTCACATAAGAATCGATACACAGCAGGTGCAGGTAAAAGCTTGTCCAGTAAGACCTCACAACAAGACACAGAAATGTTTTACCACCCGTCAAAACAGTCTGGGACCATCAACAGCATGTGTCCAAAACCCCAGTGTTATGTCAGCTTAACTTGGACAGTGCTGTTCTCTGAAACTGAAATGTCCTGCTGGTGTGTGGGAATGATGTTTGCTGGGGAAATCTTTGTGTACAAAGCTAATGTTTATCTTTGACATTGGGGTAAAGTTTTGGGGCTTTAAAGACAGCTGACAGCAGTGGGTGGGTAGTCGCTTTTCTTCGCTGACACCCCATCAGGCTTAAAAGCTAGACAAGAAAAACAATAAAGCTCAAGAGACAAGAAAGATACCAGCATGAAGTATCGAGTTTTGTCATTGTGAATTTGGAGATTGTCTCTTGTTTTTTGTTTAGTTTTTTTCTTCAAACTAAAATATATATCTACGGCTATATGTGTTTTTATTATTATTCTTTATACAAAATGCATTTATTTGTTTGATTAGTGATAAAATGTGAAGAAAAAAAATTTAATTCTTAAAAATGTATTACTTAAGTATTAGGGCAGTCGATAGTACCTAATATTTTCACACTGAATCTCCAACTTAACATAACATGCATATTGTGTTTTTGGTTCTTTCATGTTTGCCCTTGTGCCCAGTCATTTGACCCAGTTTCCCAGTGCTGAGTGTTGTATTCAGTTCACCTGTTGTCTAATTAATTATCTCATTAGTTCCTCGTTTAGTCTAGTATTTTGTAATGACTGAGACAAATCGGACACAAGTAATTATCTTTAACAAATAATCTTTAAAAACCTCACCGACCACAAATTAAGGTGTCTGTGACAACCCCCAAAGTAATATAACCAGGTTGCCATGGTTTTATGACTTAAAATAATACAGAGCTCATTTGAAGTCATTTGATTCAGGCCATAGGAAAGACCCATAGCCCTCAAAACAGACTTTCCTGCATTACTTTATAGACAAACAGATCTAAAAATGAACATTCATTCCAGGACATTGTGTGTAGGCCTATGTGTTATTACTGTCATGTATAGTGTATCTTGCATTGTATTTTGGTTTATGCATGCCCTATGAGAGAACTACTAGTTAAAGGGATAGTTCACTTTGAAATTAAATTTTGGTATGTTTTAGCTTACCTCAAGGGCATCCAAGATGTAGGTGTCTTTTTTTCCGCAGTAGTTTCAATTTTGATATTTTTAGGTCAAACCGTTCTTGTCTGTCAGTCAAATAATGCAGGTAGATGGTCACTGTCTCAAAGAGCATGCACAGAGTCCAAATTAAAACAATTCCCCGTCGTCCAAATTAAACAATTCCCCATCGTAAGTACACATTGATGGCCTAAGACACGAAACGAGCGGTTTGTGTGAGAAAACGAACAGTATTTATATCGTTGTTACCTCTTGTACACAGCCACGTCGAAGTGATCTGAGAGCGTGGGCGGGTATAGATATATACACTAGATGTTGCATTGGCTAGCCAATAAAAATATCAAAATTGAAACTACTGCGGAAAAAAAGACACCTACATCTTGGATGCCCTTGAGGTAAGCTAAAACATACCAAAATTTAATTTCAAAGTGAACTATCCCTTTAATGTAACCCTACATGTCTCCTATCGAATTAATACTCATTTAACGACTGAAACTTCAGTGGACATCACCTCCTCATAGAATGTGGTGTGTGTTTGTAATATTAATCTGAGTATAAATGGATACAAGTGGCCAGGCCCAAATCTAACCACACTTGAGACAAAGAGCCATAATACCTCCCAACAGAGGAATTTTCCCGCTTGGAAATTCCACCTTTCTCATTGGTCAAGCCAACCCTGAGATGTGTGCCTTTTCTCAGGCTTTATAGAGCATCTACACAAGTTCCTCCCTCTCTTACTGATTCTACTGGTTTCTGTGCATGTGTGTGACAGGAAACCCATGCAGTCACGGCCACGGCCGGCAGGCCCAACACATCAAGCCATGTGCAACTTCCTCGACAATGACGGAGTCGAACTAACGATAAGTTCATAATTTCTTAATTCAATGCAGACGAAATCGACGCCATCGAGTAATCAAATTAGGAACTTTACGGAACTGCTTCAACTGCAACAGCAATTCGAGTATTGTACAATTAACTGACAAAACAGAGGTTTAGGGTAAGCAGTAAAATCCTCTTAACGAGGTGCTTTGAAAATAATAAGCTGATGGTTCTTTTCATGTTGAATGAATCTTTTCCATAGCTTCATTCCCTGTGTCCGTTTCCGGTTTCCTTCTGTCACTTATCATTTTACCCCTGTATGTGTGATTGTGTGATTGTGTCTGTTACTTGTACTTAATTATAAGGTATTGCTACTGACTTATAAAGCCCTAAACGGCTTAGCTCCAGTCTATTTAACGGATCTTCTATCGCCCTATAATCCATCGCGCTCTTTAAGATAACTAAATTCAAGGCTTTTGGTCATACCTAGGATATCCAGAACCACCAAAGGAGGGAGAGCATTTTCACATTTGGCTCCAAAACTCTGGAATAGTCTTCCTGATACTGTTCGTTGCTCAGACTCGCTCTCCCAGTTTAAAACTAGATTAAAGTCGCATCTCTTCAGCCAGGCATTCATATACTCCTACAGTTCAAACTACAATCCGGCCTCTAGCTCATAAATGCCAGAGGAGAACTGGCCCCCGACTGAGCCTGGGTTCTCCCAAGGTTTTTTTTCTCCATTAGGTCACCTGATGGAGTTTTAGGACACCATTAGGTCACTTGATGGAGTTTTTCGGTTCCTTGCCACTGTTGCCTTTGGCTTGCTCAGTTGGGGATATTTTGGGGATATTTAATTTAATTTTATCAATCAATAAATTCCTCTTGAAACAAACTTTGTTGTATTATTTTAATTTAATACTGTGAAGCTGCTTTGATACAATCTGTATTGTGAAAAGCGCTATACAAATAAACTTGACTTGACTTACATTTACATTTACATTTACATTTAGTCATTTAGCAGACGCCTTTGTCCAAAGCGACTTACAAATTAGGACAAAATTCAGCGAGTCATCATAAAGAGGCAAAAGCAACAACAACGCAAGAAGTGCTAAAAATACGAAGTTCAGGTATTATTCAGAGTAGCATAAGCCTGATAAGTGATGTTTCAAAGGGAAAGGAATTTTTTTTTTTTTTTTTTTTTTTTTTTTTTTTCTATAAGGTTAAGTGCTCACGGAAGAGATTGGTTTTCAGCTGTCTTTTGAATGTTGTCAGGGATTCTGCATTCCGGATGAGGGTGGGGAGAGCGTTCCACCAGCATGGAACTGTGAATGAGAATGTTCTGGAAAGTGATTTTGTGGCTTTCTGTGATGGAACCACGAGACGTCGCTCGTTGACCGATCGTAGGTGTCTGGTAGGGATGTAGACTCGTAGGAGTGAGTGAAAGTAGGAGGGAGCTGAGCCTGTGATAGTTCTGTAAGCAAGTGTCATTTACATTTACATTTAGTCATTTAGCAGACGCCTTTATCCAGAGCGACTTACAAATTAGGACAAAAATTCAGCGAGTCATCATAAAGAGGCAAAAACAACAACAACGCAAGAAGTGCTCAAAATACGAAGTTCAGGTATTATTCAGAGTAGCATAAGCCTGATAAGTGATGTTTCAAAGGGAAAGGATTTTTTTTAATTTTTTTTAATTTTTTTTTTATAAGGTTAAGTGCTCACGGAAGAGATGGGTTTTCAGCTGTCTTTTGAATGTTGTCAGGGATTCTGCATTCCGGATGAGGGTGGGGAGAGCGTTCCACCAGCATGGAACTGTGAATGAGAATGTTCTGGAAAGTGATTTTGTGGCTTTCTGTGATGGAACCACGAGACGTCGCTCGTTGACCGATCGTAGGTGTCTGGAAGGGATGTAGACTCGTAGGAGTGAGTGAAAGTAGGAGGGAGCTGAGCCTGTGATGGATCTGTAAGCAAGCGTCAGTGCCTTGAACATCACTGGGACACATCATACAGGCACACGGTTTTTCCTACCACTGCTATGCTGATGACACGCAGCTCTCAGTGCCTTGAAGTGTCAGTGCCTTGAACTTGATGCGAGCAGCGAGAAGTAGCCAGTGCAGAGAGATGAACAGAGGAGTGACGTGGGCCCTCTTGGGCTCGTTGAAGACAAGACGAGCTGCAGCATTCTGGATCATCTGTAGGGGTTTGGTTGCACATGCTGGAAGTCCAGCCAGAAGAGCATTGCAGTAGTCAAGCCTAGAGATGACCAGGGCCTGGACGATAAGTTGTGTTGCATGCTCAGTTAGGAAAGGCCTGATTTTCCTGATGTTGTGCAGTGCAAACCTGCATGATCGAGCTGTCTTTGAAATGTGATCTGTGAAGGTCAGCTGGTCATCAAACGTTACTCCAAGATTTCTGACCGATCTTGATGGGGTGATTAATGATGACTCTAGCTGGATGGTGAAGTCGTGCTGTAGAGACGGATTGGCAGGGAGGACGAGAAGCTCAGTCTTTGCCAGGTTGAGCTGCAGGTGATGTTCCTTCATCCATGTGGAGATGTCCGCCAGACAGCTTGAGACCCGTGCAGCTACTGTGGGATCATCTGGTTGAAAGGAGAGGAAGAGCTGCGTGTCATCAGCATAGCAGTGGTAGGAAAAACCGTGTGCCTGTATGATGTGTCCCAGTGATGTGGTGTAGATGGAGAAGAGGAGGGGACCAAGAACTGAACCCTGGGGAACACCTGTGGTCAGCTGATGTGCTCTGGATACCTCACCTCTCCATGCGACCTTGAAGGACCTACCTGTGAGATAGGACTCAAACCAGTGGAGTGAAGTTCCTGTGATGCCCAGTGATGAGAGGGTGGACATAAGGATCTGATGATTCACCGTGTCGAAGGCAGCAGACAGATCCAGGAGAATGAGGACTGAAGATTTGGAAGCAGCTTTTGCGATCCGTAGGGCTTCTGTGACTGACAGTAATGCAGTCTCAGTTGAATGTCCTTTCTTGAAGCCAGATTGGTTGACATCCAGCTGGTTGTTTAGAGACAAGAAGGATGTTAGTTGGTTGAAGACAGCTCTTTCAAGTGTCTTCGCAATGAATGGTAGGAGAGAGATAGGTCTGTAATTCTCTACAAATGATGTGTTTAACGTGGGTTTTTTGAGCAGTGGAGTAACCCGAGCCTGCTTGAATGCTGTAGGGAAGGTGCCAGTATGGAGGGATGAGTTGATGATGTGTGTGAGTGATGGTAGAAGTGTGGGAGAGATGGCTTGTAGAAGGTGTGAGGGGATGGGGTCAAGCGGGCAGGTGGTAGGGTGACTGGAGAGGAGAAGTGTAGATACTTCTTCCTCGGTTAGCGAAGAAAAGGAGGACAGAGGGGTATTGGCTGTGGAAGGGGTCGGTCTGGGTTCCTGTGTGTGTGGAGCTGAGAACTGACTGCTGATAGCTGTTGTTTTGTTGGTGAAGAAGTGCGCAAAATCGTCAGCAGTTAAGGAGGAGGCGGGTGGTGGTGGAGGTGGACAGAGGAGAGAGTTGAATGTCTTGAAGAGTAATCGTGTGTTGGAGGAGCTGTTGATCTTGTTGTGGAAGTATGAAGATTTTGCAGCATGAACATCAACAGAAAAGGAGGAGAGGAGAGACTGATACATACTCAGGTCAGATGCGTCTTTTGATTTGTGCCATTTCCTCTCCGCTGCCCTGAGTTCGGTCCGGTGTTCCCGAAGAACCTCAGATAACCAGGGGTTAGACTTGACTTGACTTAAGTATTTTTCTAATGAACAACTATAATTTAACTTTACTATAATTTTATAATTATTAACAGTGAAGGGTGGAGTGTAGATCCTTCTTTACCAAAAAAAAAAAAAAAAAAAAAAAAACCCTCCAAAATATGTATTGTAGCTGCTTATAAGAATTTGGACCAATTTTGGACCAACCCTCTTCACAAATCTGTTTAAGCTAATCAATATTTCTGGGTTGTCTTGTTAGCACAGCCCTCAATAGACTAGGCCATGGCATCTCAGTTGGCTCAAGGTCAGGAATCCTGAGGATTCCTGCACTCTAAGCATTTACATAAAGCCATTAAGCGTATGGAAAGTGGCACATATCAACATTATAAACGCTCAGTTGGTTGATCTTAAGACTTTCATTACAGTCTGTGTTGGTGTAAATCAACTAGAAACAAGTCAATTCCATTATTCCACTTGATTTTCATTGTGTTAACTGAGACTCTTCCACCCTGTCACCCAAAAAGCACTATTATTACCATGCACAAACCAAATCAACTGGTTGTTATGGAGCGGCAAAAATGTGCATCTACATAAACATAGTTATGGATTCAACAATACTTTTCTTTGAAGCAGTGGATTTCTTTCTTTTTTTTCTGACAAAGAACTACTGTCATCATTATTACAGTTATATGATTACAACAACATTATATCTGTTATAGGATGGATGGATGTTCTAAATGGTGTGGCTTGTGCCACATTGCACAGCATTTTAACTCAGTCTGGACAAATTACTTGTCACTGGAAACTTAGCACTATCATTGAGACCCTAATTTGCAAACTCTCCTCACTGGGACTGAGCACTGACCCTGTGCAGCTGGATCCGTGACTTCTTGACTGACGGATTATAGTTAAAATCCATGACCAGACTTCACACTCTGGCACCCAGAGCTCTAGCGCCCTGCAGAGACATGTCCTCAGTGCTCTTCTGGCCCACAACATCTTCTGTCTCCAGGCTCCCAAGTAACATCATCGAAATTCACTGACGACATCACAGCAGTAGGGCTCAAACAGCGATTTGACAGAATGCAGAGAAGTAGTGACATAAGCAACAAAGTCAGTCAATTTCTTAATGTCAGAGATACAAAAGAATGTCATTGACAATATACAGTGGCAACAAATATTTTTAAAATGGAATATTGCATTAAATGCTTTGCAGTATTCATGTGCCCTGTAATTTTTTATAAAAATAAGTACCCCTACCTTTTGGAACATCACAGCATTAGCAAACCACAAGGATTCAACAATCAATTCCCAAAGAACAAAATCAAGTCCTACCCTACATTCCCACCCTTGTTCGAGAATCGTATCAAGGAAAGAAAAGACTATCGCAACTTCCATATCATGCTGACTGTAATAGCACCAGGAATTATACATTTTTGTATAACTCTGCTTGTCCTTATTTTGAGCGTTCCAGACAGACAATCTATGCATTTGTGGTGCAGATTTTTTACTGCTAGTTACATTGATACGTCAGTAGGAGGCGACGACATACTGTCTCTTCATGAGTGAGTCATTCAATCATTGATTCAACTGATTCGTTCAAAAACGCTGATTTGTTTAGAAACGAAAAACGCGCGGTTTATATGAGTGCTTCATTGAATCATTCATTCAAATGATTTGTTCGAAAACACTGAATAATTTTAAGTAGACATGTGTTTCTCTGAATTACAGGGGTTCAGCATTCGATGGCTTTGTTAGGAGCAATTTTATTTGGAAGAACTTGAAGGCAAAGTAAGTGTCAACTCTCAAATTATGTACTGTTGAATGGAAGTCTGCCTATTTGTTACTCAAATAATTTCTAAAATAACACGCAGGCGATAGTAGTTCAAACATAATGTTTTCAAATTAGCAGTGGAGCCACATTAAAGAAATACAGTAGCCATCACATATGAACGTACAATAAGTACACAATCTTGATTCATAAACGGTACATTAAATCATTAATATAATGTGTTTGTGTATTAGGTATGACTGGGAAAATGTTGTTTCCTCAGATATAACCATAATTATTTATGTCCTAAGCCAGATCTCTCACTTAGCTCTAGTTTTGAAGTCAGCAGCCAGACATATAATAAAACAATGGGCACCTGCCTTGAAAATTATTGCATTCCCACACCTGAGGCAGATTTTTCTTTTGTGATATGAGGAATGACTTAAGCCTGAAAAAGGTGGAATTTTCCCAGAGGTGCATATATTTTTAAACATCAGGATCTTGGTAGGGTAAGCAGCTCCTTTCAGTGTTTAATCTCTCTCTCGCACACACTTTTCCCTGTTCCATAGATGTCAGATATATTTATGGTGCATGCTAAAAATAGAACACTATAGTGTGAATATATATCTGTTGCATACAGTGTGCATTCGTACTATTAAGAAACACATTTCCTGTAAAGTCCCCGTCTTTCTTTTTTAATGTAAAGTTAGAAAATATACAAAACGCTACAAGTACTTGGCTCTCAGAGGAACAGTAAAAGTTTTAAAATAAATGAAATGACCCAAGATGGTGTTTTGAGTCAATGTCAGCCCGTTGGGGAGCTGTAATGAGCAAGATGAGTGTGTTGGCCTCCAAGACTGCAGGCACTGGGCAAAGGTCTTCACTTCACTAGATTTTTCACTATGATAGATGTGACCAGAAGCAACCAGTCTGCCCTTAGGTTTCACCACAGCTGTTCCTCAATTATTTCAATTCAACAGCTTCCTTCCTTGTCATCATTAAGCACGAGGAGAAGATTTTCTGCATCTTCTGGACAAAAGGTGGGGATAAAAAAACTGTGGGGATAATTATTTTCATTTAGTTATGCAGGTGTTCTGTCTTTATGGGCATCTGTTTAAAACTGTACAGTGCATTTTAGTTTATGTTATCAAATGTAATATCACTTTACATAGATTCAATTATAATTAATCTGAAATATTTATTATTTTAAATATTTATTATTAGTGGTGTTATTATTAATTTGTATTATTTGTTATCACAGTTATTATTTGCAAATATTTCTGGTTTATAGAATGAAGTAAAATCATCAACTCATCTGTGTTTGTAATGTGATACTTCTAACAGTCTACCATAACAGACTGCTTGTAATTATTGCTTTATTCTTACAAAGATCCTCCATCTCCTGTAAATGTCAAGTTTGAGCAGTATACGCTTCATTAGGTCAAAGTTACAAAACATATCATTTGGAGGAGGCTGAGAACTGAGATTGTTAGCAGGACTATTCAACAGACATGTAGAAAAGAATTGTTCTGATGACTGTAGGCCAAACCGTTAAAGGTAAATTTCGTAAATTCTTTGACTTTAAATACTAGACATCCATAAGGAGTGAAAACGCTTGCTCACATGAATCAAGCTGACAGAGCTGCACAATTGTCAATACATTTATTGGGACTGTGAATTGATTAAACTTTTTCATGATAAGTCACATTAGATAGTTGATCATGATGAATTGCATAATATTTAAATGTGTAATCACAAATATATATATACTGTACAGTGAATCCCCTAATAAATGTAGAATCAGTATAGCTAACTGATATGCATCCACTTATTTTAAGATAAATTACTACTTGTATAGCCATTTAAGATTATATTTTCTGGTTAATTAATAAAACTAAATAAGTCACATTTAATCATCTCAGTATTTTCTGTAAAACACACAACATCATGCCCTAAATAATACAAATTTAGAGACATTAGCCAGTCCCTCAAAATCAACTAAATGTTGTATTCTTGCGAACCTGCATTATTGCGTAATTTTAACTCATAAGTCGTAAAAATGCGATTAGAGTTTACTTAATAATGAATGATTTTCACAAGCCTAAAGATGTTGCGCACTTGGTGTTGTGACTGGACTGTGTGAAACATGTGTGATCCAAAAAAATGCCAAGATTTTAATATTCATAAATAAGGATTCATACACTTGTGTACGTCTGTAAAGTTGTTAATACATAAATTAAGTTTTAGTGCTGTCAATATGTCAATATTGTACGTTTCAGTCTATGGAAACATAAGTAAATGTACGTGTGGTAGAACCACACTTGTCTTAAAAATGCATACAAATATACTCATGAGATCATGTTTTATTCTGTTGTACTTCAATTAGCTTTTTTAATGCAAGAACAGCTTCTTACGCATTTTGTGCCTCCAGTTTGTTTGTTAAATTGTGATTATGTAAATCTGAACATATACGGTATATTAATCTGAATAGTATATATTTAAGTAAAGCAAATATTTGTAAAAGCCTACCTCAGTTCTGCTAAAATGAAGGACAAATCAATTCCAGTTTGTCACTAGTAATATTTTGTATTGTTTAGAGATTCATTAATGAGGAAATCACCAGCATCCTCTAAACTCAGACTGTGACTGTGAGTGAAATGCAGAGATGATCGGTAAAGGGGTTGGGTCTCCGACCAGTGATGAGAAGGGAATTGAGGATTATTGGAGGATAATGTGGAGAGATTGAGCAGCTGAAGAAGTGTGACTCTGCCCGGGGCTGCTTTACTTCATTAGCCTCCCATAGACACACAAACCCTCTCTGGGATCCTTCAGAGAGGAAACCCACATAACCGGTTTCCCAGTGTGGCTCATTACAGGAGACCAAGATCACTGTCTGTCACTACAGGCGTTCCCTGCTTCCAGATCAGCTCGACGAATGCTCAGCAGCACAGACTCATAATAACACTGGCGTGAGATCAATGCCTAAGGAAAAAGAATGCATCTGTTCATACACTAATCCACCTGTATACGATACTCCTCTAGTTTGTCAACACTTCTGCAGTTTCTTTCCTGTGAAATCAATGTCTTATTCATAGTCTGGTGGGGCGAGCAAGACAGTCGAAGGGATTGTGGTTTAAAATACTCCATATTACAAAACAGTAACTCTCCTTTTCTGTATAATATTCAGATGTTTTTAATAAGCCATTCATATATATATATATATATACATATACACTCACCTAAAGGATTATTAGGAACACCATACTAATACTGTGTTTGACCCCCTTTCGCCTTCAGAACTGCCTTAATTCTACGTGGCATTGATTCAACAAGGTGCTGAAAGCATTCTTTAGAAATGTTGGCCCATATTGATAGGATAGCATCTTGCAGTTGATGGAGATTTGTGGGATGCACATCCAGGGCACGAAGCTCCCGTTCCACCACATCCCAAATATGCTCTATTGGGTTGAGATCTGGTGACTGTGGGGGCCATTTTAGTACAGTGAACTCATTGTCATGTTCAAGAAACCAATTTGAAATGATTCGAGCTTTGTGACATGGTGCATTATCCTGCTGGAAGTAGCCATCAGAGGATGGGTACATGGTGGTCATAAAGGGATGGACATGGTCAGAAACAATGCTCAGGTAGGCCGTGGCATTTAAACGATGCCCAATTGGCACTAAGGGGCCTAAAGTGTGCCAAGAAAACATCCCCCACACCATTACACCACCACCACCAGCCTGCACAGTGGTAACAAGGCATGATGGATCCATGTTCTCATTCTGTTTACGCCAAATACTGACTCTACCATCTGAATGTCTCAACAGAAATCAAGACTCATCAGACCAGGCAACATTTTTCCAGTCTTCAACTGTCCAATTTTGGTGAGCTCATGCAAATTGTAGCCTCTTTTTCCTATTTGTAGTGGAGATGAGTGGTACCTGGTGGGGTCTTCTGCTGTTGTAGCCCATCCGCCTCAAGGTTGTGCGTGTTGTGGCTTCACAAATGCTTTGCTGCATACCTCGGTTGTAACGAGTGGTTATTTCAGTCAAAGTTGCTCTTCTATCAGCTTGAATCAGAGCGGCCCATTCTCCTCTGACCTCTAGCATCAACAAGGCATTTTCACCCACAGGACTGCCGCATACTGGATGTTTTTCCCTTTTCACACCATTCTTTGTAAATCCTAGAAATGGTTGTGCGGGAAAATCCCAGTAACTGAGCAGATTGTGAAATACTCAGACCGGCCCGTCTGGCACCAACAACCATGCCACGCTCAAAATTGCTTAAATCACCTTTCTTTCCCATTCTGACATTCAATTTGGAGTTCAGGAGATTGTCTTGACCAGGACCACACCCCTAAATGCATTGAAGCAACTGCCATGTGATTGGTTGATTAGATAATTGCATTAAAGAGAAATTGAACAGGTGTTCCTTATAATCCTTTAGGTGAGTGTGTATATATATATATATATGTGTGTGTGTGTGTGTGTGTGTGTGTGTGTGTGTGTGTGTGTGTGTGTGTCTGTGTGTGTTTTCATGTCTCCGTCCTTGCAATGTATTATACATTCAAGACACTGTTATTGTTAACTAAGATTAAGACTTACAATTTGTTTTTGTAAATTGAAACAAAGCTGAAATAAAATAAAATTTTAAATGAAAAACAAACGAAAAAGCAGAAAACTTGCTTTGGCAACTAAACGAAATAAGGTGTATATACAAACATTTCTCAAACTATCTGAAAATAAATTAAAACTAACTAGAAATGTAAAATCTAATAAAAATGACTTAAGCACACAACAAAAATACTAAAAACTAAAATGAAAAATGAAAATATAAAAATAAAAGCTTGTTCAAAATATTAATTACTAGATACTACAATAGTATATAAACAATGTAAAATAACATTGATTCATAAACAATTTGAGCAGTCTGTATTATTCTCTATAAAACTGAAAACTCTAATATTTATTATGAACATTGCTCTACAAATTGTTTAAGGTTTTAGCTTATAATATTAACAGTGTATAAAAATATAAACAGAAAGTACATAATCCTTATTTTAATAATTTGCTTTGGCAGATTATTTAATTCCAGAAACATGTTTTTAGTAATGTCTTTACTGTTTTTACTAAATAGGTCTTTATACTGCACATGGACATAATATAGCTGCTTTTATATTGTAGGAGACAGGTCTCTCAGAAGGGGATAATCATATTTGCCTCCTTGGCA
The DNA here is from genome assembly GCA_021554675.1 of Leuciscus idus. Classification (NCBI taxonomy): domain Eukaryota; kingdom Metazoa; phylum Chordata; class Actinopteri; order Cypriniformes; family Leuciscidae; genus Leuciscus; species Leuciscus idus. The sequence continues at coordinate 17,503,142 of CM038638.1, read as the reverse complement.
TCAAAAAGTTTGAAAATCCCTGGCAAAGGAATTCCCCCTCCTTACCCAACCTGCCAGTGAGATGAATGGGAATAAATCATATCTTATGCCCATTTGAGTCAGGAACCTGGCGGCTGGGCGGCGATCGAATGAATGGAGGGTGGTGCTGACAAATGGGGAAGCAGACTCCATCACAATAATTCCAAAAGGACGGGATCCATCAATACATGAGCTGTCTCACCTGAGCTCCTATAGTTTCACTGTGAAAAACACAAACATATCTAAACACAAGATACATGAAGGAAGAAGAACTTTAAGGCATAGAAAAAGCAGGGTCTAGAATCCAATAATCTAATAACCTGGCAATTCCATCTGGTCAAGGCACCAAGGGAAGCTTACAAGATATCGGCAAGCTTGTACTCTTGGAGGAAAGATGCTGTGAGATCCCAGGAAGGGAATTTAACTCCACATTATAGACACCATCGCTTTTTCAATTATGCTGGAAATGCAAATAATTGAAAATTGTTTCCTTTAAACTATTAGTAATTGATGGATCTCATGCACAGGTTTATTCGTTTTATTTATCTGTAGATGCATTACAAGAAGAGTAAAGTAATAAGCATTGCACTATGAAAAGGTAACTCACAGCCTGCATGAAAACCCTTAAGTGGTTTGATTTAAGAGTATCCCCGAGGGGGGAAAAATCCCTAAGGCAAGGAATTTCTTTAAGAGCGTTGCAACAAACGTCTTAACCATCACCCTTGCCTAAGTGTTTATACTGTACTAAGGAAACAAACTAGAACTCAGACCAACACTAAGGAAAAACAGAACATACTGTACATGTGCCATTGGGAGGTGCTGGCCCAAAAAAAACATTGAGAACCACTGCCTAGTTTAAGGGCTTTGTTGCAACCAGACCCAGGTATTATGCTGTATACTTACAAAAGAACACCGTTCCTTTTTACATTCAGAAATAAAATTTGAGTATGTGGTGAGCTACCGAGTAGGTTTACTTTTTTTAGAAAAGCAATACATATGGAGCTGCTTAGGTGATGCAAACTTCAAAGTGTATTCGTTTACCAATCATACACTATGATAAAAGCATATTGAACTCATAACATGGTATTGTGTAAGGAACTGTGCGAAAATAACTCTTTATTAATCGTTAATCTGTAATTTGTTTGAAAAGGAATACAAGTTGTTGAGCATCGAGCCAATGTTATTGAAAAAAAGTGGAGAACAACATTCTAAGGATAAAGCATCACCATATGCAACCTTACCTTGAATACAGTTTTAAACGCACTACTTTCGATGAGTTCCAGTGCATTATAATTAGTGCTGCAGGCTGCATCTCCCGTTCTGGTGAGGTGTTTTGCTGAGGTGACTCCCTGTGGCTCCAGGGAACCTGCAGTTCCTATTCAAGTAAACCAGTGCTGCCCTATGAGGTAGATTTTCTATTTTCTGCTTCAATGAACTGGTAGGCTCAAATAATCCAAACACCATCATTTAGTCAGGCAGACATTTATCTATTATTTATTTTCATTCTCTCACCCGTAACGTCAATGTAAGTTTAATTCTCTTGGTCAGAGAATAATGCACCAATGTGAGCGTGGTGAAATGCGATGTCTGTGTTTTTGAATTTCTGTTATTTTGCCTTCACGATTGGTTCAATGAACTATTTTACATTCATATTAAATACCTCTGTTAGGGAGGGTAAGCATTTAAGATGCACATTTGGTTTTGTATTTCTTTTCCTGTCAGTCAATTGATGTAGGACCCTGTAAGACTTCGGGTGCCTCCAGGCTTGAACCGAAAGCCCTTTGCTACAGTGGTGGAGTTCGTCATTTTTTAAACAGTAACACATCACATACTTAATCACAATAATCACAAGTTACACATTTGAGTTAGTTTAAACGTAAATTTTAAAGAGACTTGGTAAAAAGAACAAAACAACAAAACAGACAAGTTAAGAGCATGACCATCAGAGTAATATTTATTTATTTAAAACAGTATCACGCAGATGTATGCCAGTGAATCTGTCTAATAACTCACAGATGGAACAGATGGGAAGTATGGAATGGACTGTAAAACTTAAAAAAAGAAAATCATTACAGAACAAAAAGGACAGGAGCTTATAGTGATGGACACAAATCCTGACTCTCAGTAACTAACTGCTCATATTTCTACTGCTTAAACCGAGGAACTTTAAATTCTCACCCTTGTTTTTTCTGCTTTGTGATTGATGAGTCAGTGCCCATGAATCACATAGCTACTTGAGATCCAGATAACAAATAATTTATGTAATATATAACACACATCTCTTTCTTAGATATTTAATTTATTTTTATACTAATAGATTTTATATTTTGGCAAAGTTTTTTTTTAATTTTTTTTTTTTTTTATTGTTGCCAGATGTTTTGTTTTCTGAAGAATGATGGTGCTGCCCATTTTCAATCTGCTGAGTCACATGATTCCCAGACAGAGCAAATGATTTGATGTTAACTGACATGCATGTTGACAATGACAGCATGCATTATTTCTTGTTTAAAGGAATAGATAGGACAGAAATGAAATGTGTCATTATTTACTCATAATCATGTCAGTACAAATCTGTATGATCTTCTTTCTACTATGGAATGCAAAGCGGAGCTATAGTATGACTTCATAACATTTGTAATACAGAGCACACATTTTTCCAACACTTTTGTAAATAAAAATCCTAATCATTTTTGCACATTGAAAGATCTTGGTCACTTCAAAACATATGCAAAAGAGTGAATGTCCTACAAAACGATGCATTTGCATTCATTTATGAAAGAAAGAAATTCATACTGGTTTGGAAACACATAAGGGTGAGTAAATGATTTTCAATCATTTTTAAATGATCCCAATCATTCAAGCTTTAAATAATATGTAAGCTCTCTGTTTACTGTCACTGTTAACTCATTACACCCTGAAGGCATTTTTATTGCTTTCACATCTAACTGGTGAGGTATCTAAGTCGCAGCATCTAGCTATGCACTACAAGATTTATGAACAGCTTTTATCCCAAAGCTATCACTATACTGAACTATGAACTGAAGACACACCCTCACATTACAATACATCCTTGATATTCAGTACAAGACCATTTATGTGTAATAACAATATGAGCACTTTTTTTATACATTCAAAATGGCCTTTGATTGTAATATGTACTTTAACTATTCTTAACTGTCTGAGTTGGACGTCTAACATTTCGTTGTATGTAAATTGTACAATGACAATAAAGAAATCGATCTATCTAGCTACTGGGGTGCCTCAGGGCTCAGTGATTGGACCACTTCTCTTCTCCATTTACATGTCATCACTAGGATCTGTCATTCAGAATATGGATATTCCTATCATTGCTATGCTGATGGCACACAACTCTACCTCTCATTCCAACCAGATGATCCATCATTAGCTGCTCGCCTACATGAAAGACATTTCTTGCTGGATGAAGGACCACCACCTTCAACTAAACTGTGCGAAGACAGAACTGCTTGTGGTCTCGGCCAACCCAATACTTCATCACAACTTCTCCATTCAACTAGGTTTGTCAACCATAACTCCATCCAGGACAGCCAGACACATTGGAGTTGTGATTGATGATCAGTTGAACTTCACAGACCACATTGCTAGAACTGCCCGGTCTTGCAGATTTGCCTTATACGACATTAGGTAGATCAGGCCCTTCCTACCGGAACATGCTACAAAACCCCTTGTCCAAGCTCTTGTTCAGTCCAGACTAGACTATTGTAATGCCCTCTTGGCAGGCCTTCCAGCATGCACTATCAAACCCCTGCAACTGATCCAGAATGCTGCAGCAAGAGTGGTCTTTAATGAGCCGAAGAGAGCACACGTCAAACCTCTCCTTACAAAATTGCACTGGTTGCCAATTGCTGCATGCATCAAATTCAAGTCACTGATGTTTGCCTACAGAACAAACACTGGCTCTGCACCCCTATACCTAAACTCCTTATTTCAGACCTACGTGCCATCCGGAAGCTTTCGTTCTGCAAGAGAATGGCACCTTGTGGTGCCATCCCAAAAAGGCACAAAATCACTTTACTGGACCTTTACCCTGACTGTTCCAAACTGGTTGAATGACCTCTACCTGAGCTGCTGATCTTTAGCTATTTTCAAGAAACTGCTGAAGACGCATCTCTTTCGACAACACTAATGCTAACACTTACTACTCTATATCTACATAAAAAATAATTTAAATTGAAAAAAAATATATATGTGTACTGTGCTGGACTAACTGGGACTGGTCACGACACTTGCATATTGCTTCTATTGCTCTCCTCATTTGTAAGTCGCTTTGGGTAAAAGCGTCTGATAAATGATTAAATGTAAATGCAATTAAATATTTGCAATTTATATATTGCTTGCAAAAAAAATGTCCGAATATATTTTAATGGTAGTCAGTTGGGGGAAAAAATGCTTTTAGAACCCAGAATGGTGTAGTTACAGCATCTACCAGCAGAGGCTAACAGGGTCATGCTAACTAGCCAAAAGCTGAACCCTTGGTTTTACCCCACTGTGTCGCTGTTGTTTGGATATTTCAGGAAGGATTAGATCTCTAATTAAAGAGGCTTGACCGCTAATGCCCATAAAAACAGCTGTGGGACATTCTGTCATTACATATTGTTGTCCTCACAGTAAAAAGTTTGAGGTCTTGTTGCCACAGAACACAGGGAACACCAGAAGTGACAGTTCACTGACAGACTCTCGTTCAGTTCCTCTACTGATTTCTGGTCACGCAAGCAGTTCAGAGGTCTAAATTTTATCTGCTAAAACGATAATGCTGTTGAAAATGCCTTTTTCAAATGAAAGGCTTTCCCAACGTCTTTGCAGAAACCATGATTAAAGCTCCTGATCTCTGGGGTTGATATGACTGTCTGTCTGGTCTAATCATGTGCCCTGTAATGTAGGAAAGAGGACTCATTTCAAACTATTCTTCAGCTTTCAACTGGTGCAAAATCCACCTTTATGCTGTCAATCATAGGAGATGATACAGCATCTACGCTGAATCTGCACCTCCTCATCTTTCTTAGTAAAGGTTGGAGTAACATCAGTTGTTGGAATACAGACAGACTGACAGATAGGTTGAGAGTTAGACATAGAGACCATGGATGGATGGATGGATGGATGGATGGATGGATGGATGGATGGATGGATGGATGGATGGATGGATGGATGGATGGATGGATGGATGGATGGATGGATGGATGGATGGATGGATGGATGGGCGGGCGGACAGAAAGAAAGCAATAGCTACAAAAATGATTTATTATCAAATGTTCTGAAATTCAGCAGATTTCTCACTAGCTATCATAATAAGTGACAATCAGAAGTGACATCAGATGTTACATCATTATTAATGAACTTGTAAGGGGGATTTAAGTTGTATTCAACTGATGGAAATGAATAACTGATTATTTTTCTCTCTCTCTCTTTTTTTAGGATGAAAAAAAAGCCTGTGATGGCTTTCTGTTTAGCTGCTCTGTTTTAATGGTTTAAGAGTGATGTTGGCCACTTTTTAGCAGTTCAGTCTAGAAGACTAGGTGGGCGACTGAGTAAACCAGCCGAAATCCATCTTGATCAACCTGAGACACCAGCTAAAGACTGGGAGACCAACTAGACAAGTTAAAAACCAGCAAACCACCTTAGGCTGGTTTAATCTGTTACAAGTTTAAAGATGTAAACGGGATGATTACGCAACATTTGCGTGAGGTACTGTTGTCATGTGTGCGAGTAGCAAAAACAACCAGAAACACCAGACTTAACGTTGAAGACGTTTAATTATGGATGAAGATTTACCAGGACAAAGAAGCATTATAAATGTAAAAGAAAAAAAAATAGAGAATCAAATACAAGAGTGTAGCCAAATCAATGAAATAATCAAAACATAACTACCATAGCTAATTTACCCAAAACCTCTAAAAACTACCTATCAAAGAAAAACGTAGAAACAAACCCGGAATTCTTCAGCGGATTTGCCGCCGTAAATAAACTTCCCTAGAAACACAATAGTGGCGATCACTCTTCGACTATCTAAAAGGGAAATAATCTGTCTACCGGTGGTTTTAGATGTAAGGGTCCGCAATCAGTAAACAAACTCAGAAAGCAAATCTAAATGCTCTAGACAAGTTAATACTGCATTAACACGTTCGGTCTAGCAGGGATCGGTCACACGCACAAACAAATGCAGCATCAAAATTAACAAACCTGAAGGAGTGTTATTCAGAAATCACATAGACTAGGCATCTCACAAACATTAACGGTAATGTGTTCATGGCTTCAAAAGGAACAGCTCAATGCACGCGAGTTGGCTGAGATCTGGCGAGGACCTCCATTCTCCTTGTGAATGGGCCTTTTAAACCCGGCGGAGCGTCAGCGGATTGGTGGAACGTCAGCTCCGACGCGTAAGATAGTGATGTCACGTACTGCGGAACCATAGACATAATAAATACATAGACGCCCTATTGGCCGCTGGATCGTACGTCAACGGCGCCGCCATACTGCAGAGGGCAACTTTCCCATACCTCTCATAACGAGAATTGAGAAAAATGCCTATTTCGTGTGCTGCTTGGGGCTTTACAAATCGCCACACAATTGAAAACAGGTCTCAGGGAATTACCTTTCACAAGCAAAACTGAAAATTTGTTTCTGGTTTTATTTAATTTACTATTTTTATTTTCAGAGGAGAAAGGCCGCGAAATTTAAAAATACTACTGTTATTGTGTCACGAAATGTAGTTTTTCAGTAGACAATGTAGTTATTTAAAGTTCAAATTTGTGGTTTATTTATAAAGATAGCGCCTATTTAAAAATGTTATCTGACGGTTTCGGAGTTGTGAGATCCAGTGATCACCGGGCGCTCAGCGCTCATGTACCCCGCCGAGAACAGCCTTACCTCGGCTAGTGCTTCTGACGTTCGCCGCTGGATCTGATGTCTTTAGTCTAGTGGTTAAACATGAGAATAATTCGTCTTGTGTATATCTAACGGGCGATCTTTGGTCTCATTAATCTATTATTTGTTCCTTGGCAAATCGTTTTGGCTGAGGGCAAAGTGAAGTTTCATAGCCTGCTGTATGTTTGACTGAATCGTTTACTTTATTTCTTGACTTGTATAGCTTCTTATACCTTTTAAAAACTGAAATTTAACAAAAAGAGACAGGGTTGCGTCATTTTATTTTATATAGCCTATGTAAGAATATTTCAAAATATATAAATTTACATTATTTATTATTGTTACTATAATAATATACCACTTGTGATTATCAATCTATTATAGTTATGCTGTTAAATTATTGTACTATTCATAGTAACTATTTAACTTATTATTTTTTATTGTCTATATTCTGTAATTGATATTTCATATTCTATTGCTATTATTATAGTATTATACATAAACCATATGCTATTATCAATATATTATTATTATTATATTATAGTACTTATGATACTATATAATTATACTTTTCATTACTATTTTATTTGCTCTATACTGTTTGTTTATTTTATTGACTAAACTATTTACTATTAGCCTACTTCTCACTTTATCTTATATTTACTATTTGCATTGCACTGTAGTTGTACTACATCATATGTATTACCATAAAGGATCCATCAGTTATCTTTGTTATTGCTAAAATGGGGTCAATGACAGAATATGCTTTTTCCACAATAAGAAAACTTTATTTAATTTAATGTGAAAATTAAATTATATCTCAGTAGTTTACAATTCTTATCGAAGAATAAAAAGCCAAATACATGACAAGCCTGAGCTTTGGCCATTCCTTATTAAAAAAATATTTGATAAGTCTAACTATCGAGATTTTAAATAACTAGAGATGGAACTTTTTTGTACACCACATACAAACCACTGAAATCGGTTGATAAATGTAAATATTTTTGGTTTTTATCCAGAAAAACCGCAGCTAACCTGTTTACTTGCATTTGATTGCAGCGCAGTCTTGCCCTCCGCAAAATGGCGGACGCGTTGACGTATCGCAGCAACGTTCCAAAGCGGCCAATAGGGCGTCTATGTATTTATTACAGTAGCTGCACGGATCTCAAGCTGTCTGACGGACATCTCGGCATGGATGAAGGAACATCACCTGCAGCCCAACCTGGCAAAGACTGAGCTTCTCGTCCTCCCTGCCAATCCGTCTCTACAGCACGACTTCACTATCCAGCTAGACTCATCATCAATCACCCCATCAAGGTCGGTCAGAAATCTTGGAGTAACGTTTGATGACCAGCTGACTTTCACAGATCACATTTCAAAGACAGCTCGATCATGCAGGTTTGCACTGCACAACATCAGGAAGATCAGGCCTTTCCTTACTGAGCATGCAACACAACTTCTCGTCCAGGCCCTGGTCATTTCTAGGCTTGACTACTGCAATGCTCTTCTGGCCGGACTTCCATCATGTGCAACTAAACCTCTACAAATGATTCAGAATGCTTCAGCTCGTCTTGTCTTCAACGAGCCCAAAAGAGCCCACGTCACTCCTCTGTTCACCTCTCTGCACTGGCTACCTCTCGCTGCTCGCATCAAGTTCAAGGCATTGACGCTTGCTTACAGATCTATCACACGCTCAGCTCCCTCCTACTTTCACTCACTCCTACGAGTCTACACCCCTACCAGAAGCCTACGATTGGCCAACGAGCGACGTCTCGTGGTTCCATCACAGAAAGCCACTAAATCTCTTTCCAGAACATTCTCATTCACAGTTCCATGCTGGTGGAACGCTCTCCCCACCCTCATCCGGAATGCAGAATCCCTGACAACATTCAAAAGACAACTGAAAACCCATCTCTTCCGTGAGCACTTAACCTCTTAAAAAAATAAAAATAAAATAAAAAAAAACCTTCCCTTTCCCTTTAAAAACCTCGCTTATCGGGCTTATGCTACTCTGAATAATGCCTGAACTTCGTATTTTGAGCACTTCTTGCGTTGTTTTTGCCTCTTCATGATGACTCGCTTAACTTAGTCCTAATCTGTAAGTCGCTTTGGATAAAAGCGTCTGCTAAATGACTAAATGTAAATGTAAATGTTATTATGTCTATGCTGCGGAACAGCCAATGATCACGACCTACGGGTATGAATGGAAACACAAACACAACAACGCAAGAGAGAAAAATACACAAGTCCACGTGGAACGTAACAAATCATTAGGCATGATCTTTTGCACATATATTTTCTGACTTTCTAGATATGTTTTATTATATTTATTCATATCTCAATAAAATAAAAAGCTCACTGTTCAAGCTCAATGTTCATATGCTGTGGTTATATATCTTGAGCTGGGTCTGTGAAACTAAACACCGCACCATTTCCTCGGCTGTGTGGAAACTCTTTGTCCAGACACACTGACTCATGATTCCCACATTTATATATATTTTTTCTGCTTTCATTATTCATTAAACTCCTGGGCCTCTGTACCATTGCCATTCTTTAGTGGAAATGCACCTACTGAACTAGGTAACAGTCAAATATGCTGACTACATTTTGCATGGCTCGATTTATAGCAGACTACCATGATCTGGCATATTTTACTGGGACTGTACAACATCACTACAGCAATACAATCTAGGCTAGTGGGCTCAAATACACAAGGAACTTAGGAAATTGCAATGAACTATTTTTTCTAAACTATATTTATATTTCACTGAATTGTGAGTGGTTAGAGAGCAAGGATTCATTATTGTTATTATTTTAAAGGTATAGCGGAGGATCTTTCCAAATTTTAGATAAGACCCGCCCTCTCCACTTTTTGAAAAGTTTGATTGATTCACCAGAATGATTGACAATTAGGAGGACCAATAGTATAGGTTACCCACCAGGAAGTAAAACATCCTCCGCTATACCTTTAAGTACTATGGACAAAAGTGACACAACTGTTCAGTGAATTGACCCCACCCCCCACTCACTCCCCCACTCCAGATGAGATGCCGAAACATATCATCTTATATCTCTCAAGCAAAGTAGTCTCTCTAAAATCAATACCAAAGCCATACCATATTTATCTGACTCAATGAAGATAAAGACCTAACCAGCATCTCACACACAGTGGCGTTCAAAAAAACTCTACAGCATATAGGGTGTGCAAATCAAATAACTGACATTTTAATGATAATTAGTTAGTTAACAGTAATTTACGGTGACCTTAGATGAATTATTAAAAGATTTATTAGTCTCATTACCACTCCAGAAGTGCCATTTACACATCCTTTATTAAAATATAAACTAACTTTGTCCTTGTTGACTGAAGGCCTCAAGCATTTCGAGTGAGGTAATTTCATACACACCAGAAATGTGTAATCCCATCACTGATTTTTATTGAGCAAGAGTCAGACGTGTTCTCCAGCGAGACCTCTGTCTCGAACAGGCATAGTCAATTTCTTCGAAGTACGTTGGATCGTCTTGACATGTCGAGGACCGAGGGAATGAGAATCCCATCATCAAACAAAGCCTTAAAGTCATTTTGAGAATCTAATCTTGTTTATCAGACAGACACTGCAATTATAATGGAAAAGCTTTGCGCCACACTACATCATCGCACAGTCGCACATTTCCACTGTTGGTTTTGATTGAGGCATTTCACGATGAGATATTAGAATGTCTAAATAATCACATTATTTAGCAGAGCAATCATCATTTTAGACATTTTGATGAATGCGCCTCAATGAAAATGATATTGTGCACTAATCAAATTGCTTTCTGTAGAAGGGCTGTTGTCAGATGCCTCCATTAGCTCTTGTGATGGTTTGCCGGAGAATCAGCTGGTAAACAAATCTCTCAGCTACAGATGGTAATGAATCCACGACAAATGCCAGAGTGACTCTCATGATTCCACAAACACCTGCGACTGGATGAGAACTGGGTAAATGAGACGGGATGTCTTGTCATTTCTCTAGTACGATAAATACAGCATTTATTGGTTTAAAACATAGACTGTAAAAAAAGATGGACGACGCCCCTTCGCTCTCTTCCATTGATGAGAACTGAAGCCGCCAGTGTCCCGATATGGCGCTGACATATTGGAACTTGAGTCTGCGCAGTAGCGATTTCGGGACCAGACCTGCGCAGTAGTGAGCAGGAAGTAAAGCCCCGAAATCAGCGCTCCGCCCTCACTCTCGCAGAATGCACTCAGGGAGAGTGGATTCTGCACACTTTTTTAAAAATTGATTGCAGTACAACAAGAGGCTTGTTAAAATAAAGTAAATACAATCTCCTCAGTCCTCCGAAGAGCCCGCAAAAAATGTCCGTTGGTGCATCAGTGACTACTTCGATCAGAGAACCTGTCAATCACAGCTGTCAATCATGACGTTACACCACCGCATCACGTAACTAACTAAAAACCAACTTATTTTTGAAACAGACACTTGAACTTACATCAGCGTGATAAAAACAACAGCAAATGAAAGAAACCACCTTTGGAAAAAATATATTTGAAGTGTAATTTAATTGTTTAGTTGGTCTCACGTCCCGTTGAATAACACGGGGAGGCGGGACTTATGACCTATACTAGGACCAGTCACCGGGGGGCGATCGAGACGTTTTGGCTTCACTTTTCAGGGCTTGTGCGGCACGCTTGGTTTAAAATATAAAAATAAATGAATAAAATGGGAATAACAGTTCACTCTTTACTTTTACTGCTTCAATGAATGGGGAAAGAAGTACAAAACTTAATTGCTTCTGTTTGATCTGACATCATAGAGGAAAACTGCTGTCAAAAGACCAATTAGGGAATTTATCTATGATCAAAATATTTTTTGTAAAGCAATCATGACCAAAAATGATTTCACATTATACTTTCACATAGTCATTTTAGAACATGGCAGATGGACAGTTCAAAGAACACAAGCACACACAAATAAAACGGTAAGAACAATTATGTCCATAACTGCTTTTTTTTTTTTTTTTTAAGTAGACAGTTAAAACTTTAGAAACATTCAGATAATCAGAGAAAGCCAACATTTGTTCAGTGAGAGAGGTGGGTATAGGTCAATGACCTGGACATGTTCACGTTAAAAACTGTGTGCTTATAGAAAATGAATTTCCTGATGTGGAAATGTCCATTCTAAGGAAACATGCTTATACAATATGGCTTGGCATTGGAAGATTCGTGAGTTTGTGTGGGAGTAAAACATCTTCAAAATGCCATGTTCCTTCAAGAACTTGTGCTGAGATCTTCAGTCATAAGGTCACATCTGTTTAATCAATACACACAGATTGACTTGAATTCTGAACAATTTGGAAGACTTTTCCCCCTGTGCAAAGCTCTTTTCATCTGTCATCATCATCTTTCCTTTGCACATTTCTTTTTCCTTCTTTTTCCATAAAAGCTATAAGTTACATGCTCTCTCATCACTGTAAAACAGCCAGTTCATGTTCGAAAAACATAATCAGTTTACACTGTCAATAAGGGTTAGTTAGGTTAAGGTTAGGTGTTAGGGTTCAGCACAATAAGTTGAGATGTAGTTATACATTTACTTATAGTCTCTTGAACTTGTATATTGAGAGATTTTAGGTGATAGATATTTTTTATATCCATACTCAGTACACTTAAACCAGACAGATTTTTCCAGCCACACATTGTTAGATTAACCTGTAAAATCACCTCAACATCTCAGTCAGAATGGAACAGATAACACGTCTAGCTGTTGGAAAGGGTTCTAGCAATATCATTTCAACTGTCCATTTTTCCCTAAGTACAGTCATCTCTCTGCAATTTAGTTACAATTTTTTGGGGTGAACAAAACAGGACACCGCTTCCATTTTCCTCGGAATCTTCTGCCGGCTCTAAGCGGAGATTGCTTCAGTCTTTCCTTCAGAGAGGGTTCGGTAACTATGCCCTATCTTCAAACCTTCACTCCAGCAACAGCTTAACCTGAGTTAAATATGTCTGATAGATGAATACAATTGTGCTGAAATGCCTAGCCTCACTTTCAATTTGTAGCCTACAGTACATGATCCAAATGATGCTAAATATTTAATTCAGGCATTGTTTTTCGTTTTAATGAATGTACACGTAATTAAATCTCTCCAGCTAACCTCAATCAAATGATGGATGAGATCGATCACATGACTAGTTGCCTACTCCTAATGCACAATGATAAAAAAAGAGAAGTCACTGGAGCTGGAGCCTCTGGAAAATTACTTGTACATTGACAGGACCACTTTTGTTATTTTTAGCAATATGATTTTCAGCTTTGAACAGTAGGCCTACAATGCAAATGCAATCAATGAACACAATTCCTTATGTTACTCTCAATAAATAAATGAACTGATTTGTTTAAGTGAACTGTGCAATTGAAAATCCTGTGCAGTTTAGCTTCATATGAATTCAATTTGTTTTTAAGGGGTAATTCACTGATGGCAAAATGGGCTTTCAATAAGCCTGACTGCCTATGTGGTAGAAAGGTCGGGGGGTGAATAAAAATGGTGCTACCTGACTAGAGAAAATGTGTTGCCAAATAGGACAACATCAACACCCATAATGCACTAGATATGTTGCTGTCCAAGGCCACTATTGGATAGGTAGTCAAATACCACCTTACTTGAGTAGGACATACTTCTTAGCAAACATTTAGTCAAAATCTTATGGACTTGTATTGTTCCCAGGTGCAATTTCAAAGAGTGAACATTAACATTTTCCACAAAATAAGAAATTTTGAGAAAACACTGCTACGTGAAACACTGCTAAAATCTGAAAGACATCCGTGTTTGTAGTCTCCATTTTAAACTGGATGACTACGAACACAGTGTTTTAGGCCAAACAGAAGGGAAAAACTGAAAGAAAAAAAGCTGCCGTTCAGGCAGTTAATTTGGAAGAAGAGAAACAGAAAGCACTTTCTACCATAGTATTTTTTACCATAATGTTGTTTACAAGAATTTCAGTGATAAACATACTCTTAAAATAAATGTTCAGTTAATAACCCTCTGTCAATCCAACGCTTTCTCACGACCAGTGATAAAAAGGTGGCTAATTCGTATGAATTTGTACGACCTCACTCGTACGAATTTGCATGATTTGTCTAAACCCACGTGATGGGTAGGTTTAGGGGCGGGGTCAGGGGTAGGTCATTCGTATGAATTCATACGAATTGGGCAATTCGTAAAATATATAAGGTTTAGCAAAAATCGTACTAATTCGTACGAGTAAGGTCGTATTAATTCGTACGAATTAGCCACCTCATAGAATTAGTACGAATTGCCGTGAGATCAGGCTGGTCAATCCGACAGTCCGTGGGCAGGGATGCTATTTATTTATATTTATTTAAATTATTATTATCATTTATTTATGTATGTATTTATTTTTGCAGTGTGTAGGTATGGGTAGTTAAGCTTTAGTTGTTTATAACTTGCTATAGTCTCAAATCTGAGCTAAAGCTATGAATTAGGCTGTTGAGGTTTTAAAGAGAACTTTAAAGCAGAATCCATGACTACAGCCACTGGCAGGTCTTTGGTGCAGATGAAAAACAAATTGCATACAGAAATAACAAAGCACGCTTACGCCTATGCTGCCTCCAACACACATGTTTTCAATTACATTGCTAATTCCTGGAGCCCAATTGGCCCTATTTCTGCAATTAAGGACTGTAACTTTAAATGCACGGATTTGCCACCTATAATTGTTTCATTGTGTATGCAAACACGCATGCAACTCACTGATCAAACCCTCTGACTTTTCACCTTCAGTCTAATAGAAGTGGTTTGGAATCCTTATTATGAGCTCAAGCTGTCCTTGAGGTATAACCCTATTGTCTAGCAAAACAACAGGGGACATTTTATTTAACTTTGAGGTTTGGAGAAACATCACAAATACACACAAACATACACTCACAGACATAATATAACCTAGTTAGCAGATCTGATGTTCTGTTTGATTCCATTTTTTAAGACAAGCATGTTTAGCATTATGGATTATGTGTCAATCTTTTTTTAATGTTTTCTCAACCAGTTGGGTTGAGATTTTTAATAAAAAAATAAAATAAAATAAAGAATAGTTTTATATATATATATATATATATATATATATATATATATATATTATTTTTATATTGTTTCTTGTAGTGACAGTTCACTGGACGTTCAGTAACACTTCCACAATAAAATGCCTTTGTGCCTCAATGTAGGCCCTTATCTGTATATTGCATATCACACTTAAGATTGTTCTTCCCAACAACAGAGTAACATCAAATCACAGCTCAGTATCTTTCCATATATTTTCAGTTAGAAGAGACATAATTGTTTCATTGTCTTCTGAGGGAACGGTTAGCCAACTAAATCTGACGGGGCGACTGACGCCGTGGGTCAACAGTATCTAGGACACCTCAGTAATTATTAATTAAGGAATAAAGCTTGCAGTCTTGGGCTGAGCTCAAAATGGATGATTTTATACAGAAAGCATGTCCTATATAATCAAAAATCAACAAAGGGAGTTTGTCATCCACGTAGCATGAAGAGAATTTGAGAAAATGGGTAGAAATACATTTTTGATCTGAGAAAGGTTAGTGCGAGAGGATGTTAATAATTAACTTTGTGTAGTTTGATATTTGGAAATGAAGGTAGAAAGGGAAGTTTATGTCTAGAAAATGCTAATTAAAGAAAGGAGCCAGTTTGAGTTTTCAAGCCGTCAGTCTGCCCTGGCAGTCTGAATTCACAGCTCAGCCAGGGCTAATAGTGCCAGCGCAGCGTCTGGGGAAAAGCAGGCATGAAACGACAACGCAAACGCTAATGAATCGCACATCCCTCTCTAGCACGAGGGAGACCATTCACGGACTTTCCATTTCACACCAAAGACAAGAGAGGATCCTACATCAGACTTGAAGCCCACAGTGACTCATTCCACAGCCCTTTTATGAAGCATTCTATAGTTACAAACTCATGTACAACTGCGCTGCTCTACTTCCAGTCTCTTCAGCCGTCGGATCCAGCAGCGATCAAGTCACAATTCAGCTGGGCCACAAGAAAGAACTTGGCTTAAATACAGATCTGATATCTGTTCTGTGTTTCGCACCATTACTTATTTTTGGTTATCCTCAACACCAGAGACACATTTAATATGACACAGTCATTAAATATTCATTTTGTTTTCTTTTTCTGTTTCCATAACATTTGCTGGAAGCTAAGATGCTATGCCGACTCAAAACGAACAACCAAATGTGGGACAATTCTCACAGTCACAACTATACTTTTGTTCCCTTTTGATACGGTTCATCCGCATTGCGTCAGAATTAGCTGTTTTCTCAGAATCCTGAATCCTGATTGGTTCACGTCTGTGCAAGTGCACAGACAAATGGCATTTCAGCCCGCCAAAAGGGGCGGGGTTGGCTGCCTTTAAAGCCATCCACGCTTTTTATCTTTCTCCTTCAGCACGAATATCATCTTGCTGCTCCGAAGAACACTGAAGCCTCTCTCTCGCCTCTTCTCGCTGTCGAACAAGGCTCCCAGCGGAATAGGACGCTCTGCAAGCAAGCTGACACAGCAACACTCTGCAAGCAAGCTGACTGCACGGCGCTCTGCAAGCAATCTGAGGCCTTTTTGGCTCCGCGGTGGACGGATACGTGGAATGCTACATTGAGGCCTAAAAGTCATCGCAGGCCATGCATCACTTCTTGCCTAAAAGAGCCAGCTCCACCGCTGCTTCCAGTCGCTCCAAAACAGCCCCGCCGACTTAACAGCGACCCAGGCAAGACTCAGCGCCCGTCCAGCCTCAGCCGAAAGCAAAGCCGGAAGTCAAGCCATGCCTCCGCCGGGTCACGCCACCCATATGCAAACCAGGTCACTGACTAGGTCACTAGTAATTATAGTTAACTTTTAAATAAGTATCACTTTAGTATTACTATGAAAAGAATGTTGATTTAAAGTTACCTTATCTTGTATTATAAAGTTAAATTTGGAAAAATGAATTTTGAAGAGAATTTTGATTGGTTAAGGTCGGAGGTTAGCTCCGCCTCCAAAAGAAGTCAAAGGTAGAGCATGAAAGAACAAGAGAGAGCAGAGGGTGCTTCTCATTTCTTATTTGTGCATCCTCGTTACCTTTCCTCGCTTCCTTTCCTCGCGTCTCAGCTCCACCCCCTGTAGGATACGAGGGAAGGCTGCAAGGAAAGAAAAGGAGGACGGAGGAATCGAATGAAAGCTTTTTTTTAATACATTGGAATACTTGATCACTCGAGCGTCACTTCACAGCGTCATCAGCTGCATTGAAAGGATCTGCCCTTATGTTGTTGAAGTTTGTTTATTTAAGAAATTCATAATAAATAATAATAAAGCAAGATACCCTGTTGAAATGTGTGAGATGTGTGGTTTATATAAACTACAAAGGTAAATTTTAAATTAAAATGATTGTGACTGTTGTGAAGGGGGAGGAGAATTGATACATGCGTATCATTGATACATCACTTTTTAGTCAATACAACTCTTCCGCATAGGATACACCTGTGTATCCTCGCTCATGACTCCTCAGGAAGCCTCCTCACGGTGCAATTAGAGAATTGAGATGTCCTTCAAGATGGCTGAGCTCGATCGGTTTCCGGGTCATAGGATGGAGGACAGAGGAGCGAGGAGACGAGGGGGGATATTGAGAAGCACCCAGAGTGTGTGGAAGAACAAGATGCAGAGTGACGCGAGACACTGAATTTGTGTTCATAAGCTCTTAAAAAGACAATTTAGATGATTCAAATAATCTAAAAAAGTAGATTATGAATGTGAGAGATAACCTTAGAAGCTCACACTAAGGAAATAGAAGCAGGCAAAGAGAAACATGTAAACAAACTGGGAAGTTAGAAACTAATGTAAAAGACGATGAAAACTGTCTGGATTAAGGCCAAATCAAGAGATACTTTGATCTTATTTTTATTATATTTATTATATTTTATTATATTATTATTATACTTTAATCTTATTTTCCTTGGTGAGTAAAATTTCCATTAAGAAATGTGTTGCATGTGATGTTAGTTTTGCTAGCTATGTACATTAATGCATAAATGGGTGATGAAAAAGAAATTTCATTTAAAACAGTTTATTGAACAGTTGGTTAATATGTGTTTTTCGGCCTTGTGATTTTTTTTTTTTTTTAAAGCCATTTCTTTTCTGCTCTTCTCTGTGGTTTTTTTGTTTTGTTTATTATTGTCTTTTTTTTCTACATTTGAATCCTGATCTGTCCCTGCTGTGGATGGCCTTTTCGTGGTTTGGACATGGCGAGCCACCCATCTCTTGATATTACCTGGAAGTAAAAATAACAATTACTTTGCTGAACTGGTACTACAAAACTCACCTTGAACTGTGCTATTTGTTTTTTTCTTGGACTTTCCCCTGGATCAAATGTTTTTTTTTTTTTTCTGGTGAACTGGTACTGAACGAGTGAAATTTGGACATTGAACTTGAAATTTGAAATCGTTTTTTTTGACTGTGGATACAGAATTTGAACTGTGGAATTTAATTTTGGATTTGATATTCCAATTTCAGAATGTAAAGCCGTAATTTGAATTGTCTTTCGTCTTCCAGTCCTCTCTGCAGTTCAGTGTGCAAGTAATGATGTAATTGTTGCCGGTTCTGGGCCCGGCCCACCTCAACGCGAGACGCAGCCTGTAATACTTCAACCATTTGCCACCTGACTCGGAGTGTCGAGCTGGATTTTGGGGATAATAAAACGAGGTTACTAACTTCAATTCACTCACAGACCGCCCTGCTTCAGGGGCATGAAACATCGGCCTCAGACAATAGTTCTCATGTTCTCTGAGCCGAAGTTCAGTCTCTGCTGGAAAAAGGTGCAGTGGAGAAAGTCTCCACATAATGCAGCGAGTTAGGCTTTTACAGCCGCTACTTCCTCGTCCCCAAGAAGAATGGCAGCCTCAGGCCCATCCTCGATCTGAGATGTCTGAATCTAGCCGAAACACAATGGTGCTGGCTCCTCAAATAAAGGAGCAGACATGTTGTCACGTGGTGCACCTTCCCCTGGGGAGTGGAGACTCCATCCCAGGTTGGTCAACGCAATATGGCGCACCTTCGGTCAGGCGGATGTGGATCTTATACCGCTGAGGGGAGACATTCTCTCCCAGGCGGGGGAAGAACGATCTGGCACCCCCAACCAGAGGTGAGGGAACTGCATGTTTGGCCTCTCGGAAGGAGCCGCCAGGCCTTCCCTGGGAAGTCATGAGAACAATCTCAGAGGCGAGGGCCCCCTCCACTCCCAAAAATGGTCGATTTTCCCAAGCTGGTGCTTAGCTCGGAAAATAGACCCCGCTGAATATGATACCGTGGCAGTTCACACGTTTCTGCAGGAGATGCTGGACAGTTGGCGTGCCCCCTCCACACTCAAAGTTTATGTGGCGGCCACCGCTGCAAATCACACCCCAGTGGCCAGCCAATCAATCGGGAAACACAACAAGTGAGTTGGCTATTTGCACGCTCTGTCTATGTCCTGCCTTGAGTTCAGTCCTAACGATTGTAAAGAACGATTGTAAAGTGTTCCTCGGGCCGAGAAAAGGTTACGTGCCGAAAGTGCTTTCCACCCCGTTCAGAATGCAGGTGATAGCGCTGTCAGCTCTTCTGCTTACGGAGGATGAGCAGGCAACTCATCCACTCTGTCCCATCAGGGCCCTTAGAGTGTACACTGAGCACTCTGGCCAATTTCGGCAATCAGAGCAGCTATTTGTCAGCTTCGGAGGCTGCACTAAAGGGCTGCCTGTTTCGAAGCAAAGACTTTCCAGATGGATTGTGGATGCAGTAGCGCTGGCTTACAACTCCACTAGAGGTGTGGCCTCCTTTTGGGTGTGGTCCAGCGGAGTCTCTATCGCAAATATCTGTGCGGCGACCAGCTTGTCCTCGTCGTCCACCTTTGTCAGATTTTACAACGTGGACATCCCTGCTTTGCAAACACAGGTGTTGTCAGTCTGAGACGCTTATGGACTGTGTAGCAAGCTCCGACCGCAGTCTGAGCCTCTCCCTATGCAGCTGGTCTAGGGGCCCTCAACCGAGTGGCTTCTGTTCTGCGCTTGTAGCACAGCGCTATTGGATTAAGTTCTCCGTAAGTGTCAGCTAAAAGTGATTCAATGCGAGTGAACCGTATCAAAAGGAAACATTCATGTTTTTTAACGTAACCCTGGTACCCTGAGATAACGGGAATGAGCATTGCATAGCTTGCCGTGCTACTCTTCTGCCCAGCGAGTCATGCTAAGCCACCCCTCAGTCGAAAGATTCTGACGATTCGGCATTTCTGAGTGGCTTTATAGGCAGCCAACAATGGGCCTCATTCACCAACTGTTCTTATGAAGAAATGTGTTCTTAAACCCCACTTACGCACATTTTACGAATATTCTGACATTCACTAATGTTTTCTTATCTTGGATTTGTTCTTAGCTAAGAACAAAATCTATGCACACTCAAGAGCACTCTTACGCACATTTGAGTGATGACAGTTTGCTTCAAATAATTGGTTACTGCATTTTATTTAATTCTACAGTCATTTAGTATTTTACTGTAATGTATTTCTGATCATTTGTTGAAAAAAAAAATTGTATGCAAAGAAACACTTACACTGCAATTTACATCAGCAATTAAGCTTATTAAATCAAATATTATGCCTCGTTTTTCAGTCAAAATTACTGAAGTTCTTTTTTCGTTTGGTGATCGGTGTCCTTATATGGGAATTTGCAGGTGTGTTCTTATGCTAATTAGGAACAACTAGCACGAACTTTCAATTATGAAGGTGTGGGATTCATCAATCCTAAGAACACAGGTGCGAACAATTCTGTTGTTTAAGAACATCCGACGTAGACTTTTCTTAGGAAGTTTATTAAGTACAAAGTTAAGACAATTCTTAAGAAGATATTGGTTAATGAGGCCCATTGCCCCTTTTGGCGGGCTGAAATGCCATTTGTCTGTGCACTTGCACAGATGTGAACCAATCAGGCTTCAGGATTCATAGAAAACAGCTAAAACTGACACAATGCTCATTTCCGTTATCTCAGGGAACATCTCGGTTACGTATGTAACCCTCGTTCCCTGAGTAGGGAACGGAGACGTTACGTCGGATGACGACGAATGGGGTTTCGCTTAGAAAGCCTATCACCTTCAAATATATAAAACGAGCCAATGGCAATGAAATGCCATGGGTCTGCGGAATTTGCATAGCGTATCTCCGCCCCACGCAGGGGGTATATAAGGAAGTACGCCGGCAACATGCAGATATGTCTTCGCTGAGGAGCCGAGACTGAACTCAGGCGTTCCCAGCGGTACAGCGGAAGTGGCAGGGAGACGTAACGTCTCCGTTCCCTACTCAGGGAACGAGGGTTACATACGTGACCGAGACGTTCCCTTTCGTGGTCACTCCGAGTTACGTCGGATGACGACGAATGGGGTCCCCAGTCTAATCACGCCACCTCGGCTGTCTTCCAGTGCCCTGCGTAAGTCTGAGCTCCCTGTCGTGAGACTAGCACGGACAAAGGAGTCCTACTTAACACAGGAATACCAAGGTACACTGGGAAGCATATCTCAGAGGAAATATGCAATTATGCCCAGCCCGAAGGGGGGGACTTAGAATACACATATGACCCCGAGGGGCTGCATATGGAATATCACTGGGGTGTCCAGCCGCAGGTGGAATGTTTCAACCCCAGGGGTGGCAAGGTGGTATGCCGAGGGAAAGACACATGCTCAGAGAGGCTTACAGTGGAAATACACATGTGGGGGTCGCCCAGAGGGGAACCATGCACATGGAGGCACCTAGCCAAGCGCGAAAGCTGCCAGTGGCATAACTCTGGCATTGACGTCGACAGTGCTGGAGGTGACTCAGGGCTTATTAGGCTCACCTGAGGAAAATATCGCACGTATCCCGTCCGTGGAGAGGAATGGCGAGCAAGCGAAGACACCTGAGCAGAATCTAGTACCGGCTAGTTGAAGTGAGTACATGAGAAGAAACTGGCTCCACTCGGAGATTATAGAATCTCGCGAATGTATTGGGTGTCGCCCAGCCTGCAGCTCTACAAATGTCTGTTAGTGAGGCGCCATGCGCTAGAGCCCAAGAGGATGCCACACTCCGAGTGGAGTGGGCCGTCACACCAAGGGGGCATGGTCGACCTTGCTGCTGGTATGCCAAAGCAATGGCGTCCACTATCCAGTGGGACAACCTTTGCTTGGAGAGAGCCTTTCCCTTCAGCTTCCCACCATAACAGACAAAGAGCTGGTCTGAGGTAATGAAACACCGCGTTCTGTCTACGTAAGCACGGAGGGCGCGTACTGGACAGAGCAGTGCCAAGGCTGGGTCTGCCTCCTCCAAGGGCAGCACTTGCAGGTTCACTACCTGGTCTCGAAAGGGGGTGGTAGGAACCTTGGGCACATATCCAGGCCGGGGTCTCAGGATCACGTGAGAGTTAGCCGGCCCGAATTCCAGGCACGCTTCGTCAACCGAAAATGCCTGCAGGTCCCCTACCCTCTTGATGGAGGCCAATGCAACCAGGAGCGCTGTCTTAATTGACAGGAACTTAAGCTCCACTGATTGCAGAGGCTCAAAGGGAGCACTCTGCAGGGCAGTTAAAACCACTGAGAGGTCCCAAGAGGGAACGAGGGGAGGACGAGGAGGATTCAGTCTCCTCGCTCCCCTCAGGAACCTGATGATCAGGTCGTGCTTTCCCAGAGACTTACCATCGACTGCGTCGTGATGTGCGGCAATAGCGGCAACATACACTTTCAGGGTGGAGGGAGACAGCCTTCGCTCCAACCCTTCTTGCAGGAAGGAAAGCACGACACTGATCGGGCATTTCGTGGGTTCTTGATGTTTAGAAGAACACCAGTTGACGAAGAGGTTCCACTTCAACGCATAGGCATGTCTCGTGGACGATGCTCTAGTGGAAGTGATGGTAGCCACCACCGCTGGTGGTAGGGTACTCAAACCTGCCTCGTCCCGTCCAGGAGCCACACGTGGAGGTTCCAAAGATCGGGACGAGGGTGCCAAAGGGTGCCCCGTCCCTGAGAAAGCAGGTCCTTCCTCAGGGGAATTGGCCAGGGAGGTGCTGTCGCGAGGAGTACTAGTTCTGAGAACCAGGTCCGGTTGTGCCAATACGGGGCAACCAAAATGACCTGCTCCTCGTCCTCCCTGATCTTGCGCAAGGTCTGCGCAAGAAGGCTCACTGGGGGAAACGCATATTTGCGTAGGCCCCGCGGCCAGCTGTGCGCCAGTGCATCCGTGCCGAGCGTGCCCTCGGTCAGGGGATAATACAGGTCGCAGTGGGACGAGTCGTGGGAGGCAAACAGGTCTACCTGTGCGTCCCCGAACTTATCCCAAATCAGCTGGACCGACTGGGGATGGAGTCTCCATTCTCCAGCGAGAGGCCGAAGCCGAGACAGCTCGTCGGCCGCCTGGTTCCGGTCTCCCGGGATATAAATGGCTCAAAGCGACCTCAGATGCTTCTGACTCCATATGAGGAGGTGGCGAGCAAGTTGCGACATACGGCGGGAGCGTAGACCACCTTGATGGTTGATGTACGCTACTGTCGCGGTATTGTCTGATCGGACTAATACGTGCTGACCCTTGAGCAACGCACGGAAGCGGTGCAGGGCGAGACGTACAGCCAGCAACTCGAGGCAATTGACATGCCAAAGGCGCTGGGGTCCTGTCCAGGAGCCCGCGGCAGCATGTCCATTGCACATGGCGCCCCAGCCCGTGGTGGAGGCATCTGTTGATACAACAACATGCCGGGAAACTCGTTCTAAGGGCACTCCGGCCCGTAGAAAACTGAAGTTCGACCACGGGGTGAAGGTCTGACGGCAGGCCGGAGTCACTGGGACTCGGAGCGTGCCGTGATGCCATGCCCACCTCGGGACTCGATCGCGAAGCCAAAGCTGAAGCGGTCTCATATGAAGCAATCCGAGCGGCGTTACTGCGGCTGCGGATGCCATATTCCCCAGGAGCCTCTGAAATAGTTTCAGTGGAACCGCGCTCTTGTCCTCGAACTGGCGAAGACAAGTCAGCAGTGACTGCGCGCGCTCGCTCGTAAGCCGAGTCGACCGAGTCGATCTCCATACCGAGAAAAGAGATCCTCTGCACGGGGCAGAGTTTGCTCTTCTCCCAGTTGACCCGAAGGCCCAGACGAGCTAGGTGCCGGAGCACTAGGTCCCTGTGTTCGCAAACCTGGTCTCGAGAGTGAGCTAGGATAAGCCAGTCGTCGAGATAGTTCAGGATGCGAACCCCGTGTTCCCGGAGGGGAACAAGGGCTGCCTCGACGACTTTCGTGAAGACGCGAGGAGACAGGGCTAGCCCGAATGGGAGAACCGCGTACTGGTATGCCCGCCCCTCGAAAGCAAACCGAAGAAACGGTCTGTGTCGAGGTAAAATGGAGACATGGAAGTAGGCGTCCTTCAGGTCGATCGCTGCAAACCAATCCTGCGGCCGCACGCACTGGAGGATGCGTTTGGCCGTGAACATCTTGAACGGCAGCCTGTGAAGGGAGCGGTTCAAGACGCGCAGGTCGAGGATTGGCCGTAACCCACCGGATTTCTTCGGTACAATGAAGTAAGGGCTGTAGAAGCCGGACTTCATTTCGGCTGGAGGGACAATCTCGCTTGCACCCTTCGCCAGTAGGGTGTCGACCTCCGCTCTCATGACAGGGGCATTGCCACCGACCATAGTGAAGCGGACTCCCCTGAAGCGGGGAGGAGACCGCGTGAACTGAATCGCGTAGCCGAGCCTGATGGTTCTCACGACCCAGCGGGACAGTCTGGGAAGCTCTAGCCAGGCTTCCAGAAACTGCGCCAGCGGGGTCATTCGAACCACAGACGTACCGTCGGTGGTGCAGCGAGGCGGAATGACCGGCCCAGGCGAGGGTGGCATAGCGGCCCTGTGCGGGGGCACGGTCATTAGCCGCGTCCTGCCAGAGGAGGCCAGGGGAGGACCAGCGTCCCACGGGGGCGTGCTCTGGCAGGGGTCTGGCGACAGAGGGGGATGAGAGGAGCGTGGCCCGTGGGCGGCGCGTGCTGTCATCCGAGAACTCTGTGACAGAGGGGGACGACAGTGGCGGGACCCGTGGGCGGCGCGCACTATGATCCGAGAACTCTGTGTGCTCAGCATTGGGGGAATCAATTCTTTCTTTAACCACATTAGGGTACTGCTCGTCGTTGGACGAGCAGCGGGGAGTGGAGAACAAAAGATTGCCAATCCTGAGCAGCCCGTCTCAGGGGCGCCGCTTAGCCTGGCGTTTAGCGGGGCGCGGGGCCGGAGATGGCTGTGGCTGTGGCGCCTTCCTGCGGCTTCCTCCACGACGCGGCCCGGGTGGAGGCTGCTGCTGGGGCCATGCGGGAGGGGCGGGAGCCGCGGGAGGGCGCCCTCGGCGGCGAGCAGGCTGAGGATTCCGTGCCGACGGCTGGGTGGAGGCAGCAGCGGGCCGTCGGGGCAGAATGTGCTTGATCGCCTCAGTCTGCTTCTGAGCGGTTGAGAACTGTTGGACGAAATCCTCGACCGCACCGCCGAAGAGGCCGGCCTGGGATATGGGGGTGTCGAGCAGACGAGTCCGCTCGGCCTCCCGCATATCAGCCAGGTTCAGCCACAGGTGTCTCTCCTGGACCACGGCTGTGGACATCACCTGACCCAGGGAGCGTGCGGTCACCTTCGTCGCTCGGAGAGCAAGGTCGGTGGCGGCACGCAGCTCATCAAAGAGCCCTGGATCAGTCCTGCCCTCGTGCATGTCCTTGAGCATCTGGGCCTGGTAGACCTGCAAGATGGCCATGGCATGCAAAGAGGCAGCTGCCTGTCCCGCCACTCTGTAAGACTTCGCCACCAGGGTAGACGAAAATCTACAGGCTTTGGATGGGTGCTTAGGGTCGCCACGCGATGAAGCGCTCGCCGGACACAGCTGCATCGCGACAGAACGCTCCACCGGGGGAACCCCAGTGTACCCACAAGCATCAGCCTTATCGAGGGGAGGAAAGGCGGAGAAGGCCGATGAACGATCACGGGAAGACAATGGTGTCTTCCAGGACCGCGTGACCTCCTCATGCACCTCCGGGAAGAAAGGTATTGGGGTTGGACGCCGACGAGGGTCGGCGGCCGCACCCAAAAACCAATCGTCCAGCCGCGAACGCAGTGGGTTGGGTGGCGGGGACCACTCGAGCCCAATGGCCGCGGCTGCCCGGGAAAGCATGGCCGTCATCTCGGGATCAGACTCGGGCAATGCTGGCACACCCGAAGGTGGCAGCACAGCCGAATCCTCACTTCCCGAGGACTCCTGCCCACCTTGTGATGCAGCGATCGACATTGCATCCTCATCTGGAGTGCCAAACGAGATTCGCGGGGCCTCCGTAGAGGGACCAGCGGTCTCAGTTTGGACACTCGCGGGTACCAGCGCTGGAGAGGGGGGTGTGGACCGTGGACGAATCGGCGGTTTGTTCCACACCGTCACCCTCAGGTCACCCTGGCCACCAGCCGAAGTACAGCCTCTCGGGGAGACCGTAGATCGGGCTGTGGATGAGGGGACTCTCGCTCGAGTGAGCTCATTGAGTCTCGACCGAAGCGTGGAGATGGTCATGTTCCCACAGTGAGAACATGAGTCATCCACAAGCGCTGCTTTAGCGTGATCAATGCCCAAACACACAAAGCAGCGATTGTGCCCATCAGAAGAGGAAACATTGCGACCGCAACCAGAAGTGCACGGGCGAGGCATCTTTAAAAAGACGTGCCGCGTGCAATGCTCTTTTTGTGAGAGCATAAACTCCGCGGATGCTGAAGCGACCAGGGAGAAACACACTATCTGTCAGATCACTAACCAGATCAGCAGGGTAATGTGCACTCGCTGGAGATCGCCATCACACCAACACCGGAGAGTTCGCTCGTCTCGAAGGATAGGAGATAAAGAGTAACTCAGGATTTTAGGCTTCAATGGAGTGAAGAAAGCTCTCGGCTCCGAAGCGAAAACATATCTGCATGTTGCTGGCGTACTTCCTTATATACCCCCTGCGTGGGGCGGAGATACGCTATGCAAATTCCGCAGACCCATGGCATTTCATTGCCATTGGCTCGTTTTATATACTTGAAGGTGATAGGCTTTCTAAGCGAAACCCCATTCGTCGTCATCCGACGTAACTCGGAGTGACCACGAAAGGGAACCAGGGTTACTTGAGTAACCATAAACGTTTCTAAGTGTCTTATGGGAGCAAAAAAAATTAAGGGAGCAGAACTTTTTCCAAATTCCTTTCATGTTATACTGTAAATTGTAGATGTTTAAAGGGGGGAATTGTTATAGACATGCTACATACTGTTTACACATTCATTTTGAGTAAAAACACTCAAAAGTCATCCTTTGAAAACCATTTTGAAATTGAACATTGCTTTACCTTGGAAATGGTACTTTAAAAACTTTTAGCAAGCTCCCCTAGTGGGCAGTATAAATGTTACAATTTTACAAAACTTACTGTGCTATTTTATAATCTATTCTTTTTTTTTCTTTTTTTTTCTAATGGTTCGAGACTCAAGGTTGGCCACTATTTAGTGATCAAAGTGATTTAGAGATAGAAATGTATTAATTTGTGACATGAGAATTTCAATGGAGTGTGTGTAACCCGCGGGTGGCTATTTTTTGGTATAGCGCCTAAACAAAATCTCATTTGGTTCTCGATTTTTGTGATATCAACTTCAAATTTGTAACGCAACTTGGTTACACATAATTTTATGGCTTTGATTTTCTAGCAATTTTACAGTTTTAAATGTATGTTTTGTATAAAATAAAAACATTTTTAGTACAGTACATTTGATTTACAGTCAACATTTTTGCACTTTCATCTTTTGAAGTACTTTTACTTCAGCAATAATCTCCTTTGTTTTCAAAAAGAGACAAACCTTTGGTTTTTATTCCAAATAATTCATGGATAACAACTATTTAAGTTTGTATAGTGCATTTTCACATCTCTATTCAAAAAGGGGGTGACAGTTAAGAGGTTAAACGTCTGCTTGTTATTTTTAACACATAGTACTCTATAAAGACTAAGACTCAATTTCATAAGCCTCAGAATATACTTATGCAATGTCATGAATAAGCTAAGGGGGAAAATGAAGCACTGTGTCATTTGAAAGTTATTGATTTAACACTCCAATTTCATGTTGAAATGTGTGTGATAGCTTAATATATGTCTAGTTATGTTCCTCAAGTGATAAAGTGATGCACTGATATTGATCTTAAAGCTCTTGGTGACAACACCTCCTATGTGACAGATAATCTGAACAGTGCTTCAGTCTCTCCAGTGAACTGAGAACAGATAAGGACTCTGTGATAACTCATTTAGAGACACGCGCTGAACCTTGACTCCCAAGTTGATTAATCAAATGCGACTGGGGGCAGAAAATGTTGTTCTGTAAAAAGAAAAAATCCAACTTTAATATTGCTAAACCAGGTTAGAAATTATTGATCCTTTGAACATTGCCATAAGGCTTGTTGAGCAACAGAATAGAATGTGACGGCATTGAAAATACAAAATATGAATTGCAGTTCTAAGATTTGTTTATTTAACTAGTGAAATAACGACATGTTACATAAGCCAAAGGGTCTATGTGATTGAGGAACATTGAATTGAAGCATTTTTCTATTCAGAAAGCTAGCTTTCAGAAAGCAGTTAGAAAAGCATTTAAAGTTAAACCATTAAAACAATAGGTACCTTAAAGAATTAGAGGTAGGCCTACCAATAAAGAACCTTTATTTTTAAGATTTAAAAAAAGTGCAACAATCGGCTTTGTTGGAGAAGTAGATTGTGTTAATTATCTGTTATCTGACAGGTTACAAAAAGGCTACATTGTCTACCATGTATTCTTTATAATGAAATTCATTTTAATCAATTTCTTGACAGTAAAGTAATGCAAGGTCACAGCAATGCAAGGTCACACATGTCATAAAAATATAGATTTTTTGTTTTACTGCTGATCCCCATAAGATGGGAGACAAGAGAACCACATCTCATTATGGTTGTGTTATTAACACTGGTGCTATAGAGATTCAAAGCCAATAGTCGTTGGTTCCTGCCATTTGTCCGTTTTCTAAGTAGTCATCCTTCAGTAATAAGCATCTCCCTCATAGGACCACAGAATAAATCACTAGGGGCAGTAGGAGGGGCTAATGACTGTTTTAGTCATGCTCCATGAAGCTCCCTCCCTCTGGGGCCACTTTTTAATTTACTCAGACTTTAATTAAAAGGATATTGCCCCCTCCCTAGACCATGCAGATCCAGATCAGCAAAAAAAAAAAAAAAAACTGATCAGTGGGACCACCTCCAGGGGGTTAAAGATGACCCACTTCATGCTTGTGCTAATGATAACAACAGGAAGTGAGAGATGCCATTATATACCTGTTATTACTCTTTAGTATCTCCGTGATTTATTCCAAACAGAAGCAGCATTTATGGAGAAATTACTGTATGCTACATTGCCTTCTATTTAAAAAGCTCTGATTTATGAGGGCCACTTCAAATCTGGTTGTTGATTGATGACCATTGTGGCTGCATCAATTCTTCAACCTTCTTCTGTCTGCACTTGTTTTAAAGCTGATGCTTCCACATATAATCAATACAGGGGTCAGCAACCTCAACATGCAGTGGTGCCAGTGGGACCAAATATTAATATTCTAAGTATTATAATATAACATAATATCATATCATATCATATCATATGATATAACAGATATACACTCACCTAAAGGATTATTAGGAACACCTGTTCAATTTCTCATTAATGCAATTATCTAATCAACCAATCACATGGCAGCTGCTTCAATGCATTTAGGGGTGTGGTCCTGGTCAAGACAATCTCCTGAACTCCAAACTGAATGTCAGAATAGGAAAGAAAGGTGATTTAAGCAATTTTGAGCGTGGCATGGTTGTTGGTGCCAGATGGGCCGGTCTGAGTATTTCACAATCTGCTCAGTATGGGATTTTCACGCACAACCATTTCTAGGGTTTACAAAGAATGGTGTGAAAAGGGAAAAACATCCAGTATGCGGCAGTCCTGTGGGCGAAAATGCCTTGTTGATGCTAGAGGTCAGAGGAGAATGGTCCGACTGATTCAAGCTGATAGAAGAGCAACTTTGACTGAAATAACCACTCGTTACAACCGAGGTATGCAGCAAAGCGTTTGTGAAGCCACAACACGCACAACCTTGAGGCGGATGGGCTACAACAGCAGAAGACCCCACCGGGTACCACTCATCTCCACTACAAATAGGAAAAAGAGGCTACAATTTGCACGAGCTCACCAAAATTGGACAGTTGAAGACTGGAAAAATGTTGCCTGGTCTGATGAGTCTCGATTTCTGTTGAGACATTCAGATGGTAGAGTCAGAATTTGGCGTAAACAGAATGAGAACATGGATCCATCATGCCTTGTTACCACTGTGCAGGCTGGTGGTGGTGGTGTAATGGTGTGGGGGATGTTTTCTTGGCACACTTTAGGCCCCTTAGTGCCAATTGGGCATCGTTTAAATGCCACGGCCTACCTGAGCATTGTTTCTGACCATGTCCATCCCTTTATGACCACCATGTACCCATCCTCTGATGGCTACTTCCAGCAGGATAATGCACCATGTCACAAAGCTCGAATCATTTCAAATTGGTTTCTTGAACATGACACTGTACTAAAATGGCCCCCACAGTCACCAGATCTCAACCCAATAGAGCATCTTTGGGATGTGGTGGAACGGGAGCTTTGTGCCCTGGATGTGCATCCCACAAATCTCCATCAACTGCAAGATGCTATCCTATCAATATGGGCCAACATTTCTAAAGAATGCTTTCAGCACCTTGTTGAATCAATGCCACGTAGAATTAAGGCAGTTCTGAAGGCGAAAGGGGGTCAAACACAGTATTAGTATGGTGTTCCTAATAATCCTTTAGGTGAGTGTATATGTAGACGACAGAAGAATATTTGTATTTTTATATTTTTATTTTATTATCTGTCTTGTCACTGTCATTCTGTTTGTGCACTAAAACAAATTCCTTGTATGTGCTCTTTCTGATTCTGATTCTGATTCTTACTATTTAATGTAAAAATGTTAAATATTTCAGTTATTTAAATATATTATATTATATTATAGCATTTAGTAGTTATTTTAGTATAATTCATATACTGTTAACAATTTTTTTTGTATTTTGAATTAGCTTGTAATAATATAATACAATATAATATAATATAATATAATATAATATAATATAATATAATATAATATAATATAATATTCATAGATTAGGGATATTAAATGATTAATTAATTAAAATGAATTATAATATGTACAGTATTATCTCAGTATTATATACTATTGTAGTGTTATTAATATTTTAAATTATATTTTAAATTTTATACTTTGTTTTCATGTTTAAAAGTTTAATGTTTAGTATTTTTGTTATGTGCTTTTGCTATTTTTATTAAGAAAACAAAATTATTATATCATATTATATTATATTATTAAAATGAATAGATAGTTATACTAGACCGCTGATTGGACTGACCAACACATTCAGATGGCGATTCGTAATTTTACAATTTGGCGAATTAATGTCTAATTTGTATGAACTCGTACAATCTCATTCGTACGTTTCCATACGATCTGTATACGCCCCAGTGATAGGGATGTTTAGGGGTGAGGTTAAGTGTGGATTAAACTCAACCATAGTTATGCTTTAATGTGAGATCAGGTTGGACTGGCATTTAATCATTCTAAACTGCAAGCAACACAACATTCCCATTATGCCCAAAGAAAAATTCATGATAACGATTGCTTAATTGACCTCAATAGCATTCAAAATTCTTGATAATACACAGCCTATGCAATCTCCCTTGGTTTTTTAGAAATATCACAGCACATGTGCATTGTCTGATCCTATTCTAACACTAAGCAAACACAAAGTCTCACTAGTGCTGACATGGGAATTGAAACAGCAATGCAAAAGTACTGCTAAGAGGCACTGCTCCTACACACTGATCAACTGTCACATCGAGCACTCCTAAGCCACAGTTGCTAGGTTACGCAGATGAAGTCTTCAAATTCCGATTTTTACCTTGATTCAAACAACCAAAGTTTTTAATATTGTAATTTTGCATAGTGTTTTACTGATCATTTACACAAATCATCTAACCTAAAGATGTCTTTGGGTGATGAAGGAAAAACATTCTGTTCTCGTTCAAAGAAAGCCAATACACAGCAGTGCCATGCTCAGATAGACTGTTGATATATGTCTTCTCAAAAAGCAGTTAGTCTTTGCATTATGTTATGCTTGCAATCATTTAAAAAAAGATGATGACTAAATGTGTTTTATATAGCTTTCAGACAGCTTTCAGCTGTCCACATTATTATGGACAATATCTTGCATGACAATCTGGAAAGTAATAAATCACTTTTTAGATTTAACATGCATTTTTATGTTCTCGAAATTGTCAATAAATGTAATTAATTGGTCTGACTTGATTATCAGTTTTATGTTTTGCGTTAGAGTTTTTTTTTTTTTTTTTTTTTTTTGGTTATTTTTTGTGGTTATTTCCAGACAGTATTTCCCTGTAGACATTTCAGCCCTTAAAATATTTACACAGCAAAAAGTAGGGCTTGTTTTCAGAGAATCTTTGTTCCTTTTTCTAACCACATTGGCAAACAGCTCTTTTTTTTCTTCTTCTTGTTTTAAGCATGAATCTTTATTAAAAGTATGCAATTTTACCTTTCAAGAAAATTTGACTGGAAAGCAAGGCAAATACACTGATTAAGAAAAAGATTTTTTTGCAGCTACTTACAGATGAGAGCCAAGAAATGTAAACCAGATCAAACATAGAGTCACAACACTTTTTTTCAGCAAAACTATAAATACATTGAACAAATAAATAAATAAACAAACAGCAAGAAGGAAAATAGCTTATTGATCTTCATGCATTGTCTCGTAAATTATGCTGGAGGTGTAGATTTCATCTAATCGATGTTAGGAGATGCATCTTTATTCTAGTGTGTAACTTATTACTGTCTGAGAAATACAAGGCTGCACCGCAATTAGAGCGCTAAAGCACTCGCCAATCAATACTTCAGATGTATGTCCAAGACTTTCCAGGAAGCAATGCATTGAGAGAGCCACAGTGCATATTCTCCAGGCTAAAGGCTAATCTGCTTTAGTACTGAGAAGTCCTTCACTAGAATTTGCTTCAATGGTTGGGGTTAATAACTCTGACGACCCAAGCTTAGTCTCAAATGGTTGGGTTCAGGGATATCTGTTCAGTTAGACCTGGCACCTTTTTTTGTTTTTTTTGTTATAGATTGGTTGCCAGTCTTTGACTAGATGTTTATCACCGTTCAAAGCACATACCTGAAGTTTATTGTCAGGGTAAAGCCAAGCCACTACAACATTAAATATCAATTAGTCATCACAGGGTGATCATCACTCTTAAAGACGCTCGGTTTCTGTTGTCTGTTGTGTTGGTGTGTACACAACATGATTGATTCTAAAAGTGTTCTATTAAGATCATCCTCCTCTCTGACTAAAGCACAAACTCACACACATAACAATGGGAGTTTATTCTTGACAAGAAAAAAAAAGTAGAAAAATGTGGGGAAATGGTTAGCAGTTTTATTTATTTATTTATGTTTGTTGCTCCTGCTAACCAATTTATCTCAGTCCTCTTGCACTCTTTGGCTCTCTCACAACTTCATTGGCTGTAGTTTTTACAGCTCTCTCACTCATGGGAACAATGCACACACTTCACAACTGGCCTGATTTTAAACAGGTTTCAAGCTACTGTAGATTTCTAAAGCCTGGTTCACACGGGACGATTTTAAAATTGTCAGCCGGTTTTCCAAACCTGAGAGACCCCACAGTGTGTGGTGCGCAGCCACACGGCAAAATCAACACATCACACACGAACCGATTTGACTCCCGAGCATTCCCAGATCAGACGGGAAATCGCGCAAAATACCTCGAGATCAAACGTGACTTCAGAGTAAACAATCATGGCGGACGAAGAGGATGCAGTGGCAATAGTTTGTAGTTTGTTTTTAACCGAAAAAAAAACGTTATCAAAAGAAAAGGCGATGATCTCTGACGTCCACCGGACTTTCTGGTGCGCCATGCCGCCGGCTGTTTTGATTATATTTCCCGGTGTTTCCTCGCCGCCTAGTCACCTCGCTTTCTGATTAGCTACACTCCACAGTCGACAGGCTGCGTTCTCGGGGGACACCACACACGAAAAGAAATCGGGCCAAATAAATCCAACATGGTGGATATCCCCGATTTGAGATCGGAGCGGTCCCGACGTCCTTCCGAGCAGACGAGAGCAGCCTTAACACACCACACACGGCAGGAATATCTGATCAGATTATTTTACGATAATCGGAGCATCCTTAAGATTGTCGGAAGGGGTGAATCGGGGCTAAAATCGGCCTAATTATCCTGCCGTGTGAACCAGGCTTAACTGGATTTGAATACAGTTTGTTTGAGTTTTAAAACAGGTTTCAAGCAATATTTCAAACCGGATTCAAACACATTTTGAAGAAACACATAGAAGATTTCTGCCTTGTTCATCTTTAGTTTCATTGTCTTGTTCTGTTTCGTTTTTAGTTGTGGATTTCTGTGTCACTGTTTTGTCTGTGTTCTTGTTCTTTCATTAGTTGGTCATGGTTTCTAATTAGTGCCAAAGTCCTTTTAGGCAAGTCGTGCCACTCGGCCGCCATCTTGGCAACGCCTCCGGGCAGCTATTTCGGACTAACAAGACCAGGCTCCTATCTAAATGAATGGGCAGAGAGTCAGAACTGCATTTTCACTGGTCACCGGGACATAAAAACTGCATGTATAGAAACAGCAGTAAAATATGATAAAAATCGCTGAAAAAGTTTGATGACTTTGCCCCAAAATAAGGTTTTAAAATGCCTTTTCCCCCACAGGTTATACATTTACTACGCATGCGCAAGGGTTCACGACACCAACTTCATTTACGTCTCTATCCAGAATGCCGGTGTTGTGCAATATTCAATGTCAATATTGTTCACCATTATTTAAATATAAGCAGGTTTGCACTTTATCAGTAATAACAATGTATTGTATAGATCAGTTGTTTTAACTATTCATTAAAATGAATCGGTTCAAATGAGTCATTAGTTTGCGAATTGGACGTGTCATACGGTTGTGTGATTATCCAACGCATTCTCATCCCAAGTCGT
Organism: Leuciscus idus; assembly: GCA_021554675.1. Classification (NCBI taxonomy): domain Eukaryota; kingdom Metazoa; phylum Chordata; class Actinopteri; order Cypriniformes; family Leuciscidae; genus Leuciscus; species Leuciscus idus. The sequence continues at coordinate 17,467,965 of CM038638.1, read as the reverse complement.
CATATACTGACGCTTTGGACATTTCGTCTACATCGAACGCACATGGCACCCTTTAGCGTCAATATGAGACGCACAGAGCTTTGTTCGGTTATGGGTAGGTTTAGGTCTGGGGTAGGGTTAGAGTTAGACCGCTAGGAGGCGCCTTCTGGCCCATATCTATCTGCGTCTCATATTGACGCTAAAGGGTGCCATGTGCGTTCGATGTAGACGAAATGTCCAAAGCGTCAGTATATGATGACTTGGGATGAGATCGGGCTGGATTATCCCAGCAGTTAGGACATGGACATCCCACAAGGTTAGTGTCAACACAGAAAACACACCCAGCGGTAATTCAGGGGGAAAAAATTCAGAATGCTCCACGTGAAACTTTGGTCTTCCGACCTTTTACCATCATGTCGTTTTATTTTGACTAATATGTGTGCGGGAGACAGCGCTTAATTTGGAGACGGTGAAGTCTTGTTTACACTTTCGCCTGGCTCCAGAGAGAGAGAGAGAGAGAGAGAGAGAGAGAGAGAGAGAGAGAGAGGAGAGAGAGAGGAGAGAGAGAGAGAGAGGAGAGAGAGAGAGAGAGAGAGAGAGGGGAGAGAGAGAGAGAGAGAGAGAGAGGAGAGAGAGAGAGAGAGAGCGAGCGAGCGAGAGAGAGAGAGAGAGAGCGAGCGAGCGAGAGAGAGAGAGAGAGAGCGAGCGATCGGGGAAACCAGACGATAGGCTTAAATGTTTCCCGGCTTGACTGTTAAAAGTAGATGATTGGCTTTCCAGCGGGAGGGGCGGGACATGTGCATACAACCGCCATCTTTGCCGTTACGGGTTTTCCTTATATAGTTGTATTGAGGATTGAGGAAGTGGCATGTCTCTTATATAAATTGTCTCTGTTAGTGCTCACCTGTTCCTTTTTCCGTTGATTATCTTTCCTTGTGCATTTAAGCCCTCAGTTTTCCACAGTTGGTCTTGTGGTAAAGTTTATGTTTGATGTGTAGTGTGCTATTGCTTTTTGTCTTTGATAAAGTCTATTTCTTTGTCATTCCGCATCATCTTGGTTTAAACTACACTGCAAAGCATGACAATTTCAAACTGGATTCAAAAAGGTTCGTAAAAAATTTTAAACAGGTTTCAAACCATATTTCAAACAGGATTGGAACATGGGGGCCTCATTTAAAAATCCGTGCAACATTCATATTTATAGAAACGGTCTTTGATGTGGAAAAGTGCTGTCTGAGAAGTACACACTTTTCCTTGTGGCAGAGAGTCAGAGAATTGAAGGTATTTGAGAATCTAAGCAATTCTTGCCGCTCTCTGTTCTCAAGTAAAGGTTTTGGACATTTACTGGTTCTCTTTTATATGTTAATGTAATTAATTAGGCAGTGTTTACAAAGTGGAGATCAGAAACCATTCAGCTGCACACAATTTCAAGATCATTTGCGATTTATAAATGTCACTTCTGGAAGCGAGGCGTATGCACGTTCTCCAAATCACACACATTTAGATTTGATAAATGATCGTAAGATCAAATGTAGGATGGTTTCTATGCAACATTTTATAAATGAGGCCCATGTTTTATAGAAGATTTTGAATAGTTTCAAACCAGATTTGAACATGGTTTATACACGATTTCAAACAGGTTTCAAACCATATTTCAAACTGGATTCAAAAACGTTTCATTCAAGACTTCAAACAAGTTTCAAACCAGATTTCAGACAGGTTTCATTTCAAATTTCAAACTGTTTTTGATGTCACAATAATAATAATAAAATCTTCAAATAGGATTTCAATTAGGTTTGAAATCTGTTGTTGTTCCTGCAAGTAGATGTCCAGATTTACAACAGGTTTCAAAGTAGATTTCAAAACAGGCTTTCAAACATGTTTTGAGATCATTTGTATATATGTGACTAATTGGAATATGTCTGTGGACTCGAAGAATGCAGACTGAAAATCCAAGGCAACAAGCTTGAGTCTTGTAGTGTGGCCTAAGTTTTTTAACACAACTTAACGTTTCACCCCACTTTTTTAGCATAGATCCAAACTTAAATGATTGTAATTCATGAATGGTTTGAAATATATTTTACAAAATAATTTGGAATGTAAATTTGCTCGAAACAGAATGATTTATGTTCTATTTTGGCTTCGTTTTCACTGAGTTCCTAGTTAGTTTCCCTGGCTGCTAATTAGTTTCCACCCACCTGTTTCTATTCACCTTGATTACATTCCCTGTGTAGCCTCGAGTTTTTTTTCTGTTCAGTGTTAAACCTGTTGTTGTTTTTTTCTCCTAGAATCTCCTGAGTGTTATCTATGGATTTATTAAAGACTGTTTTTGGTACTCATCTCCTTAACGTGCGCATGTGCAGCCACATGACGCCATTGCTGTGCCCCAATTCACCTACTTATACTACTCCTTAAAAATATTGACTCTTTTGTGAAGAAAAAGTACATATTTTTGAGTGTGTAGCAAAAGAGTAGACAAGCTATCACATCATAAAATAGCATCTTTAACTGTTGTTCTCAGTCGCATCCTGACACGCATCCTGTCAATCATCTTGTCACAGTTAAAATCCTCCACATTTAATTTAATTTCATTTAATTTCCTACCGTATCGGAAAGAAATGCAGTAGAACGTTGATCTGCAGTTGCGGGTCTTTCATTCAGAGAACTCTCCTCATATTAAATCATAACGATGCATTTAAAAGTCAATGGCCAAACAGATCTTTATAAAAGTCCACATTGTAATTGCAGATGAAATATAACACGGATAACATTAAATATATATTTTTTTTTTTTATCAGGTTAATCTTTGATTATTAGTCACTTTTAGTCACCTTTATCTAATCCTCTCACCGTCGGTCGCACATTTTTGTGATGTTTTGTAGTTCTGAACCGAATCCTCGAATGGGTTGTGGGCAATATTAGCCTTTATAGTGTGCATGGATCCACATTTGTGACCCTGGATCACAAAACCAGTCTTATGTCGCACGGGTATATTTGTGGCAATAGCCAACAAAACATTGTATGGGTCAAAATTATGGATTTTACTTTTATGCCAAAAATCATTAGGATATTAAGTAAAGATCATGATCCATGAAGATATTTTATAAATTTCCCACCTTAAATATATAAAACATTTATTTTTGTGAATGGATGCAGCACTATCGCCAATAGAAATGGACAACTTTAAAGGCGATTTTCTCAATATTTTGATTTTTCTGTACCCTCAGATTCCAGATTTTCAAACAGTTGTATCTCGGCCAAATATTGTCCTATCCTAACAAACCATACATCAATGGAAAGATTATGTATTCAGCTTTCAGATGATGTATAAATCTAAATTTTTTAAAAATTACACCTAAGACTGGTTTTGTGGTCCAGGGTCACATTTCTAAAATCAACATACAATGCTTTCAACATACAATGCTTTGTGACACACTTTAATCTCACATACTTAGGATGGGTAGAATGGACATTGGGATGCAGAGTATGTATCTATCCAAGATGTATTCCAAATTTAAAGTTGACGTCACAAAAATTTAGGTTTTAAAGTACTATTTCCATGGTAACTCAATGTCTGATTTCAAAACTGTGTTCACAGGATGATTTTTGAGTGTTTAAAATTTCGAATGATACTTAATTTGTGATGCTTACTAAAAATATGCGTGAAAAGGCAATAAATCACAGAAATTGCATTGTTTTTATACAGGGATATACTGTACAATATCACAGTATGCAACAGAACAGTATGCAAAACAATACAATCGTAGAATAACAAACAGTGGAGGTAGTAACAAACTGTGTTTGTGCTTCTAGTCTCTATGGAGTTCTGTTATTATCTTGTCCATCACGGAGTGTATCAGGCTGTCCTGGTTGTTGGACATGTTCTTCTATATCTGCTACAGTTTTACAGGCAGATGAAGTGTCCATAAATCACTGACGTGTCCTGCAGCAAGACTGAGATTATGTTTAGCTTAATACCCCAGTTATAAATCAACACTGCTGACTGGACCAGGCAACACTTTTTTTGTCTCCCTCTCTATCTATTATTTTTGGACATTGATGGATGCCTGTATTTTATAGAGATACAAAGAAATGGGCCCTGACAAGATAATGTATAAAAACTAGCTAGAAACATGTCACACTGACAATAAATAAACATTGTATGACAATAAATAAATGTGGTACACAATTAACTTGGAACAAAAACATGCATGTGAAGGATGGAACAATTTTGCAAGGTATTTCAGCATAAAAATCTGTCTTAAATCACAAACCACCTGCAAACCAGTTTAACAGTGCTGAAATGAAATTGTAATGTGCCATCAGTATATATGCAAATTAAGGCAGTATTTTTTATGTAAATTAGACTTATTACAGATTGCACCTTATTCACAAAGGTTAGCGCTGTTTGCTTGGTGCAGTCAGTTGCATTTACAATGTTTTTGTAAATGTTTTAGCAACCATGGCAGCAGGAATTCAAATTATATATAGCCTATATATATCATAAAAACTAGTTTTAAAAAAAGTATGATAATCTCTAAAGAGCTCATTAACGTATGTTCATAAGATTTTCACATCCTTTTCCCTGCTGACATATGCATGAGATAAGTGAATATGTGAAATTATGTTTGCGTTTTTAATGACATTTGGGCATATGTATTTAGAGTGGTTATGGCTTCACATACTTACTCCTACGAATCTACACATGAAGGCACAGGAAATAATTCTCCAAGAAAAAAGTTAAGCAAGGGCTGTTGTTGTTATGAATTGACTCTTGGGTTAATGAGCATTTAGGTTCAGCTTGTACTCGCCAATCAGCCTGTGATTACCCACACTCTCCATTTCTGTCAGTTCGGTGACCACAAATACCATTACAAAACAAGTAGCAAATTAGTAGCTCCACCAATAAGCCGCTTGGTACAGTTTATATTTAATCAACCATGCACCAGTTACACCATTATTTTAATCAAATATATAATTTCTAAATGAAGGAATGTGCATTAGTATATTCCAAATATCGTGCAACTGCAGAGGCTAATTAATTTGCGACTTCATGTCTATTTATGTATTTGTCTCCTATTTTTTGCTGTGGAAGAGTAAGCAGTTGTATTACAATGACTGCAAAAGAATTGTTGCTGTATCTCTCATTATCAGATTATAAATGATCTCTCAACATAAGATTTTCAGTCTTGGGTTGAGGTGTAGTTGCTCAGCAGGGGATCGTTTGATGGTTCCCAGCATGTAAGGTACACAAGCCCAATTGTTCTAGTGGTGTAATAATTGGCTTCCATGCATGCATGCTCAATAAAAATAATCCTGACGTGAACCTGATTACAATGTGCTATTAGCAAGCACATATATTTTATTATAGATCTGCAGGTGTACTTAACTTTTAACAGATGTGTACTTCTAGTTTTGCTAAATAAAACAGAACAAATATGAAAAATGTTGCATATACATGAAGACCTCAGTCTGAACAGATACGCCTCAGGGCATTTCATAGTGCAGCACCAGGCTCTGCCAAATTCCAGAAGACTGTCCCAAAAGAAGACTATCCATGCTTTGATGAAATTTCCACAAAGTTCCCCTTTAATCAGCTTAATAACAGCTAGTCCACCGTTAAGCACTCAATGCACGCAGGCAGAGATTTACTAAACCTGTGCCTGTATGAAAACACAAACTTGAAACCTTGTACAAAAAAAATACCCGATCTGATTTAATAATGTAGACTACTGAGGATTGCATCATTTAGATCTGCAAAATAGGGCATCGGTCAGTTTTTTTTTTCTTCGATTTCCCTTAATGAATATGTGAGTAGGTGTGGCTCCATAAAAGAGCTCAATTAAAAGCTGCATTCACTCTGATACTATATCCTATTCATTTCAATAGAGAGCTGGCGGTTTCAGACGATGGCCGTTGGCAACAGGCGTATCCAGCGATGCAACAAATTTGAGATATGTTTAGCTTTATGCAAAAAAAAGAGTGACTTGCGGGAATGTTATATGCAATATTCCAATTTTGAACATAACATTTGCGAATAAAGCGTAATTTCCATCCAGTCATCAAAGTCCTGATAAACTGGCGATAAATCTCACTAAGAAAAATGGAAGTTGATGCAGTAGGAGAAGCCACTATATACTATATAATAATGTTTGTATATGAAGAGTTCAAATACAAAAGCCTCTAAATGCCATTTGAAATTTTCTTATAGAATGATCCTTTTTATCAAGCTTGTATATTTAAGTTCAGTAATTCACTTAAATGATAATTAATAGGTAATCTTCATTGCAATTTAAGTGAAATTATTTAATTTAAATATACAAGCTTGATAAAAATGATCATTCTATAAGAAAATTTAGAGGCTTTTGCATCTGAACTCTTCATATATAATATATTACTCCTCAGAGCACATTAACTAGCTTTCTGAGGCGGATGCATGCCGTTTGGGAACACAAGTGTAAGACAGTTCTGGGATATAATTATACTGAATTATACTGTATTTCAGAATGACCAAAATAACATTTCAGATGCTGTGCAACGAGATCGAGATCATGCATAAAAAATGTAGCCGACTCAGTTGAGCGCATTCATTTTCGTTATGCTCATTTTTAGAATTTATGCGCATCTTGGCGTTTCCATCTAGCGTTTTTTATTTTTTTATGCAATATCCCAAAATGTGCATACAAATAGGTGCATGGAATATAGCTAATGATGTAAACAAAGTTCATTTCGGCTGTACATCAGCCCTAAAAGAAAATAGTGTCATTGTTCAGCTGAAGTCAGAGTTGAGTGTTGATTCAGTTCTGTTGTAAATATCATCAATTATTAAATTAGTTCATTTAATCTATAAAGCAGTTCTGCATAAAGCAGTGATGTCATTGTCCAGCTCAGTTCAGTTCTCATCCAATGGTGTCAGTTCAGTCAAATCAGTAATATTGCTGAATATTAAGTCTCCCCAACTAAGCAAGCCAGAGGCGACAGCGGCGAGGAATCCAAACTCCATCAGGCTCAGTCAGGGAGCCAGTTCTCCTCTGGCCAGCGAACGAACATGTTGTGATAATGATTCAGGCTGCATCACAAGTCAAAATCAGACTGAGGACCAGTAGCATTCAAATATTCATCCAGTTCCTTCTGCTTGGAGATCGATTCATCATGCCGGAATGGAGCCGAAGCTGGTCATGGGGTCTGTGCGGTGGACCTGTCTGGTTCTTGTGGTCTTTGCTGAGGAAATCAAAATGCACCATGAAATCAAAATTGACAATTCGTATTTTTTATGGAATATTGCAGTGTTTATTATAAATGAATTATTTGTGCACATCATTTTGTTTTAAATTAATGTGCCCTCTTCTCTGATGACGTGTTTACTAGCGCTAGGGCGGGATAACCTGTCACCCACATGATCGACCAATATATACTACTCAGATTACACATCACAGAAAAAGAATGTACTTTAAATATTAGTGTGTCCAACATATTTTCATGTAAATTATTTATTCTTAATAAATCATGCACACACAATATATAGATTGCACAAGCAAACTTGTTACTTTTTTATCTTTCTTGTCCAAATACAGTGTAAGCTACGAAACCCACACTGACTTTGATGTTAAACAGTGAATGTTATAATATACACAGAGGAAGAGACATGAGCAGAGGTGTCAGTGACGGTGAGAGAGAAATGGCGGGCAACAGAAAGAGGGCAGAGAGAGGAGCAGCTCATGGCAGTTCTGATGGATGGGGCTTGTTAGGAGGCCCAACTGTTAGCTAAGTGACAATGACAGCTGGAAAAGACCTCCATTACCACTTTTAAGATGTGGCTAAAATCCCCGTCAACCCGTAGAAGCAGATGTCGATAACCCAGGGCGAAAGTTCTGTCAGCGGTGACAGCAACACATTTTCATCAAGCTAACAGAGCCACATGGCAGATGCTAATGTAGCATAGAGGAAACACTGTAATGCACTATAGCTTTTAGGAGGTCGTGGAAGGACCTTGTAGTTTTGCGAGTTGTGCTTTGAAGAAAAAGCACACAATCCCTTCAGCAACCCATATGTTCTGTGTTCTTTCATGTTCGACAATGAGATGACAAATGATGTCACTCAAATGAAGGAAGTCTTGCAATGTGAAAGAGTGTAAATAATTAGTTTCTGAAAGCTGCACTGATAATTTACATGCAGCTGTATAGGTAGACTATAATACAACTGAGCTTCAAGCTGTGGGTTCAGAGGTCAAGTGCTTTGTGTGAACAGAGAGATTGTAACAGATGATGGCGAGGAAGTTGTTATCCTTCTGTATTTCACTTTAGAAATTATGTGGGTTTCTGCTTACCATTAAACCCAGTTAACATACTGTGGTGGTTACAAGGCCACAGATGTACTCGTGAGCTCCGTCCATGCAGCTACTTAAATATAGTTGGTACTTAAAAATGAAATTACTTCTTCAGTACAGTTTATTCAATTCAATTCAATTCAAATTTATTTGTAAAGCGCTTTTCACAATACATATTGTTTCAAAGCAGCTTTACAGAAAGTGCATTTCAGAAATGTACATAGAAAAATACAGTTAGTTAATCATGTATTAATTTAGGGCATAACATATCGCCAGCGTCGAGTCGTCTCTTCACAGGCGTCGAGTCGTCTCTTCACAGGCGTCGCAATCCATAAAGTGTTGGATGGATGGATGGATGGATGGATGGATGGATGGATGGATGGATGGATGGATGGATGGATGGATGGATGGATGGATGGATGGATGGATGGAAAAAATTGGTGTAGAAACAATTTTCACTGAGAAATTGCTAGTAAATTTCACAAACAATTACAAAGAAACAGAAAATAACACATGAATTAAATGTGAAATTTTGACATTTGAAAAACGTGACAAACTTGTAAACCGTAGAACTTACACCAATAGTCTTTTTATTCGAAAAGTAATTTTTCTATAGATAGATAGATAGATAGATAGATAGATCATTTTTTTAATAGGTTAACCTTTAAATTTACCATTTCACAAAAATGTTATGCAGAAAATATAATTTATAATAAAAGACGTTAACTAATTTAACTAAGAAAAAATTCTAGCATTTTTTGCCAGTGGTCTTCGCCTTTTTGGACACTGTATATATATATATATATATATATATATATATATATATATATATATATATATATATATATATATATATATATATATATATATATATATAATTTTCATCTTTGTCACAATCTGACTTAATTTTTAGAGGTGTGAGATGCATTATATTCTGAAATCTTTTAAAATACATTGTAGTGGAATGCTGGAGCTTGTCTGAGTGCGGGAAATGAATTTTGGAAATGGGTTTCAGCACATAATGGAGTGGCTGCTGTTCGCTCAGTGCAGTCTTGATTTGTTGTGAGATCTAACACAAGGCCATGTTGTCAAGACTACTGTAGACACACTCTGGAGCGATGCTTTTGTTTTGATTTAACTTGAGTTTCCCAAGGTCATGAGTTTTTGTATTCCAGACACTTTAGGCTTGCAGTGAGCATAGATTAAGACACTGTACAAAGATTTCCTATGGGAAATCACACACATTGATAATCAATACTAAAACATATTAAGACCAATCACGCTGAAACCTTGAGCATTTGAACGATGAGGACACACAATGTGCTGCTGGCCCCTGGGAAACTTCATTACCAAATGCACAATTTGAATGGAGATGTAAGACTCAAGGCAGACACACACACACACACACACACACACACAAACACACACACTCACAAAGGCCCGCTAGGATGAGCAGTTGAAAAGATTTGTTATGTATACATCATTTTTATGTCAGGTTAGAAAGGGACAAATTAAATCATTTTGCAGAGATGTCGATATTGCTGCCGATTCTGGGAAATGTAGAATGTGACTCTGCAGGCAAAACGAGATTTAATGAATAGTGCAGCAACCGAACCCCGGATCTGTTCCCGTATCACTTTATAAATGAGCCGGGATGAAAAAGACTTTGTGTGATGAAAGACTTGCACCTACAAGACGTGTTTTCCTTTACATGTTTTCAAGAAGGGATTGCTAACCTGCTGTAAATGGTATGGTTTTAATAAAGCAAATTAATGTGGTAAAACATTTTTAAAAAAAGACTTGAAAGAGGATGACATAATCAAGGAAAACAAGGTTGTAACCATATCTGTTTTGTAAGGATTCTGGTTGTTTCCTTTTGGTTCCTCCAGCCAATTTACACTGATCCCTTTCCAATATTATATCTTTACTGAATTGACGGATCATTTGCAGAGTTAACTGAAAAAAACAGATTTTCTTTCCTAGATTCTGCTGTATGCAAACATTTGGTCTCGGTGTAATACGTTTGACTTATTGCATGAAAAGTTAAGGATTTTCAGAAGCTCAAATCACATAACCTGTCCAGAATTATGTGTAATCAAGACATGTGCAAATAATACTGTGCCATATCCCCCAAATATTGGAAAATATATATTTTTTAAATAATGATTAAGATACAAATTTTAAAACCAGATGAAACCAACATGAATACGAAGGAAATCAGACAACATTTACTCTCCCTGTCCTTTCTTCACCCCCACATATACAGTGGGTACGGAAAGTATTCAGACCCCCTTAAATTTTTCACTCTATGTTATATTGCAGCCATTTGCTAAAATCATTTGTTCATTTTTTTTCCTCATTATTGTACACACAGCACCCCATATTGACAGAAAAACACAGAATTGTTGACATTTTTGCACATTTATTAAAAAAGAAAAACTGAAATACCACATGGTCCTAAGTATTCAGACCCTTTGCTGTGACACTCATATATTTAACTCAGGTGCTGTCCATTTCTTCTGATCATCCTTGAGATGGTTCTACACCTTCATTTGAGTCCAGCTGTGTTTGATTATACTGATTGGACTTTATTAGGAAAGCCACACACCTGTCTATATAAGACCTTACAGCTCACAGTGCATGTCAGAGCAATGAGAATCATGAGGTCAAAGGAACTGCCTGAAGAGCTCAGAGACAGAATTGTAGCAAGGCACAGATCTGGCCAAGGTTACAAAAAAAATTCTGCTGCACTTAAGGTTCCTAAGAGCACAGTGGCCTCCATAATCCTTGAATGGAAGACGTTTGGGACGACCAGAACCCTTCCTAGAGCTGGCCGTCCGGCCAAACTGAGCTATCGGGGGAGAAGAGCCCAAATATCACTGTGGCTGAGCTCCAGAGATGCAGTCGGGAGATGGGAGAAAGTTGTAGTAAGTCAACCACCACTGCAGCCATCCACCAGTCGGGGCTTTATGGCAGTGTGGCCCGACGGAAGCCTCTCCTCAGTGCAAGACACATGAAAGCACACCTGAAGGACTCCAAGATGGTGATAAATAAGTTTCTCTGGTCTGATGAGACCAAGATAGAACTTTTTGGCCTTAATTCTAAGTGGTATGTGTGGAGAAAACCAGGCCCTTCTCATCACCTGTCCAATACAGTCTCAACAGTGAAGCATGGTGGTGGCAGCATCATGCTGTGGGGGTGTTTTTCAGCTGCAGGGACAGGACGACTGGTTGCAATCGAGGGAAAGATGAATGTGGCCAAGTACAGGGATATCCTGGACGAAAACCTTCTCCAGAGTGCTCTGGACCTCAGACTGGGCTGAAGGTTCACCTTCCAACAAGACAATGACCCTAAGCACACAGCTAAAATAACGAAGGAGTGGCTTCACAACAACTCCGTGACTGTTCTTGAATGGCCCAGCCAGAGCCCTGACTTAAACCCAATTGAGCATCTCTGGAAAAAACTGAAAATGGCTGTCCACCAACGTTTACCATCCAACCTGACAGAACTGGAGAGGATCTGCACGGAGGAATGGCAGAGGATACCCAAATCCAGGTGTGAAAAACTTGTTGCATCTTTCCCAAAAAGACTCATGGCTGTATTAGATCAAAAGGGTGCTTCTACTAAATACTGAGCAAAGGGTTTGAATACTTAAGACCATGTGATATTTCCGTTTTTCTTTTTTAATAAATGTGCAAAAATGTCAACAATTCTGTGTTTTTCTGTCAATATGGGGTGCTGTGTGTACAATAATGAGGAAAAAAAATGAACTTAAACGATTTTAGCAAATGGCTGCAATATAACAAAGAGTGAAAAATGTAAGGGGGTCTGAATACTTTCCATACCCACTGTATATGGGACGATACATTAAAGCGATGAATAATGGATTTCCTTCAGCTGAGACACTTCAGATGATTTTTTTTTTTTTTTTTTTTTTTTTTTAATTGCTTGAAATATGATTGGAATCACTTCAAAAAAGGAAAATTTTGCACAGTGCAACATCCACAGCACAAGTCTGTCATGCAGCCAAATACAGTTATAATGATAACATTATAATTGTGTGCTTGGGACATGGCTTTTCATGGTAAGACTTTTGTTTTTGTAATAAGGCTCTCAAAAAAAAAAAAAAAAAAAAAAAACTTTGATTTATCGGCCAATATATCAGCTTTCAAATATAAAGAATTATCGGTTATCGGTGCATCCCTAGTTAAATATTCAAGCAATAATTGTTCTATGGTTTTATATTTAGTTAACAGTATTTTGTTATGCAGTATAATACAGTGGGCCCTAAATTTAATAATATACTATATAGAAGTAACATCTCATCTCATGCAAATTGTTGTTTTGAGAGGAAAAACAACACGCAGACCAAAGTGTGTCACTGCTGCTCTGCCGTGAATCTGAGTGAATTGTTCAGTATGACCCACAGGACAGCAGATCCATTTACTTGCTCAACCCACCACAGTGTGGATTAGTTTATGGTTTGCATGCAGCGCTGTCTGAAACACCATTCTATTGTTCCTCATATGTTCATGTAATGGTGGCTGCAGTCTTTAAGTGTCCATGTAAGCACGCCCGCTTCCCATGACAGAGCTCGAGTCATGAATCCCGGCTTGAATCCCGCTTGAAGGGGGTCAAGTATAGGACCGGTTACATTTGATGCCGTGACACAGATTTGGTACGTCTCACAGTGGTACAGTAGCCTGACTACGTCAGACTTCGTACTTCCGCTCAATTTCAGTTCGCTTCTGTTCTCAGTCTGAGATAGCGACCTATCTCTCAGTTTTCTTCCGGCCTCAAAACAGCCGGCCAATCAACGAACAGAGGGCGGGCTGAGAGCCGTGACGTAGACGCTGATTGTACCGTGGATGCGTAGATTTACTTCACATAATCTGCAAAAGTCGTTCACAGCCATGTTCACTCCGGTATTTCGCTCGATGGTTTTGTTTTCGCATCATACATGTGTTTACAGTGGAAGTTCGATGCGGCTGAGCCAGCGCATAACACACGTCATAACCAAACGTTACTGTATGTGATTGGCTTACGGGTAACCAATGATTTTAAACTTCAGACAAGCGCCCCCCTGCGAGAAAGAAAACGCTTTTTAATTATGTCCTTCCAGACTCTGTCTACGAAGCAAAGCGAAGTAGTAGAGTTTGGTATTACCAGGCTAGTGGTACAGTACTTCCCGAAAGAAGTGTGACCACTGATCCTAAAAACATACTGACATACTGAAGGACCCTGGAAACATTGGCAGCCTTTCTAATGCCCTTGACATGAAGTTGATGCCTTGGTCAATGATTGATTCATTATTCATTTAGACATTTCCTGATAAAGAAAATTCTCAATAAATCTCTTTCAGTCACAGACCTTCGGTCAGATTTATTGTCTTTCCAAAGGCATTTTGTGGTTTACTTTGAACAGCCAAATGTGAAAGCAACACATCAGTTTCTGGGGTCTGAGATGAATGTTGTTTGTAGGCTACTAAACTGCATTTCTATCACTATTCAAAGAAGCTACTAGGGTTGGGCGATTTATTCAGAACATTTTGGTTAATCACAATGTATATATGATACGGCTATGTTCTTATTGTCTTTTATTTAGAAATTCTGTTCCAGTTTTTGTTGTTTACACGGAGACCTTTTTCAAAAGTTTGCGTTTTCAGGCACCCAACCCATTGTCGTGTAAATGAATGGCCAAAACGCATAAAAAGTCCTCCGTTTTTTGTTGAAAACGGTGTTGTGTAAACAGCCAGCTTTTTTGTTTCAGTTTCCTTGGTTTCTGTGTATGTCCTTGTTTGTTTCTATGGTTACATATCATTATCACCTGTGTCTCATTCAGCTCCATTGTTAGCTTGTGTGTACAGTATATACTTAAAATTCATTTAAGTGCTTTGTCTGTAATCATCTATGATTTGTGTGGTTTTATGTAATTGTCTGAAACACCATTCTATTGTTCCTCATATGTTCATGTAATGGAGGCTGCAGTCTTTAGTGTCCATGTTAGCGCACCTGCTTCCCATGCCAGAGCTCGAATCGCGAATCCCAGCTGGAATCCCGCTCGAAGTGGGTCGAGTAGGACCGGTTACATTTGGTGCCATGACCCAGATGGGAGTGAGTTTTAGGGGGGTGAGTGAATGAGTGACTGATCCAGTGACTCAATGATTCAATGAAACACTTGATATATATGAGGCATTAACTACATTAGTTAACAATGAAAAATTCTTCTACAGCATTTATTAATCTTATTTAATGTGATTCTCAACATTTACTTATTTATAAGTTCTAAAGTTGTATCTTTTAACTTTAGTTAATGCACTGTAAACTAACATTTTTATAATAATGTTAAGAAAGGTAAATAAATGCTGTAATACTGTATATTGTTCATTGTTCATTCATGTTAGTTAATGCATTAACTAATGTTAACAAATGAGATCTTATTGTAAAGTGTTACCAAATTGTCTTATTTGAAAGCACTAAATGAGTGATACATGTATGTTGCAGTGTTTAATATGAAAATAAATGTAATTTGGTTATATCTTTAGATACACTGTGGGTTTTGATAACATGTTTATGGGTAATACATAAAAAAAAAAAAAATAATAATAATAATTAAATTAAATAAAAAACACATGCATGAAAAATGTATGTATTAAATATGAGTAACAATTCTGCATCAGATTTGCAATAGGTACCATGTCCAGGAAGAACATTGTCAAGATTGCTAAATTGGTTTACTGCTCCCTGTCTAAAATGTTCAGTCCAGTACTTTTTAACCTAGAGATTTGTCTGAAACTTTTAAATCCACTTAATTTCTGCTTTGAACTTTCTCAGAGGATTAATCGTACACAGCATGCAACCTTTCTTTGACTTATTTGTGAGAGTTCTAGAATGTACAGAACTAAATGTATCTCACATTTGCAACAATCTGAATGCTGCTTTCGCTTTTATGATCAGGCAGCGGTGGCTGTATTCTATAATTAAGCTTCTATTACTGACAGTAATGCTGCTCCAGTCCTGTATTAACTGTCATACCTCATCACTGTACAGAGAAAAGGTCAAAGACACTGGAGCAAAGAACACTTGAGTCTCAGTCTGGTTTAGTAGACTTGTTCATATCAGAGTTAGGGCTCCCTGTGGTGCAGCTTAGCCTGGTGAAAATGTGTTTACAAGTCCCAGTAAAGTCACCGCTTACTGACTGGAAGCACACCTGCCCCTTTAGAGATGGCCTTTACACATGTAGAGCTGTCAAGCATCGAAGCCAGTCAGAAAGAGAGTGGAGTGGAACAAGGTGGGCAGGTGTCATTTCTAGAGGGAAAACCCGCGCACGGTCACACATGAGCACACTAGGACACGCACACACATCTGGAGCTGGTTTGTAATACCTGGAGAAAGCTATCTGCTAAAGAATTCCTATTCATTTCAATAGCTGTTGGCTCTGACTCACGCAATTATGTGAATTGACAGCTGCTATCTTTGTTTCGGCCACAATTGCATTTGAGCTAATCATCTAAGCCGTAAATTACATTTGACCAATCATTCGGAAGCTAGAGGAAAATGACATCATGGCGAAGATTGGCAGAACAACTGATTCGCATGTACTGACTTATGCTGGGTACACACCAAAAGATTTTTTACATCTTATAAGATTTTCAAAATGTGATAGACCACAAACATGAGGACAAAAAATCCTAGATTTAACCGTTTTTCTCCTATAGTGTGTGGTGTGCCGTGCCATGATGTGACAAAGACAGCACACCACACACGGACAGATTTTCAACCAGAGTCTCGACTGTGAACTCGCAAAATCTCGCGAGACCTCAGAATAAGCATGGCGGACGATATGCAGGAAGAAATTGCAATGATAGTGTTTGGAAAGGTTTTACATGACACGTTGTATAAACTTTTGTGCTGTTGCCACAAATCAACAAGCTGATCCTCCATCTCTGCTGTCCACATCAATTTCACTTTGTGCTGCGCCATGACTGCGTTTGTTATGCTTTCGTCTTCCATCATCTCGCTTTCTGATTGGATATTGTTTCGTTTCACGTGATAATCTCCAGAGCGTGCGCGCGTTTGTCCTCGGGGTTCCCCCCACACATCAGGATTTCTGATCATAAATATTAAATATGTTGAATATTTACGATTCGCGATCGGGGCGGCTCCGACGTTGTTCCGATCAGGTTCGGACACTCTTAACACACCTCACACCAAGGGGAAATCTGATAAGATAATCTGTAGAACCATCAAGATAATCAGGACATAGCTAGGATTGTCGGAAGGGGGGAAATCGGCCCAAAATCAGCCCGATTATCTTTTGGTGTACCCAGCATTAGTATTTTAGTATTTTGTCTTGTTTCAATTCCAAACATCAAAACAAATCTTAAATCAAGATGCATGTACTAGACAAGTTAAATGATAATATATATATATATATATATATATATATATATATAGTTTTCTGAAGAAAAAAAGAAAAAAACAAGCTAAATTGTCTGACAATGGGGTTAGACAAAAAAACTTGGTTCAGTTTGAATTAAAATAGTTACACAAACACAAACCTTTTGAATCATTCCAACAGATTCACTGTCTTACTATATTTATTGATGGCAGTTTATTACTAAAGTGTTTACCAATTTATAACAATTATATGCATTGATATAATAGTTTAGGAAATGACAGTTTTACTACTTCAGTTGGAATCTAGGGTATCAATCAGTTATTGATTAAGTTGATATATTAAATCAGTTGAACTGCATTGTGGGTGATGTTGTTAAATGTTTAAGACTAATATTTCTGTAATGTACCTATATTCAGCAAGGACAGATTAAATTGACCAAAAAAGACAGTAAAAACGTTCCAATTACTTGGTGCTCTTTTGATCCGTTGTATTCATCAAATAAACAGTTTAAAATTTTTTTTTATAATAATGATAAATGTTTCTTTGAGCACCATATCAGCATATTTTAATGATTTCTGAAGGATCATGTGCTGCTGAAGACTGGAGTAATGATGCTGTAAATTCAGCTTTGCATCAATATATTCAAATAGAAAAGTTATTTTAAATTGTGATAATATTTCTCAATATCACTGTTTTTACTCTATTTTGAACACATAAATGCAACCTTTGTTAACATAAGAGACTTCTATCAAAAACATTCAAAATTGTAAATACCCCAAATGTTTGAAAAGTAGTGTAATCAAATTGGATATTATAACTATATAAATACACCCAAATTAATAAATAATATGCAGAATTTAATAAGAATTGGAATAAAATCAAGAGCTTGTGAATCAAAATCAAAAGCCTTGTGGCACACAAATGACTCAAATCACATTAAATAAAGGTTTTTGATTAAACAGAGACACCAAAAACCTCTGAAAAAAGCAAACAAAGGAGAGACAGAGAGAGAGAGATTTGTGGCATTTTTTCACTTAATTCTCCTTTAAATCACTCCACCAGTGACTAATTATGAAGGCGTCACATGCAAGAGGGGCTGGTGAAATTGTGTTCTGACCTTGGAGGTTGTGTGGCTGACAGTGTGGGGAACAGACAGCAATTACACAAGCCTCAAACGAACACTGGTGCCTCAGAATAGACTTGGCATTCCACTGCCAAATATACTGAGCGCTCAATCCTGTGAAGTCAGTCGTGGTTTAGATGGTCTCTGACAGGTGAAAGTGAGCGAGCACTGAATAGGAATGTGGATTAAATGCTGTGAATAATGAATGATGATATAGAGCGGGGCCCTTTCTTTTACTATTAACTAAATGTGTTGCTTATTTGATTAGTTTTAATAAATGCTGTAATATATTGTTCATTGTTCATTCATGTTAGCTGATGCATTAACTAATGGTGACAAATGAGATCTTATTGTAAAGTGTTACCAAATTGTCTTTTTGAAAGCATTAAATGAGTGATACATGTATGTTGCAGTGTTTAATATGGGTTTTGATAACAGGTTAATTGGTAATACATTAAAAACCACATGTATTGAAATTTTATGTATTAATAAAATTTAATGTATATTGGAACAATTCTGCATCAGATTTGCAATAGGTACCATGTCCATGGAGAAAATTGTCAAGATTGCAGAATTGGCTTTCATGTCAAAAAGTTCAGTCCAGTACCTTGAGATTTGTCTGAAACTTTTAAATCATTTAATTTACTGCTTTGATCTTTCTCAAAGGATTAATCTTACACAGCACGCAACCTTTTTTTTAACGTTTATTTGTGAGAGGAGACAATGTAATATGTTAGAATTTACAGAACTGTATCTCACAGATTTTTCCAAAACTATTAAGTTAATTAAGTTAATTAAATTATCCTAAAATTAATATCATATAACAATTTTAAAAAATGATTCCGGTGAATGCATTCAAGAACATGTTTTACTTTTATCTAACAAAAACAACTTACAAAATCTTTACTCTGTAAAGACTGCCATCACTTTGCAAAATTACAAATTTCTACATATTAGAAGAAAATTTTAAACTATAAAGTGTAAATAAAACCCCCCAAAAAGCTAAAGCGTTTATAAATTATTCACATACAAGTGTTCTGTAAATGCAACTTGAAATACCAATATTGAAAGGGAAAAAATAAAAACAAACATACTTTAATCATTATGAACACGCATTTGCCACATTGTTCAGGTTTCCCTTTTCAAGTATTTGGAATGTCTTCAAATATGATGCTAACATCTTATTTGGTCTGTAGATTTCTAGGGTGGTATTGTCAATCAAAGTTGGGGGCTTCATCATGTTCATCATCCTAAAAAAGTCAAATACAAAAAGAAACAATTACCAACCGATCAGGAGTGAAAAAGCGATTGAAACATACAATAGATTTTTTTATTTTTTTATTTTTTTAAATGTAAATAATTTACCATGTACTCTTTCACAAGGTTTGAGGGGTTTTCTTTCAGGTAAATGGCATTCACATCTTTCTTCAATGGTGGCAATCTGAACAATGTGACAAATGAGAAGTGTTTAGCAAAATTAACACAAGTTAGCATTTTTCTTTGCTAACTTATACCTCTAACACTTTAAGTATACAGACACTGTTATTGCTACAACCTCTTGTGGGTGCATACATCACAACTCTGATAGTCCTGAGAAACATAGTAAAGCTACAAATAAGCCCTGAAATAAAAATAAAAAAACTGTATGAAACATGTACATAACGTTCCAAAGTATACTGTATATACCAAACTTTAAAATAATACTTCTCCGAAAAATGAAAATTCTGTCATTATTTTCCCACCCTTGGGTCATTTAAACTCCATAAATATATATATATATATATATATATATATATATTTTTTTTTTTTTTTTTTTTTTTTCTCCCATGGTACATAAAATGTGAATTTTTGCCCGTTTGTCCTGCTCATTTCTGTCAATACAATGACAGTTAATGGTGAGATCCTCTTCTGAATCTTCAAAAGCATCAAACAATTTCATGTGATTTTTGAAGCTTCAGAACAGGAACTCACCATTACATTTTTAGAAATGAACAAACAACCATATGAACAAACTGGGCAAAATTCATCTTTTGAGTTCAGAAAAAAAGAAAAGAAACGGACATAAGGGGTTTGAATGACATGAGGCTGCAAATGATGACTACATTTTCTTATTCTGGATTGAATCTATTGTGAATTATTGTCAGATTTAAAATGATGATGAACATACCTTGATCATAACTGAAAGGATGCTTGTGATCTTCTGTGCCACTGTTCCTCCTTTCTTTTTGAAAATTCTGAGGAGAAATGATCACGCAGACCCATACATTTAGATGCCAAAGGGATTGTTGTGACTCTGTTACATTCTGCAGATATCTAATAATTTAAAAATGACAAACAAATATTATCATATACCAACACAGTATTTCTTTACCAGCACTTACAGATGACATACACAATTATTACAGATTAACATAAACCGGAATTACATCTTCAATTCATAATTTGGAATGACTTACAACAACTATCCAAATAATTCATCACAGCTAACACTATATCATAAAGATCACCTCTTGCACAGTAAAGGGTAAATGTTTGTTATACTTAAATATGTAGCAAACATGTTTATTGACATTTCTTTATGCCATATTTGCAGTGGTGGACAGTAACGAAGTAAATGTAATTCGTTACTGTACTTAAGTAGCTTTTTTGCGTATCTGTACTTTACTGAAGTATTTAAATTTGGGAAGACTTTTACTTTAACTCCACTACATTTCAAAGTCAAATATCTTACTTTTTACTCTACTACATTTTCAAAATCAGTCGTTCCTTTTTATTTATGAGTAGATAAAAACTTAACTGGTCAAACGAGCCACCTATCACAGTAGCCTACAACGTGCGCGCTTTGTTTTGAACTTGCCTTGGCGGTATCTACTAGCGCAAACCAGAGCCGTTAAATATGAGAGTTGCGACCATAGACAGTATATAAGAGGTTGCGACACACACGGCTTGTTTGACTTGAACCGGCGCTGCACAGACCGATCAGTTTATGACATCAAAGTATAGAGCGAAATCGTGAGAGCGATTGAAAAGCATACAGAGCCGTCTACTCTCTAATCGCTCTTGCGGTATTTTAATGTCATTCACCGATTGGTCTGTGCAGTGTGCCGTTTCAAGTCGAACAAGCCAACTGTGATCCCGCCGCCGCACGGTCACGTGATTCGTGTAGCTCTCAATAGTTCCAAACAATTTGTGTTGCCAATGATTTTAAGCGGGGCAGAGAGCAGCAGCTATTATTGCAGCAATTATCGGTAAATACTGACGCATAATGAACATTGCTTATTACCTTGACACTAAAATTACTTGCATATAATAGCATTTTTTTTTTCTGAGGAGTAGCAGAAACACTGCATTAATACGTTTTGGTGTTTAATTTTGTAGGGAAATTGGCTGCTCCCATAATGTAGTAGTGTGTATATATATATATTCAATGGCATTGTGCAGGTTTATGTGATTGTTAATGTATCATAACATTAGGATGTTTATAATTATGACCATAGACGCTCGTGAAAAATATGTACAGTAAATACTGTAAATGTATTATACCTTATGGGAACAGTCCCCTTCCGTCAAAAATTAAACACACAAAAAATGTATTCAATTCAAATATATATATATATATATATATATATATATATATATATGACTAATTAATGTCATTTTATTAATAGATTGATGTGCCAAGAGTGACATTAGAGTCTTCACGTAGACTGAGTTAAGCAAGAGTCTTGTGACAAAAATTATAATAGGACATTATAGCCATAAAAAAATCATAGTACTTGGATACTTAAGTACATTTGAAGGCAAATACTTTTGTACTTTTACTCAAGTGAATGTTTAAAGGCAGCACTTCTACTTTTACTTGAGTAATATTTTACCTTGAGTATCTTTACTTTAACTCAAGTACATGGTATGTGTACTTCGTCCACCACTGCATATTTGGGGCTTCCAATGTTTGAGAGAGTTAACATTTGGCATTACATGTAAATGTTCAACACCATTTTGTAAAGCAGTTTTTAAAACTTGAAAAACTTTTAAAATCGCTTTACATGTAAATGTACTGTATTCTCTTCTTAACTAGCAACACTAAAATTAAAGACATTCAAATATGATCAAAGTTAAGCACAAATAAAAATATATAAGCACATAAAAGAGAAATCTACGGGTTCACAATACAACTGCAATTAGCGGAAGTGGTTTACCGGAAATCTAACACATTATATTTAAAAAATGGTGTGAAAAATAAGGTGGATAGCAAGTCTATTCCCCTCTTGGATTACGGCAGAGGTGTGTGTTACTGTATATTGTTAGGTTTGTCACATTGATAACACTTTATGTATAATTATTGGGTTATCTAAATAATTGTGTATTTTGAATGTTTTTGATGCTGTGTGGGATTAGTGTCATGACAAGTGGGTTTGTATTTCATATATTAACTTAGTCTGTTTTGTAGTTGTTTTGTTTTTACTTGACAAATCTTTCTTTGTGGAGTTCTATGCATATTGGACCTCTGACATCAAGGCCCTGCGTTTTTGCTTATGATTTATTTTTGTTATACAAATCTTAAGTTTATGGTTATATACTGATTTTTCTGTTCTGGAGTGATTTCTTGTTCGTTATTTTTGTAATTGATTTTACTATTTGAGTCCGGTTTGGACCAATCGCTGAGGTCTATGTTATGTGATGTGTTAAGGGGAGTTTTAATCCATATTTTCTGTGTTTTAGGAGCCAGCCTGTGTGGGAGCACTTTCCTCTGGGATCATCTGGGCCTTTCCTTTCTTCACTGCATGTGGAGTGAGATTTCCTGCACTGCATGGGTATTGATTTGAGAGTGTATAGTTATTTGTATTATTCACTACACCTTTTTTAAAGCGGTTGGTTAATGATCTGGAAGGTCTGGAGGGCTGGATGAGCGTTGAACGCTCTTTCCATTTGCGCATGTGCAAATATAACTCCATCTGTTGACCAATTTATGGTACTTCAGAAGAAACACAACTGCATTTTTAATTCATTTAACAACAAGGGTCTTCCACCAGGGTCCGCAGCGGTACTGCAGGGGAACCGCCAATTAATGTTTGATCAAAAAATAAAATAAAAAAATAAAAAAACTTTCACTTTACAAAAAACTCAAATTTAAGTATAAGCACTCTGAAACGAAAGCAAGAGCACCCTCCGTTTATACTGTAATAATATAATGCTATTGGCGAAACAGATTTGACAAACATTCCATTGCGTTTTTGAGTTTGCACTCTGGAGAACATGAAATGTTCCTATTTACAGCGTGTTTTTGCAGCGGTGAGAAATGTAGCCAATCACAGACATGTTTGTTGATCTCTTGAACGCAATGTCCGATCAGAGGTGTTAAGAATCCAAAAAAAAAAAAAATCAAAGGTGTCAAGTTAGAATCCACTCAACGCTCAAGTGCTGAGTTCTGCTCGCTCTGGCGAATCCTCTCATTAACAAAGAAATACAAGAGAGATTCATAATGCAGTGTAGACAACATCATTGATTTTGATGGAACTCAACTGAGATGAGTGACAGCTTTTTAGTGATTGTAAAAAGTGATGACTCTTTCGCGCTTTCGAGGCTATAGCTTTAATCCATTAAATAAAATAAAATTATTGTTTTTTATGCTGCTAAGAAGACCAATGGCCAATTAACCGCTGAAAGATTTGGAAGTGACATCTATATATGCAGGATTCACTCTGACATAGTGATTGACATAGTGATATAACTAGTATGGGACAAAAATATGGCACGTCAAAATAGATATGTGCAATATAAATGCAGACTAATAATAGATTACTAGAAAAAAAATCTGTATCAATAATAATAATAATAATAAAATACCATTCCAATTATTTGTAAAAGTATTTACTTACTTAATTTTAAGTAAATAATCTTAAATGTCTCATTGTACATTGCCATTCTTGTTATGGTGGAGCCATTGCTTACATCTTCACTTTACTGGAGAACCCTCACTAATTTCAGATACTCAGTGATTTGATTCTTAAAGGTATAGTGGAGGATTTTCCCGAATTTTAGAAAAGAACCGCCCTCTCCACTTTTTGAAAAAATGCACATGCGCAACACTCTACCTGCTCCCGAGAGGGAACGCCTATTAAACGTGTGCATGAGAGACGGCTAGCATCGCTAATCATAGCTTACATTAACTTTTACTAGCAGTGATTTTAAATGGATTTCTCCAAATAGCATGCCAAACTTTACCTGTCGAGTAGAAACTTCGCGACTGAGGCATCAGTGAGAAGCCCAACCTGTGCTTTTAGCGCACGCCAGCGTGTGAAATATTCTCCCAAAAACACTCTGGTCTTGTTTCTTTCTTCAGAGGCCTTTCTCTTCTTGTCATACAATTCGTAGACACTTTTTCTCTTGCGACCCTCAGACATTTTGAAAAAACCCGGTGAGAACGGCGAGCTTCAATGAATGGCTGAAACCGTAGCTCACCACACATATACACCTGAAAGTGCGCATGCGCAGAAAGCGAAAACTACCTAGGGACGAGCACGTACTACGGCCATATCACCAGAATGATTGACAATTAGGAGGACCAATAGTCTTGATGATCCACCCGGAAAAAGAAAATCCTCCACTATACCTTTAATTGTCCATCTGACAGTAAAATTAAAATGTGATTTTTTTTATTAATTTTTTTATTAAACTTGAAGCAGGCAGGCAGGTATAAAATAAATAAAAAATAAATAAAAAAATCTGAATCTAAATGTCAGTAACTTTCCTTGACCTTTTTTGACTGTGTTAGCATTCTGATAGCAGTTTAAAATGTGCTTTCTTTTTCTCTCTATCTGGTGTATTTTTCATGCATGCATAATTTGTACTCGTTCAATATTTAAAGACCCAATGAAATGAAAAATAAAGTTTTGTGGTTTATAGTCCACGCCTTTTCACTTTGAAGTCATCAATATGCCATTAAACAACAGTTCCAGTCCTTTAATCTGATCTGATCTGAAAAGTGCTGACCTCAAAATTTCCTCCATCAGCAGATCTCTTTGTGTTTGTGAAATGCAAATTCCCACTGCTGTATAGCAAAACACTTGTGTATGACAAACACTGGCGTGTCTTGATAAATTTACAGTCATAAATCTGGCCTGCGCAGCTCTAATAATGACACAAGTAAGTGACTTCCATTTGTCTGAACACTGCTTCACTTCTGTTCATTCGTCAAGGTGAGATACCAACTGAGACGTGTAAAACGCTGGAGTTTGGAAATGATCATCTTATAAGAGAGAATTTGCTGGCACTTTGCATTATGCATGCTGCATCTGGACTTTGTATATCAGAGAATGGGAATGAATCATGCCTACTCATAACTTCACCAATAACAAAATGCAGATTGTGTTGAGCATGATGGGAAATTGTTGTGTTTCCTCCTAGTCCATACGTTATAATGACCTCAGCTGATTATATTACCGTACTCAAGAAATTCACAAATTTCACTTACGTTATTTTACATTTCTTAGTTTATACATTTATCATTTTGTTTCAAATCCATATGAAATTTGTACATTTTTTGCTGTAAAACACAAAAGGAGAAGCTTAGTTGAATGCCCAAGATGCTCTTTTCCAAACAATGAAAGTGGATGTCCTGACTGTCACTGTTCAAAAGACTGAACATGGTCCTCTGTTTGTGTTCCACACAACAAAGATGGAAATGTATGTGGTGGTTAAAACTGTCTGAGCACTAGGCATGCCTCGTATTTGTGTCACGGCATGCAAGTGCCAAGTTTCACATCTGTGCTTCAAATGTAAGCCATTCTAATCAAATATATAACCTTTTTTGGTGTGCCAAAAATTTTGAGTCACATCTCATATCCTTCCTGCATGAGCACCGGCTCATTTACATATTGATTTATGCCCAACAAGCACCTATAAAAGCCTGACTCAATCTCACAAATCTTATTCTTCCAAAAAAAAAAAAAGAAAAAAGTAGACAATGCAGTACAGTCATGTCCAGAATGTCCAGGGAGGTTTTAACTATACCTTTTGTCCTCCAAAGCAGTTCCTTATGCTCGTAATCATTAGCTGCCCTGGAGGGTGGTTACTTGAAACAATCCAGCCTTTGTAGTGCAGGAGATCACATTCTTGAATTGTGTTCATTCAGCTGATCAAAGGCCAACATTCTACTCAAAAGGGAACAAATTGTAAAGCATCTCACCCAATTACTTTCTTAACGTTTTATTTATTTATTTATTTATTTATACATACATACTTTATTTAGACAGTCCTCTTTAGACTGACTTTAGACCTACTGACTGTAAGTAACTTTGCAACTACATTTCAACTGTAGAGCTGCATGATTATGGATACATTGAGAATCACTTTTTTTTTTCTTTTTTTTTTGTTTCAAACAGCGATCATGATTCTCCCATGAATTAACTAGAGGTTTTGACAACATGATAATTGCTTCTGTTTATTTAAAATGTTTAATGAATCTGAATGAATTATTTAAAAAAAAAATGGTTTGAATGAATGATTCAATGACTCACTCATAAATACTTAATAATTTAATTAGCTAATGTATGAATCAGCGCTTCTCGAAAACTAATCTCTTGAAAGAATGATTAAATGGCAAATGCATTTTTTACTATTAGTCCGGAGCTTGGAGGCCTGAGGTATGCCTAGAGGATCCTCACACAAAGGCGGAGCTGGAGATTGGGTAGCCCAAGGTGAATCCGAGTAGCTGGGTGGAGCTGCCAAAAGAGAAGTTGAGGGGCAGAAGGGAGCCAGCGGAGGCGTGGGCGAGGAACTGGATGCCGCTGGCACAGGAGGGAGTGGGAGATGGCAGTGGCAGTGAAGGAGACTTGGAGCTGGGCAGGACCAATGGCAATGAAGGAGACTTGGAGCTGGATGGGACCAGCGGTGATGAACGAGACTTTGAGCTGGGCATGACCAGGGGCAACGAAGGAAACTTGGAGCTGGATGGGACCAGCGACAACAAAGAAGACTTCAGGCTGGGCGGGACCAGTGGCAAATTAAGAAAAAGAAGACTTCGGACTGGGCTGAAGCAGTCAATCATTCCCATCCATCTCCACTAATATTCCCTTTGTGACGGACGTCGGCTCATGCACCTGGTCAGACTCCACGAATGACTCTTGCTTTGTGGCAAGTTCGGGCTCCGAGTCTGTGGTGGACTCAGGCTTACAATCCGTAGTGGGCATGGCTGAAGACTGGCTGGGCTCTGGGTCCATGGTGGAAACCATGGTAAGGAAATTAACCAGAACATGACTATGAAACTAAACAGAACATGCCAATAAAACTATGAAAACTAAACAAGACAAGATCGTGACAGTAATATGGCAATGGAGAAATATGAGGGCGATTAGATGATGACAGAATTAAAATTTTTAAACAAATGATCTATAGAAGGTGCAACCAGTTTTAATATTATTTGTATGCTAGTATAGTATTCATTAGTATTTATTTTGGACAGATGGGGCTCATCAACCTGGGAAGGTAGTCCTTTTACGAGAAGGAAAACTCTTCCAAACATCTGCTGACTTGCAGCTACACACAGCCATAGCAGCCCTAAACTGCCTTTGGTACTCCGACTCCAAAGTAGTACCAGAGTACCAAAGGCAGTTTAGGGCAACTAAACTGCTCTGGCAACTCCTGCATCAGCATCAAAACCAAGTTGTCTCTGCTCTTGCCCTTCAGCAAGTCAGCAACACTCAAAAGATGGCGGTTATCAACAAGGAGCTACAGGGCCGCAAACTCTGACTTCCACAGCTGAAGCAAAGGACAAGTCCTGCGATGATCTCAACATTGTTGTCGATAAAAGTATCCAAACAGTTGCTCACCTGTCTAATAAAACACATAACACAAAGCGGTTTGGTGTTTCCATGGTTTTATGAAGTCATTGACAGGCGAAGCAATGACATGGGCCGTTACACTGGTTAAAATTGTGAAATTCTCTGAATTGTTTACACATTTGGGATAATGTAAATACACAAGTCATCAAAATAACATTGTTCTCATGTTTTTTTTTTATAATTTAATCCAAAAAATCGTATAATTTGTGCCTTTAAACTTGTTTTATTTCAGATAGTCTCAAAAAAAAAAAAATATACGCAAAAATAACTGTGCAACATTTTACGAGATACCTTACATCCATTTTTTTTAAAGTCCACTTGGCTTTAAAATCTGATGTGGCACATGCTGGCACTTGTCTCACAGTCTGTCTTACTTGGCTTCTGTACCATGTTTCGTTCCAGAAACGTACCTTCCAAGAACCCCTGGCAGACTGTCCAGCCTTCTCAAAGTTGACTTGCGCAATTGCACCTGTGGCTAATGGCTATAACTCAATATCTCCCTCCAGCTGACCCTCACTGCCTCAGTGAGGTTTTACCAGATAGTTTGGCACGAGAG
Organism: Leuciscus idus; assembly: GCA_021554675.1. Taxonomy (NCBI): domain Eukaryota; kingdom Metazoa; phylum Chordata; class Actinopteri; order Cypriniformes; family Leuciscidae; genus Leuciscus; species Leuciscus idus. The sequence continues at coordinate 17,439,739 of CM038638.1, read as the reverse complement.
CAGACCCTTTCAGCAGCATGACACCTCTTGGACGACACTGAGCTTAATCAAATGCTCATTATAAAGACCCTTCAGTTGGGCCCACATAACACAAGCATATCTGTCTAATTCCTGCCCGGCTCTTCAGACATGTAAATAGGGGAAGGCTAATGTGCTAATTGGATACATTTTAGGGTCGAGTGTTTGAAATTAAATTTTATGGATCTGCTTCGTAAAGTATGTTCGGATATTAGCAAAACCATCAGGCTTTCCTTTTGCCACCAATCTCATTCTGAACTTGAGTATCAGGCAAATGATAAAATTTAATTTAGAAATGAAAAAGTTAAGAAAAAAAAATATATGATATAATGGCACATTAATATTACTACTACTAATAATAAATTACCCTTAGATATGTGTGCAAAATGCAAAAGATGCAATTTTCCTTCTTTTTTTTAAGTCCACTTGGTTTAAAAATCTGAGGTAGCACATGCTGGCACAGAGAAGCAAAGACAAACTGCTAAACAACATAATGAATGAATGAATGAAAGAATGAATGCATTATGTAATATTGCAAAAAAATAAATAAAAAATTATGCTATACTTTTTCTTTCATTTCATTTCATTACATTTCATGCTAATTTCATTAATTTCACATGGAAGAGTTTAAATGTAGGCCCATGCCTGAACAGGAAAATAACTTTTGTTCCCCAAAGACTTGTTGAAAAGCTTGTTAGTATTGTTCAGGGTGAAAAGGAGAGTCAAACTGTGAATCACAACTTGTGGTCATAACCCACAGTGCTACAAGCCCTCTAATGTGATGGCACAACCATCAGAAGGCAGAGCAAAGCGAAAGGAGAAAATAATAAAGAGAGGAAAGCAAGCGAGGGAGAAACGTTTCAATTTATTGAGATTAGATTTCAAGATCAAACAGCGGATGGATTTGCATAGCCCAGGGTTGGCTGTGGCCCACTTTCCTCTGCTCTTCTGAAAGACAGCCAGCTCATACCATGCGCATACCATTATCAGTGTTGGGATTCCACAGCTCAGAGAAAGAGGGAGGTTGGTAGTGGCACAGCCTCTGGTGTTTGTCCCACAGTGACAAGCCTGGTCTCATTGTTTATAGGTAGGTAGTAAAACATAACATATTTTTTTGTACATTTGGATAGATGCTGAAACCACAATATGGACATATTGACAACATCTAAAACGCAAACATCATTATGTATTTACAGCTGTAGTGACATCCTATTAGGGTTGGGAATCATAAGAAATTTTCCGGTTCCAGTTCCGATTCCGGTTCCTATTCAATACAAATTATTAAAACAACTAATAAAAAATAGTAGCAAGCGGAAAATACACAATCCTTTTTGCGTTTATTTCTGATACTTGTCAAATGAGTTTAACAGACTGGTAATGTCAACAAATTGAACATATTATTTAGCAATTTTTGCAAAAAAATATTAATTTTTCTGAAGGAAAATAAACATTTCTGCATTCTCAAGGATAATTTGGGACCTCTCCTATAGCTTATTGTATCTCCAGCAGTGGAGAATACCCTCTCAGAAGGGGTAGAATATGCTTGAACTCACATGCAAGAACCAGACAGGTGAAACATAATATTTTTAAAATCGGTTTGTATGATTGATTCATAAAGACTTCACTTGTTTCATTACTGGATGAAACTGCTCTAGCAGTTAATAAACAGAACTGCATGAGTCTTGCGGAAGAACATTGTAGCCGGAGCTACTTCTCTATGTTTATGTCTATGACACGGCTGAGTCACGCAGGCACTGGGCTACTCGCAGCGGTGCCGAACCAACTCAACTGTAAAGTAGTCAGTAAATTCTGAAGCAAATTTTCGGTATTTGAAGCGACTTTAAAAAGGTGATTTACTCTATTTTGGTTGCTACCGTAGACATCAGTGTTTATTCTCGAACTATAAACTTTTATCTTAGTACTTCTGTGATCATTTGAATATTTGTAACACAGAAATATCGATACTGTGTTGTTGAAAAGACTGTGATAGTAAAGCTGTTTCATATATAACTGCTCTCTCTGGGTCAGCGACAGCGCAAACAGATTTGAATGTTCCGGTGTGAAGTTTTTGTCATTTAGGAATAAGATCGCGTGGGTGTTTGAATCGAGATCGTTTAAAGATTAATGGTGCATCTCTCTCTCTCTCTGCGTTGATATCTGACGCAAAACGTATATGAGTAGCGCGAGGGCCAGTGCATTCATTACTGTTTTAATATTCATGTGGTGAGACGTCGCTATTAAAGGATAAGCTCCCAGCACTTCGCCCACACATCGCACCAGACCGTTTTCGGAACCGAAACTCAGGAATTTCCCACGGTTCCGGTATTTAAAAAAAAAAAAAAACACTAACGGTTCTGGATAAGAACCGATTTTCGGTTCCCAACCCTACATCCTATATATATAGAATTTTTTTTTTTTTTTTTTTTTTTTTTATCCCTCAAACCTACCTCCACAAGGGATAATCCACAGCTAGCTGTGAATTAAGTAAGAGATCATTTAGAACAAAGTCTTTACACAAAGACAGTGCACTCATATTACTTATGAATAGGAAAAAAGTGCACTGTGTCCCCTAGATGTGACAATGGGGAATGCATCTGGCGTGACCGGTGTCTGAAGCATGAGTCTAAACACGGCAATGAACTTGACATTGTCAGGATGAAGCCTATTAAGGGTACCTATTAAATACGTCATCCACTTCTTGTCTGAAGGAGACGTGAGTGCCCTATAGGCTGGGCTAAGTCAAAGGACTCAAATGAGTCCTCCTCCCTAAGGTGCACACCAGCAACACGATCATAGACCGGAGCTTTCCAAGAACGGAGGCCTCAACAGGATGACTCTTAAGAGAGGAAGTCTAACTATGTTCATATTCAGGCCAGCGTCCAAGGAGGCTCACAGAGAGCTTAACACTCAGAACTTCTGTTCAGACAGCCCCGAATTTACGTCAGACGCGTGAATGCACAAAAAGCACCAAATAAAATGATTTGCGCGTATCGCGCCAGACGCTCAATTCGCGCGAATGAGGCGAATTCGCGTCCAACGCGCCGCGCTAAACGCCTCATTCGTGCCGCAGAACCTCCAGACGCGCGTAAACGCGTCTTTGCATTGACTTAACATTGAAATCACTCGCGCCAGACATTCTATTCACGTTTGGTGTGAACGCACCATTACTGGCCCGCGATGCTCAGCAGAGTGGAGGCCTAAATACAATGACTCTCATAATGAGAGGAGACCTAGCAACACTCCACACTAAGGTCAGTAGCCAAGAAAGTAGCTTAATTGAGAGAAGACCTAACAATGCCCCACGCTCAGGACATCCTGCAAGAAGGCTCACAGAGGGCCTACCATTCACAACTACTATCCTAGCGGAGCTCTGGTGAGTGTAGGCCTAAATAAGACCTCTCTCTCTCTCTATTGAGAGGAGGCCTAACAATGCTTGCAGCAGCCAAGGAGGCTCAGAGAGCCTAATGGCTCGTTTCCACTGAGCAGTACAGTACGGTACGGTACAGTACGGTACGGTTCGGGTCTGTTAACCATGATCTGGCTAGCGTTTCCACTGCCAACAGTACCCTTACTTGATAGGCGTGGTGTTTCGATCGACGTCATTTTCGCGCGAAGAAGAACATAGTAAACTACAATGGATGACATATACAGCAGATCTTGTTCTTGCTCCTCGACATGTTTGTCACAAGAAGACAAGCGCCGACATTAGGCTTTTCTCAATATTAGTACGCAAAGTTTGTACTTGCCATGTGCGACTCCTACATGCAAATGGTACAGCGCGTTCTTAAAAGCGTCACTCAGCTCGTGATCTGCTACTCCGGTTATCTCTGTTACTCTGTATGTACATTTTAAGCAACAATAAAACGAAATATGTTATAAAACACTACTCTGCCTCTTTTCGTTTTCATTTAAATAAATTAAACAATATAGGGACACAAATGTGGTTCATGCGCAACGCATATTGATTATTCACTGCACGTTATACGTTATTCTATTTATAACAAAACGAAATTTAAAACACAACCCTAACGTTACCTCTTTTCGTTTAAATAATAAAAAAAATTACACATATTACAGGCAATATATGCATTTGTACAAATGTTGCAATAAACATCAGTGATAATCTTGTAATAAGAAAATGACAAGAAACCATATTTCTTTTTGTAAAATTTCAGTTTTATCAATAATAGCCAATATAAAAGTTTAAGTAAAAGGTACAAGAAGCTATACAATAAGAAATAAAGCAAACAATTCAGTCAAATGTCCAAATGCTGCGCTCTAGTCTAACATTACAACAGTAAAGTTAAATACAAATAGCCTATAATATGAAACTAAACTTAGCCCTCAGCCAAAACGATTGACAGGGAACGAATTATATATTCACGAGACCAAAGATCGCCCGTTAGGTCTGCACAAGACGAATTATATCTCATGTTTAACCACTACCGTCGGAGTCATCGGCGAACGTCAGAAGAACTAACTTAGCCGAGGAAAGGCTCATCCAGCCGGGAAACATGAGCGCCGAGCGCCCGCTGATCGCATGGATCTCACAACCGGGGAAAAACAAATCATCTTTATAAATAAACCACAGATTTGAGCTTTAAACAACTACATTCTCGCCTGAAAAACTCTTAAAATTACATTTCGTGACACAGTAACAGTAGTATTATATTAAACTGTATATTAAAAAATGGCGCTTCTTATGTTGTCATTCCCCTCGTAGCATGCGCAAGTGACGATTCTCTGTCAACCAATCAACGTCCTGCAGTGAGTCTAGCTCCACCTTTTAGTACCGTACCACTGTGCTAGGTACCCCAACGGAAGGGTACCCAAAAAGTGGTACGGTACGGTTCGGCTTTTTGGTACCATTCTCAACTTTTGGCAGTGGAAACGCAAATAAAAGGGTACCGACCCGTACCGTACCGTACCGCTCGGTGGAAACGCGCCATAACAGCTTAGCAAACTGCCTAGCCGAACTCTAGGAGTGGAGGCCTCAACATGACAACTCTCACAACATCTCTAAGTTGAGATGAGACCTAACTACACTCCACACTCAAGACATCTTGCAAGGAGGCTCACAAAGAGCCTATAACTCGCAATGCTGTCCTAGCAGAGCTCTGGGAGGTAAAGGCCCCAGTAAGATAACTCTCTCTAGTGAGAGGAGGCCTAGCAATTATCTCAGTACCCAAGGAGGCTCACAAAAAGCCTAACCACTTCGCCTATGGCCGAGCTCATAGGATGAATACTCTCTATAGCGAGATGAGGCCCATGGCGCTTCCTAAAGACAGAGGCCAAGGAGGCTCAAAAGCCTGACAACTCAGCACCACTGCGTGGTGGAATTCTGCGGACGGAGGCCTCATCGTGACAACTCTCTAAAGCGAGAAGAGGCCTAGCAACGTCTTTTACTCAGAACAGCTTACCAAGGAGGCTTACAGGAAGCCAACTACTTGATGACACTATCTGAGCGGAACACTTGGAAGTAGATGCCTCAGCGTAATGACTCTCAAGTGAGAGGAGGCCTGAAATTACTTCCAAAAATAAAGTCAAGGAGGCTCACAGAGAGCCTAACTACCTAACAGCGCTATCTGAGCAGAGCTCTGAGGTAGTGAAAACTTGAGCAAAAATGCCACTAATAGCGAGAGGGCACAACAAGCTCTATAGAGGGCAGTAACTAAGGAGGTTCACTGAGAGGACGGGACGCCGGGAGCCACTCCGGTGGAGAACAGTAGCTACGTTTACATGGACACCTTTTGTTTCAATCAGAATGAATTCATTCCAGTTGATGAATCCGAACGTAGTGTTTACATGAACGCTGAAGTGAATCATAAAGTGATCAGGTTGATGTGCACATTTATATGTCACAAGCTTCAAATTGGAATAGATGTTTATGACATCCCTTACGAAAAAGAAGTATACTTCAAGTTCATTTTATGAAGTATACTTAAGTAATGTTCAAGTATATTTTTAAGTATACATTATGCAGTAAGTATACTAATGTCAATATGTACTTGTAGTAAACTTGTAAGTGTACTATTTTAATACAGCTTGGGACTAAATTGGCCCACTTTTAGTATATAAAAGTATATGTTTAAGTGTACTATAAGTGTAACAGTAGTAAACTTTAAGTACACAACTAGTTCATAATTACGTTTCTCATTTGTACTGCAAGTGAACTTATGGGTATACTAGTAGTTTACTATTTTAATACTTGTAGCACATTTTTTGTTTATATAAGTACACTTTGAAGTATACTTTCAGTAAACTACTAGTTTAGTAGTTTTATACTACAAGTATAGTTGCACATTTTCTTTTAGTGTACTCTCAGGAAACTACTAGTTTAGTAGTTTTATACTACAAGTTTTCTTTAAGTGAACTTAACATTATTATAGTTTACTATTTATATATTATTTTTGCACTTGCAGTAGGCCTAGTCTGTACCACTATGTTCAAATTTTATTTGTTATACTTGAAAAATACCTTTAACTGTAGTTTAATTTTAAAAACATTTTATTAGCTTCATGCATCCTTTTTTATCAACACTTGAATGTTGGTAAGTTTCATAAAGAAAGGCAACATTTTAAACAAAAAAGTTGAGAAAATCACATTTTTGTCAAAGACTACAAGCCTTGATCAGATTCAGAACGATGATCAAAACACAGATGGAGTAGATCGAGTCCAACACCCCCAAAGCTTCACAGTCGTTTTCTCTTCATGGGTTACGTTTCATTTCATTTGGTAATATTAAGCAGTTTTGATTTACACACTGTTTAATGTTTGATGATCACGTTATTTCACATTTGAGTGAGCAATCTTCAATCACTTGTTTCAGCTGCTTCTTCTTCTATGTTTTGATCCGGAGATTCTATACTAGAAGATGTCATATAGCGCCTCCTACTGTATAAAAGTGAAAACATGGATAGCTGGAAAATTCAGTCAATGGCGGGGAAAGAGTAAAGTAGAATTAAAGTAAATTTCTATACACTACCAGTGGACTAGCCTAAACAAAAATTCAGATACACAGAATTACAAACATATCTGTTTTATATCAATATTTTAATAAATATTTTCAAAAAATGTAAGTTTCATAAGACTGTATATGAAAAACTATGTAAAAAAAGTATATTTAATAGGCTACTCAAAAGAGTTAACACAACTACAAGCCAAGTATTCTTTGAATACTTATACTTTTAAGTATATCTCGATCAAAAGATTGAGTACAAGTACAGGCCAAATATACTTGGACTTTTCTCTCAGTATAAGTCAAGTACACTTAAGTGTAATTTAAGTATATTTTTGAGAAGTATATAAAATGTAGACTGAAAGTATGCTTTCTTATTTCAACCCAGTAGTTGAAAAGAAGTGTACTAATAGAACACTTTAATACACTTTAAATGATTATTATCGCTGTATACAAGATCAGGTTCAGTTCCATGCTCATTTTATTTACTCTATAAGCTATTCCACCCGAAAGCTTGTTTCTATATAAACATGAACATGTTAGTTTATAAGACAGTGTGTAATATTATGTTTTTTTTTTAAGTATTTAATACTCAATCAAAATAGTAAACACAAGTACAAGCCAAATACTTAGAATACTTAATTATACTTTTAAATATATCTTGATCAACAAGTATAGGACAAATATACTTAGACTTTTCTGTCAGTATAAGTCAAGTATACTTAAGTGCAATTTGAAGTATATTTCTGATAAGTACATAAAGTAGCCTATATTTCTGAGAAGTACATAAAAAGTAGACTGAAAGTAAACTTTCTTAAGAAGTATACTAATAGCACACTTGAATAAACTTATTTTTCGTAAGGGATGTGCACACTGCACAAATATAGTTAATATAATTATATAAATATAATATAGTTTCCCGCTTTTTGTGCATTCTGTTAAATTGCTTAAATCCTAAATTGCTTATTTTATTTGATTATGGGTCCTAATTAGGTAACGACAAGCTCATGAACCGTTGTGCCGTGCTGCTTATATTAATCAAGCAGCAAAAACACCCCTTCCCGCACCCTAAACAAACTGTCTGTCAATGAGAGTCCGAAACAAGGACTGGTGGGACAGTGTCCTGCTCCACTTACCAGACGATGAGTGGAAGGATAATTTTAGAATGACACAACAGTCATTTATGGCACTTCATTCAACAACAACTCGTTCCTTGCGTCATTGCACGTCATTGCACATGAGCAGTACTTTCCAGGTTCGGTTTTCAATCCGAACAAGTGTTTACATGTCCTAGAGGACTTGCTATAGGCTTGCTATAGGTTTAATCCACCCCTTACAATTCAAATGAAATTTGAATCGGATTTGGCCAAGTCATTCCTTTGTGTGACTTTTTTATTCCAACTGTGCTAGTAGTCCGATTACAATCGGATTATAAGGGTCCATGTAAATGCAGCTATTAACTGGAATATTTCTGTCGCTATAATTTCTGGAAAGCGAAAACACTCACAAAACCCCTTAGCTGAGCGGCTCTCTCACACTGTATGACGTGACAGACAACTAGTTGTCCAGTGGGGTTGCATTAACACAGCGCAGGTTTTCCAAGAATGCTGTTCTGAGTCCTGAAACTTTACGGGTCTAAGTTCGTTTGTAGAATGTTGTTGTAACTCCCGTAAATAACCGTACTGTGTGTGAATGTAACCGCATTAAGGACTCAATCATATTCTGCTGCTTTATGAACATTACACTGACCTAACACATGCGGCAAGCAAAAAAATCAAGCATAAAACATATACAATCAGATATCTTCTCTATTCAAATTTCGTGATTGTGTCACATCACACAGCAGTTTCACCTTCAGCGTAAACAGACACATTGCGTGTAGAAAACTTGCTTTGGTTTCAGCTATATGTGTGTGTTTTGAATCTACCACCAAGTGGTTTATGACAGAAGGTAAACAGAAGAGTTAAGAGATTAGTTATAGACGCTATCAAAAATATTATCTATATTGTGACATTTTTATTTGGGCAATTTCATTGAATTTAATACCATTTTAGGAATATTTGTCAGCTTTTTGTCATTTTTTCCTGTTAAACCAATTTGAGATGAGTGCTTACAGGAGTTGTTGACATTTAAAAGGCCACTTCAGTCAGCAGACAGAACCCCATTTAACACTATTACGCTTTTAACATTTCTTTAGGTTAACATTTCACAGGTCTTGTTGGTGTTCAGCAATGTCTATTGATTTTTTATTTTACTTTTTTAATGCAAGCAGTAAAACTGCTATATAAAATCAAAAGGTTTTGGGTGAAATGCATGTGTATCTTTTGAATTTGGGTGACAGCCAAAAACTATTTTAGGTTAATAGGTTACTGTCATATTATCAAATAAACTTCTGAAGTGTTACTCTTCTCTGATTAGGTCATGTGACAGGTGAGATATAGTATCATTAATAACATTGTTTAATTAAACCAAATCAGTTGTTGCCATCTGACAGCATTTAGCATTTTAATAACGTGTACATACCATTACAACAGTGCGCCACTGAAGCTGCCGTTGTACCTGTATTCTTCTGCTTTCCAAAGGGAGATGGGTTTCCTTTCTACAAACAAATGTACAGTACAATTGTTTTGGATTGAAATGGAAATGATCCCAGCTCCTGAGGTAATGTGGAACAGGACATCATAAATGAGTGAGTCCAAAAGAACACTGGTAATGAGTAGAGTGTGAGACCTGGTGTGCCGTATAATCCTCTCCCAGTCGTAGGACGAATTAAAATCCTAATTAATTTGGAGGCTGCCTCTGCAGCCAAAAGCTAGTTTTGCCCAAAGTAGGTCAGGTTTAGCAAGAATCAAGCCAACGTAGCTAAACAAATTCCTCCATGCCACTAGAATGTTGAAAAGTCCTCAAGATCCAGCTGGATGGACAAAAGCCCCTTGAAAGTAATTTTCATTTTCCACTGTAAAATACACACACACCAAAATAAATAAAAATAAAATAATAATTATGCCATTATACTGTTTCTATCTATCTATCTATCTATCTATCTATCTATCTATCTATCTATCTATCTATCTATCTATCTATCTATCTATCTATGACTGGGTTTAAGTACAATTTTCTTTAAATTAAGAAAATATTTGTCCGCAAAGGTTTTATCAAACTATGTTACAAGGATGTATTATATTCATCAAAAGTGACAGTACAGACATTTATAATGTTCCAAAAATGTATGTTTCAAATAAATGCTGTTCTTTTGAACTTCTGTTCATATTAAATATATTTCTAAGGTCTAAAAACTTCAGAAATGTATTTTATTTAGATTGAGTTTAAATGCAATTACTTTAAAGGGGAAATGAAGCAGTCAATCAAGTTTACATGATTTACAAAATGGATTTCCACTATAATCAACAATTATATAAGAAACATGACAAATGTAAACATATATATAAAAAAAAAAAAAACGTTATATCTTTCGCGGCCAGGGCGCCGCCATTGTGCAGTATTCTAACATGTGACGTCACGGGGTTGGTTGGCTTTAAAGGCTCTGGGCTGAGTTCAGTAAAACGCAGTGAAATACATAAAACTTAACATTAAACTACGCATAAAAAGCGTTCATCTGCTATCATATTATCATGTCAAACCTCTCATACATGTTTGCATCACACTGGCTCGTTAACATGCATGTGCTGGTCGAACCAGCGAACAACTAACGTTAGGTAACGTTCCAGTCATTAGCTATGTTTCCATCAACACGTTTTTATCCGAATTATGTGATATCGAATGAAAAATGCCTTATGGAAACAGTAAAATTCGATTGAATTTCTTGAATATCGACTAAAATGAAATACGGTCGGTCTCATCGGATTTTATCTTGATCGATGTACGGTTTATGCGATAAACGCTGATGGAAACGTTATTTGCCGAATAAATAATGGATTGCGATTAAGTTTTAGGTCATTTTATGGGTAGGCCTACAACCCGCCACAAAAGAAGAAGTTTTAGTTAATTTCCGCCCAGTTTGTACCCATTACTGTCTGGTTTGCACACATGGCCGGTGTCAACAAAGTGGACAAACGAGGAGACGAGATACTTTTTGAATTTAATTTAACAGAAAAATAAAACGGCTATTATAGCAAAAATCTAAGAAATGCCATAATAGTCAAATAATGTCGCTATCAGCTGTCACATAAGCACCTAGAGTCCTGCAATGGGTTGGGTACCCACATAAAAGTGGCTAAAACGGGTGGATTGTGACATTCCTAAACTTCACAGGCGGGGATGCGGGCGAATAATGAACTCCTTGCGGGCGGGTAGCGGATGAAAAATATGTGCAATATTTGTATGTCTAAATTGCCATTACACACTGGCAAATATGTGTTTTGGGCATCCTTAAAAATATTCTTGTTTGCCGTTACCCGACCGATCCTGTCAATTTAGGACCGACCCAATTCATTTTTTTCCCCTTTTAGTCCGACCGACTGGCCGGTTGTAAACTTGCGTTAAGATCGACTGTTTTTTTTTTTTTTTTTTTACTCTTCAAACAACTAATACAAATGCAATAAAATAATATTAATTATATGTTAGTAGGCCTAAGTATTGTGTAGGCTACGCTCTTTCTTTTAAATAAAAACCCGTCAATCATGCAAAATAATATTCAATGATTGTAGGGCAGGCTAATAAGCCTATGTGTTGTAGCCCAGTCATTAAAAAACTATTTAGTTTCATATTCATGTTTAAATAAAATAATATATATATATATATATATATTTGTTTAAAATTGCAGGTTGATTATATGAAAAGTGAAAAAAGCATGAATAAGATAAGATGATCCCAAATATCGGGAGACAAATGGAGTGGGCAGACATGATTTTGACCACTTTATTAAGTTTGTTTTTGTAGAAAGACTTTCTTTAAAGTGAATTTCGTTTTGTATTAATTGTATCTTAATTTTAACCAATCTTTAATCAACCATTTTCCTTGGATTTAATAAATAAGAGCTAAATATAGCAGGCAATAATCAGGACACGGAGAGGCGCCCGCGCGTGAACTGGAGGTAGCCTAGGCTACTTGAATGGCCCAAAACAAAGCGCACTTTAGCGCTCATTAGCCCATTCATGAGGCTATTGTGATGTTGAGAGAGGTGCGAGATAAAAAAAAAAAGCACTTTAAATGGAATGATTTTAGCTTGTGTGCGATTTATCGCGGGCACGGGTCTCCAAAAATGGACCCGTGCAGGACTCTGCACTATTACAATATTGAACATTTGTTGGTAGATGGCGCGATCCATTTTGTCTATCAAAACTTTGTTCGCAAATGTTTGCTTGAATGTTGTGCGATTCAGTGCGAAAATGAATGGAAACACCTTAAAATGTCTCAAATCAATTCGATATACCAATTTGATCGCAAAACAGCATGTGACGTCATTACGCACAGGTTTTTATTCGCTTTAAAGCCGTTTGATGGAAACACACTTTCACAAGCTTTATTCGCATGATTTTTTTTACCGAACTTCAGATAATTCGATTGACAAGTTGATGGAAACATAGCTATTGTTAGCTAACAGCTGTAAGCATGAACTAGCTAAATAACGCTAACTTAGTGTTTAGCTAGTGAAGTTTATTAGTACCAGACAAAAAGACGACGTCTAACGTTATGTTAACAAACTGCACACTGTAGATGTTTGTGAAATAATTTTTTATTCAATATAATGTTTTACATTTTACAGACATGTTACAAACTATTTACAGGCTATTTGCTAACGTTATAGCTTGTGTGTGTGTGTGTGTGTGTGTGTGTGTGTGTGTGTGTGTGTGTGTGTGGACTACTCTTCAATCCTTGGCTCACTGAAATGACAAAATAAAAAAAGCCGTCTTCCTGCTTCATTCTGTAACATACAGATCTGTATTATGCTATTGTTTTTGATTCTGTAACAGATCTGTATTATGCTATTGTTTTTGATAGTGTTATACATTTCTTACAGATAATCACGATGATCATTGCGTTTGTCTTACCGAATGTGGTATCTTCCTGTCAGCAATTACAGTTTTTCTATAAGCTTTTTTTATTTTTATTAATGCCAACAGTAAAATGTTGCCAGATATTGCTACGAAAAACAAGCAACAATTATTTTTATTTTTTTTATAATAATCCGAAATAAGTTCAAAGCTTGTGTTTTGGAAATAAGATTAATATATCACGAACCCTAACATGCAACTTTCCACTTTAATAACTTCCTAAAGTGTGACATTAAATCAGAAAAACAAGTCCAGAAGACTACTGCCACCTTTCCATTAGGTGGATCTGGCAACACTGGATCGCACCCGCGCCCTCACAACTCTCTCAAGCCCCGTTCACTGCGCTGGATTCTCGCAGCAAAATGAATTGCAAACACTCATATGAGGTGGTTTAAACGGCTAATTAATCATTCAGAGAGCTTGACATTTTATTTTTGAATGTAAAAAAATGACCGAGGTCCGGACCTCGGTGACCTCATAGCTGGCTACGGCCATGTATCACCGGCTGTTCGACATAGCGACGTACCACTGCTCGGTTCCCACGCCGTATCGACTCAAATGCATAAGCAATGGGACACACAGGCTCAACAAGTCTTTCAAGTTTGTCTTCCTCCATTTCAAATCAATTGCGTATTCAGTCCGGTCCAGTAACGCTTCACTCTCTTCACTCACCAGCGGAACCAACCAACCCCGTTACGTAGGCTGTGACGTCACTTCAAAATGGCGACTCGCTAGCTAGATAGATAGCTAGAAATTACAAAAATAATTTTGTCATATCTGTGGTTTTACCAACTTTTTAAAATAAAATGTTTGGCAAGGTGATTTTTCTAATATATGTAGCTACTACCAGTGCCAAAACATGGACGTTTCATTTCCCCTTTAAGCATTTTTCTTGTCTGTAAAAGTTCTGTCCACTATGTTACAAAAAATATATAAATACAAATCAACAAGGATGCATTAAACTGATCAAAATTGACATTAAATACATTTATAATGTTTCATAATTTATTTCAGTTTCAAATATAAATGCTGTTCTTTTGAACTTCTATTAGATTTAGTCCTGAAATCTATAATGTTTTACACTGAGATTAAATGCACTTTTCATTTAATTAAGAACATATTTATGTCAAACATTCTGTAAATGTTCAGATTCAAATAAATGCTGTTCTTTTAAACTTTTTATTCATCAAAGATTTCTGGAAAAAATATCATGGTTTCTCCAAAAATATTAAAGGGATAGGCTACTCCACTTTTTTTGGAAATAGGCTCATTTTACAACTCCCCCAGAGTTAAACAGTTGAGTTTTACCGTTTTCGAATCCATTCAGCCGATCTCCGGGTCTGGCGGTACCACTTTTAGCATAGCTTAGCATAGATCATTGAATCGGACAAGACCATTAGCATCTCTCTCAAAAAAAACGGTAAAACTCAACTGTTTAACTCTGGGGGAGTTGTAAAATGAGCCTATTTCCAAAAAAAGTGGAGTATCCCTTTAAGCAGCACAACATTTTTCAACACTGATAACATACAATAGTAATATAATAGGGACATACCAACTTGTCATGTTATGACATTTGACATTTAATAAGCCATATTAACAGCAGAGTTAGCAAGAATAAACCCATTTAACACCACTTTCACCTTTACAGTGTTTTTCATTAGCATAGTGTAGGCCTATCTATTAATGTATTTACATCAGGCAGTAACAGAGGAATAACTATAAATAGATAAGAGGAAATATATGTGAGATGTGTTGCTGCTTAGTTTCCCATGTGGGATTGCGTTCCTCCACTGATACACATGATACAATGAATGATTATTTGCTCTTCTCCATGATTTGAGACATGCTGATTTCCCCTAGAACTTTACAAGGTAAACCCCATGGTGTCGGATGCTTAATTGTCTTCCTGTGGGAAGGTGAGAGTCATTATCTGTGATGGATTGAACTGAACTTTCAAGGGCAAATTAAATGTCTGAGAAGGTGAATGTTTAATTCTTGCTCAGGGGCAAAGCAGATTTTAAGTATGTAGCAATGTCTGACCTCTCACCCCCTCATGTCAGAATAAATGACAAATCTCTGAATCTCTAAGGGCTTTAAGTTAGACCATGAATGACTACACAAAACATTTATGAAATATTACAATAAAAATGAAATGGGGAAGTGTGTGATAGAAGCACAACCAGATCATTTAATTGGTAGCACTGGTGTTGCAACAGTATTAAGGGAATAACATACTGTATATTTATGCATTATTTATACTGTAGCTAGGCCTTTCATTTTGTGCCAAGCACAATGTAAATCTGTTAATAGTGGTGGATTTGAGTCACTCTTTACGCAGATTACATTGTTATGCCAGTAGGTGGCGGCAGGGGACAGTCTTTATGAGTGAGTCATTTGAATCATCAAACGCTGATTCATTCAAGATTAAAGCTCCAATATGTAACAATTTTGTAATAAAATTTCCAAAAATAACTTGCACAGTGTGATATATTTCCTCCAGTTGTGTACTTACAATATCTCAAAAGTCTCCAAAGATTTTTTATTTCAGAGAAATTCCTATTTTAAATAACTGTCCGTCCCGGAAAAGAAATGTTGCCTCTCAGTGACGCAATGTCCGCACTATCCTTTTTTTTACGGTGTGGACCATGTGATATTCCACCACACCGGAATATCACATGGTCAAATGCGGAAGTGGTGGTTATAGCGTTATAGCCATAGACTGTATGGTTATAGCTGTTATGGATCACGATTACTCTTTGGCGAGTATTGAAGTGCCAACAAAACGAAAGCGTCCATATTCAGATACATGCAGACTGTGGCAGTACAATTAAATACAATTGGATATGTGTTGTTAAAAAAATATATTTAGTCATTAGGCCTACTTGCAAATGTTCGTTCAAATTTACTTTTAGAACGATTGGTTTGAACACGTTAAACAACACAGCATTAACCATAAACACGTAAAACTGCACAACATTAACCCAACAAATCATTTGACAAATAGCTGTAAGTTGTAACGGGATAATATAGCATAACATTTCACGTTCCTTGCAGTTCATTAATTATGATGACATAAAATAATACGATCAGACATACAGGTAATACAAAAGCGAATAAATTACCTCATCCGTGAACATGATTCATTAATTACATTTAGATACATCGCTAGATGGTGAAAACGCATTAAAAACGACATCTCCCATCGTCACCTCTTTCATAGCGTCATCAAGCTTCGCCTTTGTTATTGTTGGAAACTGCGCCCTCTTGTGGTGAATTTTTTTTTACATATTGGAGCTTTAATCAAGAACGAAAAAGTACTGAATTTGGAAGAGCATATAGCCGGGACGATTGAAACGCGGGACGGATGAAACATTGAGGTTTCCTTGAAAACCACTCAATTTCGTCAGCATGTACAGCACGCAATGCCTACCAGACCCGCGAAAACATTTCTTCTTTACGTCATGCCATTTTGGAGTTAAAGCTGGAAAGCTGTTTTTGAGTGCGGTAAGTGAATTATTTTGTGCGGTTCTTTTTTTTTTTGACTGACAAGTTGTATTTATTGTTTCATTTACAGTTGTAATGATAATACGGCAGGTGTTTTAGTACTGAAACACACCCTTAAGTGTGCATTATCAGAGTTATTTAGTTTAAGAGCAAAACAGGTTTAACTGGCAGGAGGCGCTGTCGGGATGGGACATATAAAACCGCGGTCAATGTGGTCACACTATGTGTTTAACTGTTAAAGCATTGAATAATAAAGTGTTTTGCAATAAATAATGAAAACACATTACATCTGTGATCATTGTGACATGAATTAAACATGAATTCATGAAAACTTTAAAACATGAATTCATAGTTATTTAGCCTGTAGGCTACTGTTCATAGATGGTAATTTAGCCTATACTGTTCATAGATTCATATACTGTTTATAGACTTGTGTTTATTTTAATGCAAATTCATTTTCAATTATGCAACAAATGTTATCTCTTTAATAATTATCAATTGTCCAATATTCAATCTTCATTCAATTTCATTTATCGTCTTCCGGTTGACCTCGTTTTCTTCATAATAACAGGCTATTCAACTAGCAAACAAGGAAGAAATGTAAGAAAATGAATTGTAAACGGATTTGTCTGTCTTTGTCAAAATAGCCTATTAGAAATATTACACAAAATGCGCATAGTCTTATCGCCTATAATGTTTATTGGGCGGCAGAACAAAAATGGTTAATATGAACCTTTAAATTAAAATAAATTACAAAATATGTTTGTAACAATATACATAAGTTACTTGTCAGGTAGGCTATTGTTTAAAAAAAAAAAAATATATATATATATATATATATACCATTAGATGAATAGTTGCCGTTTAAACTGTTATGTTTCATTCGTCCCACCCTGGTGTTTCAATCAGGATGATTGAAACAAAGCACAACTACCGTTCAAAGTCATTTTTTACTTAAATCATTCTTTATTTGTACCGAATAACACATGATACAAGAGAACACATGTGAGTTGTTGATAAAAAAATAAAAAAAATAAAAACCTGTTTCTGTAACCTTATCTTAGAAAACGACGTTTATCTGAAAAGTGTTCCAACTGCCCCGGCTCTCCCCTACTTAAGTTACCTAATACTCTTACTATTTCTGTCTTATAAAGATATGGTAAAAAATAGTAGGCCTAGCTAGGCTATGAGTAGTTTCTGGTGTGTTGTTTCGACAGACACTCATTGAATAATTTAGGAATGAGTAATTGATTAATCTTACTCAACGGATTTGTTCAAAAACACCGAATCATTCACGAACAAAACACAACGCACCTCACCTCGGTGTTGCGACGTTTCTGTGGCTTCATTTATTTTCATTAAGGACCCATGAATAGCCATTCGGTAAATGTAAATGTGCAATCTACTAAAATGATCGTTCCCGAATTCGGCATTCGATAATAAATCATGATTTGGCTAGTCTTGACTGGCAACGCTACGATTAGGCTCACGTGCGCTCCGCGCTTCCGCCAAACGGTTTCGAACAGACTAGAGTAATCGAAGCGATCAAGCGATCGAGTGCTCGAGGTTGGAGAGGAAGCGGACAGGTGGAGCAGAGAGTGAAAGCTCTCCAAGAAGAAGCTGCGATTTAACAAAATGACCGACCTGTTCAGGGCTTCAAGTGCAGGTCGGCTAGGTAACCATTACTATTGTAAAGTTTAAATTAATACATTTAGCAGACATATATTCACATCGATTTATAGTAGGCTACGTTATGTACACGGAGGGGGTTAGGGTGGACACAACAAGTCATTATAAATAACGTGTTCAGTCTTTTCTTTAAAGATATTGTCATAGTTAGTGTACTAACTGTGACATTTAGGCAATTTAGATAATTTGTTTTACTATTTGTATGATACATTGTTTAATCTTGGGCATTTAAGTATTTTTAAGATAAATAACACCGATAACGACAACATTAACTCTGTCCTAATGTAATAGGCTACTTTGGATTTTACTGAAATTTAGATTAGCCTATGTGCAAAAAAAATATATATAATGAGGTGGTTGTTTTGCAACAAGGTGGAAACCATTCTGTTCGTAATAGTAGACCAGCTGGTGTTGAAGAAGTGACGGATACAAGAAAAATGTATTGACCTATCCTTGACCTTTTTTTATGCGATGGCCATACAAAAAGTGAAAAAAAAGTAAGGTTGCCCGTGGTTTCAGAATTTGTTGTGGGTACGGGATAGCCTGGATGAGTATACGATTTCCAAGCCTGAACATTTTTCTCAATTAGAGCAAATCAGAAGAAATAACTGGGAATTAAGTATTAAATGAGTTCCTCAATATTGTCTTCTTGTTTATTGAACT
This sequence comes from Leuciscus idus, assembly GCA_021554675.1. Taxonomy (NCBI): domain Eukaryota; kingdom Metazoa; phylum Chordata; class Actinopteri; order Cypriniformes; family Leuciscidae; genus Leuciscus; species Leuciscus idus. The sequence goes on along the minus strand of CM038638.1, from coordinate 17,420,893 downwards.
TTTTATTAATTCATACATTCGTGCTCCACCTTGTTTTTCAATAACTTCTCATCTGAGCCATCATTGTGTTTTCAAATTGATAACAGAGGCTTTTACACATCTTTTCAATTAGCAACGGCAGATTCCAAATCTGTGGTGTATTGTTTTGGACTGTTCACTTTAATGTTTAATGCTCACTTTAATGTTATTTTTATTTTATTCAGAGAACAAGAAAATTGAAATTCAAGAGACGTCATGCTAATGTTAAAGGCATATTGTTGTCTTATGTAGGCTAATTCATGCTAATACCTTGGGTACATTTTCAGAGTTTTTTTTTTTTTTTTTTTTTTTTTTTTTTTTAAACATACAAAATGACAATGTGAACATTCAGAGAACATTTATAAATATTGTTTTCATTACTTAATGGAAACAGTAGTAAAACGTTCTTAGAACATAGGCTATTTTGTTTGCTGTATTCATATATTTCAATGTTTAATTTGAGCTGCGTGGCTGAATAACTTTATATAACTTTGATAATGTTCGAAACTTCATTTCGAGTGCTAATTGCATGAAAACATTACTTTTGATCTATACAAATGTTTGAGAAGAACAAGTGGGTCAGTAAAGTTGAGGATTTCAATTAGCCTATTCTAAAGTGTCTCCAAGTTCAGTCATATTGTTATGACAAATAATGTAAAGACCCTGATGTTACCTAATTGCGAGCTGTAAGGCGAAAAGTTTGGCCATCTTTTAAAAGATCTGCAATATGCAAGCATTGAGAAGCAGGTTGATTAATACATTAATGTAATGTTTAAAAAAAAAAAAAATTATGTTATTTATCAATGGTGTAAATGCAAAAGCTTTTTTACATGGCATGTTATGGGAAGCCCCTTCACTCAGATATATGCCACAATAGGAATTAAAAGACTATCACAACTTTCTTTTTTAAAAGACTTCCCTTTATGTTTAAGACTTGTTTTTCATTGACCCATTAGCACCATTTTCTGTGAGAATTTTTCTAAAGTAGAGAAACACAGTATAGACCAGATATGTCAAAATGATGAAGTGTTTTGAATTGTCCATCAATGTTTTTAAAATTCTGTAAATGGCTGAAAAATGTAAATATGTAATAAGTGGAGTTGTCCATATTTATTGGGGTACGTTTACACGTCAACGATATGCTTAAAACGGAGACGTTTTTCCTTTGACATTTCCACGTACAGACGACACCATTGTCAAAACGATCCCCATTCACACGGATCCGCGAAAACGACTAAATACGCTGTATTCTGCTGCCAGGCCACTAGATGGCGATGAAACACTATAGACTGAACATGTAATATGCATGTGCATGATGTCATTGTTTTCACAGATTCATATTTTTATTGTTTACACAGAGATCGTTTTCAAAAATGTGCACTTTGAAACCAGTTTTCAAAAGTATGCGTTTTCAGGCCCCCAAAACGATGATGTCTGTGTAAACGAATGGCCAAAACACATGGAAAGTTGTAGGCTACTTTTTTTGGTTAAAAAAACGATGTGGTGTAAACAGCCCCTTGCGTGCAATCAGATTTCTGTCTGATTTTCAAAGAAATCCAGCTAATGAATATCCAATAATGCATACATGGTAAATGGCAGCAAGATTTGCCACATAAAGTTTGGATCTAACAACTTTATGTGCTTGTTTTTTATTTTTTAATTACAGGTTGCAGGTTTTCTTGTTTTAATATTGGATTACCAGGTTGCGATGCTCTCTCGTTAGGAGGATAATCATTCAGGAGCTCCGAGAAAAATGGATTCGTTTTGCTTCATCTCTCTCTGCTTGGCGACTGAAATGTGTTTAACGATAGATTAAAAGAGGGAGGCAGTCTCAATTCCCACCAGCACTAAGCACTGACCTCCATTCTGGATCAATCTGGAGCGATTACTCTTAAAACTCTCATTAAGAAATTAATTGGAGCTGCAGGACTTTAGAAATGGGGGAGGATGAGTGTGGTGCCGCCCAATTGATTTTACACACTCTTGGCTTTAATGCCTCAAGGGCCGACTTCTGTTCCACACAATGGCTTCTTCGGAGTCGAGAGGTGGGTAAAAAATACTGATAATGTGTCCTAATTGTCTACTTTTGCTTAAAATTATAGGTCGTATCAGATCAGTTCTGCCCATGCGCTCAGTGTGATAGCTCTTATTCACTCTTAGAGTCTCTTATTGTCAGAGACCTGACTAAAGGACCCTTGATGTCTGTAATGGATTTGATGGAAACGAGCAAAATAGCAGTGCAAGGTTTATTAGTTTCTTGTTGAGAGAGCTATGTTTATCGCTGGGCTAGATAAGGATGGTGCTTCACTAATGTGAGCTGGCAGAAATGAGCTGCGTGGACGCAAACACACGCTTACACACGCTTTGCTTGCAGGCCCTTGGCAGTCCAGCTTATTGATTGAGACAGATGCAGGTTGTAGTTGAAGAACTTGCCCACAAATAAAAAGCGAATTCAAGACTGTGGATGAATTGTTAGCTCAAGATGATTTCGCAGCGAGCTGATTGTCAGCACAGCGTTTGTTTTCCCACCTGTCGTAACAAACTGTCGGCCGCTGACAGGTATTGATACCCCCCCGCAGAAGGAGTGAAAGTGGGTGGGCAGTGTGCTGTGATATCGTCTCTGCAGAGCTCAAACTAACCCGACGTGTGTTTTTTTTTATTTTTTATTAGGAGGGATTCTTTGATATTCCTGCCACTGACAAAATGGTGATCCACACTTCAGTAAGGCTGGTCTGCCTTAAAAAAATAAAAAATACAAAAAAAATACAAAAAACTAACCTTGATCATTAAATAAAGTATAATCTTCGGCATTTAACTTATCTTTGACTGTGAACCTTTTTTAATGAATACATCCAAGTTAAAAAAAATATATATATATATTTGTAAGAAATTCAGTTTTTTAATAATGATTTTTCAATCATTAAAAAAAAAAAAAAAAAAACTGTTCACTGCTCCCAGAGAACGGGATATCTGTTCACTTTCACTTCACTTGACAAAATGTGTTCATGCTAAACTGCCTGCAACATCATCACACAGATGAAACTTGAGTCACGCATATTCGAGGACTTCTTTGAGGTATAATGACATAATATATAAATTACCTATATTATACCTCCATTTGTATTTTAATAAATGTGTACTTATTGTTTTTTAATTAATAAAATATTAATTTAAAATAATTACTTTATATTATTAAATTATTAATTCAATTCATACATTATAAAATGTCTCATTTGAAAGCACTAAACTGAGTGATGTCTCTTGTGATGTATTATGAGATTTTTTTTTAATCCAGTTTAACAACCAAATTGTGATGGTTGCACTGTAACGGTCACATTTCATGCACTTTATACCTAAAAAAAAAAAATATATAAAAAAAACCCCTGACACTAATTCACCTCAATACAAATGCTGAAGCCTCAAATTATTGTTAATGCATTTATAGTTATTTTAGTCAAATTTATTTAGTACTGGAGTGATGCACAATTTTATTTTAATTTTTTTACCCAAAATGGGGCAATGTGACCTTTATGAAGTGTTAACATCTCTAATCTAATACTTGTTACAGTGCTTCAAACTGAACATGCGCTGTCCGCTCCGTTTGGATTGGAATCTAACTTAAGATGGTGGAACACCCTATGAAGTCCACTTCGCATGAAATGGAACACACCTTGTGTGTCAAGGTCAGTGATTTATTTAGTAATTTTGGAAAATGTATTTTATTTGAGTTATTTTTTAAATTAATTTATTTGAGATAGTTTGACCTTTTTTAAAGTCAAATGAAATAACACCCAGAAAAGGTGACAAAAAAAAAAAGAAGTAATAATTGGAAAAATGATGGTGTCAAATTTAAGGTGTTTTTTTTATATACTTGATAGTTATACTTAATAATATATATTTTTGGTCTCACTATTAGAGTGAATATTCATCTCACAGTAATGAGGAACGGATTTCACAGTACGGAAAAAAAATCAGTTGCATATTGTTTTAATTGGGTACAACAAGGGTACACAAGATAGAAGCACGGTTAACACAACATGACCCATAACTAAAAGAGTCAACAAACAACACCAGTGTAAATAAGGTGTGAAATGCAGTAAACCTCAAATAAGTTCATATGATTTTATCATGCATGCTGGGAAATTCCAGCAATGGATTTTGTGCAGTTGCTATGGGACAGTTACATAATTGAGCAGCTATAGATTAGACCTCAAAATGTGTATGTCATAATATCAATGATTAAATCTGAAAGTAGATACAGTAGTAATGTACAAGATTTGTTTAGTATAATACAATATTAATATTAACTAAATGTATATATGCTATTTCAATAGTTTAGATGCCTGAAATATTAGGCCCTGTTTACACCTGGTATTACGATGTGTTTTGGTCGATCGGATCACAAGTAGACGAGGGAGACACATTCCCGTTTACACCTGGTGTTTCAAACTGTCTCTCTTGTCCACTTTCAACCACTTCTGTCCTGATTTATTTGAAGGGAGAGTCTATGAGTAAATGTATGTTTTTTTTTTTGTTTTTTTTTTAAATCTTTTGATCTAATGGGCAAAATAAGCTTGCGCAATTTACATATGAACACGCACGGAGATGACAGAAAAACACATGGAGAGCAGCAGCTTTCATTTTTGCTCTGACAACTGCAAGACCACGCCGAACACTGAGTGATTTTAGAAATGTATTAAAAATCAGGAATGGTGAGAGAACATTGTGCTTGATACGTTTTTCATCTTCAAACCAAACTTGGATCTTCTGGATTTCGACAAAGTTTAAATCCTGTCTGGTTAGCGTGTTTGCGCGTTAGGTCAGTAGGTCTTTTGTAGTTTTCGACTACCTCTTGAAACGGATGAAAGTAGACAAGCTCAAAACGTTTTAGACCCCGTTTACACCTTTATTTAGCGTCGTCCACTTGTGATCCGATCGACAAAAACGCAACTTAATACCAGGTGTAAACAGGGCCTTAGTGCCATTACACAGCATGCACTTTGCTTGATTATGTTTTGATTATTTTTATCTGATTAAAAGTGGTGAAGATGAGAGCCGTCCAGATGCTGGTTAATTAAAAATCAATTTGAATTTTAATCAAGTCTTCAAACCAGTACTCCACAAGTAATGGCCACATTTTTTTTGTTGTTGTTGTTGTTCTTGTTGACATCCTTTTCATGAGAACAAGATCTCAAACAATTTCAAGTGCAATGTGAAGCCAAGGGATGTGGCATTTTGCAGAATGTCACATCGACATGATATCACGCACTTCCATTAATCTTCCAGCTGTAGCGATATGTGTCTTGATGAAAAATGTTTATATCCACATCAATCATCCTGTCTTCAGAAACCAGACCTTATTCATCATAAGTTCTCAAAGTTCTTCTTTTAAAAGCCATTCACTTAAGTTCATAAATTCAAAGAAGTCAATGAACTGATTAGAGAGAACATGAAAAATAGCCGTTCTTAGGTTTGGGACATGATTTTAGATGACGCAGTGTGATAAATGTGGCTTTAAAATGGTGAACTGCTAATTGAACTCAGCAGTCCGTGCCGGAGACTACTTAACGTTCCCGCTCAAAGTGAAACGTTCTGATCAATTAGACTCATCAGATTGTGAGAGGTGATGCTTGTGGATGACAGCAGTGGACTTTTGGTTTGCCTGCGGTCTGCAGGAACATTGTCAAGGGCTCCCTGTGGGTATACTGTAGATGCTGTGAATCTACCAAAATTACATTTATATTCGTCTTGAGGGAAAAGACAACAACTCAAAAACTTCTTCAGTACATTTTTCAAAGAATCCTTGTTGTCATAGGATTTTTTTTATTTTATTTCTGTCTTGTCAGATGTACATTGAAATACACCTTATTTTTACTTCAGTCAGGATTTGATCAACAATCAAAGGCCGTGTGTCCACCAAAGCATTTTTAGCCAGCTGAAAAGGCGCTCTGCTGAAAACGCCTAGCTATGGGCGCTTGAGAGTGTTTTGGCAGCGCAACATTTTTTTCAGTTGAGACGCTTTGCTTGTTATGATACAGAATATCCGCGAAAGTGTTACTAGTATCTCATTTCACACATATTTTGTTTCTGTGTTGATTCTATATTAAAATGTCGATACAATGTAACATATTTGTTTTAAGTTATTTTGTTCCGTTATTATGCTTGTTGTTGTCATCTATTGACGTTGTACAAGCAGAATGTGGCGGTTGGTCAGTGTGGTATTAGTCCCGCCCCTCCTCCACTGTGATTGGATGGTTGGTTAAAAAGTGACAGTAATGAGTGCTGCGTTTTACCCAAAGTTGAACATTCTCCAACTCTCGGCGACCTGTTAAAAACGCAGAGCACTCAGCGCTTCAGCGTGAAACCCCCCCCCCAAAAAAAAAACGCTCAGCGCCTCGTTAAGCTCATGGCGTTTTAAAAATGCGGCGCTCCCATTGAAAACAATTGAAAAAATACGCCAGGCGTGTGAAAAACCGCTTTGGTGGATAGTGCTTTATATATCATAATGTGATTTTATACATCAACTTGACTATTTCTTGTAATTGCAACTTTATTTCTCAGTCTGACTTTATATATTAAATAGCATATCTCATAATGTGACTTTATATGTCAAATTGATTATTTATTGTAATTTCAACTAGCTATATTTTGAAAGTGAATTTATACCTCACAATTTTGAGTTTATTTCTTGTAATTACTTTATTTCTCAGTGCGACTTAAAGGTATAGCGGAGGATCTTTCCAAATTTTAGATAAGACCCGCCCTCTCCACTTTTTGAAAAGTTTGATTGATTCACCAGAATGATTGACAATTAGGAGGACCAATAGTTTAGACTACCCACCAGGAAGTAAAACATCCTCCGCTATACCTTTAAGTTTATATCTTAAATTGCAACTTTAGTTCTTTGTGACTTTATTTCTCATAATTGTGATATTACATCTCAGAAAGTGACTCGCAATGTGATTTTATATCTCAAATGTGCAACTTTATATCTCATAATGTGACTATCAATTGCAACTTTATTTCTCACAATTGCAACTTTATTATAATAATTATTATTATTTAGCAATTGTGACATTATTTCTTGTAAAATAGACTTTATTTCTTGTAATTGTGACTAATAGCTCACATATAATATCAGTAGTATCTCACAAGTGTACCTAATATGTTTGCATGAGCATTGCTATACTATTTGTGTAGTGTTAACATCAAGTGAACCACATTTAAGTTATGTTAAAATTGACTAAATGATTGTATTATGAACAATCACTACCTTTGATACTTGTCACAGTTTGAGTGGTGCCATTTGTATGGACTCATTCCTGATTTACGAAGTATTCTGGACTCTTACTACATTCAAGGAAGATCTTTCTAAATTTTAGAAATATTTTTGTAATGTTTTGAGATGTTGTTTTGAGAACACACTGGTGACAGGTAGAGATGTATGTGGTATGATGGAACTGCTCCTTCACTGTCAAAGTCCTGTCTGACTTCACTCAGTCATTTTTGCTCTTAAGTCTGTGCCTTATCGTTTTGTCATTTGAGTGATTCCAATGGAACAACCATTTGTTCACACTAGGTCTGTGAAGAAAAACTGCTGCCATTTTCCCCTTTTGTGAGTCAAACCTAGTGAAGTATTCTCTTCATTCTACAGGCTGAGAGCACAAAAAAAAAAATTTAGTAGGGCTGAATTATTTATTGCATTTACAATAATATCGCAATATGATAAAATGAGTCTGGTAACATGACGCGCGAGAGTAAAGCAGTCCAAGTACACCTGGATACAGTCTTAAAATGCTTTTATGAGGCAAAATGTAAATACAGTCAGTTATGTCCTAAAGGATTTAACAGACAGGACAAAGCACATCTTATATTTCACAAGAGATCTGTGCATTGGTGTGAATGCAGCTTATTGGATCTCCCACTGTCTATGATGTCATCATTAATAATCCAACAACAGTAAAGATGAGAAGAAGAAAAATCCCTCACAGTTCTTGAATCACTCACAGCTGTTTATTGCTTGTAATATTTAAAATTTCTGATTGAACCTTGTGGTACAATCAATCGCACAATATATCATTCCCATTGTAGGTGTTTTTGTGTGTTCAAGCTGAATAATAATGCTCAGTCTCAGTCTTTCTACCACTTAGTGGGTGTAACCAAAATGGAATTGTAATATGAACTGCCATAGGTTTGACAAACCAGTATTTCCTCCTCTATATTCACATTATTGATTAAGGTGGGCAGAGAGCTGTGATTGGCTAATATGTCAGATTCTTTTTTCAATCATACCTGTAAAATCAACTCCAATAAAAGCTATAATAAAAGCATTTTATAGAGTCTATTATATAGATTGTGATGACAAGTAGAGTAGGTTTGGGTTGCAGTAGTTCAATTGGTGGGGTGGATAGGCCATTTATAGGTTGTCAGGCAGAGTTATTGAGTTGTCTGCTAGCCTGTTAGTCTGCTGGATAAAAAATAAAAATAAAAATCCTCTCATGCACTTATCCTGATGCAATACCCAACTTCTCTTGTAGAATCAATTGGCAGGCAGATGGCCTCACATTCTCAAGCAAAATGTCCTGATACTGAATTATTTTTCCATCAACAATAGCAACCTGTCTAGTCTCCGAGACAGCCAAGTAGCCCTAAACCATGATACTGTTGTCCTTTTTTTTTTTTTTTACACCATTTTTGTTCCTCCCATGAACACCATTTTTGTTTACTGTTTTATTCGTCGACACGTCTGCCAATATTCATTAGGAAGTCTTTACTCCATGACTGTTCTCTGAACATTCTGTTTAAACCTCCAACCTCATTGTATTGCTAGGACTCCAGGTTAGCTGACTCCTGACTCCAATTAGTGTTTGGAGGACACATTAGCCTAGGGATTGACACACATTTGAGAAAAAGAATGATTCAGAACATAAAAGATTTCAGTGATGTATGTACTAGAAAGACCATGTTAAAATAATGAAAACACATTTCATAATTTCTAAAACTTTACAGAGGACCTGGTAATCACTCAGACAGAAGTACCTTAAGGGAAATAATTATTTTAAAATAGACTTAAATGGAATATTGTTGATTTAGATAATAAACAGTATCCAATTTTTAAAAAAAATTTTTAAGGGAGATTAAAGTTTATGATAAAACAATAGATTAACTGTTTTAAAAACAAAATATCACTTAGACATGGTTCTAGCCACAATTTTATTCTTCATGTGTTTTAAAGTTGTGGTGAAATTGAAGTAACGACCGATGTTGTATATTGTGACGTACATCCAAGTGAAACGGATAAAAAAAAAAAAAAAAAAAAAAAAATTTGGGGTTGGGGAATTGGTTCTGTCCATCAGTTGTTGATTGGGTGAAGGGAGATCTGTATGTGAGCTTGTAGTCGAATGTAAGAAAGGGACGGGTTTAAGTGGACTAAATGATTGGAGAATATTGCCTTATTTCACCAGAGAGAAGTCTGATATTTCGCTGGAATATAGAATGACATTTTAATACAAAAAATAAGAGGTCAAACTATATATATTTTTTTTTTTTATTAAAACATGCATGGATGGATTGTTCATAATTAGATCAATGACATGCATTTAGAAAATAGATAGGTTCCGTTTTACAAATTGTAATGCTGAATTCTGTTATTCTGGGTCAGTAGATTAGAACAAGCAAAAGTAACTCCATTTTTCATCTCCAAATGCTCTTAATGTTGAGACTTTTCCTATTAATTAAACCATGAAAGTTTAAATCCGAGTTCAGGTCAATTTACATTCAGTATTCACTGAATTCTGATCAAAGCGCATCTGTGCAGTTTCAAATCAGGGGCGTTTGTTCAGTAGGGTTTGATCTAAATCGATGCTGTAATATCTTTGGATCTAACTGTAGGAGACCACTGCTGTCCTGAGAATAAATTGTATCTATACTTCCATCACAGCCGTGAATGAAATACTCACCGTGACCTTCACAGGATTCTTATCAGTAAGCTATTTTATCAGCGCAAATCTGCTGCGGTGTGAGACTTCAGCACCTGGATCATTCACCATTTTCCACTTCAACAAAATGATGAAAAAGAAAGTTACTGTTGCTAATATTAGCATATCAGGGAATAGACATCAACCGAGGTTAGTGTAAAACCACAAACATTAGTAGCTAGCAAGTAGCAACACAACAAAACATTTTTTTTATTGTTCTTCTGTACTTTCATATACACTTTAGACTTTGTGTTTCACGCTCCTTGATTTGATCCTACTAAACTTTTCAGTTAGTGGCCTAGCGCGTTCAGCTAGTCTATCAACAAAAACAGCTCTTTGCATTAGGGCTTATTTTTAAATGTTTCTTTTGATTTTTAAATGTACCTTTTGTGTTCATTTAGCAAAAATCAGTAAGTAGTCTCTGTCTTTATTATTTTTTTTAACTAAATCAGTTTGTATGTAGTACTTTTTAAGCACTATTAGTTCTATTGAGATCATCACCTTTTTACATTTTCAGAGAGCAAAAATATAATTTATTGATATTGTAAAAAATATTGAGATATAATTATTTGCTATATTGCTCAGCCATACAGTTTGCATAGAATAAGTATCAAATGCTGGTTAAGAAAGTGCATGAGTGTTTTGTTGTGTTTTAGTGTTCAGCACTAAAGGTGTTTGAAACGCAGGGAGAATGGACAGTCACAAATAGATCCTCTCAAATAAGCTAAAGCTGCAGATTAACTGTATCATTGTAGAGGGGAGGAAAAAAATCCAATTTGCCATTTTTCAAATATTTGAGATCTGAATAATATGATCCCCAAATTAAACTAAACTAAACAATAAACCGAACAAGCTCTTGTGGAATAAATTGGATTTTAAACCATAAAAAGGGTATTGTCTATGGATTTGTGCACTATTTATTTTCATATGGATTCATTTAAATTCTGATATAAAATTCAATGTCTTTTTTTCAGACATATATTGTAAATAATGAAGAGGTTTTTTTTTTTTTTTTTTTTAGCTCTTCCTTTAAAATAAGAAACAGGGCTCATTGTTTCTTAGGGTTGCCAAGCAACATTTTCACTTTTCTTGGAATTGAATGTAGCATTGCAAATGGTTTTGAATAGAAACTGTGTTCCAGGAAGATTTTGGTCAACACTGCATGCCCTGCTTTGTCTCCAAAAGCCCTGCTTAACTATCCTTGGCTCTTGTATTAGTCAGAAAATGTTGCTCATTAATATAATTAAGGTCAACAGAGTTAGGTCAGTTTACACCATGCCTTTTATCACAATCAACTGAAAGACATTTCTGTTCAAAGAAGATTCTGCAAGATTCTGTTTCACCTAGCAATGCACACATTTTTTTTATTTCTTTATCTATATTTTCTTCAAACCTATTGGTTTTGAGGACAGTCTGGTTGAGAAAATCTACCTGTATATATCGAGTACTTTGAGAAGGACTAGGCTAACGCAAATAATGTTACGGTTTAAAACCAGAAACTTTGGCTTGCACGTGTCGATCCTTGTATGTTAAACTACTTTAGTCTATTTCTGTTAAGACTGATGGTGGTTTGTCCAATGCTAGGCCTGTCATAACAGTCATAACTTTTTGTTGGGCAATATATTGTCACAGATATAATTGCGATTATGCAATATTATTGTCATTTTAAGACCTTTTTATGCCTTTGAATATCCCCCATTTCTAGAAAAGTTGGGACATTTTGTAAATTGCAATAAAATCCACAATCTGTGATTTTGTTAATTGCCTTAAACCTTTTTTAACTGACAAAAGTACAAATAAAAAGTTTTCCGATCTTTTCACTGACCAACAAAATTGTATTTTGTGACAATTTTTGATTTTGATGGCTGCCACACACTACAAAAAGGTTGGGACAGAGGCAAAATAAAAGTGAAAAGATTATAGAATATCCAAGTTAAACTCTTTTGAAACTTTCCACAATAAGCAGGTACATTTGTAATAGGTGAGGATATTGTGATCTTTGCAAGCATGCAAGATGGGTCATGACTCACCAGTTGCCACATTTCATGAGAAAATTGTCAAACAATTCAAAAATAACATTTCTCAATGCAAGATTGCAAAGAATGTATGTTTTTCACCATTTATCATACATACTACTGTGAAAAGACTCAGGGAATCTAGAGAAATCTCAGTCTGTGTAGGGCAAGGCAGGAGACCTCTGTTGAATGTGCGTGACCTTTGAGCTCTGAGATGGCACTGCATGAGAAACCATCATGCTACTGTGTTAAAAATAACCACGTGTTCAGGAGTACTTTGGAAAACCGTTTAAGAAATGCAACTTGCATCTCTGTTACGCAAGGAGAAAGCTATACATCTATTCATCTGTTCGTCTTCATGAGTATGCACGTAAACACGGTCGGTTTTGTCGTAAGTGAATGTGAACAGTTGTGTAACTGTTACGTACCTCCCCAGTCTAGGGGGTCAGGGAGGCAGTAACAAGGAAATTACTAAAGCGTTGGCAACCAATAACTCTCATCTCCTGTCCCACCACTCTACAAAGAAAATCACACTGATTTTTGTAGCACTCAAGAATGACTTTATTTAGTCCAAAGTACAAAAAAAAAAAAAAGGGGGAAAGCATCAATAGGCTTCAGGAGGGGACAAGGCCAAAACAACAAACATAAAGTTCTAACCTTTTTTTTAGGGGGTATACTTTCTTAACCTTTCAAAGCAAGATTCAAAATAAATGACAAAGTTCTTACCTTACTCCCTCTCTAACCAAACACAGGAGAAAACATGGACGTGAACAAAAATGGCATCCACCTCCCTACGGCTTCCCAAATTAACTAAACCAAAATTTTATAATCAAAGTCACAATTTTTTAAGTGTTTTAAACTCAAGGCTCTTTCAGTAGTCAAATGAAGTTAAGAAAACTTAGCTCAACTGCAGTCCAAGTCTGCTTAGGTCAACAACAACAAGTAATCAACAAGTTACTATCAACAATGAGAATTTTAGCACACATGCTACAACTGTGAGGCAGGAGAAGACAGTCTTGGCAGCCTGTGCTGCGTTCCAGTCCACTTTTAGACACGCACTTGCGAACTTCCCTAAGCACTTCCCCTTGGGGGAATCCCTGCCGCCATTTTGAAGTGCGTTCCACTTCGTGAAGTGGACGAGGGAAGTTTATATGGACAGACCCTCGTTCCCTCGATTTTGACCGAGGGAGCGAGTCTGCTTCAAATGTACACTTCAGGCACCTATATGTCCCACAATGCAGTACGATTGTGACGTCACCACATATCTCGTCTAATCACCACCACACAGACAACTCTATGATATATTAATTATAATGTTTTAAATTTAAAACAACCCAAACACACCTATAAACATTTGGATGTTGCATTAAACAAATTATTAAAGGGAAAAAAAATTAAATAATAAATCAACTCCACAGCTGATTCCAAGTGATCAAGGGCTTAGGACGTTCCAGTTCAGCCCATTGCAGTTTCCGCCAGTAGTGGGCACTCGCAATGACGTACATCCGAGTGAACGAGACGAAGGGAAGTTAGCGAGTGAAGGGCATGACAATTTTGGACTGGAACGCAGCACTGGAGTCAAAAAGGAACTCAGCAAACTGGGTTTTCCTCTCCAGCTTTATCCACAAGCCTTCTCAACCAAGAGCCAATCGGTGACAACCAGGAGATGATTGTAATTGGTGTCAGCTGGTCTTCATTTGCAGTCAGGAGGGAGAAAGAGAGAGAGAGAGCACAACAACAACAACAACAACAACAACAACAACAACAAACAACAAAACATTGTACACATAATAATTACGCCCTGGGACGTAACACCCCCATCACCAAATGTACAACCAATGGCTTATAAATACTTTACATGTATAGTTTCTTTCACAGGTACCGTAACACGTGCATGTGTAACAGTATATTGGATCCGTGCACTTGGTCTTAAAGTGACAGCAGCCTAGTATCCTGTTGCTGTCTCTGATTTTCTCATTGTCTTTTGTTGTTTGATTAACATTAATGACACTCACTGCTCTTGAATGACTAACTTTTGTAGTCTTTCCTACAAAATCCATTGGCCTATCCAATGCCAACACTCTTAGTGACATTTCTGACAAATTGTTTCTAATCCCACCTATTGAAAACTATAAAGCTCTATCCAAAAACATACCTTTGGCATCAGACAGTTCAGCTGGACACATCTGTACCCACAGGATGGGGTGTAACCTGAAATGATTTAGTCTATATTAGTATTCTGTTTCATCTACAGCCAGGAAGGAGTGTGTGCGAGTCTCAGACTGCTCTCTCTTTGGTCCACTGCACCATGGCGGATGGTGTCAGACATCTCCAGCTGGAATGGCCGTCTGCCGCCCCTCCGTCCTGGGAAGCAAAGCGCCTTCCAAACGTCTGAGAACCAGATGTTGTCACCCCAAAAATTACACTAAAGGATTAGCACACATACTTACACTGACACACAGACAGCAGCAGCAGCAAATAACTGCATTCCCAACACCATTTGGCCATCAGAGGCTAGTAGTTTCCATCATCTCCATATTTCATTTCCTGCTGTGGATCTGAAAGCACATCCCCAGAGGATTTCTGGCTGTCATACTGTCACAAGCGCTAGCTTACACCAGTATCTGAGAAAAACCATTGATGTTTACCAGCATTCTCAGACACATCTTTCCCACGTCTGCCTTCCTGTTCGCCTCATCAGTTTTCTGTTGCTTTCACAACAATGTTTCGAAATAGTCTCTGTTCTTTCTTTCAGGTGTAATGGTTGGTCCAGTGAGACTGAATTTAGCTGGATGGTTGACAAGGGAAGTTTTGTTGTTGTTGTTGTTGTTGTTGTTGAGATATTACAATTAAATGATTTGAGTTGCAATGCCCAACCTTTTTGACCAATACATTTTCATGACTTTTTTCAGTTATTAAAAATGGATAAGGAATTTTAGAATCATTGAATCAGTCAATCAACCAAATCATTCAAAGGAGCTGCATGGTTTAAAATAATGATGGACTTCCATGGAAATTCATGAATTTCCATTTCTTTTCCATGACTTTTTCCTTAAAAAATTGTGAAAATTCGGTTCAACTGATTAATTAAAATTATTTTTTTCAAAATAACGCACAAATCACTGCATTTCATTGACTTCTCCATGAGCTTTCCAGTCAATTGTGGTAAGTGGATAAGGATTTTTGAAAAATCTATTAATTTCAGACGATTAACTAGCAAATTATATGATTTGCAAATCAATTTCCCTTATTCATTAAATGAAACTGATGCAAAATAATTATTTCCTTTAACATTTACATTAAATGAGTTAAGTTGTACAACCCAACCTTCTTGTACAACCCAACCTTAATGACTAATGAATTCTTGACTCAGAATTCAATACATTTTCATGACTTGTAGATAAGGATTTTTAAAAATCATTTAATTTCAGACCGATTTACTAACAGATCATTCAGGGCTGTGTTTCCCAAAAGCATTGTAATCCCAAGTAAA
Source organism: Leuciscus idus (assembly GCA_021554675.1). Taxonomy (NCBI): domain Eukaryota; kingdom Metazoa; phylum Chordata; class Actinopteri; order Cypriniformes; family Leuciscidae; genus Leuciscus; species Leuciscus idus. Next base: position 17,405,390 of record CM038638.1, on the reverse strand, counting down.
ATGTAGACCATTTGTGCTAACATCACTTTTGTGAATCGCAGCCCTGACTGATTTGGAAATCAAATGATTTGATTCATTAAAATAAATTGCCGTAAAATAATGATTTCCTAACAACTTTTATAGTATTCATTTAGCACACACTTTTATCCAAAGGGATTTTACCATGACTTTACCACACTTTTCCAGTCTTTCAGTCTTTGTTGATGATTTTTTAATCATTCAATTTCAGACCATTTGTTAACCAATCATTCTGTACTGTGAATCGATTTGACTGATGCATTAAAAAGAGCAAACTCAAAAGAACAATTTGCTCAATATCACTGAATTCCCATGAGTTGTCATGGCCATTCCAGTGGTTTGTGATGATGGTTTTTAAAAAACAAAAACAGTTCAAACCATTTTGCAAATATTTTCAACTGTTTCATTAAAAATAATCAATTCAAAAGACAGACTCACTTAAAAAAAAATCAGATATCACTAATGAGAGAAAGTTTGAGTCTTCATAAGCTCTATTTAACCAATGAAATATTTTACAGCAGAGCATTTCCAAGCCTTTACAGGCCAATTTAAGTATTCCCTTTACATACATATAGGAACCCTGGAGTTACAATTACAAAATACAGTGGCATGAACCTTCTCACATGCGTCTTGGCGAAACAAATTAGAATGACGATCATTTTATATGGATATTAGTCAGCCATTGACCTTTTGCACATCAGTATTAATTTTCTCCATGTGGACAAATGGATCTTGACACACTATCAGTCAAACTCCAAGAATTAGAGTCTACACAAATTATGTGATATTTTATTTATACGTCTATAATTACACCAGTTACATGTTTTAAAAATTCATCCATTGTGGCAGGTGTAAATGATAGCCAATGATCTGAGGAGAGAGGCAGAGAGTGAGAATGTTAATCTCGCTACAGAAACTAAGGCTGATTGAGGGTTGAAATATGAATGAATTGAATTCATCATCTGGAACATACACAAACTGTTCCAATACCGCATGCATGTGTGCTCAAGTGTAGGATTAGAGAAATTACTGTGGGTCTTTTGGGGAATTGCAGGGTCTTGACTAGAAGTGTTAAATAAATGTGCTGGGAAATTGAGGTTAGAAGGGAATCTATGAGCAATTAAAATCGGTTTAAATGAGTATTGGCTGGGAAGAGCCTTACAGACCTTTGAATAAACAGTCATAGTACCACAGATTGCATCATACAGTATGTGGCCACCCGAACATAACACACATAACACACACACATGTGCTTGTTGTTTGTCCTCTTTAACAGCTCTCTCTCTCTCTCTCTCTCTCTCTCTCTCGATGTTGGCTTGACTTTATTAGTAATAGATGTGGCTGAAATAAACAAACATGCTAATTAGAATAGGGTTATTTGCAGTTCACTTTGTACAAAATTGCACACAATGTTGAGGAATTTAGTATTTAGTATTATTTGTATTTTGTCATATTCTAATAAGATATATTTCTGCCATGACAACTCTCTGTGTGTTTGGCATGATAATGGGTATGACAATGTTGATATGTTTGGTCTTGGCAGAATAGATCTGCTGCGTTGCTGCTGCTGTACGGGACTTGCTACTGCCAATACATGCACGTCACACCGCTGTTGTACAATAAAGCATACATGAATTACCCATAACAGATCTATACAGGTGGAGCTGGGGAAGGTGAAGGGTTTCTGAAAGTGTGCTGCACTGCTACACCAAATGCTGAGCAAGTATCTGAAGGTTGATCAGCGAGCTCTTTGGCTATTGTTAAAGCAGCAAACAATCAGCTGCGCCCTATAGAGAATGATGTGATTGCAAGCAGATTGAGTTAAGGACCTATCAGTCTGTGCCATCTAGAGTTTCATGGCAGAACTTTGTATTTAAAGTCTTGAATATTGCTGTAAATCTGTGGTTATTAAACATTGTTAAATTAGACCAACACAAACCTAGTATATGTTCAGTCATTGAATTTCAAGGGCTGTCAAAGTTAACTCAGGCAATGAAATATATTGAATGTCTGTTGTTTTAATAGTGATATTAACACAATTTATTCATTTTGACATTTATAATACTTTCATTCAACAAATTAAATATCGCCCTCGATTGAAAAACTGTCAATCATAACAAAGTTAATATGAATGCCAGCATAGTGCAGGCAATTGGGAAAAGCATCATTACATCATAATCATGTAGAATTGCATCATCACGATTGGGAGAAGTTGCTTTATAGAATGTTTTCATTTTTACATTGTGTTCCATGCTTCCATTGCATTTCTCATTAAAAAAAGGATTAAAAAAGCTAATTTCTACAATGGCTGATATTGTATAGTAAAAATGTTATTTAGTGTTTAAAAATGTTGCATGCTGAAATAGTCATATGATCCAACCAACATTGAAAGACAAAAATAAACCGGAAAAATCATAGCGAGAACACCTGAAGACCCTCATGTGTCAGTTCAGCAAGTCTGTTAAAATATCAGATAATTTGACCTTTTCATAACAAGGCAATGCTATGTGGTGGGACTCCCAAACAATGTAAATAAAAATAATTATGGATGAATAATTTGAGATAAAAAAAATAAATAAAAAAAAAACTTTACCTTGAATTAATATACAAATTATTTACATTAAGAAACATAAAATAATAATAATACATTTACACGCACGTGTATTCAAGGAGTAAGGAAAATACATTATTTTTACTTAATTTTGCTTGATTTGTATACATTTATTTATTTTGTGTTTTAAGATAGATAAAAAAATAGATAAAAAAAACTGTAATTGAACCTCTAGTAGATACTGGCAGGCAGTGAAGCGTTCTCAGCATAGGTGTAATATGAAATAATAATAAAAAACACCCCCCCCCTTTGGATACTCTTGAGCAGTTATGAAATACATGTTGGATTTACAGTATTGTGTGGCCATGAAATATGAAGCTAAGGCCTGGACAGGGAGCTGAGTGGAGTGTTTTTTTTTTTCTTTCTTTCTTTCTTTTTCCCCCAAATGCTGCTGTAATGTCGTCTACAAAGGAAGGCTGGTCATGTAGGATGATACATTACAAAGCCTTTAATACACCTACAAGCATCCACTGTTACTTCTAATTATCCAGTTCCTTTCCACTCAATTCAGTATGTCTGAAAGGCACACACAGATATAGTAAAGTTACGTGGCTTTAGCCAAACAAATTTATGGAGGTATGAAAACAAATACTGTACATTTAGCTGAGTATTAAATAGTTTTATGTAATTGATTTGCCAAGTAAAAATGTCAACTAACCTTTTCAGCAAATTATTTTTGGCCATTTATTAGATATGGCAAAATACATTTTCTACAGAAATTTGTCTACGCATGCACTCATGTCTCAACAGATCTATCTTGGAGCAATATCGTTCAGTATTTTTGCTTAGAGATTCATTTTGTTGTACTGAACACACTGTTCAGCTGACATCTGAGATCAATTAAATTATTACATTTAATGTAAGGGTGTGGAGTACCTGCCATCTAAAATGTTTCCCTTCAGCTGTTGATGACTACATTTAAACTCAGTGCCATAACTTGCCTTTAATTTTACCCCATTAAATTAATTAAGCTTTTTTAAATAGCTTTTATTTGTTTGAGGGTGGGAAAAGAGTGGGAAGTGAGTGGTGTAATTCCCACTGGCTGTTTAACATTTCAGAATGTCAAACTGAGTAATAACGCACATTTACACAATGCTGATTTGTAAGTTAAGATTTCACATTTTCCTTTCAGTTGCTATATAACCTTTACCTTTTTTTGTTGTGAAAACATCAAGATTAAACAAGTCCAAAGGAATAATTGGAAGAAGTGTAGGTGCATCTGTAATTGTTCCTGTTTTAATGTGGTTTAACTCTTGGTTGTCATAAAACATAGATTTGTCAAAACTGCTGGTGGTTTCAGAACTTTTCTTACTGTGGTACAAATTATTTTTGTACAATTTTGAACTGAAAACTACTTTGAACAGAAAGAAAAGACACATGCAAAACATGTGTACCCTAAAACACCATTCTGAGGTTGTTGTCATTTGCTAAGGATTGCTTATAACATAAAATGGGCCTGTACCACCCACATCTAAAATGTGTATGGTCTCCCCGTTAAAATGTCAAAACTTTCTGAACCAGATACTTTCATTAATACCTTACAAAATAATATCTTGTGCAATTGCTTCTCAAGTAAATTGATTTATTGTATCAGTATTGTATTTTTCCAGTAAAAGTTGGTTCATCTACCAGATCAGTAGTAGATCTGATCAGCCAAACTGAGCCAAAAACATAAATGTATTATTAGCCTATATCATTAGACTATCCTGACATATTTTTCCCTTCATCCACTACAATTAACCACTGTTAAATTCATTTTAAAAGCGAACATTACTAATGAAACTATGTGAAATTATGACAATGCTGTTTAGGTTTCCTGTGAATGTAAAGGATCATACACTGTATAACAAAACGGGGGGAAAAAGAAAAGAAAAGAAAATCGGCAGAAAACTATTATCAGCATATTTTCTCTTAGGTTTACGGACATTTACTTCCACCCTAAAACAGTGAAAATGTGTAATTCAAAATAGCAAACAACTGTTTAAAAAAAAGAAAAAAAGGAAAAAAAAAGAAAGAAATCAGAACCGATACATTAGGCTGTATGTTCACAGAGTTAAGTATTCATACATATATGGCCGGTTTCACAGACAAGGTTTAAGCCCAGTCCCAGACTAAAATGCATGTTTGAGTTGTTTTAACTGAAAGCAACTTGCACTGGCATATCTTAAAATGGGTCAGTGCCATTGTTTTGTCTCAAGATGAACATGAGTGTTTTTTTTTGTTTTTTTTTAAGGCACATTTATAAAAGCTACTTAAATGTCCTGGAATAATCAAATCATTGTCTGTGAAACTGGACCATACATTATAATGGTGATCATAGTACAAATAATCATTGCAGTGCAAACGAGTTTAGAATAGTATTTCAAAATAGTAAAATGTACAAAATCCACTCTCATGAAAACATGGAAATGAATCATTGAAATGAGTCATTTATTTCTTAACAATTCCTCCTTTTTTGTTTTTCCTTCATATGCTCCAGCTAAAAATCTGCTTTGACTGATATCTGATATAAATTAGTACATCAAGATATAACACATCAAACATTTAACAAAACTGACATGGTAGGATTAAATATCGCCGGTAGAGAAATCCGAAGTGAGATAGGAGATGACGTATTTTATCACAGATTTGGTGGCGTATTCATTACAGAACACTTCAGCTGTAAAAGAAAAAAAAAATCTTTCCGCTGTCACTGTGATCCAGCCACAGGAAGGCCAAACCTAATCTGATTGGATAGATTACACAAACATATTTTTATCTGCCTCTTTGTTGTCAAGACACCAGAGGGCTTGTCAGGAGGTATCCAAACAGCAAATTCCTTTGATATATTTTTGTTTCCGACCAACTTGACAGTTCCTCAGAGGAACAGAAGCGTTAAAAGAAAGGTCACCTTTGCTGCGACTTGTTTTGCTGACAGTTCGCTGGGGATGTGAGGGTGCGCGAGGATATTGAGATGATATTTGGGGGCTTTGAAAGGCAAGCGGCAATCCGCCCGATTACAGCAGGTACAATGACATGCCCGCAATAAAGAGCCGTGGCAATCTCGCCCCGCAGCCCAATTTCTCCTCCTTCCAGCCGCGCGCTGAGATTATTTGAGCCTCGCCAAATGTCAAGGGCATGATTCTCTTAGATGCCTAGCAGGAAATAACCCACCGTTGCCCTCGAAACAAATGAAACCGCGTTCAGGGGTTATCTATTGAAGATGGAAAGCCAAAAAAACACTGTATGCTTTCTGTAACGGCTTGAACAAGCATCAAACGTGTAAACACACATATATAAAACATCAGTCTTGGAGATAAAGCTTTCTTCAGGAGGAGAATTTTATCGATCAGTGATAGCAGTGCACTCTTTGGGACGCTTGTTTATGCCTAGCACTTCACACTTCACTCAGCACTGCCTAGTGTTTCTGGCTCACACTGGACTTCAGTAGATTTTCGGTGGGATTGCTGAAGTGTAATTTTTCCGTGTTGTAAGATATCAAGGTGAAAGGGGGAGCAGGGGAGAGGTTTCGTCTGTCATGATTGTTGGTAGAGTTTTGTATCAACTGTCAGCTCTCAGCTGTGTTTGAGTTTTAGCAGTTTTTCTTAAAGTAGAGGTCTTGACAAAGGAGGTCAATAAAGCCTGTAGCCAAACCTATAGAGTAGTGGAAAATGTCCAATGTCCACTTGACGCTTTTCAGGGCTCTCCAAAAAAGAATCAGATCCTATAACACACTGAAGTATTAGTTATTACATATAAGAAATAACATATTTAATAATCACTATGAGTCATCCTTAATGACGATGAAGCCAACACCAGCCAGGACTTCAGATGATGTCAACTCAATATGCACCACTGCCAGAATTTCTATATATTGTAATCATTATGATCGCAACTTGTAATAACTGTATTATCTTCGAACTGTACACTATTTACATATGGAGATTACTTGGACACAGTCACCTCCTCTGATAACAAATTATTCTAAATTGTAATGTAGACAGATGCAGATTCTAAAAAGCTGCTTTGAAACGAAATGTATTGTGAAAAGCGCTATGAATTCTGTGAATTCAATTGAATTAATAGTTAAATAAGAAAATCTTGCACAGCAATCGAAAAAAGACTCGAAGCTCGAGAGAAAGCCTGATTTCTGATTCTTTTAGAACATCGTTCCACCATGGTAATCAAAGTTTCAGCCAAACTGCCATTACTACTGTAAATATTGTTACTATAAAACTACATTTAATTATTTATTTATTTTTATATTTAATTATTGCTTTGCATACCTGATTGCAACAGAATATGTTTTTTAGAGCTGTGTTGTTTTTGGTAGAAGCTATGTTTATCACAGTACATTTTTGTAAATTAACTGAAATTATCATATTTTATTCCAAATTAAATGCTAGTCATCATCGAGTCGACTATGTTCTCCATACCAATCATTTAAGAGTTTGCTTATGTACATGTTCAAATATTTATTTTTAGTCAAAAATAATAGTCTTTTTTAATAGGCCTACAGTGAAAAAACAATGAAGCTTTCTGTTGTTTTAGCCAAAAATAATTAATGCATTAAATGATAAGTCAAATATATCAATTTAATATTTTGTAAGTATAGGTCTAGTGCCTACACAAAATGTTGTATTTGGGTCCTTCACTAAAGCAAATAATTTTTCCACAATGGCCAATCAAACACTAGAAACACTGATTACTATAGTGAAACTTTAAGAAACACTCATGCATTTTAGAAAAAATAATACTTTTCAGCAGTTTTTTATGTCTATGTAATTATGCTGCTCGTAACTTTATTCAGAAGCTTCCATTCGCCTCTCACAAAAACTCTCTAAAAGGTCTTTTTAATCAGTTTGCATTGTTCACAGCTAAATTATGTGGGTTGATGGAATTAATGTTAATATTTCATAATTGTTATCTTTGTATTCAGGCTCATTATTTCATTTGCAACACATGCTGTGGATGGAGATCTTTATATGTGGATGAAATGCACTTCAGACTGTAACACTAAGAGTAATTGAGGGCTTCACAACTACCATTCAATGTGCAGTCAATTCATGGAGCAAGGTTGCACATTAGATACATAGACAAAATGATGGCAGTCTGTTGAAGTATAGATTGCCATACGATTTAACCATATAGGCTGAGTTTTCAATACCATGCCATTACTGAAAATATTTTTAAATCAAAAAAAAAAAAAAAAAAAAGGTTTAGCAGAATGTTAAATATTGAAATATTCAACACAGCTCTTTTCCAGTAAAAGTGAATAGTGGCCAGGGGCTGTCAAGCTCCAAAAATTCATACCATCATTTAGCGTGGGGTTTTCAGCAGCAATTTTCAGCGGCCTTTATTCCAGTCTCATGTCACATGATCCTTCAGATATCATTCTAATATGCTGATTTGCTGCTCAATTATTAAAAATAGTTCATTATTGTTATCAAAGTTCTTTTATTTTTTATTTTTTTGCTTAATATCGTTGTGGAGTGATACTTGTTTCACAATTCTTTGAATAGAAAAATCAAAAGAACTAGATTTAAAATGCAAATATGTTGTAACATTATAATGTCTTTACTTTACATTTGAATACATTTGTTATACTTTATTAATCAGCAAAACTGTTTTCAACATTGATAATAATAATAAAGAAAATACTATTCCTTTAGTAATGTGTCGGGGTCTGAAATATATTTATTTCATTGCTTAATAGCATATTAATGTCAATATATTCATTATCAAGACTAGTTTTACTAGTCTTTACTTTAACCGCACTGACATTTGAGAATGTACATTGTTGAAGTTCTTTATAAAAATGTTAATTTGAGTCTCACAGTCTCCTGGAACTTTGAATATGCCATTTTCTTCTGCCGTTACCTCAGCTGATAAAGGAACTTAGGGCAACTTCAGCTCAATAGGACTGTTTAAAGGATAACTGTCGCCAAAATGCAACCTAGGGTCTTTTTGTTAATTTACCCGAGGCAATCTTTCGTTTAAAAGCATAATTAGAATGGAAACACCACTTTTAAGTTTGACTGTATTTTCGTTTTCGGTCAAATTGCCTTTTGAATGGGAGTGCTTGGGGCACTTCTATGATAGCATCAAAAATCGCTATTTTTAAAACACTAAGAAGGCTCGATACAACATGAAACGTTGCTCGAAGTATCACCAGGGGATGATACATGAACTTGAGCATTGAGAACATTGTTTGTGTACACAGAGTTTACTAAAAAGAAAGATTTTGAACAACTCACTGTAGCTGTGTCCGCCGAACCCAAAGTACTCCCCCCCCGTATTCCAGGCTGTGGAAGAACAGGCCAAGAGTGAGTGGAGGGATGCTGAAAACTGTCAAGGAATGTTAGGTGAGTTGACAAAGTGAATAAATATATGCTTCCTCTCATGCTGATAGGGTAGACATGGTACATGTTTGATGACAAGTTGATTGGATTGATTATTTGAACGTGCTCCTTACCGAACTTTGTTTATGAAACATCATGTGTAGATTCCGGCATTGCGTCTCTTATAGAAGATATCGACAGGGCATTTATTTGAAAAGAGGAACAGAGAACCGCGATCAAGGCATTTGTCGATGGGAAAGATGAATGAAGAACATGCGTCACTTACTTTGTTGCTCTGATTGGTTGTAGGTCTATCCAATTGAGTGCAGAGGCATTTTCCTTCCTGGTTCGGTTGAAACACGCCCCATAATCACAGCCCAATGGAGCAGTATCAGACTCACATTCTGACTAGAATCTGAGTATGACGACGTCAGGCTAGAATGTGAAGGCAATTTGACCGAAAACGAAAATACGGTCAAACTTAAAAGTGCCATTTCAATTCTAATTATGCTTTTAAACGAAAGTTTAACTCGGGTAGATTAACAAAAAGACCCTAGGTTGTATTTTGGCGACAGTTAACCTTTAACTGTGGGACAGCAGTCCACAAACCAAAGGAAATGAGCCTCATTCCAACTGCCATCAATGTGTATGTGACACATATCTCCTAAAAGCAAGCACAGTTCTGTCACCTACAGATTATATTCACAGCAGGACCTACACAATGTAAGATCCTTTTAGAGGGCATTTACAATCGCTCCCCCCATTCAGACCTCCAGACATCTAATCAGTTGTCATTAGCCCCTCGACGGGCGTTCTCGTCTGGGCTCTTTCCTCTCGCTCTGCTCCTGACCGCCACCTGCTGTGCTGCTCCGAATGTCCTAGGTTCAAATCAATATGAGCCATTCAAATAAATCACAACTTTTGTGCAGGAAGTTCAGCAACTAAGCTGAAAGTTCAGATATCGACAGCTATTTTTGAAATCTTCTCTGCGCTGGATGCCGGCAGGAGGCTGGGAATGCGGAACGGCCTCGTGCCTGACCCTAAATGAGTTCAAGGCATGTAGTTCAGGCACAAGTGGATTGTCCAGATTTAGTTTGAGCGTGTTCTGAAAAGACACGGGTTGATGAAAAATAAATGAGCGGAGGAGAAGAACTGACTCGTGGCCAGATAACGTGCACCATTGTAGGAAACGTTCATGTTTGTCAGTTTTTTCCCCCTTAGGTAGGGCTGCATGATGGTCTGCATGACAGCTATGGTTGCAAGTTTAGTATAGTGTCCTGCGACCAGGTTTGCTGTTTTTGTTTGTAGGAATGCACAATTTATTAATTATATTGCGATTTTACATCAATATGACTATAATAGTAATAATAATATTTTTTGTATAATCACCATTATTACTAATTAAAAAATATTACTAAATACAAATATTAAAGTCTGCATGTAACAGAAGTTATGATGGTCTTTTTATCCTTATGTGATGTATATCCGAGTGAAATGGCTCCTCGAACAAGAACAAATGTGGGACGGGACTTGATTTTGCGCTTGGGGTATTGATAGTATGGTTGTGGTCTATTGGTTGATCTCATGTGAGTGACAGGTTGTCCTGCTCCATCAGAATTATTTAAAGCACTTGCAGAGATTAATTTTTGTGGAGCAGCAATTACTGCGAATCAAATCAATGCAGATCACTGAAAACACAGGGTCATGAGACAATGCTACCTCCCGACCAATTTGCACGTATTTTACGTGGTGGGTAATTTGTAAGCATATGTACGAACTCGTACGAAATTCGATTTGTCTAAACCCCAGTGATGGGTAGGTTTAAGGGCGGGGTAAGGGGTAGGTAATTTGTACGAATTCATACGAATTGGGCAACTTGTAAAAATGCACGATTTAGCAAAAATTGCACAAATCCGTAGAAGTGAGGTCGTATGAATTCGTACGAATTAGCCACCTCGTAAAATTTGTATGATTTTATCTAAACCCCAGTGATGGGTAGGTTAAGGGGTGGGGTCAGGGGTAGGTCATTCATACGAATTCATACGAATTGGGCAACTCGTAAAAATGTATACATTTGTACGAATTGCAGTGAGACAGCTACTCTCATGCAATACAATGCAGTGCGCTTCACTATGAAGCATGCAGCCCATATACTTATTTAATTAAACCGCAGTCTTTGTGATTTAATAATTGCACTAAGCCATTTTTTGGCTTTGTTTCGATTAATTGTGTAGCCCTAACCATAAGCTAATAATATAGAACCTGTAGAGACAAATTTGCATCTACATTGTTTTACTTAGCCTTCAATCATGTCATTAAGACACTGAAACAATGTCATGCGAGACAAAAATGAGCTGCACTGCTTTTTCTTCCCTCAGCCTCAAGGGAGTCTTTATACACAGACTGCTGGATGCACAATCTGCAATGTCTTGGTTCATGCTGTGAATTGTCTCTTGTTCCGCCTTCCTTGAATTCCACTTTGGTGTCATCCTTTCAGCTGAACAGCTGAGGCTGCGTAAAATGGCTTTGAAAACAACAACAACAACAACAAAACTAATGAATTGTTGAGCTTGTACATAATTGCAATAGCTGGTTACATGAAGATAAAGTCATTCAAGGTATTGAAACTGAGCATGATATAACAACAGATTGGGTTTGTAGCATCTAAAAATGGCAGGTCATCCAAGCACACCAGAGATCTGAAATATGTAGATTTGTACACCACAACTTTTTTTTTCTATTTGGTTCCACTTTATTTCGATAGTCCACTTCAGACATTCTACTAACTATAAGTAACTTTGTAACTACATGTCAACTAACTCTCATTAGAGTATTAATAGACTGTAGTAGACTGTTAGGTTTCGTTAGGTGTTCGGGTTAGTAGAATAAATTGACTTGTAGTTGCCAAGTTACTTATAGTCAGTAGAATATCTGTTGGGAGAACATCAAAATAAAGTGTTAGCAGATATTAAGCATATAGGGCCCTATTTTAACGATCTGAAACGCAAGTGTCAAGCGCAAAGCGCAAGTAACTTTGTGGGCTGATCTCCGGCGCTGTTGCTATTTTCCCAGCGGGATAAATGCCTCTTGCGCCCGGCGCAAATCTAAAAGGGGTTGGTCTGAAGTAGCTTCATTATTCATAGGTGTGGTTTGGGCGTAACGTGAAATAAACCAATCAGAGCAACATCTCACATTCCCTTTAAGAGCAGACGCGCTTGTTCTAAAGCGGATTCCTATTATAACGGCGGATTTTCCAGGCGAGCGCCAGGAGCGGTTCACAGCCGAGGAGACCGACGTTCTCGTCAAGGACATTGGGGATGGAGAAACCCACCCAAATTAACTTCGGTTAAACAGGCATATGATAATTTGGGTAAATGTGTAAGTTAGATGTATGCTTTTATAATAAATTGTCTATCTATCTATCTATCTATCTATCTATCTATCTATCTATCTATCTATCTATCTATCTATCTATCTATCTATCTATCTATCTATCTATCTATCTATCTATCTATCTATCTCTCTATCTATCTCTCTATCTATCTATCTCTCTCTCTATCTATCTCTCTATCTCTCTATCTCTATCTAAATAATGTATGATTTGCAAAAATGAAATCTGCTGCTTCTGTGTAGATGAGAGAATCAAAGGGCGCGTTGTGCACACGCTACATTGATTATGGCCAAGCATGCGCCCTTAAAATAGCATATGAATAACATGCGCAACGCGCCACTGACTTTAAACTATTTTTTCCTGGTTAGTGGCACAATTGTTTTCTAAACCTGCAAAATAGCATGAAGGAACGTTTGCGCCGGAACACGCCTTCTCTTTGCGCTGAACCGCCCCCGCGAGCGCAAGTGTATTTCTTAGTTAACCGACGTGCGTCTCTCGAGGGAAAAGTCCGCTTTGCGCGGGTGCAAAATAGGAATGATACATGCGTCGGTGTATAAAGTCAATTGCGCTGGGTGCAAGATAGGGCCCATAGTCTACTAATAGTCTCATGACAGTTACAGTAGTTGACATGTAGTTGCAAAGTTACTTATAGTTAGTAGAATGTCTAAAGTGGACTATCGAAATAGTGTTATTTTTGAAAACATAATTGCAACAAAATTCCTTTACTTGGGAAGCAAAATTCTGAAACATAATGGATTTGTCTGTTTGCAGAAACATATGAAATCTGCAAAAAAAGTCAAAAGTGGTTAGTGATGACTTCTACAGTATAGTCACATACATTACAGCGACCTAAAGCTTTGCATCATCAACCGTGTAATTCTGAATCATTGGAGGCATTGAACCTCTATTCTGCCATTTTATGTAGAATAGATGTGAATGTCTCTGTGTTCATTATACTGGTTCATTTCACAAAGAATGAGCAAGTCCAATAGTCATGTCTGTCTGTGTAGTGTATAAGACATTGGCATTCAGGAAGCATGGAGACCCCATTAAACCCATTCAATACTCAGCCAAAATGAGCGCTGCTCTGTAAAACAGATTATTAAAATAGCTGAGAAATGAAATCTCTGATCCTTGATCCTTGGTTTTGTTACAAATAATATCTGTCATTGTGATGGAAAGGGTTGCAATTTTTAAAAAAAATATTTGTTTTCTTTTCTGTATGCCGTTTATGTAATTGACATCTTCCTGTTGATTACAGCCAATATTACCAAAATCAACAATAATAATAATTCATGTCTCAATGATTCATTCATACTTTTTATTAAATGTAGTCCATTTTCCCCCTTTTGTATTCTTTATCATAGAGCATAAAATAATGTAGTCTTTTTGGACTGTTAAAACATTCTTCAGATTAACCAAAAAACCTTTTAAAAAAACTAAAAACATGGACAATTGACAGGAATAAGTCCAGTGAAACATTTTGTATGAACAAAATATAAACAGACTACATGCTTTTATACTATATGATAAAACGTACAAAAGTAAATACATAAAAGACAATATGATGTTGGTTCTCCGCGTGCTGCCAAAACAGCGCCGACCCACGGATGCATGGACTCTACAAAACCACTGAATGTGTCCTGTGGTATCTGTCACCAAGATGTTAGCAGCAGATCCTTCAAGTCATGTAGGTTGCATGGACAAATTTATTGGTCAAGGACATCTTTCAAATTGCGTCCACGTGAATGGCTGGACCCAGTGTTTCCCAGCAGAACATTGCCCAGAGCATCACACTCCCTCCACCGGCTTGCCGTCGTTCCACAGTGCATCCTGGTGCCATAATTTCCCCAGTTAAACGGCGAACACATTCACAGCAAGTCCACGTGATGTAAAAGAAAAGACCTCTGAAAAGACCCCTTCCCCTGCTGCAAGGTCCAGTTCTGACGACCATGTGCCTATTGTAGGCACTTACGCCGGTGGACGGGTCATCAAAGGCACTATGATTGGTCTGCAGTTTCGCAGCCCCATATGCACTGTGTTGTGACACATTCCTCCCATAACCATCGTTACATTGTGTGTGACTTGTACCAAAGTAGACCTTCTGTTGGCTCAGACCAGACGTGATAGCGTCGATTGCCCCCTTGTGCATCGGTGAGCCTAGGGCACCCACCACCCTGTTGCCGGTTTGTGGTTTGTCCCGCCTTGGACCTCTGTTGGTAAATTCTCACCACTGCTGACTGGGATCAACCCACATGCCTTGCTGTTTCAGAGATACTCTGACACTGTCACCTTACCACAATTTGACCCTTGTCAGAGTCGTTCAGATCTTTATTCCTACTCATTTCATCTGCATCCAACAAACTTATTGTTTGCTTACCATCTAATCCGCTCAGACCTTAATATGTGGCCTTGTTAGGAGATGATTAATACTATTCTCTTCACCTGCTGTGACTGGTAATAATGTTCTGGCTCATCAGTGTGTGTATGTATATATAATAAGTATTATCTAGTTCAAATCAGAACATCTCGTAGTTTCTCTGGACTAAAGAGTCTTCCTGTTGACGATAAATTTAGAGTCAAATTAATTGTGATTGATTGATTGGAAGATGAATAGCGACCCAGTTTGAGAGAGGAACTGGCGCCGAAGTGTATTCCACCATCTCCTAAACCTTTGTGTGGAGATGTGGATTTATTCTCCGGAGCAGAGTACTATTGATGACTTCGTCCTTTCAGCATAGAGGAGAGTGTGCAACTACGTCTTTACACAATGTGAAGCTCCTGCGGGGAAGAACCGATTAAATTAAAGTGCTTCTGGTGCAATCACACCAAGGTCATAAGGATGCAGCACAAACTGCTTCTGGCACAAACTTCTGTCTCATGTGAAGTCTGTTGCTACGTGTGGTTTGGCCACCTCTGCTCAACGTGTTGGTTGAATGTGGAAAATTATGCTACCAGTATCAAGTTTGTATTGGGAGGAAATGCTGAATCAAAAGTCTTCGTAAACAACTGACTGCCTCTATGTGATTCATGACTTTTGTCTGATGTTTGATGAGCATGTAGTGAATAAATGCTTGTAAATGTATGTGTGTGCATAGTTAATTCACTTTTTTTCTTTAAAAATAACTTTTAAGTTAAAAAAGTTAACGTAAAGCTCTAGTACTACATTATACTACTATATTAGTAGCATTGCTAGTACAACAACTAGTTGTCATACAGTACTAGTAAACCCTACTACTACAACTACTACTATTACTATATTTCCAATATGCGTAGTAGTAGTAGTAGTAGTAGTAGTAGTAAGCAGTATCATTACTAGTAGATGTTGTAGTAAATCATAATTGTACTACTACTACAACTACTAGTTGAACCTATACCAGCATAGTACTACACCATACTACTATTACTAGTAGTAGTACTACTTTTTACAACAACTAGTAGACATAGTAGTAAACCATACAACTACAACAACTACTACTACTACTACTACTACTACAATTATAATATATGTAGTAGTAGTAGTAGTAGTAGTAGTAGTAGTAGTAGTAGTAGTAGTATTATCATCATTACTATTAGTTGTTGTAGTAAATCATAATTGTACTACTACTACTACTACTAATACAACAACTACTAGTTGAACCTATACAGCATAGTACTACACCATACTACTATTACTAGTAGTAGTACTACTTTTTACAACAACTAGTAGACATAGTAGTAAACCATACAACTACAACAACTACTACTACAATTCTAATAGTAGTAGTAGTAGTAGTAGTAGTAGTAGTAGTAGTAGTAGTACCATTACAAGTAGCCATTGTAGTAATCCATACCTGTACTACTGCTGTTTTCTTTTTTTTACTATTACTACTTCTACTACCACTACTGTCACTTTCTGTTGATGTTTAGTTTCATTTTCATGGACTTTTAGTTTGTTTCTCTTCAGTTTACTTGCTCCCTTTGTTCCATTTCCCCACTCTTCATTTGTTACCATAGTTATTGATGAATTAGTTGTCACCTGTTTGTCATTGAGTTCATTCACCCTGTGCATTTAAGTCCTTCAGTTCATTCATTTCATTGTCCGGTATTGTTTGTGCCTAGCACGCTGTTTCGTCACTGTTTGCCTGTTACTCTAAGAGAGTTACTAACAAAGAGTTTGTTTTATCTAATCAATATTCACTTTAATTTTGAACCCTGATCGTCTTCATCTTCAGTGGACTTTAAATACCATTACAACTAGTTGAACTTATACTAGCATAGTACTACATCTAACCATCTAAAGTAAGCATAACCTAGTGTACACGTCAATAAGAATAAATTAATCACTGGGTTTATCAGCAGCTTGACTGTTTTCAAAACATTGTAGCTTTGAGTTACTTTCTCTAAAAAGTAGAATGGAGCTTGAAAAAAAGAAAAGAAAATGTTGGTCATTGGATGCTCATATTGTGCTCTGCAGAAAATGTCATATGGGTTTGGGACAAAGTGGAACATTTACTAATACAGGAAACATCAACTCATATTGCCCATATTGGGAAGTTGGTTCATTTTAGTGAAATGGATCGTTTAGACAGTTGATTTAAATAAACTGATTCACGTATTTAAATTTTCTGAATTCTTCATATTTTATTGTCTAGTGAGTTTTAGATGCTTGTTATTAAGGTTACTTTAAGAAGAGTGCAGTCTGTTGCGTCAGTTGGGTTTTATTTAGCATTAAAACCAATGACATCTGTGTTGTAAAATGGGTTGAATTTTGCATTAAAGCACATCATTGATTTGAATGCTTTTTGGTTCACTCATGGTTTGAATAGACCTTTCATCTGCAAATTGATTTACTTTTGTGTTTCATTCTAGATCAGGCCAGGTGCACTGCATACTATATTATTTTTGTTATGATTTTGGGGATTGTGAAACATTTTCACTGTATCCTGCTAAAATTGTTGATATTAGCTTTTCCATATATGATATACAACATAAATTTAGATTTTAGATTGAAAGAAAATTGCACATTGTAAGCCAGGCTTGAGGTGAGCCTCTCGAGCATGTTAAGAGGGGTACTATTCATTTTTAATAGAAGTTGCTGTCTATGAAGGGCATCTCAGTTCAGTCACTTATTAGTTTTCATTTCAGTTTGGAGGTTATGTTGATGGCGAGGTTTCAGACAGACCCTTTGTGTTTATTTTGCTTGTGTGATCTCAGGGGATGTGGCGGTAAAATGAGTCACCACTGGAGCCCCTCCATGTCTCGCTGGGTGAGTCTGATCTGTTCGCCAGGCTCAAGTGCTGTCAGATGCTTCTATCAAGAGCTCTAGTGGTGGCCACAGCATATGCTTGATAGGCCGTTTGAGCCTCTGCTGTGTTTTTCACATTCCAAGTCATTAACATGTAATTTGGGCATGACTTTTGGAAACTATGAACATATGTAACTTGGCTTGCGGTTCACCTGGAAACAGAGGCAAGTTTTTGTTTATCAATTTATTTACTGCAGAAAAACTGTAAATGACCACTTCTCTTACTACGTTACTAAAATGACTACTTTATACTACCATCATTAGAACTATTATGACTACTACTATGCCAATGGCGACTACTGTGTACTATTACAAGTATGCCTACTACTTCCTATGACTACTACTTCTATAATGACTACTACTACTACTACTACTACTACTACTACACAACTATTATTATACTTAAAAGACTGCTGCTAGTAGTCATTGTAGTAAACATATGACAATTAGTCCTACTTCTTTTATTATTACTACTAGTAGTAGTACAATGCCTATTTGCAATCATAATAATACACCTTATTTCTAGTAGTAATAGTATTAAAAGTAGTAGCACTAATAGTGCCACATGGCTATAATGAGTGCACGATTAAATAATATCACTAATAAAGTGTTTAATTATAAATTAAAACTGGAACGCGCAGGAGATAACAGGAACAATAATCATTCAAACATAACCATGTTAAAGGAATAGTTCACTTAAAATTGAAAATTCTGTCATAATTTACTCACCCTCAAGTTGTTTCAAACTGCTGAACACAAAGGAAGATATTTTGAAGAATGCCACTAACCAGACAGTTGATGTACCCCATTGACTTCCATAGTAGGAAAACATACTATGGAAGTCAATTGGGGTCCATCAACTGCTTATACTACTATAGTCGTCATAGTAAACAACATGACTATTATTACTGCTACTATTAGCAGAAAAGTCAAAACAATAATAATGAGAGGGAGAAAAAGAAGGAAAGTCTCCATCTGAACAAATATAAAGACATTAAATCCAGTAAGCAATGCCATCTTGTCACAGTGTTTCCAGCTGCACTCTGCATATTAGGATGGAAACTAGATTCAATTTGATTCAAATTTGTAATCCTACTTTAGTTTGAAATGTTCTGTCTAACCCTTCTGCACAGTATTGGCGAGCTTACATAGAAAATCACTGCTAAATACAATGTCTTTACCTAACTGTTTCCATCTGAGTTACATTTTTTTAGAAATCCCAATGTCATTCAAATATCAGTAGGCATAGTTAAAGTCTCTGCCAAACATTTGTGAATGAATCCACAGACCATTTCTTTTTGCTTTTAAACAAGAACAAATCTTTTACAATTATCTCTCTTTCTTCATCTGCTGGTACATTATAAAGTCGGCCAAACCTCATGATGTGACAGGTAATGCAAAATATATACAGTATAAAATATGATATCTTGGTGCCACTATGTCCACCATTCCTTGGAACAGAATAAACAACACTGATTTCAGAGTACTTGAGACAAAGCAGGATACAAATATATGTACTGTATAAGGGAATTGAACCTGTTAAATTGTTAATATGTCAGATAGAGGGTGCAGTCTGATGTCCTTTACATGCAATCTGCAAATAATCACATGCAAATTTCAGAGTTTGCTGTAGGCTAGTTCTGCAGTGCATATAACTCAGAGTTCCTCTGAAACCTTCCACTTCCCCCAGCTCCACCTCCCTGTAAGGGGATTTATATTTAGCAGCATATCTTACATGCTCATAGCAGAGTGTCTGGACTGCTCAAAACTGATTTCAAGCTGATTTCCAACCAACATCAAATCACTTAATTGAAACTTTAAGCATTATTTCACATTGTTTTAGGGTATGTTTACACGACAACGATGTACGGAAACGTTTTTTCTTAGCTTTTTCCCGTACAGACGACAATGTTGTCAAAACAATCCCCATTCACATGGATCTGCGAAAACAACAAAAAATGCTGTATTATCAAGCCAGGCCAGTAGTTAGCTATGTTACTTTGTAGACTGAACATGTAATACGTATGCGAATGGCGTCACCGGTTTTACAAATTTGTGTTTTTGTAGTTTACACGGAGATGATAATGGTATAGTATTTTTTTTTTTTTTTTTTTTTTTTTTACGTGCACTTCGAAACCCTTTTTTAAAAGCTTTCGTTTTCAGGCCCCAAAACGCCATTGCCGTGTAAATGAACGGCCAAAATGCATAGAAAGTTTTCAGTTTTTAGTTGAAAACGGTGTCGTGTAAATGGCCACTAAGTGCTCTTGCTGTGTGGAACTGAACTATGTGTTGGCTGACTGTACAGACTCTCCACTTGAGCATTAAAACAAATGTTTCTTCCTGACCCTGACTGCTGTAACTTACCATCATGCATTTCTCATGGGACCATGTTTTCAGCCAAAGCTGGTTCTTGTCTTGCTTGCTTATGTTGATGTTTCTGAACACATCCTCAGCAGTTCACATCCTAGATCTCTGTTTGTGTGTATATATATATATATATATATTTTTTTTTTTTTTTTTTTTTTTTTAAACTACTTGTATTATTTGTGGTCTAATCTAGTAAAACAATATTCACATTTTCATGTAAATTGTTTTGGTAACAAATCATCTTCCTAGAACATAAATGCAAAATGTTTTTTCTTAGGACTTGCAAACTGTTGTGATTTTCCAAGGTCTATTTGAGAAAGTCAAAGAGAGTTCTGTGAAAAGCAAAGAGAAAATGACCAAGCTCTGCTTTAACAACTGTTTCATCTTTAGCTCTTTCTGAATGGAAATTGTTTGTCAGAGTAAATGTAAGAGCACTTTCCTGTGATTTCTTTTTTTTTTCTTCTTCTTCATGATTACATGAGGATACAGCAGGCACCAGCTTGCCTTTGAATGTAGCTGTGGTTTCTTCGGCTAGAGCACAAGGAACTTTAACCTGCTCTTTTCATCAGAGTTCTGGTGTATCATGAGTCTTGCTCACATTGAGCGATTTGTTGAAGGTTACATCTGGCATGTTCCACCTGAGCAGCAGTACCCCGAACCCTTTTGCAACGCACACATATGGAGGTCTGCAGTTTCCAGACTGTATTGTTGCTGAGGAAAAAAGTTACATTTGTATTGCCGTGTGCCAATGGGCCCTGACAGCTGGTGTGTTAATGATTTAAATGTTTTGTCACATCACATTAAACTGGCAATGACTTTTTCATTAGAGCAAATTGAAGTGAGACAACAAAACTATAAATGTGTAATTGTTCTGAAGATAAATTGTTCTCTATTAACTTCATAATTCCTCACACATTATTGCCTGAATGACAGAATAGCTTTGCATTTTCTTAAAACTGTGCCATATAGATGAGACTGAGGGCAATTATTACAATTATAACAAAGTTTGATCACAAACAAAATGGAGTACTGGGCACTTATTTAATCAAAGTACCAAAAGACTGTTCTTGATATATTAGCTAAAAAAATTATAAAATAAAATAAACACATACATGCCTACATACATACAGGCTCAAAAGTTTTTTTTTTTTTTTTTTTTCACAATCCCTAAAATTTACATAAACCCTGCCCCCCGGGAAACTCCATGTTGGGCTCCTTTAGAGAAGAGGAAGAGTGGTTGTTGCTGTTTTTTTACACCCCATTTTGTCCTAAGGCTGACACACTTAGAGAGGTTACAATTTATTTTCAACACTGTTCCTGAAGATAACCTCAACATAACCTCAACCTCCGACATTTTGCGGAGAACAGCTTCCAGAAGAGAGTAAAATGAAGGCTATACGCACAAAAGCTTCTGCTGAAAGACTTAAGCTGCGTTCACACTACAAGCGACTATGTCGCCAGTGGCTGGCGGTGAGGTCGCTAGTGGGCGTTCCCACTACTGGTTGCCTAGTAATGTTTGTGAGTGACATTCACGGAACACGGATGTTACTCCATGCTGTAGACAACAAATGAATGAATGAGGCTTTTATATAGCGCTTTCATATGTACTACTGTACACCCAAAGCGCTTTACAATCTGTTTTCTTGCCAATACAAGCTAACATTTTGGAAGGAAAAGTCTAAATATAAATGGAATCAGTACATAAAATGCATAATATTAAAGATGAATGAGAAACAGCGAGTGCTCTTTGTTACCGCGGCTATTTAACTGCAGCAAATGGGCAAATACTGGTCTTTCTGAGTTCTGAGTCAGCACGGCGAGTACCACTGTATGTACACGGAGACATATCATAAATTATTGGACAGTTTCTGACTGCTAAAATAAACTTCCCATTCATCTTGCCTCGGCCGGACTCGGCACTGAAGAGTGACGGATCACGCGCGCACTACTGACTTCACTCCTATTGGTTGTCGCTCCCGAAAGTCGCTCCTCATTTGCATAAAGTTGAACAGATCTCAACTTTGTCGCGTCGCTGGACACGCCCCATCCAGTCGCCAACAGTCACGGTCGCGCGTGTCGCCGGAAGTCGCCCGCTCCCCATTGAAATGAATGGTATCGTGTCGCTTTGTCGCTTGTAGTGTGAACGGGGCTTTAGCCATTCCCATTTAGTTGAGACAATCTGTTGTTTATGGATCACAAATTGTAAGTATGTCTTATCATTTGTAGTTTTGTTTTCTATTAACAGTTCCAATTATAAGCTTTATGTACAGTAGTTGCTATGATAGCTATGACATAAACGAATGGCAAAGCTTTGCCTCTGCTAGCCTTCTAACTAACATTACAGTATACCCCAAGGCTCAGTACTATGCCCATTGCTGTTCACTCTGTACATGCTACCCTTGGGAGATATCATTAGGAAGCATGGCATTAGTTTTCACTGTTATGCTGATGATACGCAGCTCTATATTTCTTCACACCTTGACGAAACTTACCAATTCACAAAATTAACGGAATGCATAGCTGATATATTAAAAAAAAAACTGTATGACTAGCAACGCTATATAAATGAAGGTGACTTGACTTGACTTGACTTGACTATTGATGTAGTGTTTACTTTAGCTTTTGTAAGCTCTTGCTTTTGGAAGACTGTTCACCTCCCCTTAGGAAAAAGTTAAGTATGATTTTATGTTTGATTACTGTTTGTATTACCATAAATTTCAGACAAATACGATTAAATGGTTGATAACAAAAATGTAAAAAAAAAAAAACATACCACACCATACACGTCATGTAAAATCTGTGCTTGCATAGTCTGTGCTTGAAATCTGTTCTGCCCAATTCTCTTGTTCGTTAACATTGTCAGGGTCTGAATCGTACTCGAAATAGTTTGAAATTAACACCATCGTTAATATTTACATCTGAGTAGAGCTCATGGTTATGTCAATATCAACACACTTGGCCAGCTAACTAATCACAGCACATTTCGTATTTCGGAAGGCTTCATCAAAAACGATGCGTTCAACCAGACTGGGGGAGAGGAGCTGTAATAATGAAAAATATGTAAAAAAAAAATAATAATGTGTTTTTTGAACAATCAAGCATTAAAAACATATTGTAGTACATCCCAAAAACAAAATCAAGACTTGTTAAAAGGACATAACAGGACCCCTTTAATGTTTTTGTAAGGAGTCTCTTATGCTCAGGAAGGCTGCATTTATTTGATTAAAAAAATATATTAAACAGTAATATTGTGAAAAAACAATGAACACCGATTTTATCATCACTGCATTGGTTACCTATAAAGTTCCGTATTAATTACAAGGTATTGCTACTGACTTATAAAGCCCTAAACGGCTTAGCTCCAGTCTATTTAACGGATCTTCTATCGCCCTATAATCCATCGCGCTCTTTAAGATCACTAAATTCAAGGCTTTTGGTCATACCTAGGATATCCAGAACCACCAAAGGAGGGAGAGCATTTTCACATTTGGCTCCAAAACTCTGGAATAGTCTTCCTGATACTGTTCGTTGCTCAGACTCGCTCTCCCAGTTTAAAACTAGATTAAAGTCGCATCTCTTCAGCCAGGCATTCATATAATATTTTTAATCTTACAGTTCAAACTACAATCCGGACTCTAGCTCATAAATGCCAGAGGAGAACTGGCCCCCGACTGAGCCTGGGTTCTCCCAAGGTTTTTTTTTTCTCCATTGGGTCACCTGATGGAGTTTTAGGACACCATTAGGTCACTTGATGGAGTTTTTCGGTTCCTTGCCACTGTTGCCTTTGGCTTGCTCAGTTGGGGATATTTTGGGGATATTTAATTTAATTTTATCAATCAATAAATTCCACTAGAAACAAACCTTGTTGTATTATTTTAATTTAATACTGTGAAGCTGCTTTGATACAATCTGTATTGTGAAAAGCGCTATACAAATATACTTGACTTGACTTGACTTGACTTAACAATTCTATTTTACTATATTTTCAAATATACTGTTTAAATTTATTTTCTTTTTTTTAAAAGAATAATCAATACTTTCATTCAGCAATGGCACATTAAATTGATCAAAAGTGAGAGTAAAGACATTTATAATGTTACAAGAGATTTATATTTCAAATAAATGTTATTCTTTTGAATTTTCTATTCATCAAACAATCTTGAAAATAAAGTATCACAGTTTCCACAAAAATGTTAAGCTGCAAAATTAACTGTTTTCAACATTGACAATAAGAATTGTAAAAATAAATAAAAAAATAGCTAAATTATTAGTTAATATTAATTGAGCAGCAAATCATCATATTGGAAAGATTCTTGAAGGATCGTGTGACACTGAAGACTGGAGTAATGATGCTGAAAATTCAGCTTTACCATTACATCACTTTACTATTTATATTTTACAATATTACTGTTTGCATCAAACTTATGCAGCTTTAGTGAGATTTAAACATAAAAAATTTGACCTGTAGTGTATGTATAAACAGTTACTTCCGGAACATGGTTTTGCATCTAAAAGATGACAAGAAATCATTATGAAAAAGTTACAAATGCCTTCCGCCTCCCCTGTTTCAAGTTTGCAGTTACCTGTAGATAACAGACATGTATCACCTTTCCTATAACCAGCATTAGATATTTTAAGTGCAGCACCCGTAGACCCACACCATGTTGAGAGTGTTAGTTATTTCCTGTTTAATCAGTATGGCAAAGAAAGTCGACTAGCAAATCTAGTGAGCAGCTCATTAGAGGTGAAACGGAATATTCTACAGGGTGAAATTAAATCATTTGAAATGATCTGTGCTGCGTTAATTGTCCATGATGATTCTTGATTAAAGTCCTTATGCATGTACCATTAGGACAATGAGAGGGGATTAACCTTTCTTGCTTAATTTACTATCAACAACAAAACGAAGGTAATAAAACTGCTTTGAATAAGTAGCAAGATTCATCTTTGTTTATATATATTCAAATGATATCATTGGAGTGTGATATATGTATAGCTTTAATGTCTTTACTACCCTTCTGGGGCTTGGAAGTGGTAGTTGCATAGGATGTCAATAGAGGGACAGAAACCTCTCAGATTTCATTAAAAAGATCTTCATTTGTGTTCCGAAGATGAACCAAAGTATTACAGGTTTGTAACAACATAAGGGTGAGTAATTAATGACATAATTTCCATTTTTGGATAAACTAACCATTTAATAGAAAATGAAAATCCAACTGTTGTCAGATTTGTTGGTTTGTCATAGCAGCATATCGTTTTCACAGTTCTGAGGTGAGACAGAATAACAAATATATAAGCTCGAATCGGTTAAAAACTTTGTCATTGTGAAATTCTGGGCAAGTTTTTTTTTTAGACAGTCCTGCTAAAAATGGCTTGTCATACCATTGTGGAAATGACAGATGTCTCAGTTCATAGAAGAAGAAGAAAAAAAAATATCATCCATTTTGTTGGATGAAAAGAAAATATGTTTATGCAAGAGAGAAACCTGCTCAAAGATTGTTTATCGGGTTGTACGGAATACTACTGCGTATCAGCATCAGCTTGTTCAAAAAAAATGTAAAAACAGACACAAACACTGCAGTGTATTTAGAAGTTAAAAAGACGACAGAACAGGCATGCCTAGAAGTAAAACTATGGTTTTGCATTTTAATGTGCAACACAACCCAGATATTTGTCAAGAAACTTCAAACTCCAGACGGTTCGAACAAATCTTATTTGGGATTTGAGGTTGCTCAGCTGGGTTTGATTCCACTTATTTCCAGCCTGCAAATAAGCTTATGTTGATTGATTGAGCAGAATCATGAGACATATTTAAAAACATGGTCTCATTCTTCATGTACCGATAAAATTGCATCTAAACCATCCTAGGAAGGCTTCAACAGGATAATCACACACGTTCAATAGTGGCTTTTGCTCTGCGTAATAATTGCGAACCTGATCAATAAAGTCAACCAGACAAAGGACCACTAACCTGGCAGATTAGTCCAGGGATCAGGAAGACTCATTTTAGCCTTCAGCTTTGAATAAGGAGAGACTCAGGGGTACCAGCATCAATTCAGAGAAAATACACCACCTCACACCACCTTTCAAATAGCATATTACCCATATCAGAATTCTCTTGCTATGAAAAGCAAAAGAGATGACTATAGTTTTGCCGAAACATCACTTTCCCCTTTTTTTTTTTTTTTTTGCTTCAAGGAAAATATGGAACTGAGAAGTATCTTTTGTAACCGGTAGAATCAGACAGTTGTCTGCTGACTTTGCTGCTATTGGACTCCAAGGAAATGTTTTTAAATAGTTTTAAAATGAAACTAAGTGTAGGTGTGAGACTTTTTCTCCCTTCCAGTAGGAACATCTTTTAAGGGAAGTGTTGTACCAAGGCCACTTGGTACAAATCATCAAAAGAGTAAAATTAATATTTTATGATGCCCTGGTATTCAGGATGACAATCCGCACCTTTACGACTAAAGGCTGTGAAAAGTTCTCACAATCATAGTGAAAAAGAGAAGCACAGCTAATCTCTGGCTCTCGAGACAATGGATTAACCATAACCTTGAAGCTGAGCGTTTCATTGTACATAAACCAGGTGTAAGAGCAAATTTGTGCACTGCAAATATCAAAACAATCTTAAATCATGATGCATTTACTTGGGAAGACAAATTACAAGAAATTAAATCTTGTTTTCTGAAAAATAATTAAATGTGTTTATGCTTAAAAACAAAAACCATTATCTCCCGATGGGGTAAAAAAAAAAAAAAAAAAAACGCAAAGTAAAAACAAGATTATTTGTTTTTCTTTACCTCACTGGCAGATATATTTTCTTGTTTTAAGCATAAACTAGCTTAATTTTTATATTTTATTTAGTATACAAGACTTAATATCTTCAGTAGTTTTGCTTCTTAAGGATATCGTGGCCACAAATTAAGAATTTGTTCTCTCATTTTAGTAAATCATGACAACGATTTACTTATTCGTTCACTTGTTTTACTTAAATGTTTAGTTAAATGTTAGTTAAATAGCCACAATTTAAGAATAACTTAATTCCCTTGTTTTAGTAAATCATGGCCACAATGAACTAATTTGTTCCCTTGTTTTGATTTAACAAAAACAAGGGAACAAATTATAATGTATATATTGTTCGCACAGTTTAATGAAAATAAGGGAACAAATTAGTAAAACATGCTGATGTATTTGTAAGTCGTAGGAACGAATTGTTAATTTGCGGCCACAATATATATATATATATATATATATATATATATATATATATATATATATATATATTAATTTTTTTTTTTTTTTTTTTTTTTTTTTCTCCCATATGTCACAGGTGGGGATCCGTAGCTTCCCAAGTAAATGTATCTTGATTTAAAAATGTTTAGATATTTGTACTGGAAACAAGACAAAAATACTCAAGTGCGTATTTTAGGGGGACACATGAGATGCAAGATTTATCAAAGTAGTTGAAGTGCCATTTAAAAGGTTTGTAAACACATGTTTGTACAATATGTTTTGGAGAGTTATTTCAAAAGATGTGCAAAACCTCATACAGTATTGCACAGTATGTGTTGTCTCAACAACTAATCGGTCTTAATGAAGTTCTACTGTTTATAAATAGGCTGGTTTTGGCTTCCCCAAACCTTGATCAGATATAATTCCAAAGGGGCATTTACGTAAAAACTTCAGTGGGCAACCAGTCTCTGGCTACAGAGTAATAAGGATGCATTCTAGAGAGGTTTTTATAAAAAATGTCTAAAGTTTGCATTGCTGCTAACTTGTCAACCTCACGCATCAAATAGTCAATTGCTCCTGTTGTCCTTTTATGCAATATGGCCTCTGAACTAGGAATAGAATGCTTATGTTTATTAACATTTTATGGTGCAAACAAAATAAAATTAAATGTGATGGCATTAAACATTTAATTAATTAAAAACAATAAATCAACCTATTTTTCTTGAATTTCTTGAATTTAATATTCTTTGAATTAGATTTGTCTTGTAAAATGCTTAGGTTTTAGTTTTTTTGTTTGTTGGCTGTCAGTACTTTAACGCATATTTCAGTATATGTGGAAACGTAACATAAATGTAATTTGCTCAGGTACCTCATCCTTTGAGAAATTTAACATACTTGAGTTCACTAGCCAATAGTGCTGAACATCTATGGGTGCAATGTGTTAATTAATGGATCATGCATCATGAAACAAAAATGAAAAAAAGTGAGATTTGGCTATAATGGACAAAATCAGTGGTCAATTCTGATGGCTCCTTTATTTTCCAAAAAAAGCTTGGGTTCTCTATTTACAACTTGTGCAAAACATTTAAAGGTTTCAAGGACTTTACATTGTAAGTTCAATTCAAGGCACATACATGGGACAACAACAACAGTTTAGTAGTGGAAACAAACAAAAGAAATTAAATGCACGTATAGCAATCAAAAGTTACTTTGGTTCCCAATGGATTCTACTTGCAAAACCCAGCTTAAAGACCAAACAAATCACCATATCTTTAAAACGAGACTGTTTCAAAAATCGTAGAACCACTCCCCATCCTCATTATGAAGAAAAAAAAAATGTTGTAGCACATGATATTTTGTGGTTGTTGTTTAGCTAGTCTTGGCTGTTCGAATGAACTGCCACTTGGTAATCAATTCATTCAAATATCAGATAGATTTAGCTTTATCCTAATGTAAAACCACTATATCCACCAATGTGCTGAAGTCTGTATTAAATAAGTTTTAATAGTGTATATCTACCAAACTGCACAGGCGAGAAAACTTTCAAAACATAATAAAAAATATATTCTGTCAAAAAATAATGAAAGGGACACAAAAAGATTAAAGATGTATACAGCCACATGTGTGGTAGTGCTTTGCTCAGACTGACCTCACGGTCATTTAGAGTAATTATTCCAAACCAAATCAATGTGCTTTTTCAAGAGACGGATTGAATGTTGGTTAGAATTGCGGACGCAAGGCATTGCTCACAGTCCTTTTTGTGTAATACATCCATTTGACTACAGGGACACTACTGTGATTTTCAGCTCATCCATAGAAAATAAAGAACAATGTTCTCCACACGAGTGAGGCAATGATTCACTCTGAATCATAACACACCATTCTTGTCTGGAGGATAGACCTTGGCTTGTTAGCAATGTCATCTATTGATGTCTGTCAGGATGTAGTTTGCAATTGCCCTTCAAAATGTGTGCTTTCCATTCAGTCTTTGCCTTCAAAATGTGTAGCTCTCACTGTAATCCACGGATCTCTGCATAAATGATGTAAAATCCCTCACATTAACCACATTAAGACATACTGCTGGGTTACAGTAAGGCAATAGATAAAACTGTTTCGTGTTTAGTATGACACATTTCTGGTTTTGGTAACGACCCAGCAAAAACCCTCCACGCTAGGCCTGAGGTCTTCAGTAGAGGGAATGATGTACTGGATAGTGGCACAAATAAGTTCCTCTGCTTAGCCTGCCTTTACTTTTCTCTCTGTGAAAATAAGTCGGTGAGAGGCTTGAGAACGATTTATCTCACTAACGGGTTAACTTTGCAGCGATTCATTTGGGTCTGTGCCACTGCAACCGCCTCCTCTCAGGGAACCTGAGCCTGACAACCGCACCGGACTTGTGTGGAGGAAGTCTGTTAAAAAGAGTTACGGGTGGCCACATGATTTGAAATGAATTGTTAATGGTGTACACATCAGTTAAAAGCCTTCAGATGAGAAATGGAGCCCTAGGATGTTCCAAATTTCAAGGAAAGTAGGGACGGGGTGGTCGGAGCAGCCTGCTGGGATGCTAATGAGAAACAATTTCAAGACCACATAAGTGCAGTAGCCCTTTTTTTCCCTTTTAGAGAGCATTTTGTTTGTGACACGCACTGAGGCAAACCTTGTGTGTTGTTGGTAGTTAACCAGTGCAAGCACCAACTGTTAGTCACAGAAATCAAACATCTGTTAGATTTCGAGTAATTCCAAAAGCAATTTGGATGTAAACAAGTATCCCACGATCTAGTCTTACACTTAATGGCAAGTTAGAGGGCAATGAATGGTTAACTCCAACAATTAGGACCCCCACCCCAACTACAAGCCCCCTCCCCAATCCAGAATCCTCCTGCCAAGCGAAAATAACCTCTGATTTTTTTTCTTTCCCCCCTCCCTTTCTTAGACCAGGGATTATGCAGTGGGGGTTTGAACTCGGCCCACAAAATAAAATCTTGTCAAAGCAAGTAAAGTCTATGAGTAACAGCGCATGATAAATACTTCACCACAGTAAGCCTGCATTCCAAACTCGGCTCTCTGTCCTGGAAAACTGGTGCACCATTAAAAAATAGTCCTAATTGCACTCATGCAGGGATCAGAAACTCTTTCACAGACAGAATCTGGCATGTGCCAGTTCTTCTCCATGAAAAGAACGCTTTTGTTTAAACGTTCATTCATCATCCCACCTGATGTGATGCATGATTAAAAAGGGTTTTGGTCAGTAAAGGAAAAAGTTAGACAATGATGGGGATGTCGCTGTAGAATGTTCCTGATCACTTTCATGTGAGAGAACAGAAATAGATAGAGAGGTGAAGCTCTGTGTAATGCCCTGGCCTAATTTGTAAATCACAGAACATGTTCAGAAAGGGCATTTTAAGTATATAAAAGGGAAATACAGACTTGGTTGAAGTTTCTCATTGTTTCTTATGTTTTACAATTTATAATTTAAGAAAACATGAAGCAGATTACAGAGCTCCCTCAGGATATTCATAGTTTACCTAAGGGGCTTAGCTATTATATTACCTAATTTTATGTTTGGGCTGCTAATTACTTGAAAATAAGACTCCAGCACAAAAGCTATCCACATAAAAGTCAGAAATATGACATGCTAGAGTGTTCGTGGTCTATTTGAGATAGTATTCTCTGAATGGACTGAAACAAGCTGCCCCCTGGTGGGTAAAATTAAACATAAACATGCCCTGGAAAATGCTTGCACAGGGACCCTTAGGCCCATCTCTCTACCGCGATCACTGATGTCAGCCTCTCCTTCTGAGAACTGCAGGGTGTTGAAGAGTGGTCCTTTTCCCTTCAAATGTGATTTCCACAAAAGCTCATTTCCTGAATGACTGCCCATGCTCTCTGCTGCATTTTGAAAGTGCACTTCAATTCCAAAAAAAAAAAAAAAAAAAAAGGAAATAAAAACTCAGCTCCTTTTTTCTACTGCAGCTTAATCAGCTGTGTTTTGGTTTCCTGACCACTGTTATCTTAACTACTGTTGTGTGAAGGGGTAGCTGTATTTCAGCACAAAGGGCATATTTTGGTTGTGTGGTTAGCAATGTTTTCAAGATCTTAAAGTGGTTGAGAGGCAAAACCTGTGGACTGCACTTGCAGCAGGTAGCCAACGTCTACGGCGTCAACATATATGCAGCGTCTTTGAGTGAAACCACTTTGAGCCTCACAAATTACAAAACCATTTCATATTTACTAAGAATAGAAAATATAGCAGAATTCCACATAGTTGTCCACAGTATAAATTACCATGTTGACTGCACCTGGAAATATATATATATGTATATGTATGCGTATATTGTACAGTATATTGAACTACATTTTCTTTGAACAAATGGTTGTAGCATCCATTGAAAAGCATCATGTGTGGCAGAAGTCCACACTGGGAACGTTACTGCTCTTGCAATAAGCTATGCTATTGTTACTAAGGTGACAGTCTCGGAGGCCAATTCCTCCATTAGGTGTGTAGATGGGCTGAATTCTGAAGTCCCCTTTTAAAAGCTGCTCATTGTTTAGCGACACTATCTGAAAGCTTGTTTCAGTCATTTCCAGGATGGAGTTATCCTTTTTGGTCCCGGCCTCGCAGTAGTCATCTTTTCTCCTGCCGCGATTGTATTTCCATTTGGACGACGATGACCTGCTTTTCTTGTGCATGTGCCAGCAAAACACGCTTAGAAGTGTCACTAAGACCACCAACACTGCCCCACCAATCACTCCAGCTAATAGAAGTGTGGAGGTGTTGTCTTGTTGGGCAGCCTGCTCGGATTCAGAGTTCGTGGATGTGGATTTGGTCTTAGCCTCAGAACAGATAGTATCCTCGCCTGGTCTGTAAGTGTTAAGAGTATCCAGAACGTACACGCAGATGCGGTAGATAGACCTGGGCTCCAAATTTGACAGGCTAAGTCTTCGTTGGTATCCTGGGACTGTTCTTTCTCGATGGATGTCGCTCATCAAACTCTGCCCCATTTTGACCCAAGTCACCTTGTAAGCAGTCACAGTGAAGTAAGACTCCCAGCTCACAATAATGCAGGTAGAATTAACAACATGGAAGGAGATTTTTAAGGGGTCTTCATAAGGAGGTAGGGGACCAGGAGGGAAATGTGGAACTGGGGGAGTGGGGTTGGCTGAGGCGGGGTAAAAAGCAGTGGGTGAAATGGTGGTGAAGTGAGTGGTTCTAGAGGTGGTCGTAGTGATGGTGGTGGTTCTGCGGGGTGGCAATGTAGATGGATATGAATGGGTTGGCCAGGGATGCAACACAGTGCCTGCAGGGCAGTCAATGGCATCTAAGGTGAGCTCTCGAATTACCATACCACGCACCCTTTCTGGACTCTGACACGCAAACCCGCGGACATTTATCGCAGACGGCAGAGACCTGAGCCATGCAATGACCCACTTAATGCTGCAATCACAACGCCAGTGGTTGCTTCTTGCATTAAGGTGCCTCAGGTTTCTCAAGCCGTCAAAGACACCCGATGGAAGAAATTGTAGCTGGTTGTTAGAGATATCTAACTTCTCCAGTTTACTAAGCCCAGCGAAGGATGTCACTTTAATGATGTCCATCTGGTTTTCCTGCAGGTTGAGCTTGGTCAGGGATGCACTAGGGAGCAACGGTGGTGGAGTGGTGAGGGAGTTGCGTGCTAGGGACAATTCTTTGAGGTTGACAAGATCCTGGAAGGTTCCCGGAGCAATGGCCTCATCCTCAAGCAAGTTCCCATCCAGCAACAGTCGCTGCAGTGTAGTGACATTCTGGAAGGCATCCTCGTCAATGTCTGCAATGCGATTCTCATCCAAACGCAGCTCCTTGAGATCTGCTGGTAATCCGATAGGAATGCTGCTCAGGTGGTTTTTGGTGAGGAAAAGAAGCTTGAGGCTGACAGCCTCTCTGAAAGCTCCCTCCTCTACCCCTACAGTTGAGATGGAGTTGTCATCCAGGTGGAGTTCCTCCAGCATGGGAAGCTGGGCAAGTGCTGCCCTTGATATAGTCTGGATGTTGTTTTCCTGAAGGTGCAGCACTCGAACGTTCTTGGGAAGGTTGAGGGGAAATTCATCCAGCTGATTTCCATATAGGTAAACGGTATCTACAGAGGCAACATTGTGTAGCTCCAACGGAAAGCCGGCATTGTTGATCTGATTGTTGTGGAGGAAGAGGGTCTTATATCCCTCTTGCACCCCCAGAGGCACAGACGTCAGGCTTCTCTCATTACAGTAAACAAATGTTATATCGCAGCGGCACTCCTCGGGGCAGGAGGAGACAGGGTTGAACTGCACATGCAAGCTCAACAACACTGTCAACCAAAAGCGAAGAAATGAAGTCCAATCGTTATTCCAAAATCCAGCTTGAAACTCCATAATGAAAAAGAAAGGGAGGGAACGGAAATGGCAAGACAAAATCAGTGGTTGGAGGGAGTAAAAAGGAAATGTAACAAATCCAGCAAAAATGAAGTCCTTTAAAAGATTACTCTAATGTGCAGTTTGCAGATAACCAGGAATTTGAGGAGTAATCCCTTGATAATTTCTAGTCCTTGTCTGGAGATGGTCTCATTAGAGTGCATGGGTTCTCTCACTTAAGCCATCCATGCTGAGGAATCAAATCATTGCAGAACTGCTCTAACTCAATGTAGGGCCCATGCAGGGTGTGACTGAGAGAGTGCTGAAGCACTGTGCCACACCGTCCACCTCCCAGCCTGCTGTCAAGTGCTGATGGGCCCCAGCCCCGGCTGTTTCCGGAAGATGTGACATTTGTGTCCAGAGACCTGTTTCAAAAGAAGGAGAAATCAGAATACAAAAAGTTAACAACAAAAGCTTAGTAAGCCAATAAACCTTATCCATTCATGTTGTTCACTGACTCCATAAAATGCACTAAAATTATAATCATTTAGAAAACTTACAATTAATGCCTTGTAAGTGATTAAATCTCAAGAGCATGGTATTAAACTGCATACATGGGATTTATTTCACAAATTTTAATAAATAAATGAATAAACATCGATCAATAAATAAAATACAGTAAAATGGAAAATAACTTAACAAAACATGAAGCAAGGATTATATGGTTGCACATAACTTTTGTGTTTATTAAAGGTATTTCCAAGTACATGGCTACTGTTTATGCAATATTCTCTGTTTACTATATGGTGTCTTCATTGTGCATCATAGAATATGCACGTCCCGCTTTAGCATAGCTCAAAAGGGGAAAAGATGAGCTGAGGGAGAGGGTGTGTCCTACACAGCTCAGAGTGACAAATGCTGCCTGTCAAGTTAAATGGGATCTGGGTATAATTTAGCCTCTCTACCTGCAATAAGTGATCAATACAGTTTTTTTTGTTTTTGTTTTTTTTCAGCAGAGGTTTTATGTTAGCTCAAGATCTCAGAATCACTACTCGCACTGAATCTACCATTCAGACTGTATTGTTCTAATTTCTGAGTGATTTAAATAAAACATTCAAAATAAAAGTAAGCTGATTGTGCACTGTTTTCCATCATAATAAAAGTATTTATAGTTGTCCAAGGCAGCTGCTGCCCTTTAATCAACATTGGGGAAAGTTTTTTAATTTTTATTTTTTATTTTTTTATATAACCTGGGGTAGATATATATTTTTCTCATAACATAGAAAGCTGGCATTTACATTTCATGAAATATGACATCAGTATACTATTTTGTACTTGACAAAATCAAAAACAGTATTTATACACACATGTTAAAACTTTTCTGTCAGTCCTTTTTGATGTTTTCATTGTTACTGTAAAATAACATACTTCTTGGTATCTTGAGCCTTCAGCAAACATCTTTGCATTGGACTGCTCCTTTTGTGACCTGACCATCTGCTTTGTTAACAGAGTTAAGACAATCGATGCCTGGCAAGAGATCACTTATCTTTACTAAGAAGCAAGCTGTGACAGATGTGATTTAAATAAGATACATTACCGGGAAACAAAAACAAATTTATATGTTTGACTTTGCATTAAAATGCATATTATGAGTATAAAGACGTTTACAGCAAACTATAACCTACACTGTTAAAAAAATAATAATAATAATAAAAAAATAAAAACAGTTCATAATTTACAAAAATTGTGACCGTAAAAACCTGCTAATTGGTTACCTGTAAGTTCCCTTACTATACACAGGAAAATTATATTTATTTTAACAGATAATACATGTAGCCTAGTTGTACTGTAAAATACTATGAAAAGTATGATTTTTGAAGTCAAGACAACATAGCCTACTTGTACAGTAAAATATTATTACAATATTTTTCTAAGTATGAATCCAAGTATTAATATTGAAGTATGATTCACCAAGTAAAACAGTAAAAAATATACCCAGAAATGATGATTTAATTATATTGTATTTAATAATTTAGTATTTGTATTTATTCTTACTATTATAATAATTGATGTTACTCATTTTATGTTACAGTTCACTGAATTATTCATGTCATGGGTTACCCAATGGTGTTATGCATTTGTGTGCTACACATGCACAGTCTATATTGTGTGTTTATATATTGTTCATGGAAAGGCCATTTTTTTTTCTAAACGTAGGTTCATCGTGTGGTCTTCCATTTTACCACCTTTATTAATACGGTGCTCAAATTGAACAAATTAGACAATATTTGAGTTGTTCAATTGGTTGCTATACTATCAGTTAGAAAATATACAGTTTAGAAAATATACGTTAAGAACTGCAAACTATGCAGACACCAAAATACCATCCATAATTGCCGAAACGTCACATTTTTAGGGCGAATTTCTGACAACAGCTAAATCTAGGCTAACTGTATATTGAGAAAACAGCATGTCCTCAAAAAGAAAGAAAAAAAAGAACAAATACAAAACAACACTAAAAGTTTGTATCGTAGGAAACATTTCGAGGCAGATCAGGTGAACTGTTGATGTGAATGAATAATCAGATGGTTCTGAGCGCCGAGCGCAAGTAAAGAAACGGTGCTATGATGCGCATTGATGTTTGACCAGAAAAACCGCTTTAGTTAGCCACTATTTACCCTAAATATATTATTTGAGATGTTGAAATGATGCCAACCCATAAACGCATCAGTTTGCGGAAAAGTAAAAGCCATGGTTAAGCAGAATAGTTTCGGACGAAATGCCTGGAAACTATACTAACGGCAATGCAACTTACAAGTAGTCATTCATGTCCAAAACCAACAGTTTTAACTTAACATGTGGATGTCTACTATAACCTATTCCTGGATTTAGACGGGTAAATGGACCGGATCCACCACAATAAATTCAATAGTTTCCATTAAAATCAGCCTACCTTATAAAGCATGATTTTATCCGTATATTTCAAGCACATAGAACACTTGTCCCCCTATCCTTGTTCATGCGCTCGGTGAAATCGCTGGGACGTAAAGATCCAGCGCCATTCCTACAACATGCTGTTCTACCGAATCGGTTCCGAGCTCCTCTCCGCCCGCGGCTCCTCCGGACAGCATACTGACTCCCGTGTGGAGAGCTTAGTGCGCGCGCTCACTACTTTTTGCCTAAGTGATTCCCTTCTGTTCCCCTTTCCACGGCTGAACCCACGTTTAAACCTTTAATTTACATCAAATTCACATTTACAAAATCCACTTTCTCCAGGGGTCGGAAAACTCGCCGAAAAATCCCCAAAATACATCCACGTCACCGCGTATCATATCATCATATACTTCGAGAAAGCCAAACACAAGAGTTCGTCGATTTATCTCCGAGAGATGTTTACAGAGCAAAACTGCGCTGGTAATGATCTGTTCTCTGCACACCTCCGTCGTCTCTCTCTCTCTCTCTCTCTCTCTCTCTCTCTCTCTCTCTCTCTCTCGTTCGGTCGATCCTCCCACACTGTCCTGAGTAAAGAGATTACAGGCTGGGGTGGAATGACACACATTTTAAGTTCCTCAACTCTGTTTAAGGATACGAGCTTGCTTTTCTTGTTGATATGTTTACATTTGACCATTTAACATCAATGTTTGTCTAAATTAAATTATTCTACATGATTTTTTTTTTTAAATCTCCTTATTTATTCTCCCTTGTGTCGTTCCTATATCTTGCATTACTCTTTTTGCTCGTGAGAAAATGTAACTAGCTTATTATATTAAGTGACAATTTCTTAAGAATTTGTAATGTGATTTGTACGATATATATATAGGCTATATATATATATATATATATATATATATATATATATATATATATATAGGCTATATATATATATATATATATATATATATATATATATATATATTTTTTTTTTTTTTTTTTTTTTTTTTTCATGCAAATACAATGAATATGTCCAGTCTCTATATTCAAAATCATCATCAATCATTCAAAAGTATTATAAAAGTGGTTTATACTTGTTTCTTCTGAAGTCATACGATTTAAGTCGTTTTTCAGTGAAAATGTTGACTTCCTAGTTCAGAGCACTCATAAAAGAGGCAATGAATAATTTTAGTCAGATCTTTTGAATGAACTAAAAACTGATATAGTCCACAAACAAACCCAGATTAATTAGTTTTACCTTACCATTACTTTCCCACTCTTAGAAAAAAAGTTCGACAACACTTTATTTTACAGTGTCCTTGTTACATAGGTTACATGTACTTACCATAGTAATAACAGTAAATTATGCATAATTACATGCATCTGACCCTCAACCAAACCTAGTCCTACCCTAACCCTATAGCATAGTACATATAGTTGCTTAATATTACTCAGTACTTAAATATATAATTACACTGTAACAATGACACCTTAAAATAAAGTGTAACCAAAAGTTCTATAGGGTTCTGTACAGATTATATGCAATTTTAAAGACATATTTATGCCAAAAACGTTTTATAGCCTATTAATGTCTAACATTATTGCATACAATTTTCATGTTTATTTCATGTATTCTCTAGTGATATATTATGAGCTGTTTAATTAATACAATTTAATTAATAAAAAAAATATATAGTAATAAAACCAAATGAAAAATAAATCTATACAATTATTTATTCTAAGAATTCAGCTCTTTTTTTGCAGTCTCTTTCAGACTAAGTAATAAATATTACATCCATATGTATACTATTGTTTTGAGGTGGCTGAGGCAAACTTAAGGGAATCTCTCTTTCTTTCTCTGTTTGAAAACCAAAGACAGCTGTCTTGCTGCCTGGCTAGTCATTGAAATGACAAGCAGCGTCTTTGTATGAAAGCACCTTCTAAGATAACTGCTTTCAGACAGTCTTCCAATAACGTCATGTCTAATAATGTACAACAAATTCAAGTAAGCTTAGAGATTTAAGCACATATACACACTTATGTCTTGCTTTCCTCCTACTACCGTACTGACAGTGAAAGCGTGTTTCAGCCACGTTTTTCGGACACAGCTTCTCTCTCCCTCTCTCCAAGCGTAGCATTCATTACCTATTCGCTCACGGGTGTGCAAGACGCACAGAATGTGCCGAGACTGCACTCTGTCAGACTATACATTTTAATTAGGGCCACATTACTGTAAACGCGACATGATATTTAAATAGTGGCCCACTAACAGTGAGGGGACAGCTTGATGTAGGCCTATATCCAGTGGGAGGGAAAACTCCACACACTTATTAGGACCCGAATGATTTGGCAATCAATTTGCGATCGTTAGATGAAATGACAAGGAAGGGCAGAGAATTATAATCGTTGAACATTGAGAAATGAGAGTGTCTCCCGCCGTATTGAAAATAAATTGATCCTAGTATCCGAGTTCCATTGTATCATGTTGCGAAGAGCCCTTTTAGTGACTTTCCAGATGTCTTTTATATTTATTTTTATCTTCTAAATGTCAGTGATTGACTGCATCGTCCTTCTCGGTCCACAAAATTTAATTTCAACATAAATCCTGCCTGCCATACAGACAATGAATTATATACTGAACCCCAAAAAAATATGCATAAGTAAAATGACAGGCTGCCATATTTTATATGGACTCACATTTACTTAAAAACACTGTCTTGGAGTGTCTCAATCGGCTCCCTAGTTTTATAGTAAGTAACAAGGATATCAGCCTCTCAAAATTCCTGAGTGTCTATTTACACTAAGTGCAAATAGCCCGCCTTGTTGGTAGAGGTTATTTACACTAACTCCGCCCACTGACATCTGGTTGGGCCAGACACAATTATGGAAGACGCTGCATTATTACAAGTGTCCATATATTTTTACATAGTGTAAATATTATCTATCGCTATTTGCCAATAGTGTCAACAGCTGCTGCCTAAAAATTCCCATATAAACCAATGAGCACTATATTCATGTATCACAAATTTTGTCATGTATTTTTAAAGGGTCCAAACAAAAATGAGGGTTTGTAAATGATGACAATTTTCATGTCGTACAAATATGTATTTCTTTCTTGTGTAGAACAGGAAAGAAGATCTTCTGAAAAAGTCCCTAACTTTTTATGTTTTTATGCCCTAACACATATATACACACACACACAAAAGGTGTACAAACAATTTTAACTAAAAGTAAATGTCACCATATTACAAATATCAAAACACCTTAAATTAAAAGTAATTTTGAAGTAGAAAATCTGAAATAGTATTTTCTTGTAAAACATACTTTGAACATTCTTCAAAATGTCTTCTTTTGTGATCAAAATCGTGATAATATTTTTTTTTTATTGGGGCCAGTCATGGCCTAATGGTTAGAGAGTCAGACTTGTAGCCCGAAGGTTGTGGGTTCGATTCTCAGTACCGGCAGGTAAATGTAGGAGGGAATGAACAGTGCTCGCTTCCACCTTCAATAACCAATTGAGTTGCCCTTGAGCAAGGCACCTAACCCCCAATCGCTCCCCGGGCGCCGCAGCTGTTCCGGGAGTGTAGCCATGGCTTATAGTGTATGTGTGTTAACTACTCAGCAGAAGAAAGAAATTCATGTAACAATCAGGACACAATCATGTCACATGTAGGCTAATTGAATCAATTGTTTAGTGGATGGTATCTTTGCTTATACCAGAA
The DNA here is from genome assembly GCA_021554675.1 of Leuciscus idus. Taxonomy (NCBI): domain Eukaryota; kingdom Metazoa; phylum Chordata; class Actinopteri; order Cypriniformes; family Leuciscidae; genus Leuciscus; species Leuciscus idus. The sequence goes on along the minus strand of CM038638.1, from coordinate 17,365,147 downwards.
TTTGTGTTCACAATATAGTGCTTCGCAAAATAGAGAACTAGAGAGCAGAATGAGACGCAGTGCTACATTACCAGAATAGTTAGCAATACTTACAAAGTAGAAGGTTTTCTAAAGTATTTGCTCATGTCTTTCAGTTTCATTATACAGCAGTGGCAGGACACAATTTACAGCTCCTTTTATGCAAGTGAAGGAATTTCTTTTATTTTCTTATTGCTTTTAATGAACCACATGGCCTTTCAGCAGCCAGCTACTCAAACAAACAAATGCAGATCTACTGCGCACAGGAGTTTTACTAGTCTGAAGTGTTCAAAGGGCTGCTACCAAAACTCATGTGTGATTTATATTCCTCATCACACCGTGAAAAGTGCACAGATTATTTTCCTTAAGACCACCTACAACATACTATATGCAGTATGTCCATATCCAAGACGTTTAATTGTTAAATATTTAATAGTTGAGACCAAACATTAACACTTTGTGGCTGAAAGCACATAGGTTTGTTTAATAACAATAATAATAGTAATTTTAAAAAGAATGAGCAAAAGAACAAAGGTTTACAAATGCTCTGTGTAATTTCAAGTTCAAATCGGATGTCTCCTTTTATGAAATCTGAAATTGTAACATTGAACTTATCATTCATGTGTTTAACTTCTTTTGTCTCAAGCAACCTGCATGCAGTAGTGATGTTACGTTTGTGAACAAATCATTGTTTTAGAATAAATGCTTAAAGGGGTGGTAAAACACGATTTCACTTTTCTAACTTTAGTTAGTGTGTAATGTTGCTGTTTGAACATAAACAACATCTGCAAAGTTACAACTTTCAAAGTTTAAAGCAAAGGGAGATATTTGCTTTTAAAGAAATCAATTTCTAAGAACTACAAAAAACGGCCAGTAGGGACTACACGACATTCCTGCGGCCTTGCTGACATCACTAAGCCCAATATTTACATAAACCCCTCCTCCGATGAAGGATTCGCACAACGGCTAGTCCTGAAAGATGGAGCAGTTCCAACTTTAAAAACAGAAACTGTTTACGGGCCACAACCTGTAAGTATGATTTATTTTTCGTTGTTGTGTTTTCCTGTAATAGTTCTTATTGTTAATTGTACGTTGTAGCAAGGAAGTAAACGAAGGACAACGCTGTTTGGCTCCACAAACCAGTTTGTTAAATGCTAACGTTAATTCATACTTATCCGACAAACACATACAAACTTCTGTTTAATATCACCAGCGCAGCGAACTTGGAATGTTCGTGGTTGTTGTCGTTTATGTGATCAGTGTAAATTATTCTTTGATTATAGTTCATAGAACGCGGAAATCATCCGACCGTTTTTACAAGGAGGGACAGAGCAGTGTAGAATAATGGTTAAATATGTGAAAAATAATGCGAATTTTTAAAAACGAAGCATGAACACATGTTACAGTGCACCCCACAAACACAATCAAGCCTTCGAAAAAAGGCGTTTTACCACCCCTTTAAATGCTCTTTTTGGAGTGTTGTAGCAGATCTGTACACATACATATTAAGGATAATAAGACTCGTTTTCCTCGTAAATGACTGTTTTTATTGTGAATTGGTTGAGTAAAGGATTAAAATACTAACTTCCCCAGACAAAAACAACATCATAAGTCACATGTCAAAACCTGCAGACAGAGTAAGTACATGAATTTGAATGAAACTTTTTTTTATTTAAAATGGTTTAAAAGAATCAACTCTCTAAATCAAAATCCCCACCAATCAGTTTCAAAATTTCAGCAGTTTTGCCCCAAATTTGCCAACTTACAGGTTCCTAAATGTGAAACATGTACTTGCTGTAAAACAATAATCTGCTCAGTAGCTTAGATTAAACACTAACACCCTGTGGCTGATACCATCCCTATTTCCAAATAAATTATTCTTCAAACTTGCATAAATAGTTTTGACTCATATCACATCATCTGATGGAAATGTTCCACTGCTGATAGATTTGACTGGAAATAGGTTTCAGGACACATTTATTCTGCTGGTTGAGCACTCAGTGGGTGTCTGGGAGGCAAAGCTTAAAATCTGGATCAAAGCCCTCGCTCACTGACCCCTCTGGACCCAATCCACAATCGGAGCACTACAGAGAGAGAACGGTGCCCACACACTCTCCTGACCAACATGCATTGCACTTTACAGTATATGTGATTTAGTAGATTTCAGGGGCATAAAAATATATCGTATCACAATATATCGCAATGCAAAAATGCAACAATATGTTGTGGAGAGTGACACTATGTATTGTGTTCACCCAAATTAAAAATGACTGTGTGAGGAAAAACATTCAGAGTTTTAGTGCCAGTACTACATTAAACTACTATATATAATGTTGAATATAATGTATAATAATGCAGTTGGGGAATATTTGTGGGTCCTGATAAAGCCAAATGTCTTACGTTACCAGTAAAAAGTGGCCTGCATTAATTTAAATATATCTAGTCAGTGCAACCATATTCGTCTAAAATAATTCTGTATCTTCAGCTTCAGAATCATGAATATTTTTTATGCTGGTGTCACCATTGTCCTGTGCATTGGGTTATCAGCACCAAGCCTATTTGTTTACACCCACAATGTAATAACAAATTTAGTATTTTAATCAACAGTACATTTTTTGTTAACCTTTTATCATATGTCTTGAAGTATTCAGTATCGTAATATGTATCGAATCGTGACATGAGGGTATTGTTTCACCCCTAGTAGATTTGTATGTGTATGTGTTCACTGTAAAAAGTGTTCAGTCGACTGATCACTTTTTACAGAGTTGTAATTCTTTTCCAATTGCCTTTATGGCCTGTCTAATGACTAATATTACTAGTTAATAAGAACATAAAACCAAATGACTTTTGTAAAACATAATCCGTGATGGTTTTAGTATTTGCCCTGTGCTTGAAATGTTGCCATCCTTGAGATTTGTGAGCAGCTTAGCATAAGGACATGTATAAGCATAAGGACTAGGATCAATTTAGAAAAAAAAAAAAAAAATATATATATATATTTAAGGGTTGATTCTTTCTTATTTCCTTTGCACTTACAAACACCTTTCCAAGATGGTCAAAAAAGAAAGTGTGTAATGAGCCCCCAGCGTCTTTCACAAGAGGACAGTCAAAGTATGAATGTTTCACTCAGCCGAGCGAGACCGCTTCGGCAAGCTGTAAAAACAGGGTCTCGCAACAAGCCAGGCCTTGTTTTTTCCTGCCGACTTGGCGGAGAAAGACAGTGAGACAGAGGTCAGAGAGGCAGCCAGAGGATGGGTCTTATCCAGCGCCCTAATCCTGCCGGGAGCTCTGGCGTTTGAAGTCACATCTGCTGCGAATTTCCCTCCGTCGAGCTCAGGCAGGAGGAAGTCTTAAGTCTGAGGGGGGCGAGTTTCCCCTGGTGGTGCTGATACAGCTCAACCCTCATCCTGGGTCACCTGCACTGGACCTGTATTCACACGGCTGAAGGTTTTATTGTTCTCAGAGGAAGTGCTGATCTAGAATCAGATGTCCGACATTGCTCCGTTGTGGATATGATTACACTGTATTGTGCGTTTTACATTGTAGTTTTATTAAATATAGTAGTACTAATATACAAACAGCGCATTTGGGTGTTCTTCAACTACAGAACATTTCACAATTTACAGCAGTCCTTCAGCTAACATACAAACTATATAATTATATAAAAAGACATGGCGACAGAGGACAGTATGCACTGTAAATACACTAAAAAAAAAAAAAAAAAAACTGAAATGAAAGAACTGATGAGAGTGTGAAAAGTGCATATGAGAATATGCTTTCTCATGATCCACAATGGCCAAAAATGCCGTTTTATGATTTTAGTGACAGGCAAAGTTGATCTTATCTATGGTTAGCACTCGTGTTCCTGACCTCTTTTCTGTACCGTGACCTTACTTATATGAGGTCTCAGGTGGCCAGTGGCTTCAGGTTATTTGTTTGTATGAACGATTATTCGTGATGGCCCAGGCCAATATCCAATATCTCATGGGCAATTCTTCACACATAAATGTATCTGCTTGAGTCTTAAGAAATGACGACTGGATATGTATTTTGGGGTTTAATAAATACAAATTCAAGTCGTGTGAGCAGCTAATGAGCATTGAGAAAATTAGGCTGCATACAAGTCAATGGGTGGATCGGTTTTGTTGTAAATGAGGCACAGGCTCTCACACACACACACACTAATGGTCAATTTTGTTGTCAAAACTGCTCTCCTGTGCTCAGCCTACCATGATATAGAGAGAGAGAGAGAGAGAGAGAGAGAGTGAGTGAGAGAGTGTTTATTCACACTCGAGGCTTTGTCAGCTTATTCCCTTTAGATCCCTAAAAAGACAACAGTAACTTGCAATGTGTCAAAACGTGGTGATTCTTGTACGTAAGCCGGTGTTTAGTTTGGTGTGCAGATGGAAAATGTATTTATACACTGCAGGACATCATGAACAAATCTCTGAAGTTCACAGACTATGTGCCAGCAGTCATTTGGCAAGAGCATAAGCCATTATGACATAATCTGTTTCAGTTAGACTGACAGGCAGAGTCAGAGAGGAGTCAGTGTCTGCCACACGTCAGCCTGAGCTTCTGTCAATCCAAAGACTGACAGAATTTTTCTTTTCTTTAAGAATCTTTTTTTTTTTTTTTTTTTTTTTGGGATACATCAATCCAAAAGAAGAAGAAAAAAAAAAAACTAAGGAAAAAAAAAACAACATAAGCAAACATCTTTTTTCTGACTAAGAGAATATTTAGAAATTACCAGGAAAAATGAGCCTAGACTGAGACTTTGACTTAAGTTCATCTGGTTGTAATTATTCAGTTGAATAAACATTATACAACAGTTAGTACCAATCCGGACATTTGATTGGCTGAGCGGCATTCCAAGAGTGCTGATACAGTCCAACTCCAGTTTTGTATCTGTTGTAGGACTCTTTCTGTGGGTTACTTCATTGGCGCCAGTAGGTGGCGATAAGTGACTTTACTAGTGAATCATTGAGTCATTTACTGAATCAATTCATTCAACACCATTGATTCATTCTTGGTAGGAAAGTTTTTTTTAATTTTTTTTTTAATTTTTTTATGGCAAAATCCACTTTCCTGAAATTGTACTAACAAAAATAGAACAACAACAAAAAAGAGCAACTGTCTTTATGAGTAAGTCATTGAATAATTCACTCAATTCAAAAACGTGTTCCCCTCTAGGCATATGTGTCGATTTATGTTTCTGCACACTCCATAAGCCACTCCATAAACTCGAGAACCCAAGCACCCATGGACTCGGTGCCTATGAATACAGGAATGAAACCAGTGACCGTGAATCATCAAATCATTTAACCAATTCGTTCATAAACACAAAATAAAAAACACCATTACTGTGTGTTTTACTGGAGACTAATGGATTATTATGCCATGGCTTCATTTGGGACTCTTTGGCAGAGTAAAGATGCAATATTTTGTCTCAGTTGTAAGTTACTCAATATCTACTTCCTTGTTTATTGAATTTTAGGATAAAAGCGATATTTCGCCCATGCCACGGCGGATAATATAGCACTCAACAATCAAATTAGGGGCTGTTGCACAGAATGCGTTTTGCATTCCAATTTGCTGCTTTTCCATTGTTTTTCTATTTAAAGGGATAGTTCACCCAAAAAGTGTCAGTTGCGTAGTTGTCTATGGAGGGACACTCTCAGATTGCAGACAGACCGTTGCACTCACGTTTTACATCTTTTGCAGCGTCTCGCACATGACACAGCGTTCTAAAAATTAGTTTTTAGATCTTGCAGGTTTTTTTTCCCCCCACACTGACCAAAGTCTTGTGTTTTTAAACTCAAAAAACGCATTCTTTACTAACCCCTTTAGAAAACCTCTCACTTGCAGCTCCAGCTCATTATTTTCCATTATATTTGAATCTAAGGCAAACGGTTTAGCTGATTTTTTTTTTTTTTTTTTTTTTTTTTGTAGTGTGGGTATTAGCTTTCATATGATGCTGTAACAATGAAACAATTGTTTTAAAGCCCTTAAGAACGAGTTTAGATGACTAACTTGCCACTTGGCCTTTCTGATAATCATCCACACTAAAATTCACTTTGGCAGGGTAATAATTCTGTTAATCTCAGATTACATCTTTAAAAAAATCAATTTCACACTTGAAAGCCATGTCTGATTTGGGTTTATTGCTTCAGACACTCCCATCACACAAGTTAGTGATTTATGTGCTGAATCTAATAGAGTCGCAGGATTATGTTCCACTTTTACGGTAATTGCTTCGTGTTTGCGCTGCCATTGTTTACAGTGAGTGAAAGTGTCTCAACAAGGGTGTGAACGTGAGATTGTTTATACAGCTTGATGCAGTCAGACCGCACTTTTTTTTCGGCTCTCCGACTTGCAGTTTTGTTGTTTACATTTTACAAATTGCCCAAATACTTCCCTTGCCTCAAGACAAATGTGATTCGGTCGAGATTAAGAAGTTCAGTTTTTTGTTTTTTTTTGGAGGCGCCTGTTTCGCAGCGCGTCCTCGCGGGCTCATGGGATTGTTTGTTTACGATCCACCGCCATCACATCCCTCATCTGCTAAATGTAAGAAAGATTCTCAAATAACATTTTTCCCTCATATGGCTTTACTCAGGCAAAAAAAAAAAACTTCATCCCAATCTGTACCTCCATCTGCTCCCTGCGGTTTAGCAGAAATCAGTTTGCTTCTCTTCTGTTCCACGCACAGAGCCGACATTTTTAAAGAGGAGTCTCGGATATCTCCCACGGAGACTCACTAGGAATGCTGGGATATGGTAATACTGGTGTTAAAACACACTCTGTGTGACTGGGAAGTGTGTTATGTTATGATCCTCACTGCACCGAGGGGGCCGCAGCGAGTGATGATGTAAAGTTTATTGATTTACGGGATCGATCGGCCCCTCCTGCGGCACGGCACCTCAGGAGGCATATTGGTCCGAGCTCTGACAAACATTTTTTTTATTTTTTTATCTTTTACTCTTTCTCAGTCTTTTTTTTAGTAGTGCCAGTCCGATCCCACCGCCTCGCTCAGAACAACTGAGGTATGACACTGCAAATGACTTTCAACCAATCGCCCTGCACTCGAGAGAAACCGAAACAACCTTCTTTCTTACGACTGCACAGAGGGACGTTGTGCTTTAGCTATAGCTATCCCTCAAAATAAGAAAGGAAATGAACAAGGAAAAATTAAAGGGAGCCAAGGTCAGTGTGTGCCTGGTTCCCTTTGTATAATTCATGCCTCACATCCTCCATTTTACTCATTTTTTCCCCCCTCTCTCTTCAGACGGTGGCACCTCAGATAAATTGCACTGTTCCAGAGAGCTGGACTGCAGCGTTCATGTCCTCATGTCACCGCGACTCAAGATGAAGAGATCACAAGCCTGCGTTCATTATTCAGAGAAGCTGGAGCGAGCCAGGTAGCAACACCTGAGTGAAACCTGAGGGTCAGGCTGAACACAGAGGTAGACTTTATCATAGCTCTGCTGGAAGACTGGATTAATGCATTAGAACTTAACACATGCACAAAAAAGACACACAACTAGATATGCAGTGTCCCCTAAAAGTATTTTTACACTACAGCAACACATTTAATGGATTTTACTGAATTAAAATGAAATAGATCAATAATAAAAATAATAATAATAAAAAAAAAGAATTCACAATTAAAGCCGCCCTGTGGTGAAAATCGAGCTTTTAATGTTGTTTATATGTCTATGTGGTGTTTTTAATATGCTTTAAGACAAATCATGTGCAAATTCATAAGTCAACACCATTGCTGAGTATTTTTTTCCTTAAAACTGCTGTGAACCAAAGTCAGTCTCAAAACATGGTTTGAAATCGCTGGTGTTTCTGACATCATAAACTACCTTGTAACAAAGCAGGTCAACGTGTGATCGTCAACTAATGGATTTCTGAGCTGGCATAACTGAGTGGAGGCGGGGCTAATTTGCATATTCATACAACAGCATATACTAAATGAGGCAAGGGCGTAGAATTACTTTCAAGCCATTTTTAAGTCATGAATAAAAAAAATAAAAATAAAACGCTTAAATATTTAATTTTGGTGATCAAAGTTGTTTTAAGGGATAACATTATTGACTACTTTAACTTAATTTTTTCTTAATGATTTTTTATATGACATAACCAGTTTGATGATTTTTATGTACACTAAACTGTTTAAAGTTTGAGTTCATTAAGATGTTTATAATGTCACAAAAATATTTTTCAAATAAACACTGTTCTTTTGAACTTTCTATTCACAAAATAATGTTCACTAAAATGTTTGACTTTTTCCACAAAATCATTAAGCAGCACAATTGTTTTCAACATTTACATTTACATTTACATTTATGCATTTGGCAGACGCTTTTATCCAAAGCGACTTACATTGCATTATCCTATACATTTATGATCATGCAACATATTTCTTGAGCAGCAAATCATCATATTAGAATTATTTCTGAAGGATCATGTAACACTGAAGTAATGATGCTGAAAATTCAGCTTCGCCATCACAGGAATAAATACATTTTTAAAATATATCAAAATAGAAAAATTATTTTAAATTGTAACAATTCACAATGTTACTCTATACTGTATTTTTGATCAAGCAGTTGCAGCCTTGGTTAGATACTTTATATCAACCAGATATTATCAACCCCAAACTTTTAAACAGTAGTCTACAATATATATTTTGTTTTATTATCAAAAATATTTGTGTGTGTGAAATATTTTACTTGGAAAGAACTTGGTATTATATATATATATATATATATATATATATATATATATATATATATATCTTTCTTTCTTTCTTTCTTTCTTTCTTTCTTTCTTTCTTTCTTTCTTTCTTTCTTTCCAATTGGTTTGGTAGTTTATTTAATGTGAGACATTCAATTCATATATATATTTAAAGTGTGCCTAAATACTTTTCAAGGGCCGCTCTATGCAATGCTATGTGATTTGAATGTTATCGGGGTTAAATCAGGTTCAAATTAAATCAAATTATTAGGCAGAAATAAATATGAGCCTGATGAAATATTCATTATTCACACAGTGGAGCAAAATAATCTTAATTTAACCTGATTTTTCAGATGAAACCAGTTTCCTCTTCTATTTAAGATGTTTTCCTACTGCACCATAATTATACATCACTGAATTATGATATAACAGAGCTTGACAGCTCTCCGCCTTGATGTTTCACATTTGAACGCTATGTATCATTTTGGCAATCAGACCTTTGTGAGAAATTTCCTGGCACGGCTTAACCATACAAGTGATTTGCATTTTTATTTATTCTCCCATTTGACGGCCTCTTACCAAACTGACATAGTGCATGAATTAAGTTATTCTGTGATGATTACTTCAGCGGGTAGCTGAGGTCACGACTCCAGTTCTAAGACTAGAATGACATGCGTGTCATTGCCTTTACAGAACAACACTCTATAACTCGATATTTTATTCCTTTCTAAGTCTATGTAATTACAAAAGGCATTGGCTTACAATGTGGAATGCTACCAATCTTCACAATGGGGTTGGGTTTCCATATCTGCTTTAAGATCTGAAACATTTATGCCATTGGCCAAGATCCTGATTCCTTTGTTTCTAGCATGCATAGATGTATTGGTCTTGATATTTTCCATCTTGCGGTTTGCCCAATGGGACGCTGTTATCATGTAGCTTGCTTCAACTTCTGAAATGTTAAATGCATCGGTTTGTCACATCAGATTTCCTCTACATGTTATGGGAATACGATAATGCATTACACCATTCCATGTGTATTTTTTACTTGCCATTGATAATGGAGGTTAATTAAAAAAATGCTATAAACAATGACCTTAGACTTCAGTCAGTCGTCATCACCAGATTTCCTTCTCTGATATTTAGCACATAACGCATAGTATGAGGTGAAATATGTGAATGACTTCAGAATGTTTAATAATGCTGAAAGATACAGCATGAAAGCTAAAGGCATTCTTAAAACATTCAGACTTATCATCCATCAGCTTTCATGTTACTTGATCCTCTTTAGCATTTTCTTTATAAATAAATTAGTTGTCTGCTAAAACATATGAAGCACGGCACGAGTTGATTTAATAAAGGGAATTGTCTGATGTGACACACGTTCAAATTCTGGATCATGGTTTTTCAAATCTGCCAGAAACATTCTCCACCGGGAGGTCGTAGTGGAGAGAGATCGTTTGATTCATTAGATGGTTTAAATTGAAGAGATTTGCTGTCAAAATTCTCTGCCACTCTCTGTTTCAACCGTTCTAAAAACAGATACTCAGTGAACACGCACACACACACACACACACACACACACACACACACACACACACACACACACACACACACACACACACACACACACACACACACACACACACACACACACACAGAGAGAGAGAGAGAGAGCTTGGTTGCAGGCCTTGTGCAGGTCATCTCAGGTTTTATTTTTGTATGTTCTTTTGGTTTTTGGTGACAGATTTAGCTGTTGTTCAGGTGCAGCCAATATTTTGTTCAATAGATGTACAGTCATTAAAAAAAAAGAGAGAAAATGTTGTTGTGTTGCCAGGGGAAAATCTGACAACAAATAGCAAAACAGTGTAAGGAATTGTAAACATCTCCTTGCTTATTTAAACCATTCAATCAACCAGTTCAGCTTTTAATTCTCAGGGTTATAAAAAAAAAATTCTGAGAGTATCAAATTTCCACCAGAGTGATCATTGTATTTCTCACAGGCCAACTAAACTCCAGTTATCTGTCTATCTGTATGTCTGCCTGTGTCTGTCTGTCTGTCTATTTATCTATCTATAATAGTTTGCACTCTTAGGTAAACTTTTTTCTTTGCGTGTTTGAAAAGTTTTGCATACAAACGACAATGTTGTTAAAACGATTTTCATTTGTATCCGCGAAAACAACTAAACTGTTTTGCCATGTCAGGCCAGTAGTTGGCGATGTCACTTTGTAAAGAAACACTACACACCTATAGACTGAACACAAAATATGCATGCTTGACGTCACCGTTTTCACAAATTTGTGTTTTTGTAGTTTACATAGAGACGGTAATGGTATTGAAATTATGATTTTTAAAATGCTTTTGAAAGTCTATTATGCATTTATTTGACGAAAATGAAAATGCATTAAAAACAGTAATATTGTGAAATATTATCCCAATTTAAAATAATCGTTTTCTATTCTAATATACAGTAGGTTTTTATTGTGAATTTAAAAATGGTGATGTAAAGCTGAATTTTCAGAACCTCCAGTCTTCAGTGTCACATAATCCTTGAGAAATTATTCTAATATGCTGATTTGCTGTAACATGTTTTAATGTTATCAACATTTTGTTGCTTGTTGCAGTTTTGCTTTTTTTGTGGAATTAATGATACATTATTTCATGATTCTTTGCTGACTGAAACGTTCAAAAGAACCGTGTTTATTTGAAATTTATAAAAAAAATTAAAAAAAATACACCGTCTTCACAAATTTGTGTTTTTGTAGTTTACACGGAGACGATAACAGTATCATTTTCAAAAACTTGCACTTTTAAACCCATTTTCAAAAGTTTGCATCTTCAGGCCCCCAAAACACTGTTGTCGTGTAAATGACCGGCCAAAACACTTAAAAAGTTGTCTGTTTTTTGTTGAACGCCAAACAATGTATGGACTCATTTTGCTGAGACCATAACATCATTTCATTTCATTTTGAGAGTATCACGTTTACACAAGGACAGTAATTGTATTTCTCAAGGGGAAATTGAACTTCCAACTTCAACAAAAGAGGGGGAAGAAGTTTATTATTTTTAGTCTGAGTTTATTTGTTTGTTTGTTCTCAGTGAAATGAGAATAGTTTGCACTCATTGTAATTTGAATCATTTTTATTAATATTATCTTTTTCTCATGGGCAAACTGAACTCCGAACAACTCTGAACACTTATTTCTGAATGGGGAAAATGACCATTTGGTGCATGTTTGTTTATTTATTTATCTATTTGTTTGTTTGTTAAAAGTTTGAAATCATAGTGAGTTGAATCATGTCTTTTAGCTTTCACCTTGGACCAAACCTGGAGTGTGGACGTGTCGGACTCCGACGCGTAATATTAGGCCACCGAGACGCGAGCAGTAATGTTTCAGTAACCACTCTCGATGTGAGAACATGCCTCGAGACTGCCTTCACTGGCTTCAGGCCAGTTGAACTGATAGGTTAACAAGAAGAACTTGTTCTTATCAATGGGGCCCTTTATTCGTTCTGTACACAGACACACAAACTCTCACACTTACAGCCCTGCAGGCATAACAGCACTGCTGACACCAGCGCAGCTCTTCTCGCCACTAATCAGGGCATTTGACATGTGACAGGGCCAAAAGTCATTGTTATTATTCCTCCGGCGTGGAATACGAGAACGTCCAGTCGATCCGAGCTCTGCCCCGATCGCCAGGGCGACGGGAGAAAGCCGTCACTCTCGTCAGCTGGGTTTATCTTGGCTGCCGGCTAGTCGTGGCTACGGGCGAGAGAAAACAATCTCTCTCTCTTCTTAACAGGCTAATCTCTTATGCTAAACCCTGGTGAAAATAAAAGCCGTTTGACAGCATTTAATTACAAACAGGGCAGATTCAGGTAACTCTTCCCCCACCTCACACACACACAGACACACACTCCTCCACTTCCCAGCAATTATGTCCTTTTGGTCTTGTCAATACAGCCATTTTTTTTTTTGTGCACAGCATAGCTCAGCATTTCCACTCATGCAGCAGAAAGACCAATTGCACCATTACTCACTGGGCAACACTCTCTGACCTTAGCAGAGGTGACCTGCCTTGACTGGGATGCAGACTGATGGGCCAAGCAGAACTTGGTTCAGCAGTCGGGTGATAATTGCTTTAATAGCACAATGCCAGCGAGAGCCGCACATTACCAGCCTATCTGTTACTCATTATAAGGTGACCAGATTTCTGAAATAACAACTAAGGGTCGCACAGACTAGTCGACTAGTCGACAGTCCCCTGTGGTGAAAATCAAGTTTTTAATGTTGTTTATATGTCTACTGTATGTGGTGTTTTTAATGTGCTTCAAGACTAACCATGTGCAAATTCATAAGTCAACACCATTGCTGAGTATTTTCTCTTGAAAACTGCAGTGAACCAAAGTCAGTCTCAAAAACGCTGTTTGAAATCGCTGTTTGAAATCGCTTGTGTTTCTGATGTTACAAACTACCTTGTAACCAATCAGGTCAGCGTCCCGGCGGGCTTTAGCATATCATTAAAGGTCCTTGCACACTGAGTCTGGAATTTCCGTATGCGTTTTTTTTTTCATTTTCGTCATTCGGTGGCTATGAATTGTCAAAACACCTCTCAAAATGCTTGCTACAGATGCAAAAAACGCAGAAACTCGAACCTGATCCGAATTTTTTTATGAAAGTTTTGGAGGCAGTGTGTGAATGTGATTGACACAATGTGAGGTCATATTTATTTTTTAACGTGCGAAAATTACGAACAAGAATTAGCTTAGAAGGACCTTAACTGTGAACTAGCATGGGAGTCTCGCAAAATGCCTGGTTATCCCGCTATATTTTTTCTGTTGATATGAAAAATCGGGTAGATTTAGCAATATAGCTGGTGTATGATGTATATTACAATGTTATGATGACTATACGCCTTTTCTCTACTGACATTCTGTGTTCAAAGCGTTTCAGATGATTGTTAGAAAGCAACTGCCTGACTCTGAGATGCGAACAGGAACATTATTAGCTGTTCGATAACATAGTCAAGCAAAAGGCTAATCATATTAATTACCATTATGTGTCCGATGTTGTAAAGAGTGATACAGTGCAGCGTTTACCTCAGTAAGTTGGCCGAGTGAATCTGTGAGCTGGTGTGAGTGTAGGCGGGGCTAATTAGCATATTCATAGATCCGCGTATACTAAATGAAGCAAAGGTGTAGAGTTACATTCAAGCTATTTTAAGGCATGAATTTTTATTGTATTTTTTTTTTTTCAGGAAAAAAAACTTTAAATATGTCATATTGGTGATCAAAGATGAATTTTAAGTGATAAAACTATTGACTACTGGGGGACATTACGTCGACTAGTTGCTGATCATGGCCTATAGAGGGCGAAACAGGATAAGAAATCTTTAAAGTCAACTTTTACTCTCTGTTTCCAACAGTTAAAATTACAAATAAATGCATGCTCCAAGAGCACTCCACAAGAAATGTTTGATTATACCATCTGGATGCTCACAATTGATGGGGTGAATGCAGGTTTTAAACAGCTCATTGTTACACGTAAGTTAATGGCCGCTCTGAACTAATGCGCTGTTGAATTGTAACGCACACACAGCTTGCACATCATGTCCAGATCGCGTTCACACAGAAACATTCAATAGCACAGAAATGTACTGTCAACAATGTTCTGTGATTTATCAATAAAATTGCTTAGAAACTGAAAAGTTCTAGCATACTTTTCTAAGAAACCAAAACCCACAGCTTCAAGTAGAAATCTTTGAGGAATATACCGACCCAAAGACAAAAGAACTGATCAAAATAAGCTGTTATGTTGGAGCAATAGTCATATGCCATAAATGTTTGAGTCTCAGCTCGAGGTTCAGGCAGAGATCGTCAAGATTATTTGTTCATTAATGATGTCATCAGCGACTAGTCGATGTCGACTTGATTTAATCGCATTAATGTCGTTTAATTGCTATTGACAACCAGGGACTTTTCTTTTTTTTTTTCTTTTTTTTTTTTTTGGTCATTATTCCATTTTAAACTTCCACTGATATGATCAGAAAATTAGAGGGATCATGACATCATATTTGCCCCCGCCCACCACAGGTCCCGCCCATTGGCATTCAGTCACTTAAAGGCTGACATTTGCCTACACTGGATGTGAGCGTTGTCACGTCAAAAGCAAATATAACCCATTATAATCTGATGCTGTCTACACTGGATACAGTATACAGATGTGCATTCAGTTTCTGACAAACTCCACAAGCTTGAGTCTGCTGACAACAGAACAAATGGAAGAGTAAAAGAAAGTTCACTTTGACACTTCCTGTTTAAACAGCTTGTTTGCGTCTCTGTACAGACTTCATAATGATCCCAGTGTTGTCCTGGATCGCATCTAAGGATGATATGTTTGTTCGGAGCATTTTGTTTTGTAAATAAGGCACATTGTAATGGAAAGTTTGCAAAAAACCTTTTGTTGAAATATCAGCTAATAGTATTGGATCTGACAGGAGCTGCATCACAAACTGTAAGTAAATTATTTCATTACGTTTTGTTTTCAAATGGCGGTTTTATATGGATGTTTTCAAAACACTCACATAAAATAGTGAGTGGGCATTGATACTGTTTTCTATGCAATGATGTTAGCCAATCACAACAGTGTCTGTTTACTGACAAGCTTTAAAGGAGCCGTCCCTTTTAAAACAGCTCATTTTGTGTATTCTGACTGTTGTAAATGTAGCACTGCGACTGGATATCATATTCATCACTACATAATTTATTTTGACTTGATACATTTTAATATGGGGTGGACAGTGAGAAATTTAAATATAGTGTCTTATCTTTAACATTTGTTAATATGATTTGTTAATTTGATATTGTATGTTTGTTAAGACATTGCAATTATTTTCAAAAAAAAAAAAAAAAAAAAAAAAAAAAATATATATATATATACAAAAAGCACAAAAGTTTGGGTTAGGTGATTTTTTTAAATGCTTTTTTAAAGAAATCAGTAATATTGTGAGTTATTATCACAGTTTAAAATGATTTTTAAATGCATTTTTAAATTTTATTTATTCTTGTGTTGGCAAAGCTGCATTTTCAGCCCCATTACTCCAGTCTTCATTGTCACATGATCAGATACTCTAATATGATGATTTGCTGCTCAAGTAACATGAATCTTCCTAATGTTATAAATATTGAAAATAGTTTTGCTGTTTATTTTTTTGTGGAAACAATGATACTTTATTTCAGGATTCTTTGCTGAATAGAAAGTTCAAAAGAACCATGTTTATTTGAAATGTATTAATGTCTCTTTGTTAATTGAATGCATCCTTGCTGAATGAACGTACAATTAATCAATCAATATCCTACTTAATTATTACTGAATGAATCTATTGCAGTACAATACAGATAAACCAAAACTGGAGAGCAAAAACTATGTTCACTATGTATAGCATGTTCCATCTTTGCATTTTGTCAGTGTGAAACTGCTTGACAAACAGATTACAAATTTAATTCAATGAACCAAATTTAATTAAGAACCTCAGAGTAAAAGTTGACATTCAATTGTATTTTTTTGTATTTTCTTTTTTTCTTTTTTTAAACTCAAAGTAAATCCTAATTGAAACTGAATGCTGTGTGCGATTATTCTACATGTCTTTTTAGACAAAAATGCTATATTTAGCACATTAAAAACTAGGAGTGTCCACAGAAAACGAGGACTTCTGGTCACCCTCCCTCATTATCACTCTGCTCCAAACAAACGCTCAGCTACTGAAATGCTGTACTATAGTACAGATTTAAAAAAGAGAGGCCCAATTCTTGATAATGTTGCACCAAATAGCAGCCATTCGACCTTCAGATTATATTTCTTCAATTGTTCTGAAAAAAAAAAGCGTATGCGTCTGTTAGCTCGTTAACTGAATTACAAGATCAATTCTTGACTTCAGCCTCTGTAAACCTGAGATGCATTTGATTATTCCAATTGTCTGTCAGACACTCAAACACCCACTTGCCATCTTCCAAAGCCCTTAAAACCCGCTTAAACATTTGAAGCATTTTGTTTCCGTTGTGTTGCTAAGGCCCTCGCTCAATGCAAATGGGTGGATAAACCTGAAATGAATTAGAGCACGCTTATACATATGTGGGAGACTTGGCAGCGGTAACATCCACAATTTTCAGGGTTGTGTGGCATATTTCTTTTGAATAGGCAGAGATCCTTTCATTTGAAAAACGTGTGACGGGGAATCGTAAATCACATGATATACTTCATGGTGCTGGAATGGCAGAGCGAGATTTCACTAATTCTATCCCAGAGGGCAAAATGTGGTATCTTCTGCGGCGGGTTTTTGGTGAAAGATGAACATATTAGTTGTAGTATAGAATACAAGATGCGGTTTTCTTGGAACAGTTATTAACAGGAAACTGAAATATGTTCGTTATGAATAATCACATTTTACCAGAACTATATAACATTTACAGAGAGAAGGCATAGAGAAAGCGGCTCTTCTGTTTAATCTAAGAGCACACTTAAGGCTAGAGTAGTTTTTTTTTTTTTTTTTTTGGATCTTTTAAAGCAAGACATAGTGTTCTTTTGTTGTCGATTTTCTATTTTCCGTGTATTTTATGAATTTAGACGGCAGCACGGAGACGAGGATATAAAAGGATAGTTCACTACGTGTATAAAAACATTAGTGCTTCTACCGGTGTTCCCTACAAACATTAGCGCCGAGATATTCCCTCAGAGCGGCTCATATTTTGGCCCGTCCCTTGAAAAGTTTTCCTTTTACTATTTCACGTCCTCCCCCACAAGCCTGTAAAGGCATCTTTTTATTTCCTTTAGCTTTCGGTTAGTTTTCAGCCAAGGAGCTCAATATACACAAGCCCTCTCTCTCTGTGTGTGTGTGTGTGTACAGCATGTGTGTGTTTGTGAGTGTAGGTGTTCCTCAGCCTCAGGTCATTTAGATGGAGGCTTTTTTACAGTTTCCACTGTGCAGTAAACGGTAGATGTTTTGACATTTCTTAAGTCTTGAACCATCCACACCCTTTCTTATTTGCTGTGGACTTCTCGGTGTGTGGATACACAACTGGACACACATAATATGCTTGAAGCTTGTGCATAGTAAGTGTCTTGCCGGAGAAATAGCTAAAAAGAAAAGTATAAATGTCTATATTGGTATTTATTACAATGTTGAATTGGCTTTTATTTTTCTATTTTCAGTTTTATTTAAATTTTTGTTTGTTTTAGCAATTTTGTTCTGCTGTTGTCAATTGTATTATTATTATTTATATATATATATATATATATATATATATATATATATATATATATATATATATATTTATCTTTAATTTTAGTTTTAGTAATTTTACTGCAACTTTTTATTTAAGTTATTAAAAGCCAGTTTAATTTTGGCTTTTTAGTTAACTATAACACTGATACGTTCATAAATGCATATATGAATATTTGTTTAATACAATTTTAATATATACATATATATGTATATGTGTGTGTGTATTCATAACAATGATACGTTCATATTAAATGCATATATGATTTTTTTTTTATTAAAAATATTCATATAATAATTTTTCACTATTATGAAAAAAAAAAATATACAGTATAAAGAAGGATAAGAGTATGTATATAAACATCTGCTGTATCATATGCTTTGTATATTTGTATATGTATAATTGGATACAGAACATGCACTGTGGCAATGTTTGCTTCATTTCAAGGAAAATGTCAAGCACCTTGCTTTTCTGAGTCCAAAATGCAAATGTGTGGCTTAATTTGCAGCTAAACTCAGTCTTTGTCTGTCGTGGTTGCTATGTTACTAGAAATAATTTCCACACAGACTTTTGACAAGCATATATAGATTCACATCTTGTTTTTGATAAGATATGGAATGCCAGCGTGATTGTAGTGAAGTTTTAACGACACACGTCCAGTTATATTGATCTAGACGTCAAATCCGCATATGGCAGATCGCTCGTTTCGTTTACAGACTTGTGTAGGCTGGGAGCTTTGCACGTTTGTCTTTTTCTGTTTCTCTTAGCCAATTTTCTCTCTAAAGTTTCAACAACATCAAAGACTTTTTGACATCACGGCATATGGAATATGAAAAGAGTGTTTTTGTGAGTACTTTTCACTCTCACAGTAGTTAGCAGAGCTCAAAACTAAAACATATGATTTCATCACTACTATAAAGGACTTGTTCATGAGCTGTGATTTGGATTTTTTGTTCAGCAGCAGGATTCCCTTTAGTTTTACTGACTTAGCATTACATGTGTGTAGATGGAGAATGCTTGACCCTCGCAGTCACACTTTTGCTTGTAGAAAAACAAGAAGCACTATTTTTATTTTATTTTTTTATATCAAAACCAAAAGCTTCTCAATGTTGTTTGGATGCAAGTGTAATTATGTTTGGGGCAAATCTGTAAATTAAAATCAAAAACAAAAATGCTTTCAGCAGTTAAACAAATTTATTTATCATTTAGAATTCACTCTAAATCAGATTTTGCTTAAACAAGGCACATTCTGAATGCTGACACAGCAGGAACACATTACAGAAAACTCCATGTAACTCTCTTATCCAAGCATTTCCACATGCAGGACAATCAGTTTGACAGAACAATGTCATCCTAGGTCGTCTGCAACAGTGCTGCTCTTTGAAGCTGGTTGTTGTAGTATAGTGTTGGTAAGTCTATATACCCGAGAGACAATGAACTGGCTGGCTCTATGCCGTTGTCATCTTGATATGTTTGGGTTAAAAAAAAAAAAGAAAAAAGAAAAAAAGTGGTAACAGCTTTTTAGGATTGACTGTGAGACAGAATACGGGATCGAACTGTTGCCACGCCATCTGAAACCAACCGACACTGTGCAGGGCCAACACAAACTGACTCACTGCTCATGGAATCTTACATTTTGCCACAATAGATTGTAATAGGAAACAATTGCAAGGCAATGTGCTGAGGATCTGAAATTGAAGCCCGCACCCAGAAAGGAGCTCCTGCCATCCCAAAGAGGATCACAGCCAAAGCTATATGATCCTACCGTGGCCCAGCTGAACAAATGCTGCCACAACGCTTCTTCACAGCAAGCCTCGCTCTCAAGCAAACAAACCACAGAGAAAAAGAGAGACCACACCATGGAGAATGGTGATCTTGGCACATCAACAACCAAATAAGCTTAATGCAGCTCAGAGGTCTCAAACTGTGGGGCAATTCACCCTGCAGGTGGTACACAACATGATTCTGGAACTTTAGAAAAATAAAAAATGAAAATCCGCGAGTGGCATTTTGCCGTTCTATATAGGCGAACAGCCACACGCTTAAAAAAAAAAGTGGCCTGCTTTTCAGTGCAATATTGATTATGTAACCGGTCTGACAGAGAAGTTGCAAGCGCTTCTATTCATTTTAGGGTTGAGTAAACTAACGTAAATTCCAAAATATATTTTTATATTTTTGTTAGGGTTTTAAAGGTGCAATCGAAATGTAATAACACTGTAATTCAACGTGTAAATATAAAATTACAGTTTAGATGCTGTTATGCTGGGCAATTGTACTTTTAAAAGAAATGTGTTGCAATATTGCTCCGTAAAAAGTAACTAATTGCGTTACTTTTTTTATGGAAAGTTATGTTACATAACTTTTGCCTTACTATTTCTCGGATGTGCTGGTCTTGGATGGTTTTTTTTTGTGGGTTTTTTTGTGGTTTTTTTAAAGGTAATGCGTTACATTATTCATTACTTGAAAAAAGTAATCTGATAACTCGCATTACTTCTAATGTTTTACCCCGAAAACTGGAGTTCCATGTTAAGAAAATGGATATTATTAAAGTTCTAACAGATTGTCCTTGTACTCAGTGATGTCAGTTTTTTTTTTTTTTTAAGAAAAACATTGGTGTGGTAGTCATTCCAATTTTATCAGCCATGGTACTTGGCCTGACAAGTTTGAGGACCACCGACTAAACCAATTTACCATTCCCTTTAACAACATATGTGAGTCTAACAGCAAAACATGATCAAACCAGCCCTTTTGACTGTCAGCACAGTGTGAACATTTCTGCAAAGCCGTTTTAACTGCCTGAGCTTAAACACGAATTTGTTTTCGATTAGTGTCCCAGTGCCGGGAAGTAGGTTCTGACAGCAGGCCAGTCACTTGGTTCTGTTCAAACTGCAGGTGGCATCAGTGATGTGCATTAGAGCCCCACAGCCCTTGTCATGCTGAGCTGAACCCAGACATAACTGGATAAAGCCAGAAAAAAAGGGATGTCTGCACCACAAGTGGAAATCTGGACTAAATCTAATACAACTTCAACCCAAGACCAGGAGCACACGACATTGACACAACAGTCCGGAGTGTAATCCAATCTCTTTGCGGTTTCTTCTCCTACATCTCCACCGGCACCAAAGAAGTGGGTGCTGGTTCTATCGGTCGACTTCATAAACACAAAACCATACCTCCAAACATAGTCCGTGAGATACGTAGAAGCCAATTCTGGCCAAAATGTGGTCATGCAGCACTGTGCGCATGTGTTTTATTAGGTGACAGACAAATAAAGTGTATCAGAAACAATGTGTGAGAAGACAGACTCTGGCTTTAAGCTGCTGTCTTCTTGACTCGTGTTTCACAAGGGTTTCAGTGTCAATCTACACCAGAAAAAAATCCTTAATATCCTCCATATGCCCATCTGAGAACAAACTCTTGGGTTGTCTTTTCCCTCAGCCTTGATCACAACAATATTTCCTTCAATACGCTAGGTCTTCCTTTGCCTTTGCTTATTGCACTTGGATTTGACTAACAATGAAAATATATGAATAGCCCTCCTTTGACACGGTGTATCCTTTGATGAGGTTGTTATTCCGACAGCTGCCTACTCTTTTCCATGAGAAACGTGTGGTGTGTTGTTACACCTCAAAAAGCCTGCTGTAAAGCAGTTGTTGAAGGGGAAAAAACTGAGGAAGAAAGTACTATGAAAAAACTGAAACAAAAGAAGTGCCTAATTAGAGAGTGAAAGGTGGGAAGGATGTCTTCACCCTGAATCTCGTCACAGAGGTTCCTCAGAACTCGCGGACCCATAGGAGAAGGCTGTGCATTGTGTCGGGGAAGAATTCGGTCTGCTTTCACCAGCACTCCCGCTGGTCAGCATGAGCAGAGCTTGCCAAGAACAGCAGTGGCCCATATCCCCACCCTCCATTCGGGGCAGTTTGCCAGTTCCCTCTACCCCACTGCTCCATAGGGCATAGGGGAGGCAAGGGGATCAGCTTGCCCGTGGACCTGACCACCTCCAGGTCTTGAGCTGAGTGGGGTATTGTAATTCGTCCGGTTAAACTGAAACCCAGAGTCCAGAGTGCACAGGTGAGGGCCGCAGATGTGGAACTTCAGATGGAACTTATCCAGAATGTCATAATATACACATCAGATCTAACAGACATTTTATATATATATACTGACTCGTACAAAACAAATAGCTTATCTAGATCTCTAAAACATACATCTACCCCTGCTTCTTCACAATTCATTATGCAGAATACATGGAACTCGTCACTTTCAGCAAAAAAAGGGAATTCTCTGTAGAGAGAATCAGCATAGTGGTTTTTTTTTCCCTTTTTTTTTTTCCTTTTTTTCTTGGAATCATCTAAAAAGAACAACGGTAATGATGCAAATTAAGTTTTGTGACTTAGGAGTTGTGTGGCACTTTAAAATGAATAAATAATAATAGCCATTGGCACAGATCCTCAGCAGAGATCTCAAGAACCAGACAGGTCCTGCGCTCAATCCTAAATTAATGTGTTAAAATGACCCTATGACCAGCTTCGGCTCCATACCGGCGTGATGAATCGATCTTCAAGCAAAAGGAACTGGATGAATGTTTGAATGCTACCGATCTCGACCTGAATTCTGTGATGCTGCCTGAATCATAATCACACCATGTTCGTTTGTTTGCCAGAGGAGAACTGGCTCCCCGACTGACCCTGGTTTCTCCAAAGGTTTTTTTTTTTTTTTTTTTTTTTTTTTTTTCATTCTGTCACATGAAGGATTTGGATTCCTCACCACAGTCGCCCCTGGCTTTCTTAGTTGTGGATACTTAATATTTAACAATATTATTGATCTGATGTACTGATGCTGTTATATGAGAACTGAACTGAGCTGGACAATGACATCATTTTTGCAGAACTGCTTTATAGATGAAATGAAATGAACTAATTTAATAATTGATGACCTTCACAACGGAACTAAATCAACACTGAACTGACTTCAGCTGAAAAACAGCCAAAATGCATAATTTCCCTGTTATCACTGTAAAGCTTCTTTGAAACAATCTGGATTGCATAATGCACTACATAAATAAAGGTGACTAATAATAATAATAATATTTCCTAATGTTGTTATTATTATTCATTTTTATTATTAAAATTAAGTTGTGGCCATTGTTATTGTTGTTAGGGCTGTCATTTTAGCACATTAAATTTAGTGCTATAATAATGGGAAGAAACACAATTGATTATAGTATTATGATATATAAGGAGTCATATGATATATCTGTAGTATACAAAATGCCATTTTTTATTTTGATTGTAGTAACTCTTCAGTTTAACTGAAACTAACAATAGTTTGTTTTTATCTGTCTCCTGTGGTGTTACAGTAATCATTTGGAATATGCAAATTTGCCTCTCTTATTTATCACAATCTATCTTCTCTTCACAAGCAAAAAAAGAGCAAAAAAACCAAACAAAAAAACAGTGCCTATTCTCCGCTACATGATTCAGCCAAAATGCTCTGCATTGTAAAACATGACAAATTTTTTTGTGATAGTTCAGCATTAAGAGGAATAACAAACCAAGCGCTGCATGACCTGTCAGTTGTAATGATTGATGGTGGTTGAGGAACAAGCATAGCTGACTTAATTAAATGAATGCCCTACCCCACGCTTTAGCTTAATTACATTAGCCCTCTCTTCCCAGTGTTTGTTTTTTCTTTTCTTGCGGGAGGATCGCGGTCATCTTAAGATCTTAAGGGTGTGTTTGAAGGGGGGACTCGAAAGAAGCAGGAGACTATGTCTGGTGCGGCTTCAGAACAGTTAAGCGCTTGTGCTGGCATTTTGCGACGAGACATCGCCCTCTGCACTCTTGCATATTTGAGCTGTGCCTTCAGGCCAGGTCCTGCTTCACAAAACATCTGATTCATGAACCGTGCTCTCAACTCGCGGCGCTGATCTGACCGCACATGGACTACAGTCACTGTACTTTACTGCTGAAATGTCATATTATGCACTGCAATGCCATAGTTTAAAGCAAATCAAAGCATTTATACAGTAAAAGAGCATTTATTTATTTATTATAAGCTTTTGGTTTTGCTTGAATTAAATAATTAATGTGCAGTGGCCCAAAACGGGCACTTAAACTTCAATTAAAAATATATGAATGTTTGTGCACAGATGCAATAAAATATTGAGTGAAAATGATTTTTTGGCTTCACAAATACAGCTTTCTCAACAACAACAACAACAAAAAAGAAATGATAAAATAATACAGTTAGTGTTCAAAATGAAGTATTGTTACACTTTCTGGTTGTAAAACGCTGGTGAAACATGCATTTAATGTGATGAACTACATCTGTGTGAACTTGAAGAGAACTGAAGAGAACTGTTGGTTAAAAGTCATTGAGAAAATGGATAGAAAAGTGAAGTTTGTTCTGAGGGAAGTGAAGTTTGTTCTGAGGGAAACTCAAGCAACTCAAGTGTGGTTTAAGAGCCCAAGCTGTATCCAAGTATGCTTTGAGATCACGGTTTAATCCTGAAAACTTGAATTAGTAGTCTAACATAACCAAAGAAAGTAAGGTAACACTTTAATTTGGGGACCAATTCTCACTATCACTTATTAGCATGCATATTACTACCATAATGGCTGTTTATTAGTACTTATAAAGAACATATTAATGCCTTATTCAGAATGACTATATTCTACATCCCTTAATCCTTTACCCCATACCTAACCTTAACCACAACTAACTTACTAACTATTAATAAGCAGTAAATTAGGAGTTTATTGAAGCAAAAGTCTTAGTTAACTAAAAGTACGTTTTCTGAAGTATTTTTTTATTTGTTTATTATTTTTTTACTCAAAATCCATGTTGATAAAAAAGCTTTTTTAAGTCAAAATCTGTAGAATTCTGTGGTATGGATTTACATTGTGAGCTCAGAATGACATTCTTATTAATAGCTGAAAGCATAATCCCCATAATGTTTAATAAACATTCAAGGAGTGGATTATGTGTAGAACTTGGTGAATAACGGGTGTAAGACATATTTTCATTTATGCCTTTTGGCAGATTCGCATTCAAGGTACACTTCAACAGTTGAGCTGATAGGAACACGTAATAGCAAAAACGTCAGAATATAATGTTAGAGTGATGATCCCTGAGGACGATCATATCAAGCATTAAACCTGGTTTCTAACTATTCTATTTTTGTTGTAGTTTTAAATAACATATGACTCATCATCATATGAACTTTGCAGCACTGGAGAGAATGGCATCACAATAGTTTGCTTCTAACTTGCATTTCCTTATCATTTGTGAGTTTCCCTCACTGAATAACTTAAACTTTTGCCAATGCGTGTAATCATTAGTGGAACTGCATTTTTTTGCCCCAAGTTATTTAAATCTGTATACTTTACTTACTCTGATATTTAAGTTTAATCAACTGTATCACACATTCTTCCACACACAACACAGTTCACACATCACACACACTTATGCTACGTCCAAACAAGTGTTGAATGGTAGAAAGTGATACAGTATACAACAGTTAATGTTCTGGAAAAAAAAGACATGAAGATAGCTAAATAATTCATAAACGTATATCCAATTATACCGCAATGAATTAAAGTTTAAAAAGCCTGTCCACATGAACAGCCTCAGATCACACAGTCCTGTCACAACCGTTTCCAAGCTACCTTTTCATCCACGTAACATATTTTGTAATTGCCACAATTAGTTTTGATAATTCCGTTACGAAAGTCTCCAGTGCATAAACCACCAAAACTGTGTGTTTCTTTCAATCCAAGCTCAGATGTTCTTTAAGCGAAAGCCACTTACTTCTACTGGAGCCTCTCGGTCACAGCAGGTCAGAAGGGCAACGGGAGCCTTCTGGAATTACGTATGTTTTCGATACCGACTCCAGCAGGAGAGAACGAAACTCCTGAACTCAAAAGAAGAAGCTCCCGCTGGGAAGTGCGGCGTCTGTCCCGAGAATGAGACTCGTGAGCACAACGCACCTTTGTGTTTCCTTATGTTTTGGCTGCGTGTAACTTAACCCCTCAGGAGCCGAGTCTAGCGCTGTCTAACCTGTCTTTTGTTTCTACATTCCATTTCTCGCACACTCTCTCTTTTCTTTTTTCGCTGTTATTTTGTAAGCCCACGCCTGTCGATGAGCTCACTGGGTCCGGGCTCATGTTTCAGCCTCGTACTGGAATTCGGAGGGCAGGCAGATTCTGAAAGTGAGCCTGAGATACGACTCGAGGAGAAGGAGCGGGTCATGGGGTCGCGTCCCGCTGAACAAAGCGGGAGTTATGAGGGTGAGGGGGTCAGGCATGCCGCAGGATGTCAGAGCTCAGGGAGAATGAACCAGCGAGGGAACACTCACAATTCCATCGGGCGATAGTCCTTCGAGGAATATATCAAATACTGGGATTGGATCATATACAATGGTGTTGTAGTGCAACATGCTCTATATAAAAACAACAGCGTCATCTGATCCCTATATCCAGCTGTGTGTTGCTGAGTAAAGAGCAAAATATAACTCATGGTTCCTAAGGCCTTTCAACCCTTATGAGCTTTGGTGATATTTGATTTATGTTTGCGAGCTGGAATCCAATAAGCTGCTAACTGAGCACAGCATGCTTTCGTTCATGATGCTTTATGATCCAGTGGAATGAAGGGTCATAACCAAGTCTGCTCTTTAGAGAACAGAAGCTTTTCACACGTCCGGAGATCTTCCTGTATCTGCTTGACGCACGACCGTTAAGAGAATAGTCGATGTGGACAATGTCATTATTGTTCTTGAGTTGATTGTGATTTTATGGGTTGAACTGCGAGAGATGAAATCCTGTGATGTCACAGAACAAGCTACGAATTAAGCTAACATTATAAGCTAGTTATTAGAAAGTAATGTCTACCGCTTATACTGAAGAAATAGGTTGGTTCTTTTTGTATGATGAGTCAAACCGGTTGAATTTGTTGGACATGTAACTTGTTAATAAATGCATGCCTTCACATGTATAAGGCAACAATTCTAAAGCCTAAAATTTGTGGCATAATTCAGCAATTATGTAGTTTAAACAGTAGAGCATGATGCTGGCAACACCAAAAGGTCATGAGTTTGACTCCCAAGAAATGCATGAACTGATTAAATATACATTGAATGCAACATGAGTCGCTTTGGATGAAAGTGTCTGCCAAATATGTAAATATAAACATATTTTATTGCTTACATTTGCAAAGAGCCCCTGATGGGATATGGTGATAAAAAATAAATAAATAAAAAATGAGATGGGTGGAAAAAATATATTCACTGGAAAACGTTTTGCATTCTGCAGAGAAACTTTGCGTTTTGCGTTCACTTGCAAAACTATTGAGAGCGTTCTAAAGTTCCTTTATATAACCAATGACGATATATTTTACCATATATTTGTCACTGTGGTTGTGCTTTTTGCAACTTCAGGGTATGTCCCCCGGCTTATTGAATTACAAACCTACCGACCCAGTCTTCTGTTACTTAGATCTTATTAGAGCAGAGGCACTCATGATGCAGAGATTTGTGTCAAATCCTGATCCATCAATCATGACAGAATCCTAAAGAAGCCAATATCTCCAATAATCTTTCCTTTTTGTATTTTTTGTAATTTTAATAGCAGAGATGTGCTCACAAATCTCTGAGTGTTTTTAAAAATAATAATAATAATAATAATTCAATAATAATAAAACATTAAATGGTACCTATTATGCCCTTTTTGATTTTCATTGTCTGCTAAAATAGTTTTTCATGCTTTAATATAAAAAACACATTATTTTTTCACATATTTTACATTGTTGAGGCTCCTCTCTTCCCAGTCTGTCAGTAACTCTGTTTAGTTCCTGTCTATGAAGAAAAGCACAATGTGCTCTGATTGGTCGGCTTGACCAGTGTGTTGTGAACCTTTTTGTGTGTTTCGGAAATGTCATGCCCCTTACCATTCCCGTGTGTTTCAACACACTACTAACGCAACTCAACCAGACCTTGCCCCTCTTTTTTTCCTTGCATGCCTTGAGTGGGAATTATTTAAATGAGGAGGATTGTGACATGTTCGTTCCCTGAAGAAAACTCAAGAATACAATCGAGGCATTTCAGAGATATTGAAAAAGAAAGAAAAAGTCATTTTCTTTGGAATTACTTTGTGC
Source organism: Leuciscus idus (assembly GCA_021554675.1). Classification (NCBI taxonomy): domain Eukaryota; kingdom Metazoa; phylum Chordata; class Actinopteri; order Cypriniformes; family Leuciscidae; genus Leuciscus; species Leuciscus idus. The sequence continues at coordinate 17,336,953 of CM038638.1, read as the reverse complement.
TTTGTAACTTTGCAGACCTTTTTTCATGCTCAAACAGTAACACTCACACAAAAAAGCATGACCCCTTTATTTTAACTAGGTCCAATCAAATCTTGTTGTGTGTAAAGAAGTGGGTTTGTTGAAGTAGTCCTATGGTTTGTTCTTGGCCATTTTTTCTCATGCCTTCACCTGTCTAGCAGGAAGAGTGGCCTCTTTTAGTGACAGGAAATATCTGAGTGAGCACTTGAGGCCAAGATATCAGGAATCTCGATATCCACCCCCCTCCCTCACGGCAGTTTCACAAGTGCAATAGGCTAATCTCTCACACGGTTAACGCTCTCATCTGAGGGAGTTCTTTTTTCCCCTGGCCAGGAATGTGGAATGAGTCACCGGCTGAGCTGAACGAGAGTTGTATGATGGCTCACACGCACTCACACACATGGGTCGGTTCCCATGGGAACCCCATCGTGGTGAACAACTTGCTTTGTTTTGTTACATTTCCTGTAGCATCCTCACGTCAATTATATTTTGAATTTGCACCGATGTAATCCATAGTTTGTTTTGGGGAAAACAAAGCTCTGAACTGTTTAACCCATTATTATTTCTGAGACAGCAATACCTCTTTCAGCGCCCACATCATCTGTTGAATAAATTCAGTGCAGCCTACTTGGCTGATTGTTTTTACCTCATCCAAGATATCTGACCACACTGATTGGACGCTCGCAAAGTTGGAATAGACATCAATTGTTGCCATGGCAGGAGGCAGTAAACAGGCTGGGAGGTCCGTCTTAGAAGAAAATAAACTGCTTTTAATTATACAGCTGCGTTTAGCCGGCATCAGCTTAATCATGCGGATAAATCCTGATTTATAGAGTTCAAGGATTTATTTTCAAATCTACCTATATGATCTCTAAATAAATTGTATTTTCAGATGCATAAATAAAAAGACATGGTTTCCTGATAATGTTGCAAATCTAGACTAAAATGTTCTCATTGGTTCGGTTTGCTTTTGCAAAGCAACATTTAAAAATGTAACACAATTTAACAAAAGTTTGAGCAAACTATCCACTCTGAATGTTTGTGCACTGTTTATGTTCCAAGTTTAGTTTTTTTTGAGAAATTTCAGTGTTTCTAGACAGCTCGGTGTGGGTCATTATGGCTTTCTTTCTACTAATCACTATCATTTCTATTTATTACATTGAGCGTGAATGAAGGCTGGCCAATCACGTTTTGCAGAAGAGTAATAAAAAGGCATTTTGAGAGATACATGGGAGAGACATGTTTTTGAGACACAATTTTGTCTCCATATATCAGGTATAATCATGGCTATCAAAGGGATATTGCATATAGATATTAGTTGGTTATTTGGTCCGATTGGATCGCCTTCTCACTAAAAGTAATCTTTTCCAGAGTTCCCTCTGAACCGATTTCAAACTGCCTGAGTCTTCAATGATTCCAGTCTTAGTTTCTGCTCTAACCTACGTAGGTTTGTAACAAATTTGCATTATGCCAACCTATGGACCTGGAAGAGATTGGCTCTTGTTGTCGACATGTTAAGAAGATCTGTTATCTGCACTGCGTAAGCAAATCCACTTTGTACCCATTTCCAGAGGATGAGGACTTAAGCGGTAGACCAATCACAACAGACTGGGCCATCTGACCAATCAGAGCAGAGTAGACCAATCACAACAGACTGGGCCATCTGACCAATCAGAGCAGAGTAGACCAATCGCAACAGACTGGGTCATATTACCAATCGGAGCAGAGCAGGCTCTCGGAAAGGAGGTGTTTAGAGACTGAATTATTTATTGCACCGTTTCAGACACTGTATGATAAAAGAAAAGTGTTCTTTGACCTTGGATGCACATAAACCTATTGTATGAGACCTCCAAAACAAAATAAGGAACCTTTAAATAGCATAATAGGAGCACTTAAAGTGATAGTATTAATAAATGAGAGGAAAAAAACAATATAACGAATACAAACATTAAGCCACATAAATGTGTATAAACAGTGGTACGCTGCTGTTGGCAAACACCTCTGAATAATTGGGCTTACTTTACACATGAAAGGAAATATCCGAGCACCTTTTTTTTTCATCACTCTACTCTGAAAACACAAGCTGAGCTGTGGTGGAAATGGTAAAATTAAAGCTGCCCTTTCTTGAGCAAACTACTGCTTCTCTTTCTGCTGTTTTAATTCCTAAATGAAAAACATATTTGGAGAAACCTCAGCGACTCTCTTGCTGTGAGCCCATGGCCCCGTCTTACATGTTCCAGTTAGCACAAGCCTGTGCGTTGAATGGCTGGGTAATTACATCATTTGGAAGTGGCGTGAAAGCACTTTACGAGACGATGTAACTGAAATGCTTTATTGCTTTCAGAACGGCCAATTAAAAGACAACACCTGGACCACAGAGGGTCAATAAAATGGCCGCTTCCTACAAAAAGAGGGAAAGCAGCATGCTTACGTTTTGAAAGAAACTATGGGAGCTTGTGTTTCCTTCCAGGTTCTTTTTTTATCCACTTCTCTGAACGTGGCCGACAATACAGCCTCACATTTGTGCACGTGGACCATAAGTCACCCGTCTGACATGGACGTAACAGAATTAATAAAACCCATTTCCTACGGAGGACATATGGCCTGGGTACAACATAAACTTGTTCAGGGCACACTGCTGAAAAGGAAAACAACTCTTCTTATTCCTCTTCTGTCCACACCCGAACCATTCACTCTTGTTCTGTCTTTGCCTTGCTGTAAAGTTTCCTCGTGTAACAGGAATTACGTTCATCAGATTAAACAGGAGCTTGCATTCATTCACCCAACCATAAAGTACCCAGACGGGGTTTGAAATAAGGCTTAGTGATATAACGACAACATGGACACACTGACTTGTGTTCGCACACACACGTCCTTCCCTCAGCATGCCTTCTTTTGAGAGATCTACTCAGCGTGTGGAAGTCAGAGATCATCATGCTAATAAGACAGAGTCAGCACAACTACTGTATTAATAAAATCCTGCTGCTACGGATTCAGACTTTAAAAAGCCTCTCGCCACCCACAGCGTTGAATTAAGAGAGGGAGAGAAATTACAAGCGTAAATCCTGTCGATAGTTAAAGGAAATATTTTACAGTTTTTTTGTGTTTTTTTTGGATGTTAGCATACTTCTTGTCTTTTAAAGAATCAAACTCAGGCATCTTTTACCTTGTTTTTTTATTTTTTATTTTTCTAAAGCACGTAACTGGCAAAGTTAAAACCCCATGAACAAATAAACAACTAACTACCTACATACATTAATATACTGTACATGTACATACATACACACACACACACACACGCACACACACACACATACATATAGGGCTTGACATTTACAACCATCAACCCACCAAATGCGGTGGATTTCAGCAGTGGTGTGTAATAGTCACTCCTACAAGCCAATTTGGCAGGTTGAATTGTGAATATACAGTACAGGCCAAAAGTTTGGACACATTACTATTTTTTATGTTTTTGAAAGAAGTTTCTTCTGCTCATCAAGCCTGCATTTATTTGATAAAAAATACAGGAAAAAAAAGTAATATTGTGATATATTATTACAATTTAAAATAATTGGTTTTCAATGTATTATACTTAAAGTATCATTTATTTCTGTGATGCAAAGCTGAATTTTCAGGATCATTACTCCAGTCTTCATGTGACATCCAGTCTATCACATGATCCTTTAGAAATCATTCTAATATTCTGATTTATTATGAGTGTTGGAAACAGTTCTGCTGCCTAATATATTTGATGAATAAAAGGTTAAAAAGAACTGCATTTATTCAAAATAAAAATAAAAATATTTTCTAATAATATAAATCTTCTTTACTATCACTTTTTATCAATTTAACACATCCTTGCTGAATAAAAGTATTGATTTATAAAAAAAAAAAAAAAAAAATACTGACCCCAAATTACTGACCAGTAGTGTATATTGTTGTTACAAAACATTTCTGTTTTTAAAACATTTGCCTCTTTTTTTTTTTTACTTTTTTTTTTTTTTTTTTTTTTACTTTTTATTCATCAAAGTATCCTAAAAAAGTATCACAGGTTATGAAAAAATATTAAGCAGCAGAACTGTTTCCAACTTTGATAATGAATCATCATATTAGAATGATTTCTAAAGGATCATGTGATAGACTGGAGTAATGATCCTGAAAATCCAGCTTTGCATCACAGAAATAAATGATAATTTAAAGTATTATAAATTGAAAACCAATTATTTTAAATTGTAATAATATATCACAATATTACATTTGTTTCTGCATTTTTGATCAAATGCCTGTAAATGTGTGTGTGTGTGTGTATATATATTATATATATATATATATATATATATATATATATTATTATTTATTATTATTATTATTATTATTTATTTTTTTATTTTTTTCAGTCTTTTAAAAAGGCATCTGAATAAACTAAGTGCAATGTAGTGTTGTCAAAAAGATGGTGCATATGTGCACCATTGCCTTATAAGGTATCCCATGTGTGTTCTTGTGCTCTTATATACTGTACTTTATATATTGTACTGTAGTGTATTGTATATATTGCACTTCTCACTGCATTAAACCCTTACACTTTCATTGTCATCGAAAACCGAAAAAAGAACTTTGAGCACATTAAGACATTGGAACCAGATGTAAAAACACCCTAAACAAGGCACAAAGTTCATTGTCAGCTTCAGTTTCATTGAGCATTGCTCTCAGAGTACAATTAAATCTAGTCACACTAAAATCTCTTCATTCTAGAGTACACCACAAATCATCTTTATTTGATTTAAAACTCTCCCTGTTGGGGTATTGATTCGATCCTTCCGTCTTCATAAATAAGCCACATTGCCTGTATGGAGAGGCCAGCAGGTCTGCTCTCCACCTGTGGATGCCAAGGCTGCATCGGATCTAAATGGCATCCATTTGAGTCACTGAAATATTTATAGATGCTCCCAGCCCCGGGGAGAGTGGATTGTGTGTCTAAAACTGGTATAGTAACACTGCAGCTTTGTCTCTATGGGCACAGCTGGGCGATAGAGTGAATTAATAACGCCATTGACCTTTCCATGGCTCCTATCTATTTAGAGAATCTGATATTTGTTAATGTAATAAAAACTGTGGAAATTTAAAGAGGAAATAGAGGGACCATTCAAAAAATATGGTGACAAGAATGTGCCTTGACTTCTTTGTCATGAAAAAACGTTTCAAATATTCAAGAAACCACATATTTTCTTGAAAACGACGTAACATGGAATGGTCTGACTTCATAATCTTTTGCACATGAGAAAAAATCAAGTGCTTAAAATACTTGAAAAGTCCCCTTCTACTGGTATACCACTTCTTACCACTTAGTAGTAGTATAAAACTCATTTTGTTTTCCCAGGTTAAGAATTAATATAGCATTTGTGCAAAAAAAGCTAATTGATGAATGCAAATAATAATAGTATATAAGTGTGTCCCTTTATTTTTATATCATATGTTTTTAATATTTGATTAAAGGGAGAGTTCACCCAAAAATGAAAATTCTGTCATCATTTACTCACCCTCAAGTTGTTTCAAAACTGTATGAATTTCTTTTTTCTGCTGAACACAAAAAAGAAATTCATACAGTTTTGAAACAACTTGAGGGTGAGTAAATGATGACAGAATGTTCATTTTTGGGTGAACTATCTCTTTAAAATAAAAATCTGGAAAAGTATTTCCAAGGTTAAACTAGAGAGGAAGAGGAAAATATTGCATGTTAGTAAAAAAAAAAAAAAAAAAAAAAAAAAGGTATTTTACATATATTTAGTAATACAATTAATTTAATTCAATTACATTTCATTGAATACGTGCTTTATGATTCGTCAAAATTCCGATATATTAACAAATACTTTATCAGCTTTTATGAATACTTTCCAAAAAACTTTATTTGAAGTTGCAAAATAGCATATCTGCTGGTCAAACTGCTTCAATTCTATTCATTGTTCTCCAGTATCTTTTCTAATCTTGCGTATATAGTATGCAAAGAAGAAACCCGATTAGGAAAGTCCCTTTTTTTTTTCTGTTAGTGTCTTTGGCTGTTGGAATTTGTTTCTTCCAGGTCACCTGATCTGGTTCAGGTGTGTAAGCTGATCTACTTTCCCACCCTTTATCTTCCTCTACAAGAGAGCCCTGCAGATATTCTGCATTTTACCAGACAAACTTCTACATAAGACCCGTGTACTCTTACAACAATTCTGGATATGTGTTGAGTTAGGTTTAGAAACATAATCTAAAGGCCTACACATTGAAAGTAAACAATCTTGTAGACAGAAAAAAACAAAAACAAAAGTCTTGCATTCCTCTAGTTGCATGTTTCGACCCTATAGTAGTAATACCTAAGAAAGAATTGTGATGTCCCTCAGGTCTCTTTCTGTGGAGCGCAGATGACTCATGACGGTTTAATATGATCACTTAATCACAAACCACCCTCGTTCTGATCTACCTGTGGCTTTAACAACTATTACGTAAGACAAGCTATATCATCTGCGCTTCCTGTCTGCCTTAAGATCCGCGTCCCAGTGCAGCAGCTCTCACGGCCTCCTGCTGATGCAAATGGATGCTGGCAAACTTTATTGCAGTGGACTGGGTCCGGAGTTCCTTTTTGTGATTCTTTTAACAAAAGAGCCGTTCACAAATGGCTCCACTGAACCCCTTGCATGTTTATTAACTCTGGAGCAGACTGAGTTTTCCACAACCTAAAACTTCCAGAGTTAATCTTGTGTAAACACACCAATATTATAGAAACTCCTCGATATGCCATTTATACACTTCATGCCCTAGTTTCTCTCTCTAGAAGTGAATTCTCAAAGAAGGATTTATGCAAGGTGATGGGTTTTTGTTTGTTCTTTGTTTTTTGGGGGTTTTTTTGCATGTGTTGTTTTAGCAGCAGAATCATGCAGGAATTAGGCAAATCAGGTAATACTACAAACACAGCAAAATAAATGTCTGTGCTAAACTCAATTTGCACATCAGAATTCCTTGTCTAACAGGCTCTTTTAGGTAAATTGCCGTCCTATATTTCAAATCTTCTAATTTATTATACAAATAGTTATCGCACTAGATCTGGTTCTCATATTCGGCTAAAAGTCCCAAGGGTATTGTCAGAATCTGGTAAACGTTCTTTTTCTTTTTATGCTCCTTGGACTTGGAATGAATTGCAAAATGTACTTAATCTAGATGCACTTCCAACCTTAAGCACTTTTAAATGTCTCTTGCACAATGTCTTAAAGGACACTTGCAATTGTCTCTCTTGATTTGATTTGACTTGATTGATTTAATTTTGAATGTGTAATTTGTGGTATTGTCATTTTGTGATTATTTTTGTGTGAAACTTTATGTGCTGCCGTCTTGACCAGGTCTCTCTGGAAGAAGAGATAGCAATATATCAATGTGATTCTTCTGGTTAAATAAAGGATAATATTAATAATAATAAATAATAATAACAGGCTGGTTCTTAAAAGCCATTTGCCTCTTTTAAAATGTGCCTCTTAAATCTACACTACCGTTCAAAAGTTTGAGGATTGTAAGATTTTTAATGTTTTTGAAATAAGTCCAAGGCTGCAATTATTTGATACAGTAAACACAGCAATATTCTGAAATGGTATTACAATTTAAAATATCTGTTTTTTTTTTATTTATTTTTTTATTTTAACATGTACTTTATTCCTGTGATGCAAAGCTGTATTTTCAGCATCATTACTCCAGTCTTCAGTGTCACATGATCCTTCAGAAATCATTCTAATATGATTTGATGCTCAAGAAACATTTCTTATTATTATCAATGTTAAAAACAGTTGTGCAGCTTAATATGTTTAGGGAACCCGTTATTTTTATTTATTTTTTAAGATTCTTTGATGAATAGAAAGTTCTAAAGAACAGCAATTGTTTGAATTAAAAGTCTTTACTGTCACTTTTGATCAATGTAATGCTTCCTTGCTAAATAAAAGTATCTGTTTAAAAAACATTGTACTGACCCTAAACTTTTGAACGGTAATGTATAAACCATATTTCAACAATAGTTACCTTGCTTAAATAGCAAGGTGTACATACTCTTTCCCCGCCATTGATGGAAATTCGTCTTTCCATGTTTTCACTGTTATGAGGTAGGGGGCGCTATTACGCATCTTCTGAAAGAGTACTGAATCTCTAGATCAAAACACAGGTGAAGAAGAAGCAGAAACAAGTGATATTATATGTAAGCAGATGCAAATGTAAAATAACGCAATCATCAACATTAAGCAGCATATAAATCAAAACTGCTTTATGTTACTGAATGAAATGTCAACCCAGGATGAACTATATGACTGTGAAGCTGTGGGGGTGTTGATGGACTCGATCTACTCCATCTATGTTTTGATCGAGGTTCTAAATCCTATCCAGATGTAGTCTTTGACAAAAACAAGTTTTTCTCAGCTTTTTGCTCGAAAATGTTGCTTTTTTATGAAACTTACCCACATTCAAGTGTTGATAAAAAGGAATGCATTAAGCTAGATTTTTTTTTTTATTAATTATTATTTTTTAAGCAGAGGGTCTGCATATTCATATATTCATAAAACAAAATATTCTAGGGGCCATGAAACTTTAGTGAAAATGATGCTGGCGGTGGCTGGAAACTTTTTTCAAAAAAACCACTGGTGGGGAAAGAGTTAAAAGCTGTATAGTTAACTGATCATATCACAAACACACATCAGAATACGCCTGACTTAATTCAGGGGATTCTAAAATTGAACTATGAAATATACCCATATAACGTTAGATGTGTGTTCCATCTATTGTTTTCACATTTGGCAAGTGCCAGAAATGCTCTAAATGCATTGTTTTCATTGAGACTCTTCTCCCTCCCTCCCTGACACTTGGGGAGATGGCCAGCTGTTGAATTCATCAGAATGTAATGTTTTTTTTCCCCCACTCTGTGTTTTTTTTTTTTTTCATGGCATGTGAAGTGGGTGACTGGGCATTCGGCTGACTACATACTGCCGGTCGGTCAGTTGTTCAGTCTGTCGTCCGCCTGTTCATTTATTTTAGATGCCGGTAATTCCAGGCGGCTCCTACAGAACTATATACTCTCAAATTAGATGTCAAACAGTATCATGACATCTAAATAAAATGGCTTTTTAAAAGCAGACTTCTCTGAAACACCAGTAATTGCTGTATCTCTCTTGCACCCACCTATAATTTTGATTCTGCAATGAGACATATCATTTATTTGTATAAAATACCAAATTAATTTCTAATGTTCCGGTAGTTCTCCATCGCATTGTTTGAACAAATCTCTGTCTGATTACTCTTATTTCCACAGTGGACAAAAATCCCTTTCTCATAGAATTAGGAATGTTATTTCGTGGAGTCTGGCACTTTGTTTCATGCTTGTCTCAGATCTCTGGAGCAAGTTATCTTCATTCAATAAGAGTATGGACCGATGTCAATTTATCATTACTGCAAGAATTACATACTATATATCACAGTAAACAACTATTTGTCGAAGTTGTAAATTCAATGTGTTACTTGCAGATTCTGGGGTAGGAGACCATTTATCTAGGGACCACTTTCCTTTGTGTGCCAGTTATCCCTAAACTCTTAAAAGCCTTATTACCTTTTGTTTTACTTATTACCTTTTGTTTTACTTATTTGGAAATTAGACATTTGTACCAGTCGCAATGAGACATTTCAAATGATACTAAATATGTATAATACTCTATGTTAATCATTCACATTAAACCATATATTCTTGGGTGAGTTTTTGGTGATCTTCGCATGGGGGAAAAGGAGAGGGGGGATGAGGGAAAGAGATGTAGATTAGGATGACTCTGAGGTGAGACTTTCGTCTCAATAGTGCACGAGGGGGAGTTCAAATGTTAATTTCCAGAGAGGTCCTTTGTCCTCTCAGAGTCTGGTCGCTCTTCAACCAGACTGTTCGGCATCTCCTTTTTTCTCAATTCTAACAATTGTTTTAACTCATCAAAATAAGTTAAGGTTCAACTAATGTTTTCTAAAGTCAGTTTAATGTAATTTAAGTTGAAATGATTGTACTTAAAAATTGAAGGCAGCAACTTTTTTTTTTTTTTTTTTTTTTTTTTTTTTTTTTTTACAGTGTACTCATATGATTTTTGTTCAACCTGCGGAACACAAAAGATGATATGAAGAATGTAGCTGTTTTTGTCCATACAATAAAAGTAAGCGGTGTTCAAAAGTTTAACACTCCAAAAAGGACATAAAGGGGCGGTTTCCCGGACCGAGATTAAAGCAGCACTCAGTAGCTTCGGGACTTCTTCGCTGTATTCTCGCTTTTTGCTCGCAGGTTTCTCTCTAGAGCTCCCCCCACAGCTTCGGAATAGATATTTGACAACACTGTCGTAAAAACTCGTTGGTGATTCTCAGACACCAGAGGCTATAGATCAACGACATCAAAGCAGATGGGACGTTCTTTAAAACGTCTTCTTCATTCGGGTTCGGACAGCGTGAGGGAGCGCAATAATGACAGCATTTTAGCAGATTTCTTTTGGCCGTAAAGCAATTGTTTACATCGCGAGACCTGATATCACGCGATACTTCCTGACGCAGCGGCCGGCGGCCCGCCGGCTCAAAGTTGCAAGTGCGTATTTTCCGCTCACAGGCACCAGGGGGGTGCGAAACGACCACCATTCAACCCGAAATAAGTAATATAACCATTCCAATGACTCCGAAGCTGTTCAGTTAAGGTAAAAAAAGTTACTTAGTTCACCTTTAAGCCTAATCCTAGACTAAAATTGCCCTTCAAACCAGATTAACAGAAATCTGCTTTCTCAGTCAAGGCTTTAAATAGTCCTAGATTTAGTTTAGTCCAGAGTTTAATAAGCTGATTTCCTGGAGGAAGACTAGAGTTACTCCAGGACTAAATCGAGGCTTAAATTAAACCTACCAGGAGACAGGTTTAACTTCAGATTAACATTGTGTTTCAAAGTGGACACGTGTATTACTTGGACACACACACACACACACACACACACACACACACACACACACACACACACACACACACACACACACACACACAATTTAATGTATGTGTGTGTGTGTGTATATATATATATATATATATATATATATATATATATATACACACACACACACACACACACACACACACACACACACACACACACACACACACACAATTTAATGTATGTGTGTGTGTATATATATGAAGAGTTCAGATGAAAAAGCCTCTAAGTGCCATCTGAAATTTTCTTTTAGAATGATCATTTTTATCAAGCTCGTATATTTAAGTTCAGTAATTTCACCTAAATGGCAGTGAAAATTACCTATTAAATGTAATTTAAGTGAAATTACTGAAAATAAATATACAAGCTTGATAAAAAATGATCATTCTAGAAGAAAATTTCAGATGGCACTTAGAGGCTTTTGCATTTGAACTCTTCATATATATATATATATATATATATATATATATATATATATATAGATATATATATATATATATATACTACCGTTCAAAAGTTTGGGGTCAGTAAGAATTTTAATGTTTTTAAAAGAAGTCTCTTCTGCTCACCAAGGCTGCATTTATTTGATAAAAAAAAAGTAATAAAGTAATATTGTGAAATATTATTCCAATTTAAAACAGCTGTTTTCTATGTGAATATACAGTAAAATGTAATTTATTCATGTGATCAAAGCTGAATTTTCAGCATCATTACTCCAGTATTCAGTGTCACATGATCCTTCACAAATCACTCTAATATGATGATTTGATGCTCAAGAAACATTCATTATTATTATCAATGTTGAAAACAGTTGTGTACAAATTTTTTTCAAAATTCTTTGATGAATAGAAAGTTCAACAGAACAGTATTTATCTAAAATCTAAAGCTTTTGTAACATTAAACACTACCGTTCAAAAGTTTGGGGTCAGTAAGAATTTTAATTTTATTTTGGGGGGAAAGAAATACAAATAAATCAATACTTTTATTCATCAAGGATGAGTTAAACTGATCAAAAGTTACAGTAAAGACATTTATAATGTTAGAAAATATTCTATTTTAAATAAATGCTGTTCTTTTGAACTTTCTATTCATTTTTTTTTTTTTTATAATTTTGAAAATTTGTACACAACTGTTTTCAACATTGATAATAATAATGAATGTTTCTTGAGCATCAAATCATCATATTAGAATGATTTCTGAAGGATCATGTGACACTGAAGACTGGAGTAATGATGCTGAAAATTCAGCTTTGATCACAGGAATAAATTACAGTTGAAATATATATTAAAATAGAAAACAGTCATTTTAAATTGTCATAATATTTCACAATATTACGTTTTTTTTTTTTTTTTTTTTATCAAATAAATGCAGCCTTGGTGAGCAGAAGATACTTATTTTAAAAACATTAACAATCTTACTGACCCCAAACTTTTGAACGGTAGTTTGTATATATTACAAACAGACTTCCAGCATTTATTTTCTTTTATTCCATAGCTGGTGTGTGCAGTTTATTTAGCTTGCTTAAAATAATTTTCTCTTGTTTATTACATTTTTTTTTTTGATTGCAGTCTTTTTCTGATTCCATTGTTTCCTTGGATTTGCTTCTCAGTTCCATGCAATTTTAAGCTTTTCTTGGTTCATTCCATGTTTTACAGGCAACCTCTATCATGCTAATTCAGATTAGCACAGTTGGTTTTAAATTAATCTGGTTTATTTAAGTTCAGGACTCCATAGTCCAGGTGTAACTAATCCGTACTTAATCTGTGTTACAGAAAGCCATTTTTTAAGACACGATTAACTATTCTTGATTAAGGCCTACTCCTGGCTTAATTTAAACCCTGTCCGGGAAACCGCCCCAAAGGTACCTAAAACTAATCCGTACAACTTCAGTGATTCAGTCTTGTATAGAGATGATGAATGGAGCGAAATGTATGTGGTTATCCTGTTTTGTTAGCCTCGATGCCAGCCGAACTTAGCCCCACCCACAACATTTTTAGGTCGGGAAGTTCGGTCTGGACTTGATCCGTTGTGGAGCTATTATGCCCGAACCAAAGCTGTTCGGACCAGTCAAATTGTCAGGGCGGGCTTTATACGATGATGGACAGATGATCAACAGTAACGTAATCATCCACGTCACCAAAGAGCGATTGGGTTGAATTTGTTTACAACAAAGATGACTGCCGCTGGAGAAATGAGATTTCACACTTACACATAAGTCAGATAGAATAAATGCATATTTGGCGTAGCCTACAGTCCGAGGAGAAGGCTCCGGGCTCGGTATTCGGCCCGAACCCAAAGTACTCCCCCCGTATTCCAGGCTGTGGAAGAACAGGCCAAGAGTGAGTGGAGGGATGCTGAAAACTGTCAAGGAATGTTAGATGAGTTGACAGAGTAAATATACTGTATATATGCTTCCTCTCATGCTGATAGGGGTAGACATGGTAATTGTTTGATGACAAGTTGATTGGATTGATTATTTGAACGTGCTCCTCCCGAACTTTGTTTATGAAACATCATGTGTAGATTCCGCCATCGCGTCTGTTATAGAAGATATCGACAGCACATTAATTTGAAAAGAGGAACAGAGAACCGCGATCAAGGCATTTGTCGATCGGAAAGATGAATGAAGAACATACGTCACTTACTCCGTTGCTCTGATTGGTTGTAGGTCTATCCAATTGAGTGCAGAGGCATTTTCCTTCCTGGTTCAGTTGAAACACGCCCCATAATCACAGCCCAATGGAGCAGTATCAGACTCATATTCTGACTAGAATCTGATATGACGACGTCATATGTTTTGTACCTTTAATGTACATGATGTTCATGGTGTGAAGGAAGAGTATCGTGTAGCTTGTTTAATTATCTCAATCAGGTCCATTAAGCTTCATCAGAACAAGCACACATTATATTTAACGGCGCTCGCAGTCTGCAGTCATTATCGGCCTGTTGGACACGGACGGTTTGTTCCATCTTTCTTCTCTTATTTCTGTTTCTCCCAGGCAGATCCTCATTACCGGAATATGACATGGTGTGCTTTGACGTCTTCCGAGGATTTCAGAGAACATGCCTCTTGTAAGTCCATGAAGAGAATAAAGAACGCTGATTATACACTCTACGGGGGATGATGTAATGATAGGCCATCAAACTGGGACAATGGGATCATGATTAGCCTTCCGATTAAGACAATTTAAATTTTAATAAAGTTACGTCTCTCTTGACAGGTGACCGTTTAGAAAGAGGCCACGCTGATGGGTTTAATGAACGTCGTCGTTACATTTGTATAAGTTATTTTTGTAAAACAAAACAGGAAAATAGGAAAGGAAAAAAAGGAAGAAAGAAAGGAAAGTATTTCGGGTTTTACTTCAGTAACTGACCTTATCGCTGTTCCGTCCTCCATATTGGAGATAAGGTGTATCATATTCCCCCTCTGGATTTGTAAGTTCGTGTGTGTCTTTTTGCCCCTGCACACCTTTTATGAATAACTCGGTTTCCTTTGAAGGGAGTTAAACACTCAATCTCCCATTTTGGGGGTGGAATAGACATATAATATGTTTTAGTTTTAAAGGTCACAGGTTGAGGACTTATCTCAATGGAAGTCTGTGCCATGTTGAAAGCCCTGACAGCTGATTGGTCAACTGAAAGGCTGTTTCAGTTGTTTTGAAGAGTGCCTTTTGTCTTCAGATAACAGGGAATATTTAAAGCCAGCCGAGATATTCCGCTTCGGGCGCTTTTACCTCTCAAATGATGTAGCATATTTCAGTAATTGGCCAATCTCTCTAAAACAAAAGGCTCTCTGTGAGTACTTTGACTTTTGAGAGGATATTATCTATGTCAGACTATTGGTGTTTATTTAATAAAGTGTAGCTGTAATGGCTGTTTACAATTGAGATGTTTGTGGATTTTACATTGAGAAATGTGGTCTGCAGCATTGGATGATTTTAACCACAGCATTTCCTTAAAGCATCAGTCTTACAGTAACATGCTGTGTAAAGCAACTGAAATGACTTAATGCGGGACAAATAGTTTCTCTCTGGCTGAGATTAAAGCTGTCAAGATGACTTTACTTTATACAAAGTTCTATTGTTCTGCCATAAAATGGTTGAAAATACGACCCTGATGAAACAATACGGGGCATTTTTGAAGATTAATTAGTTAATTATAATAATTGTTTATTTCTATAGTGCTTTTACAAGGCACAAGGACACCTAACAAAAAGTTTAACAAGCATAACCAAAAAAAAAAACACACAAAAAAAAAAAACCAGATACCAGAGCAAGACAACAAGAAAAAGGACAATCAAAACCACATGCACATATTTCTGCAAAGTGCATTCCTACAACAGTTCAATAAACACTAAATTAATATTGAGAAACATCAATTTTAGACACAATATGACTAGTTATTTGGTCTATTGTTACTCTTGAACTGTGGCTTGACAGTCACATTAGAGGATGAGACTTGTTTATTGTAAGTTTTTGTTAAATCTGTTAATAAATGTTACATTTTACAGATTATGCTGTTTAAAAAAAAGTTTATGAGGGGGACTTAGCTTAGCACTGTAGTCAATATGAGCTGACATTTGGGTAAAATCAATGTGCAACACAGCTGGGTTGAAATGCACAATTTCCCTGGGTTAGTTTATCAACCCAACATGTTGCCATTGTACAGTTTTTAGTCCAATTAAGACGAAGATAGGAAAAGTAGTCCAAAAATAGCAGCTTGGTCTATTATATAAAACAAAACAGATATCCACATAGGTGCAAACACAACAAAACAGTGCAAACAATACCGGACAATGAACTAAGGGACTTAGGGTACGTTTACATGACAATGATGTATTAAAAATGCTGTATTATCCATGTTAGGAAAGAAACAAACGCAGCTATAACTGAACACGTAATACGCATGTATAAAACGCGAAAACATCACTGTTTTCGCGTTTTGTGTTGTTTACATGGAGATGATAACTGTATCGTTTTCAAAAACTTGCATTTTGAAATATGTTTTCAAAAGTTTGCACTTTCAGGCCCCCAAAACGCCATTCTAGTGAAAATGAATGGCCAAATCACATAAAAACGTTGTGTTTTTTGATGAAAATGGTGTCATGTAAACAGCCCCTTAAACACACAAGGATAATAAACTCATATATGAACAGGTGTGCTAATTAATCAAAACCAACAAGGAAAATGAAACAAAGAAAACAGGTAACTAAGAGAAACAAATGAAAGTCCATGAAAACTTAAGTAAAACACACTAATTGAGACAGCCAGTTGAGATCATTTGAAAGTATGCTGTAAATACAATGAATATATTTTATTATTTATTTAAGAAGATATTTTATTTATTATTAGATACTGGAGTAAAAAATATAATCTCTTATTATTCACTTCATATTTAAAATAATATAAAACAGTATATTTTTTCATCATAAGCACTTTCTTAATGGAATGGTCCAAATAGTATGCAAATAGATGCAAATTGGAATCCAAATAGTTTGTATATATGCATGCAGTACAGTAAAAGTGTGTTTACTTTGCTTCTTAAACAAGGCTAGTTTCTAATGGAAACCATTCTTTAGAAATGTGTAGCTGCTGCCTGAGTCAGCCAACAATGCTTTGTTGCATTTAAAATCACATATCTGCACAGGTTCATGCCATCTCCCTTGGCAAAACATAACCATATCTGTCAGTGCAGAAAGTGCTTCGTGTATGTCATGTCATGGGAACTCTACAGGCTTTGTTCAGATATGGTTGTCATAAATGACCTGACCTTGCAGTAAGAAAACACTATGCTATGCGGAGACATATCACCCTAGGAGAGATCTGGATTTTAAGTAATCTGCTATGGACCAGTCACTTCACTTCTCTCAGAACAACAACATAAGCCTTAGCTTCTATCTATATTGATGTATTATTTAAGAGCACGGTGAGGTATAGCTCTGACGGAGCACAAAGCCGCTCTTTGTTGGCGGGAGAAGACATTCACAGACGGCTGGGGAGCTTTAGACAAAGTGCACAGAGCCAGCTGGCCAACATGGGCAAAATTATTTTTGCAGTTTGGTATTTGAGAGCTTAACCTTGTCTACTTCAAAACCGGGCCCAAATGTTCGTTGCTGTGAAATAACTCGGCGAGACAACACTTCAGGGGTTTTGACAAAATTTATTTGAAATCAAAGTTCTGAGGGACTGGAAATGGGTAAATGTTCATTCAGTGCAGATCCATTCATCGTCTCACATCATTGCGTGGACAGTTTTTGATGTATTTGATAGTTAAGTTTGGTAAAGTTTGTCACGTCAACAGACTAGCAAAAACATGCTTCGCATTTAGGTGGTACTTTAATTGTTTATTACATATGTTACATCGGCATAATTAAATATGTATTTTTGCTTGTTTTAAATTTTAAATATGTAATTATTAAAAAAATGTATATATATAAATTTGTGGATGTGTCTTTATGAGCTTCCAGTTTTACCAATTATCTTTTTTTGTTGTTAAACAAAGTATACAGGCTCATTCACACTAAGGACGAGAACTATAACAATAACAGTACGGGAAAGATATCATTAGAATCACTTGCAGAGTGATGTTTTCCAACTGATGAACAAAAAAACAACCAATCAGAATCCATCTGACTTTAATAGGCTTGAGCATTTAAAGCAGCATTTGACAAAACTGAAGAGGGCGCTTATAATAAACAGAACGATATCGTCTATTGGTGTGGATGCTAATCATTATAGTTCCCTATCAGCGAGTTATATTTGACGTTAATCGTCAGTGACTGACGAATTTGGAGCCCGCCTGATATCTCACCTTCGAGTGGTACAAAATAAGCCAATGCATGGTCTTTTCCTGACGGCCACTATCGCTGTCTCACATGCCTTGGCATGGGCATGCTGAGATGGCGTTCATGGGTCGTTGGCACGTTGATCGCGACTCGCCTTTCTCGTAAAGGCTTGAGTCCCCTTTGCTGTTGCCCAGCTGCCACTTGTGTGTAAAAGCACAGTTACGGCAACCCAGCGCATCAGTAGCCGCTCTGGATGAGCATCGGCGTTTGCTCATGCTGAATCGGATTCAGAGTTGACAGCCATGTTTGGGTGTTGTCATGTTGTTGTTCTTTAAGAGAAGTGAAGTGACCCCGAGTTCCCAGAGTTGGACTCGGTCGCCATGACTGCATGTCTCACGGACAAGTGCACTTAGTCATTGCTGAACTGCTTGAATACTTTCAGGGGCAGGACTGCGGTTCCACTGAAAATATTTCAGAGCCTCCTGGGGCATTTGGCATCCGCAGCCACAGTCGCGACGCTCGGATTGCTTCATATGAGACCGCTTCAGCGCTGGCTTCACGACTGAGTCCCGAGATGGGCATGGCACTGTGGCACACTGCGAGTGGAAATCACTCCGGTTTGTGTGCAACAGGCAAGCAGCTTCGGGCCCCTGTTTTTTACTCTTAAACCACTTATTGTCCATCAGATTAGAGAATGGAAATATTGTATAGTATAGTATTATAATAATATGAGCTGACATTCAGGTTAAATCATGTGCATCTCAGCAGGGTTAAAATGCACAACCTTGCTATAACCCAGCATGTTGCAAGTTGCCATTTGAATTATAAAAATGGTATGTTTTGACAATACTGTATATATACTGTGGTTTATATATATATATATATATATATATATATATATATATATATATATATGCATACATACATACATACATACATACATACATACATGCATACATGCATACATGCATACATACATACATGCATGCATACATACATGCATACATACATACATACATACATACATGCATGCATGCATACATACATACATACATACATACATACATACATACATACATACATACATACATGCATACATGCATACATGGCCTCATTCCTATGTCTTACATCACTGATATCTTCTCCACCTTCATGTGTGAACATGAATTCATTCCTTGTTGTTGTACTGTGGTGCAGTGGTGCACAGTATGACGGTGGAAAATGTCACCGTAAAGTTCAGATATTACTGGAAGGAGCTGTACATCAGTATACCATGGGTCATCAGTCATAGAAGACTGCTTAAAACACAAATGAAGAAAGTAACTCATTGAATTTTTCTGCAATTTTAAACTCTATGTTTTGTAAGTTTGAAAATGAGTGGTTCTGCCAAAACTGTAGTCTCGGGTCTGGTCCACTTATGCAGCTTAATAAGCTCACATATAGCCACTGTTTGCTTATTTACAGACTGTTTTCTGAAATAGTTCACAGGACAATAATAGACAACTGTGGAAAGAATCGAATTATGGTGTGCCAGTCTCCGCAAATGGCTGTATAAAACATGGATGAAAATTAGCACCTGGTTACAGCTTCAAGTCTTTTTTTTAATGATATATATATATATATATATATATATGTTTTTATTTGCACACAAAATGACTGTATTTGACTTTTTTTTGTTGACAATCTTGAAGAAGAGAGAGACATACAGTATTACCCTCTTTAGATTTTCCCATATGTGAAAGATAAAGTGGGCTCCACAAATATTGGCACCCTTTGGTAATAAATATGAGCAAAACTGACTGTGAAAAATTGTCTTTCCTACAGTGATGACTATAGGAATTTGGGCTGTGTGTCACTTCATATTTAGAGCCCAGTGAAACAGGAAGTCAGGTGAAACCCTTATCACTTAAGTGTTACTGATCACTTAAAGGTGAACTTAAAAACACACCATATGAATGGGAATATACTTCAGTTAGATTTTTGCTCATTAGAATTTGTAGGGGTGCCAACAATTTTGACACACATATTTTGGAGAAAACCATATCAATTAAATGCATTCTACAATTATATTTTGTGTAAATTAACTTCAATTACAGGGTATGTTTTTGTGAATATTTTGAATAAATAACTAAGAGCAAAAATGGCAAAATTTTTCATTTCAATGTCATTTCGAACAAAATCAGGCCAAGTTTGTTTGGTGTTCGTTTTGGGTGTTCAAAAGATATTGCCAAAGTGAACTTTCCGGAAAAATTAATTTCGGCTGGTAAACACCTTCGAACTACCATTGGTACGTGGAAATTACGTAATAGGTAGGTGTGGCTCTGAGGCCCCGCCCTCTTTGGCGTGGAAATCGACTCCGGTTCATATCTTCTGTTTAGTCTGTTGAGGTCGGAGGTCTACGAGTAAAAACATGAACACACTGGAGAGCTGCTTTTATAGTAGGAACTGACAACGCTATCTCACAACCAATTCATACAAAATCGTATTTGTCTAAACCCCAGTGATGGGTAGGTTTAGGGGCGGGGTCAGGGGTAGGTCATTCGTATGAATTCATACGAATTGGGCAACTCGTAAAATATGTACGATTTAGCAAAAATCACAGAAATTTGTATAAGTGAGGTCGTATGAATTCGTATGAATTAGCCACCTCGTAAAATTTGTACGAACTGCCGTGAGATTGGGTTGGAACTGAAGTTGTAAATCTACTTCAAAGCGACACTGACCCTGTTTTTTTTTTGTTTTTTTCATGTTTGATACTCTAAAGCTGCTTGATTTTATTAAAACTATTGTATAAAGTCTCGCCACTGTTATTTTTGTTGGGTGTTTATTTTGTTATTGAGAAGAAAGTGTGCAGCACATATTTATATATCCATCTAAATGCCGCTCTTAGCTCTTTGTTCACTAACCGTATATCGCTGTTACCATATTTTGAACTTCTCTTTACCTATAAGTGAAAAACGAAAAGAGTTTTGCCGTTTAACGTCTAAAACCAACTGTTTTGTGAAGCAAATAATATGTACATGTGTATTTGTGTACATTTACCATATGTTTCAGTTGCAGCCCAGATCAATAATCGACTACACTGTTCCAACGACTGTGTCATAAGGCTATTCTATTCACCCACACATGGGCCACATGAATTATGCTGTGTTAGTATGTTCACAGCACGAATTGTTCTCACTTCAATCCGTTGTTTCTGCCGCGAGAGGCCTGTGGATGAAGGTTGGACATGAAGGACAGAGGAAGACAGAGGATCGTTACGCCGGGCCCCCGTGGCTTCCTGAAACGACCGCAAGTTCATGGCCATCAGGAACCCCGTCTGTAAGTCTCCCCTATAAATAGATTCTCAACAAATCCAAAAGAGCAAATAAGGGCTCGCTCTGTGGGAGATCAGCAGAGATGTGTGGCGTTCACGCTCAGAGGAACTCAACATGCTATCCTCAAACTAGCTTACATTTATTCCCTATTTTTTTTTTTTTTTTTTGCTTTTTCAAAGTTTTCCAAGTTTCACTAAATATTTTTCCTTCTTCCCAGCCTTGTGGATCAAAAAAGTTTTTGCATATTTTTAAAATGAGTACTCATTTTGAAAGATATTAAGATATGAACTGAATGTAATGTTTTCAGACTCTTAATTGCATGTTATTTACAAATAAATGAAAATGTAGTATAGTTTAAATTTATATTAAATTAAATAAGTTGAATTTAGTTGTGCATGTTTACCCACTAATATAGGACTTTCATAATTTCATACATCTTTATGATGTAATTTCATAATTTATTGTGCTGTCTTTGAAACATGGTTAATGTACTGTCGAATGAACTGACAATCATTTATGGTAAACTAAAAGATACTTTAATTTCATTTATTTAATAGATTTGCAATTACACATTTGCAGTTATTTGAAATACTTTTATTATCAATGATTGAAAAATAACTACAGTAAAAACATATTTCCTCGTTGTTTGCCTGTTATTAGTGAGCTTATTTTTGCAAAAAGCTCAAGGGATTGCAGTATTAACTATAAATGTAATATCGAATACATGTATATGTGCTTTAGTTTGTCAACACAAGTGTACTTTTTTCAAGCCAGTTTTTATTTTAGTTTTATTATAGTTTTATTAATATTTTAAATTAACTTTTTATATGTAAATTTTTGTTAAATTTTTTGTCATTTCGTTATGTGCTTTTGTCATTAAATTTTTTTATCTTTTTAGTTAGTTATAGTTTTTTATGCATTTACAATCAATAATTTTAGTGCTTCAAGCTTGTTTTTTTTTTGTTTGTTTTTTGTTTTTTGCCCTGTTTCAAGCTTGAGAAAACATTAGTAAAACATAATGATTTAAATGGTTCTTTAAAGTAAAAATATATATATATTTGAAATTATTACTAAGTGCATGAATGTAGTCATTGAAGTTTACTCTTTAAGTACACGTAAGTGGCCTTTTATTTCATTCATATTTTATTATCTGCAAGTATAGTTTTTAAAAAAATTACTTTTAAGATTTGAGGTACAGTACAAGTGCACATTCAATTCAGTTAAGCGCACTTCCTTTTTACAAGTGTACGTATACTTCAACAACACACATATGGAGAGTGTGCAAGAGAGCGAGCGAGATTGTTATCAACCCGGTTCACAATGGCACTATTTAGCAAAGGAGGCCTAAACGGGGGAAATTGTCCCTTCATACGATCTCCCCTGCCAAATGAAAGAAGATTTGAACATCCCACAAATAGGCTACATTCTTTAATTTACATTTGTCCGTTTGATTAATAATACCATCTGAAATTGAACAAATGGCCTCACAGTCTATGTAGGTATCAGTGAGCACGTACCATGCGAGTCAAATCTCTTTACGACTACCTTTATTTCAGGCCTGGAAAAGCTGAATAAGCTTAACTCCATCAATTTTTTCAGTGGGCTGCCAGACAAGCTTTTAAAATTAATAAGTTTAGAGATTGAGCTACTTCAGAGCAGCAGGTTTGATGAATGTTTGAGAAGTCCTGATGAGTTACGGTGACACTCTCGGAATATGGAGGATGAAATAGACAGGTACACTGAGGGTCAAGCGAGGACAAACAGATGTACAATGCTGATGGGTTTCCTTAAGAATCAAATATCTTGCTTTGATATGTTTTGTATCTCTAGATTCTTTAGCTGGATTGCATTTACACCTGTGTGATTGGAAAGAAGTTTAATCGGCCAAAAAATTTCAACTGTATCTGACCTTGTCCCACAGTACTACAACCACACCTGCTCAGTAGCGCGGGAAGGGGGGTGCTGCGGGGGCTGCAGCCCCCTCGTCATAGCATCAGCACCCCCAAGTGGGGGGCTGTGGACTAACATAATATTGTACTTTAAAAACGTGAAATAAAAATAAATAAATGGACAGCGTTAACTAACTCTATTATGCCTAATGTAGTGAGTGTTCAAGCTACGGAGAAAATGAAATAAAGTCTGAATTTGTCATGCTTTGTTCCGATCAGAGCACGTGAGCGGAGAGCGCATTTCTGAATATTCCGCTCCCTCGCTCATTCCGCTCAGGGTCGCTTCGCTCACTCAACCCAGAATGGCCTGCTGGTTCAAAAAATATGTGGGATAAGGGCTGCCTCCGACTAAAGTTTTTTTCTAGTCGACTGGTAGTTGTTCATTTAAGCCATTAGTGGACAAATCGCCCCTTTATATTAATTGTATTACTTAAATAGGCTATATACAGGATAATGAGCGTGTAGGCCTACATAATATAGCTGCACTCAAGCGCACGGCCGCACGCATAAAGATTGCCACAAAGAACCGGCAAAAGTATGAATGTGTCAAAAATAGCAAGTAGACATTGAATTGTTTATTAATAAACTGGTGTTTTCTGTGTCGCTGCAGAGATTAAGTTGGCGATGCAGACTCGCCATGAACACCAGAGAAAAATGCATGTGAAATGCACATTTCATATGGATTACATAATCAGGGTGTAGCCTATTTCTTTTCGTTTTGAATAGTTTCGTTTAAAAGTAGACATTTCAAGCTTTCTATAATTGATAGCCTATATTTCTCAAATCTGGGATGCACAAGCTGAGTTTCGGCGCCCTCCAGTTCACGTGCAATGCAAGTGATCGTGCCGGCGCCTTATTACATTGTCTGCTATATATTTGCTTCTTATTTATTAAATACAGGCAATTGGTTGATAAAACATTGATCAAAATTAAGATACAATTTATACAAAACGAAAATCTTAAAAAAATAGTCTTTCTACAAAACAAAACTCAATGAAGTGGTCAAAATCATGTCACTCCATGTCTCCAGTCATATTGCGCATCTCATGATGTATCTTTATCTTTCTCATGCTGCATATGCTCACTTTCATAATCAACATTGATTAAATAAAAAAAAATAACATTAGCCTATAATATTTAAACATAAATATGAAACTAAATGTTTTCTTTAATGGCTACAACACATATACAGTACAGAAAAATTTCATGTCTTGTCGTCAGCCATAACATAATGACGTCACATATTTTCCAACCCAGCCCTCAGCCCCCAGCCCCCCTCGCATGAAACAGCTTCCAGCGCGCCTGCACCCGCTACAATCGCTCCCATTACAACAAAACAGCCAAGAAGGGAATGTCATCCAAGCCCCTCCTTCTGGGAATCCCAGAATTCATTATAGGTTTAATGGGAAGGTCTTCTAGCTATAATTATTACACCATAGACCTCTATTTATTGTACAATTTATTGTGCTTTAGTAGCTGTTATCTCATGGGTGATAACATTCGAAAGTAATATAATTTTTCCTTACAATCTTAAAAAATAAAGGTTCTTTATTTATATTGTGGTTGCCATAAATAACCTTTAAATGCGCAAAAGGTTCTTCACAAGGATTCTTTAGATTAGAAAACGGTCTTCACAAACAATTTTTTGGGGAAAACAAAAATATTTATTCTATGGCATCGCTGAAAAAAAAAAAAAAAAAAAACAACCTTTTGGAACCTTTATTTTTAAGAGCGTACAAACATGTCAAACATACAAAATAATTATATCATGTTAAAATATAATTTCAGTGGTTATCATGACATCCTCTCCAAACCTAAAACAACATAAAACAAACATTTGTCTTCTAAGCATGTTAACTGCGATTCAAATTAAATAAATTAAGAGAAAATAGAGTTAGAAAGCATCCCACAAGAAAATACCCCAAGAGAGATAAAGACGTGGGTGAGGATTTGGGAGAGAATCAAGAGATTTTAAGTGTAGTCCAGTGGAAAAATTCATGGGATATTGATTAAACATAAAACAGCAGTGTTACATTCAACTGATGATAGTAATAGAGCATATTCACAATCCAGTTCTTCAAAAACACCAATAATGATAATTTGTAGTAAATAATGAAAACCAATTAGAATTTACAACTTTGTTTAATGTGACTGGAATCCATTTCTGGCCAGAATGATATTTCAGTGATCAATATGTCTGGGGTATAATGTCATCAAGCACTATCTGAATGTGATCCAATCACCAAAAACATTTAATACCAGGTTTAAAGTGGCCCAAAAACCTCTCTACCAGTTTTAAGATTACAAAATATGTGTGTGAATAATGCATTAATCACTCTTTGACTCACTGTCTAACAGTGATATCAGCGGATGAAGTTTCAGAGGTGTCTCTTTTGCCTCCCTTGAGCTTTTTGCAAAAATAAGCTCACTAATAACAGGCAAACAACGAGGAAATATGTTTTTACTGTAGTTATTTTTCAATCATTGATAATAAAAGTATTTTATATTAAAGCTGTTAAAACTTAAAAACTTTAGATTTTGATATTTGTTAGTAGTAAAATTGGTACATTTTGGTAAAAATATTACAATAGTGGTTGATTGGTTATAGACTTGCTGATAGTTGCTTATTGATGAATTTAGACCATGCCACTGCTCACTACACAAATGAGTAGCACACATTCTCAGTTGTTCAAGGATATATCAATACATGAGCTATCTGTTACCAAGATAAATTAGAGAAAATCAGTCTGCTTGTTTCCTTCTAAGGCTAAACTGTACTGCATCTTAGCTAAACTTTCTGTAGTCTGGTTGCAAGATGGTATTACAATTCTGCCTTTGGCATTTATATGACTGCAAACTCAGACAATGTTGGGATAAAATCAAAAATAACATCCACAAATGTATTCCAAAGCAAGATTCCAAAATAGATGCAGATATAACATGTTTCTCCCTGTGTCTAGTGGTGGGACAGACATGTTCAATCTTGCCCCCCGAAACTGTAAGCCATGGGTTATTTGATATGATACAACTGGGAGCAACCATCAACAAGTTGCTATGTTTTTAGCTGTCAGAAAATACCAAGTCTCCCGGTTTGTGCCAAATTATATAATGGGATATTGCCAAATGTCTTGGTTTAGTTCAAAGCCAATATTAAAATTCTGGCTAATACTGAGAAGATGATAATTACTTTCATGTTATGGCAGATAAAAGATATATTACAATTCTGCGCCATTTTATCTAAACCCTTGTGAAAAATAATTGCACTTAGTTGTAGTATGTCCACTAGTACTTCAAAATGTAAAGGTATATAAAAAAAAGTGAATGAGTGAGTGAGTTTGAGTGAATGTGTGTGAGTGAGTGTCTGACTGACAGTGAGTGAGTGTGTGAGTGTGTGAATGAGTGTATGTGTATTAGTGAGTGAGTGTGTGAGTGTGTGTGTATTAGTATGAAGGTAAAAGAGTAGCGAAACTCAAGAGCACGTAGATGTGAATTTGAGAACTTGTACAATAAATATTCGTACTTGTACTCAAAAATGTACACTCACAGCTCCAATGTGAAAACCTGTAAAATAAAAATCTGAAGTTGAATGTTGAGATTTGCACTTGCAGACAAGAGGTCACAAATGTGTAAAATGCCATTCACAAAAATACAATGACAGACACAAAAATTTAGTACATAGTTGCACTTATTTTTTCATTCACGTTCGCAGTACAACCACAATTAGGCACTTGAAACTTCTCAAATCTGTCACTGCAATTTCAAATTTCGCAGCTTGACTTTTGCTACTCTTTTTGCGATATTCACGGCAATATTCTTGGTTTTCTATGGAGGAAAACGCTTAACATGTAATAAAACGTGTTGCGTTCATATTCTGTGCTCATCTGCTTTTCTGTACATAGTATGCATTATTAGTATGGTGTTTAATGAGTTTTATAATATCATGTATTTATTTTAATATCACTGTCTAATGCAGTTAAGCCACGTTCAGAACATCCCCGAGGAGGATGCGCGTTTTGGGACATCATCGCGTACAAAAGAAATCCCATTTCATTGGCTTGGCTCCAACCAATAAAATTACTCCTTTGAAAAGAAGATTAAATGATAAAAAGCTAAAGTCAGCCTTCACCTTTTCATCAGTTATTAGTCTTTTTTTTCAAATATTCCCAAATATCTTTGAGTAAATCCAAATGATGAAGGTCCCAAACTTTTTTTTTAAACTTTACGAAACGTAAAACTCCACTGACACGTTCCTTTAATTTCACTGACTGCTGAACCGCAGTTGGGTGATGCAAGATAAATTGACAGTTTCCAATTTAGTACAGTGTTCCGAATAAAAGGCCCAGAGGATTCTCGTTCTGACAGTGTGTCAGAAAAGCAGCTTGTGAAACTTCAAAAGAGTTACTTTTCTTCTATTAATGCTGACTGCTGCATGAGTGTATTTCTATACAGTATAATTACAAATTAGGGAGCCTGCCCGGCCCACGCAACACCTGTGAAATTGTAGCCGTTGCTGGCTAGCAAGAATGTTAATCCTTTCGTCCCCCTGTTTTGTCTTGTCCCAAACAGACAAACGAAGTACAAAGCTGTGAAACATTCCTTCTAATGGATTCTGTACCACAGTCAGTCAGTGGACAATAATGATAAAGTGGGTAAAGTGCTGGATCAGTCCTCACGCCGATTATATTCCATTTTTGAATGTTGGGGGGCTGGAAGGGCAAATCGGACCGCACGCATATCGAATTCCTCTGTTTACATTAGCTGCTCTCCAAAGCCATTACACTGGCCCTTCACACCTGCCCTGACACGTCTACCGCTGGTGCAGTCGTGATATATATGCGCGGAACAGAAACTTCATTGTGCGCAGTCTGTCTCCCCGGCGGCCATGTTGTCAGGCCCTGGGAGAAAAGGATGAATTATGGGTCCGAGGGATTTGTCTCAGCTTGGAGAAAGATGGATAGAGGGAGATAGAGCAATAGAGAGAAATATCCCACTTCACTAAAGAGCGATGAAGGGGAAAGAGTGAGCCAAGTTTCCTGCGTCTCGCCCCTCTGGCTGTGGCCGAGGTTTGTCATCGTTCCAGGCGTTCTCGGGCCCTGATCACTTGGCGTTTGGAGCACTCGATCATTTCTTCATAATTATCCTCTTCTCTGATCTCTGAGTCACACGATGCCCTCCGTCTTTATAATGATACCAGTTTCAAAAAGAGTTTATGGTGTGCTGTGTGGTGTGTGTTAAGTCTATATGCAGATGCAGATTCGCTTCCAAAGGCTTTTTGCACTTGAAATTGTTAATACTAGAATGCATGACCCAGAAAAACCTACATGAATGCATAAAGGGGATTAAAGTAAGGGGGTTTAAAGCATTTTTTTTATTGTTTTAAATCATTGTAATTAAAGCATTTGATTATACAAATGTTAAATAAATATTTCAATAACGTTCATTTGTTCACTTCCGATGTGCATAGTGCAACGTTGCACCACTTCCTTTTGAGGAAATGAGACCAATGGCTGTAAAAATTTTGACTCATACTACAATTCAGATTTTATTTAATTTTTTTCAGAAATTAATATAAATCCTTTTCTTCTGAAATTTCTATTAATCATTCAAATGTGAAATCATTCAGATGTGTTAAAACTTTGGGCCAGATTTACTAAACAGGGCAAATTAGCTTGAGAATGCAATTTGCACCAATGGGAGAGGAAAGTGCGTGATCTACTGACGACGAACAAATTAAAGAACACAGATACAGCCAGATAATTTCCATAATGACCAACACAATCTAACAAGAGCTGCGTAAATCTGCGTCTGGTTTAAGAGATGCTTTTTTGGGGCGGTAAATAATGGCGCAAACACCAGTAAATTGACTAATGCAAACCTTAATCACCTTGCATGATTCATTATTTCCTCCCATAAATTTTGCGTCTGAAACGGAAAAATGCATATACAATAAGGTCAGTCGCAGAAATAACCAGGGAATTTAAATATGTTTATAAAATTGATGGAAAAAAAAAATGGTGAAAGTTCCATTGAAAATGTATAATTTATCCTCATTTTTCAAAGACACTTTTCATTATTTATCCTAGGCAATTAATCAGTCCTGGGTTGTAAGGTTTCAAGATTTCACACTGTATTTGTATTTGCATCCTTATTTGCATATTCATGAGGTCTATTATGTTGATTTGATGAGTACAGCATGTGATGACTATGCAACCTGCTTCTCTGGCATGTCTTTATAAGAATTAGTTTGAATCTGTTTGTTGTCTTAAATCTACTGAAATCTACTATATATATAAAAAAAATGCTAGCCATCATATTTTGACATGTTTAACTGCTTCCCTTCAGAATCTGAATCTAAACAGCTCAATAGTTACTGTATGTGGCTGTGCAAAGCAAAGTGTATTTAATGTGGTAACCACGAAAACAATTTATGATTAGTTGTTTTTTTGCTTAACAACTCAGAATTACATTTTAGCACCACATTGTTTCCCACCATATTACTTTGACATGGCAATTTAAGGTTTTAGCTGCAAAAGCTAAGTGTTCTGGAACAGGACTTATATAATATCCTTACTTCCTTTTAAGAGTGTTCAGGAGTAAAACTTGCTTTTAAAAAATGTTAACCCAGTGTAAAAAAAGACAAATGACAGTTTGAGTAGTTTGTAGAAGTCTTTAAAAGATCTGTGGGTTGTGCTACTTGGATGCAGAAACAATGTCTTGTCACATGCTTTTATTCTTGAAGTTGAGTAACTTTGAATGAATTTCTATGGAAACACCACAATATGTCTACAATAATGAAGGATGAAATGAAGTTAGCGTCTGTCAAACTTAATCAATGAGCCGGGACAAAAATCAGAACTGAACGCCTTCAACAAAACCTTGATATTAAAGTGATGTATCTATGAAAATAAACTCGAAATCAAGAGCAATATGTCTGTTTTTTATTAGCATGATGCTGTAGAGACTTGGTTTCAACACTAGTTGTAAACAAATGCTCACATTTTTGGTCTGATTATGACCGAATGACATTTAGTTCCAGCCACTGACAGCTCTGACCATCAGCTATAATCATTATAATTGGCTTAGAGTTACTTTATATCCCACGTTCATTGTAATATAAATATTTAAAATCTAAATCATGTGAAAATGTATATAGATTATCTCGTTATAATGAGGGAAATGTCCACTGTGGGACTAATTAGCTAAACGCATGTGATGAAATGAGCTTATTAGCGTTTCGCTGAAGGCAAGTTTAATGACAAGTTTAAGCAAATCCCTCCACATCTCTTTGGATTCCTTCATTTACATAAACTTTGACAGTGAATAAAAGAAGTATACAATGTGGAGTTTTACAAATAGCATAAACTTTCAGAGTTATTATCAGATCTGAAATAGCTCATCACTGGCCACGTCAAACTAGTCACTCACTGTTACAGTCTCCAAAACTAAAATAAAAAATATATAAAAACATCCATGTCCAATTCCTGCAGACAGCATTTATTGATCTCATGAATATTTAAAGCAAAAGCAATTGTCTTTTCTCCGCATATTTTTTCTCTTCAGGGTGAAAAAAAGCAGTGATTTTTTTTTAGGAAAAAGTATTCCTCCACTGACAGATTTGGACAATTTGTGCTTGCGATGTGTTCTTGCAGCCTGCACAGCATGGGTACGCTGAACTTCAGCACATACTCCCCTGATGATGTCTTATAATTATGGGTCTACACTGAATGTACACACTGCTGAACCTGCCAAGCAGATTTATGGCAGATAAACGGCCTTCATATAGGCCACAGTGTGTTGAGAGTCTCTGTGCTCGGGCCCCACACAGGAGTCAATTAGAAAGCTATGAAACACGAGTTTAGGGTTTAGGAACAAAGAGTTCAAATGTAACAGTTATGGTTTGGGTTAAAGGATTGTCAGTGAAATTACTGGTTAAGATGTTTAATGGCACTGTCCTTTTTGATTTTGTCTATGCTATTGAAGGTGAGATGAAATAGACATACCATGACACTATTTTAAAACAATGTTGACAAAAATATTCTGAGTAAAAAAATAGGCAATTGTGACCATTTCTTGTATTTGTAACTTTGTCTCACAATTGTAACTTAAATCTCACAATGTGACTTATCTTGCAGTAGCAATTTTGTTGATCATGATTGCTACTTTGTCTCCCAATGTTTGCAAATATGCATTTTTTTGTTGTTGTTGTAAATCTATTTCTCAAATGACATCTTTGTTTCTTGGATTTGCGACTTTATATCTCACAATTTGCTCCTTTTTTTCTTGCAGTTGTGACTTTTTATTTTCCAAAAATATGAAGAGTAAACAAAGTTAAATACAACTTTAGTTCTAACAATTTTAACTTTGTTTCTCGTAATTATGACTTTATATCTCACATTATCTATGTTTCCATCCACCGGATTATATGTGCATTTGGGGATATGCAATAAAAAAAAAAAAAATTTGATGGATAGAAATGCCAAGATGTGCATTAATTCTAAAAATGCACATAAAAATCATATGTGCTCAGTTAAGGCAGATAATTGTTTTATATACGATAAGAAAACACTTATTTATTTGCATTTACCAAATAAATTGCT
This sequence comes from Leuciscus idus, assembly GCA_021554675.1. Taxonomy (NCBI): domain Eukaryota; kingdom Metazoa; phylum Chordata; class Actinopteri; order Cypriniformes; family Leuciscidae; genus Leuciscus; species Leuciscus idus. The sequence goes on along the minus strand of CM038638.1, from coordinate 17,305,291 downwards.
CAATGTGCAACAAAAAGTCATGTGACTTTGCTCCAACACAGATTGTGATTGGATAACTGGACTAACCAGTGGACCAATTTAATCGCACAGCATCTACAATTTTGGTTTGATCATTCTGAAATACTTGAGCCAAAGTCTGTGAAAGAATGATTTGGTTTAATTCCGCCCCAGAAGCGTCTTGCAGGATTTGCGTTCCCAAACATCAGGCATCCGAATGCAGGATGACATTAAAAAATGTTTACTGTGCTCTCCGAGACGCAAGTCATTTATGATGTGGGTCACAGTTTCTTCCCTGATTGCAGCAACTTCCCTTTTTATTACAGATATTTTTCGCCAATTTCCCAGGAAGTGACGAGTTTGTTCTCTTGAACACAAGGGATGGAATTGCTCCTAATTGCAATATTCCAATTTTACGTATAAGTTCAATTTTCAACTTTGGATGGAAACATATAGCTAATGTTACTTAAAATCTGGCAATTGTGACTATTTCTTGGACTGTTTCTTGGACTTTATATCTCACAATTCCCTCCCTTACTTCTTTCAATTGTGATTTTATGTCTCCTAGTTGTGATCTTTCTCAATGTGACTTTATCTCACAGTTGCAACTTTGGTTCTCAGAATTGTGACTTTATATCTCATAGTTTGACTTAAAATCCCACAATGTCCCTTTTATCTTGCAATTGCACTTCTTGTAATTTTGACTTTATTTCTCAAAATTGCAACTTTGTTTTGCGAAATTGCAACTTTATATCAAAATTGTGACTTTATATCAGTTTTTGTATTTTTCTCGCAGTTGTTGACTTTTTTACAATGTGTCTTCTTATTTTAAACTTTATCTAATTTTATCTAACAGATAAAGTTTTGTTTTTTTTCTTGAGGAAAGCAATCTGTTCATGCTCCACAGTGAAACACGGAACAGTTTAGCCATGCTGTAATGTTGTCCATGGGATAGGTGAAATGCTGTTTAAAATCTGGCTCTATCATGGTGTTTGCCCTTTATTAGAAATGCATGGGGGTTTGTTCCTCCATTCCCTCTATGCATTTTATATGCATGGCATACTTGTAAATCTTCTAGTCTTGCACATTTGGACAAACCAATTTAAAGCAGCATTATGAAGATACTAAGCCAGAATTCCCTCAGGGAGTTTGGAGTGTGTTGTGTAATTCTGGGAAGATTTACGAACCTGGCACCTGATAGAAATTAGGAGTTGAAATTGCTTTTAAGACATGTAAGAGCCATTGTGGATGCAAATCACATGATCTCAGGTGGCTGAGACTTTTTATGTAAGCGTTCTTTTTTATTTATTTATTTTATTTTATTTTTTTATGATGATGATGATGTTCAAAAAGAAGTTGGGCAGACTGGGACTGATTGTCACAGTAAGTATACGATTTGGAGTTAAAAATTCAATTACACAAATGTGCTTACCTTTTACAATTTGTTTTTCCCCTTGTGAATTATGTGTTTCATAATTGTATCACTTTTGTGCTAAAAATCCTACAAAAGGCTGTTTAAACATTATTTTCTGACAACTTACCCCATATAGTGTGACAACATGCTAAAGGACAGCATGTGCTAAATGCATTTTGTGTAAAGTTAGTTGACAAGTTAGTTAGTTAGTAAAAAAACAAAGTAGTTTGGCATAATCGTTTATAGAATGAAGTTTTGTTCATATATATATGAAAATAAAAGTGAAAATGTTTAAATATGGCTAAATAGAAATTGACTTTGAAAAATAACAGTTTTAACTGAGGCAACTACAGTAGCTCCAGACTTCTCTGCTGAGGATTATTTTGAAATGTTTAATAATAACCATGAAACAGACAAACAAACAGATAAAAGCTATTCCTTCAACTGTGAAATCATGGGATACGTATATTAACTTATAACATACATACCTCTCTACAAAGGGATTCCTGCAGTGAAGGCCGGACTAGAGGAATGGCACTAGTGAAAAGTAAATGAAATGCAGGGCACATGCAATAAAATTTGCACATTCCTGTCAGGGCAGGTTGATTGATGTAGCGGAACTGCGTTTATTGACACAACACCTTCATGTTTCATAAGGCCATCAGTCATACAGTCACACCGGTGCTCCAAGACCTGAGCAGTGGTAAAGCACGGCTTTTCCCTGACTGCCCACTATCTGTTAATGTACTTTTACTTCCCTTTATTTCATCATGTAAAGATTTTTTTTTGGTGGTCATTTGATTACATAATCTGAAAAGAATAAAGAAGCGGACACTTGAATGTCATTTATAACATTGAGATGGGAGGCACAGTCATGGTGATTAGACATTGATTAAAACGTGATGAGACTTCATTGTTAGTGTGCACACTCATATATCCTCTGTGCTTTTGTTATAGAGTGTGGGGTTTATGTGACTGCAAGTAAAGTGTTTTAGAATAATAATAACTTAAGTTTGCTTGTCAAGCTAAAAGCTACGCAAAAGCTAAAGCAGTTAAATTACAGTCAAGCTAGCCTTCAAAAGTTACGCTACATTTGTAAACAGTTAAACTACACTGCGATATTCTATCAGTATTTACCCTTATGAACAAAGTACACTTTTAGCAAATGTTTGGTTGCAGTTTATTTTACAGTATGTGTACTTACAGTGTACTTACCTAAGGAAATACAGGGTAAAGAGTACTTATATAGAGTTTATACTTAAGTGCAATCTGAATGTAATGTTTTCATATACTTAATTGCATTTAAATTGCAATTAAATGAAAATGTGTTCTAGTTTACATTTATATTAAATGCAATTAGGTGAACTTTAGAATGCTTTTTTGACCCACTTATGTATATGACTTCATACTTATTTATATGTTGTCTCAAAATAACTTCTATTGACTTTGAAATATAATACTTCCAAGTGCACTGACAAGCATTTACAGTAAACTAAAATGTATTTTTCCGAAATTCCTATAGCACACTTGAACGTATGTTATATGGGTAACACTTTATTTTACAGTGTCCTTGTTACATATGTTACATGTACTTACCGTAGTAATAACAGTAAATTATGTACAATTGCATGCAACTAACCCTCAACCAAATCCAAATCCTACCCTAACCATATATTAAGTGCATGTAGTTCATTAACATTACTCAGTACTTAAATGTATAATTACACTGTAACAATGACACCTTAAAATAAAGTGTAACCCTTTATAAAGTGTTGCCTTAAATTAACTTTAAATGTAATTTTGAATAACACAGCACTTATAATTATGATCAAATACTTTACATGCTCTCCAATACATTAGTCACATCAAAATTAGTGTACATTAAATACAATTTTATTGGGTGCAATTTTATTATTACAAAGTGCTCTTAAATGTTTTAAGAATCATAGTCAAATGTACTGTCTTTAAATGCACGTACAGATAAGTGCTTTTTATATTATATTATATTATCTCCAAGTACAGTTTTTAAAGTATACTTTTAAGTTTTGACACACTACAAGTAAACATAATCAATTAAATTAAGCACAGTTCTTTTTCTCAAGGGTATCTTCCATAGAAACAATAACACCATCAATAAAGTTACTGTAGAAACCAACAATATTTATATAATCAAGCTGAAAACAGAGATGAACAACAGCATTTAACTTTATTTTTTTTGTAATAGATATCAACATATTGATTGTATACAACTAATACCAGTATGCAAAAAATGCTACATTTACAATAATCGGTTAATTTTTGAAAACACTGAACACTGAAAATGTAGTAAATTGTCCTCAAAATTGTCTTTGAGAAACTTGGATTATAGTGTGATTATTGGAACCATTTTAGGAGTTAAGGAGTGTTGAGTCAATTGTGAAACGTTGCTTCTTACATGAGTCTGATTACACTGTTCAGGGCCCTAGATTCCCTTAAACTCCCTTGCTGCCCAATCCACTAAATGAGTTGCATGAGAAGTCAAGGAAATAGCGTCACTGATGAATTGAGGCGGTTTGAGAGAGAGCATTAACACTCTCCAATGTAAATTAAACAGTCACAATAGCCACTCTGGAGGGGTAGTTATAGTTCTTGTCAGGATGCCACATAACTTTATGTAAAGTCTTAAATTGGAATTTTAGAACAGCTAATTAAAAAGGCAGATTACTGCGCACCGATTGGCTGGGATGATTCCCGTACTTGCCAGGTTGTCTTACAAAGAGTATATGCCTCCACTGGAAGCTGGAGTGTCCTTGGCAGGTGATTGTGCTATTCCTGGGAGAAATATAGGACTTTGAGGCAGCGAATGCTACTCTCGGTGTCCCCGTGAGACAAAAGGCATGTCCAAAACCCGTTCATTAGTCATTATGTAGGGCTGTGGAGAGACGGGAGATAATGTTTGGGTGAATATACTGGTGTCTCTCAATGATGAGGGTTTAACCAACACTTATTGAGGTTCAAGAGGTCACACAGACATAAGAGCAGATACTTTGTCTACTAAGCCCTTGGGAGCAAAGATTGACTAGAGTAAACGCTAGAAATGATGGATGCTAGGTTGTAAAGAGCGTATGCAGGTAAGATTTTCTTTCTCAGCCTGCTGTAGGCAGGCTCAGAAACACTTCAGATGTGTCCAGGTTTCTAAAGGAAGCTGAGACAGGGTCTCTCATGACTCCATAAAAGTGTCCAAGGCCACGCGCCTGTGAAGGGGAAAGATCTGAGATTAATGCTCGTGGATAGGCCGGAAGGGCCTCGCGCATTAATATTTAATTTCTGCACTGTTATTGTCTCAGCAGAGGTGGAAGTGCTAACCTGCAGAATTATTGCGAAAGTACTGGAATGAAACAGACTTTGAAAGAGTAATAAACAGGGCTGGAAAGTCCGGAGAGGATGAAACTGCAAAGGTCCAGTTAATCTTTAGAGGAATGCCTGTTTGTATAGAACTGTCAGGATTTCTATCTCTCGGGAATCTTGTCTGAAATGTACGGATGGTGAGGTGAGATTACAGCTCTCACGGTCAGTACTAACTTTGATCTAAAATGACTTTTCTGCAAGACAAACAAAAACAGTGGTGAACACAGTAGTGGTTATCATGAGTAATTGTGTTGACAAAACAATCTCATTATTATTTGTTACCATTAATTTGGTTTATTCTGGTTCACCTTTCCAAATTATTACATTTTATGGTCACCCACATTCAAAACTAAAAAAAATTAACAAGTGGAAGTATAGGAATTACATAGTAAAGATAAAGGTTAAGCAAATCAAAGCTATAGTTTAGCTTTAAGTAGTTCTAGTATTTGTGCTTGAATGCTTTTAATGCATTATTCAAACACATTGGGTCTCCCCATGTGAAAAAGAAGCACACACTTACAAAAATAATGTACTTCAAATGAATATATTTAAGTGCAAACTAAATGTGATGTTTTAGACACATAATTGCATGATAACTGCAATTAAATGAAAATGTATTATATATTAGATCAATATTAAATGCAATAAGTTGAGCTTTAAAGTGCTTTTTTTGACCCACTTAAGACTTAAGTACATCTTTGTTTCATCTTTATATTGCATAATTCTAATGTCTGTGAAATATGGTTAAAGTATACTACTACATGTGTAAGCATTTATGGAAAACTAAAATATACTTCAGTGTCATTTCTAATTAAACTTGTTTTCCATGTGTTTATTAAATATATTTGTAATTACAGATTTGTAATGATGATGTTGCAGGGTAGTACAATTAAAATATATTAACTTAATGTAACCCGGTTAAAAAAGTATGAGGTGATAAGTGATGTTCATAAGGCCTATCATTTAATAATCAGAGCATATAAATAGTGTGATTAAAAAGGTTGAAATTCATTTAAAAGTTATGATAAAAATGTTAAAAGCAGTTTAAAAATTATTATATGTTTATTGTTTATGTAAAAGATAATGTATTTCTGAAAACTGTCTAAACCAGCATTTATGAGGTTAATAACGATTGGCCGGAGAGTCAGGTCGCGGGGTTTTTTTTAAACACAGACGAGGAATGAGGGTGAAGCAAAAGAGTGAGCGTGACACGGAGATTTTCTGAGTTAATTTGTGAATTAGTAGTGCACAAACCAGTGTGTAACTTCTGTCTTAAGTTTACACCATTAAGCCATTAAGTTTTGGGCCACAACGGACACAAGGACCGCATCAGGCCTGCTACGGTATTTAAATTTTATAATAATTTTGGTTGCCGGCTTTATATTGCATTAACCCTCTGAGGTCTGAGCTGTTTTCTGGGCCCTGGAGGTGTTCTGACATGCTCTGACATTTGTGTTTTTTTCTGTTACTAGTGACATTTTCATGGCTAAAGTCTAATTACACTGTATTCAGCACAAACTCTGCTACAATAATATATCAGCAGCATGTATGTAAAAGTTTGTAGTTTTGAGATAATGACATTTATGCGTGGTTTGTGAAAATACAAAAAAAAATTCTCACTGAAATAAGGCCATGAAACCCATACTGATTATTTCTTCACAAGACTTTTGAAAATTGTATGACATAGCCTAGAATATTTGCTCCAAAACTATGTGAAAATCACCCTGACTGCTCATTCAGATAAGACAATATATTGATTTAAAATTTCTAAGACGTGTTTTGTGTGACAAAGCCATATGCGAAGAGGCGTGATCATCTCATTAATATGTAAGCTTTTAACACCTGAGAAAGACAAAGACACTCCCCTAACTGCCCTATTAGGAGCGATCAGGCCCTGTCATTCAGAGCAACCTTGCACAAAGAATGAGGAGATTTAAAAAAGAATGGCTTTTAGATTGTTTGGATTTATTTACAACACAACACAATCCAAAAATACAAATGACAAAAGAGCACATTGAAAACAATGATCCAAAGACAGAGACCTTTGTGCCATTCCTAAAAACATTGTACATACCTTTCATTTCCAAGGTGTTTGATTTTCACTTTACCATGTTCATGTACAGAGACTCATGTGAATGTTGAAGTCAGCAGGACTCAGTTGCATCTGGTCCCTGAAAGAAAAGAAAAAAAGAAAAAACTGTGAACATACTGATATCAAGAGAAACTATAGGGCTGCACGATTTTGGGAATAGATTTTAGATTTTTCTGGTTAAAATTTATTTTTAAAATTCACAGAATACACACACACACGTTTCCAACAATATATAATGAACACCAGGTTTGTTGTGCCTTGTAGGCATAGGCTACGCAGTGCTGCATAAAATAATAATAACAATAAATTAAATCTTCCAAAAGATTTCAAGAACAACTACGCTAGAGAAAAATATATTGATTATCATATGTTACTTCAAATGTTTCCATTCGTTATGATGATATGAAATGAGATAATAGTAAAAACATAAAGCCTAATGTTTGGTGCATTTTTCCTTTCAAACGCAATCGCGCTCCAAAATATGATACATTAAAACCCACAGCGCGCTCCAAAATATGATACTCAAACCCACAGCGCGCTCCAAAATATGATACATTCAAACACCATCGCGCTCCAAAATATTAAACATTATGGTTATCTATGTTTGAGCAGATATCCACAAACAGTATTTAACAGTAAACACGGGTCTAAATAGTATAATATTCACCATATATCTAGCAACAGTTCAACTGCAATGTGAAGTTTATGCAACAATACCATAAACTAATAAGTAAGAATTTCTTACCTTACATCTTTCTTGTCTTCAAATCGCGTTCTTCTTCTTCTGAGGTAAATCCAATGTAAGCTCAGACGTGTCTTCCAAACTGGACGAAAAGCAGAGACTTGTGAAGTGTTTTGGTGTTTTGTGTTTGAGGTAACGAGGGCGTTCGCGTCCCATGTGGAGATTTGCATGTGAATCACTTTTGCGCGAGTGGGCGTGTCGAATTAAAAAGTAATTAGCAAGCGTTTGAGATACTGGACATCCTGTTGGTTTTATACAAATTACTTAAACAGAGAATATTTGTTTTCAGTTTGAATCCGATCATTTAAAAGTACACACTTAAATGTGTATAAAGGTATATGGCTCATAAATGTGTGAGAAGTATTCGCTGAGTTTTGTTTCAGTTTATAGACGTGCTCAAGAAAAAAAAGTTCACCGCGACGGAGAGGCAGAACGCACACCCTGTTTATTTTCTTTATTTTACAAAAGCACAATGTTTTGATTTGATTGTAAGTGGACACATACAAAAGTAGAAATATCACAGATTATTTTTTTATATTTCTTTTTTCTGTATAACCATAAATGACGGAGTAATTTAAGTTTATGTTGCTGCTATGTGAAAAAAATCCAGCAAAACGCGTCGGCGCGTTTCTCGACCTCAGAGGGTTGGTGTGTGTGGGCCCACTAAGTATGTTGGTTTAAGTGACATTGAAGTTGATACATTGAGGTTTTCTGAATTAATCCATTTGAAGGTTATGGGGTAAATTGTTGTCTGTGCATTTATATATGGCACAGTATTGACAGTATTTTCCTTTAAAAAAGAGGGACATTTTATGTTGAAGGTTTAAAAAAGAACAATCATATCCTTATTTCATTTTCTTATTTCGTTGGAGATAATAATTTCTTTATTGAGTAAATAGTTTATATATTTTTCTAAAACCTTGTGTTGTGTTACTTTCTTACCTGGAAAGAGGTTTTCATTTTATTCTGAGAAAGACATATACAGACACTTATGGTTTAAAAATTCTTTATTAAAACTATAACTTAAGAGTGAATTCATAGGCAGGTTAGATAAACATCCCATGTGTGTACTTTAAAAGAGAGATCCAAGATAACATTTAAAGCTGAGTTAATCAGGGTTAAAACACATTTGATAAAAACCTTAAAAGAACCCAAAAGCCCTGCCCTCATAATTATACATACTGAGGGGAGCGCTACATAAAATGGAGGCACCGCTGGGATTGTCTTGGATTTTTCTGTGAAAAAATAAATAAAATAGAGTTAAAAGGTAAAGTGACTAACTAAAGTTACTAAGCTAATTGACAAACAGTATTAACATGGAAAAAATTGAACTAGTGTCAGAGTTAAAACGCTGGTGCCGTGGTGAGGGTTTGGATGAGACGCATGCACTTATGACCATCGTCCCAGAAGATGTAGAGATCAGTGAAGTGGAAGAAACACTGGAAACTATCAAGTCTTTAGGACGGGTGCGTGTTCGTGGGAGAAACTTCAGTGCAAGACTAAACCGACGGATGGTTTTGTGTGAGAGTAGAGAGACTGTGCAAGAGGAGAGTGTTCCTTCTGAAGTTGTGCCTATTGATGGTGGAGAGGTGTGGCCTGTTATCATCATAGGAGGGGCACAGGCAGCGGCTGAAGAGTTTAATATTAAACTAAATGGGTTGCTGAAGGGAAAACCATGGAGGACCTCAAATCATTATTCCCCAGTGCACCCCCACCCACTAGCTCCACTGAATCCATCCTTCGCGCTGTCGGAGATTTGTTGGAAAAGACAACCAAACCAGCTGATGGTGGGGAGTTATGTTCTCGGGAGCCCTACCAACGCCGCCAGGTGAGGAACCATTTGATCATTGGCTAGAGCAAGCATTGCTTATGGTGGAGGAGACTGAATGCTCTGATAGAGAAAAAAGACGCAGAATTATTGGAAGTTTAAAGGGGCCCGCACTAGAAATTGTGAAAGCAGTGCGGCACACCAATCCTGACGCCAGCCCAAAAGAGTGCTTGGAAGCCCTTGAAAGTGCTTTTGGAAGTGCTGAGTCCGGTGATGATCTCTACTTTGCTTTCCGATTGATGCAACAGCAAAAAGGAGAGAAACTATCAGATTTCCTTCGACGTCTAGAGAGGTCTCTAGCTAAGGTGATTCAAAGAGGTGGCCTCCCTGCTAGCAGCAAGGATCAAGCCCGACTGGAGCAACTGCTGAGGGGTGCTATCGCCTCAGACCTGATGCTGATCAAGCCGTGCTTGAGAGAAAGGAAGGCTGCACCCCCAAACTTTCTGCAGCTGTTGACTGAGATTCGTGCTGAGGAAGAGTACGAAACTTCTAGAAAGAAGCTCAGTGCCTCAGTACATCAAGTGCATGCTAATACAGAAGTGGATACAAGGCAAGCTGAGATCCAGAACTTAAAGGCTGAAATAAAAGAGCTAAAGTCAATGGTTGCATCAGTAGTGACCAAATCCACTCATGTCAAAGATGATTATGTGGAGGTTAAAACCATTAGTGCACTGCCTGGCTCTGAGAACCGGCAAGATGCCGAGCTGGCTGCCTTGAAAAAACAACTGAAACGACTAAAACAGAAAACTAGCAACAAGATGCCTGAGCAAGATGCTGCAGTTGCTATTTCAACCATGGAGGCTTCTAAACAGGTCCCCAACTCCCCCAAGGGAGCACCGAAAAGGTCAGAAGAGAATTTCTGCTATAGGTGTGGTGAGAGCGGACATTTTGCCACAAAGTGCCGAAACCCTGAGAATCAAGCCAAGGTTATCAGAAAGCTAATTCATGCTTTGAAGGTGACAAAAGACAGACAGCAGTTTGGGGATGCCACCACCAATGAAGTTAACTGTGGGGTCAAGAAAAATGCTGTTACCTCATCAGAGCCAGCTGACATCCCTGAAGGCTTGATTGGTCCACCCAGCATAGTACCTGTGAAAGTAAATGGACATTGCTGTGATGCCTTGTTTGATAGTGGCTCTCAGGTCACCATTATATTTGAGTCTTGGTATCAAACTGTCTGATGTCCCAATACGCCCCGTGTCTGGTTTAGCCCTGTGGGGACTAAGTGAATCTGAGATCAGTTATCCATACTGTGGGTATGTAGTGGTCGACATTGAATATCCAGCAAAGGTTGCAGGTGCCGACCAGACAGTGACAGTTCTCGCTCTTATCTGCCCCCAGCCCCGAACTGCAGACCAGACTCCTATCATTGTGGGGACCAATGCCAGTCACATCCGACGTCTTGTACAGCAGTGTAAGGACAATGGCATTGACATCACCCAGACACTGGGGATACAAGCCTGTTACAGTGACAACAAGCTAACAGCGCCTGGTACGGCCACAGCCCTGGAGGAGGAGGGTGATATTGGCTGTGTGTTATGGCAAGGCCCTGGCCCACTGACTCTGCCCCCTGGTGGTGACTGTACTGCAGTCTGCAAAGTCGAATACAAGCTCCAGGTTGACAAAGAAATCCTGATGGTGGACTCGTCTCCTGTAGCTCCACTCCCAGCGGGTGTGCTACTTCAGCCCACGGTGGTGCCCAGCGATGAGGTGAACGTCAACCATTTCAGAATCTTGGTCCAAAATGAGTCCTTGACAGAGACCGTCATACCAGTGGGAACAGTTATCGGGCATATGTATCTGACAGATGCAGTCACTCCTCTCTCTCCATCCAAAATAGCTGACACAGAGTTCGATGTGAACCTGATCAACTTCGGAGACTCACCTGTCTCGGAGGAGTGGAAAGAGAGACTCCGTCAAAAACTATCCACAAGGTCCCAGGTGTTCTCTTTACAAGAATGGGATGTTGGATTGGCAAAGGGAGTAGAGCACACAATCCGGATGTCAGATCCACGGCCGTTCAGGGAGCGCTCTCGTCGCCTGGCTCCAGCTGACCTGGAAGACGTGAGAAAGCACCTCCAAGAATTGTTGCGTGCAGGGATCATCAAGGAGTCTCGTAGTCCCTATGCATCCCCAATCGTTATTGTTTGCAAAAAGAACGGAGCTGTGAGAATGTGTATTGACTACCGATTGTTAAACAGCCGAACAATCCCAGATCAGTACACAACACCTTGTATTGATGATGTGTTGGATTCAATGACCGGAAGCAAGTGGTTCTCTGTTCTTGATCTGCGGAGCGGTTATTACCAAATCGCCATGGCCGAGGAAGATAAGGAAAAGACGGCATTCATCTGCCCACTGGGGTTCTTCCAGTTTGAGAGAATGCCGCAGGGGATAACTGGAGCCCCAGCCACCTTCCAAAGATTAATGGAGAAGGCTGTAGGTGACATGAATCTGCTTGAAGTCCTTGTCTACCTTGATGACTTGATTGTGTTTGGCCGAACTTTAGAAGAGCACGAAGAGAGACTTCTTAAAGTCCTTGATCGTCTGGCAGCGGTTGGATTGAAATTCTAATTTGACAAATGTCAATTCTGCCTCCCAAAGGTAAAATACCTTGGACATATCGTGTCGGCCAATGGAGTATCACCTGACCCAGCCAAGATAGAGGCAGTTACAAGTTGGCCGCAGCCTACGTACCTGAAGGCTCTTCAATCCTTCTTGGGATTTTGCGCATATTACCGCCGTTTCATCGCCAACTATGCAGCCATAGTCAGGCCATTGTCTGAGCTCACAAAAGGCTATGCTCCAGCCCAGCGGGGCAAGAAGCCTGAGAAAGACAACACAAAGACTTACCTCAAAGAGTCCGAGCCCTTTGGTGAGAGATGGGACCAGTCCTGCACCGAGGCTTTCCACAAGATTATCCACTGCCTTACTCATGCACCTGTGTTGGCCTTTGCGGATCCCAACAAGCCATACGTCCTGCATGTGGACGCCAGCTTGAGAGGGCTGGGCGCCATCCTATATCAGGAACACAGTGAGGGTCTGAGACCAGTCGCCTTTGCCAGCAGGAAGCTAAAGACATCTGAGAGGAATTACCCCGTTCACCAGCTGGAGTTTCTGGCTCTTAAGTGGGCTGTAGTGGATAAATTCCATGATTATTTGTATGGGGTCAGATTTACTGTACGTACGGACAATAACCCGCTTACGTATGTGTTATCGACCGTCAAGCTCAGTGCTGTGGGGCACAGATGGCTCTCTGCTTTATCCACCTATGACTTCGATGTCAAGTACCGACCAAGCAGACACAACATAGACGCTGACCTGCTCTCAAGGAATATGCCTGATGAGAGTTCAGAGGAATGGGAGACCATACCACAGTCTGGTGTGAGATCGATCTGCAAACGAATCTGCATCCCTGGTTCGGCGGGCAGTCCACCGAGGTATGTAGATCAGTTGGGAGCTTCGCCTGATTGTGTACCTGATATTTATGCATTCCCAACTCACCTGGAGTTGAAATCATTGGGGCAGATGTCAAAGCAGGAACTGATTGAAGCTCAGGAGGATGATGCAGCCATCCGATCTGCCATACAAGCTGTTAAACATGGCAAATGGCCGGAAGAGAATGGATCCTGTTCAGAACACTCTCGTCTAAAAAAAGAGATGGGGAAACTGATGATGAAAGATGGGCTACTCCATCGCTTAACCCTCTGAGGTCGAGAAACGCGCCGACGCGTTTTGCTGGATTTTTTTCACATAGCAGCAACATAAACTTAAATTACTCCGTCATTTATGGTTATACAGAAAAAAGAAATATAAAAAAATAATCTGTGATATTTCTACTTTTGTATGTGTCCACTTACAATCAAATCAAAACATTGTGCTTTTGTAAAATAAAGAAAATAAACAGGGTGTGCGTTCTGCCTCTCCGTCGCGGTGAACTTTTTTTTCTTGAGCACGTCTATAAACTGAAACAAAACTCAGCGAATACTTCTCACACATTTATGAGCCATACACCTTTATACACATTTAAGTGTGTACTTTTAAATGATCGGATTCAAACTGAAAACAAATATTCTCTGTTTAAGTAATTTGTATAAAACCAACAGGATGTCCAGTATCTCAAACGCTTGCTAATTACTTTTTAATTCGACACGCCCACTCGCGCAAAAGAGATTCACATGCAAATCTCCACATGGAACGCGAACGCCCTCGTTACCTCAAACACAAAACACCAAAACACTTCACAAGTCTCTGCTTTTCGTCGAGTTTGGAAGACACGCTGTGAGCTTACATGGATTTACCTCAGAAGAAGAAGAACGCGATTTGAAGACAAGAAAGATGTAAGGTAAGAAATTCTTACTTATTAGTTTATGGTATTGTTGCATAAACTTCACATTGCAGTTGAACTGTTGCTAGATAGATGGTGAATATTATACTATTTAGACCCGTGTTTACTGTTAAATACTGTTTGTGGATATCTGCTCAAACATAGATATGTATAACCATAATGTTTAATATTTTGGAGCGCGATGGCGTTTGAATGTATCATATTTTGGAGCGCGCTGTGCGTTTGAATGTACAGTATCATATTTTGGAGCGCGATTGCGTTTGAAAGGAAAAATGCACCAAACATTAGGCTTTATGTTTTTACTATTATCTCATTTCATATCATCATAACGGATGGAAACATTTGAAGTAACATATGATAATCAATATATTTTTCTCTAGCGTAGCTGTTCTTGAAATCTTTTGGAAGATTTAATTTATTGTTATTATTATTTTATGCAGCACTGCGTAGCCTATGCCTACAAGGCACAACAAACCTGGTGTTCATTTTATATTGTTGGAAACGTGTGTGTGTGTATTCTGTGAATTTTAAAAAGAAATTTTAACCAGAAAAATCTAAAATCTATTCCCAAAATCGTGCAGCCCTATAGTTTCTCTTGATATCAGTATGTTCACAGTTTTTTCTTTTTTTTTTTTCTTTCAGGGACCAGATGCAACTGAGTCCTGCTGACTTCGACATTCACATGAGTCTCTGTACATGAACATGGTAAAGTGAAAATCAAACACCTTGGAAATGAAAGGTATGTTTTTAGGAATGGCACAAAGGTCTCTGTCTTTGGATCATTGTTTTCAATGTGCTCTTTTGTCATTTGTATTTTTGGAATGTGTTGTGTTGTAAATAAATCCAAACAATCTAAAAGCCATTCTTTTTTAAATCTCCTCATTCTTTGTGCAAGGTTGCTCTGAATGACAGGGCCTGATCGCTCCTAATAGGGCAGTTAGGGGAGTGTCTTTGTCTTTCTCAGGTGTAAAAAGCTTACATATTCATGAGATGATCACGCCTCTTCGCATATGGCTTTGTCACACAAAACACGTCTTAGAAATTTTAAATCAATATATTGTCTTATCTGAATGAGCAGTCAGGGTGATTTTCACATAGTTTTGGAGCAAATATTCTAGGCTATGTCATACAATTTTCAAAAGTCTTGTGAAGAAATAATCAGTATGGGTTTCATGGCCTTATTTCAGTGAGAATTTTTTTTTGTATTTTCACAAACCACGCATAAATGTCATTATCTCAAAACTACAAACTTTTACATACATGCTGCTGATATATTATTGTAGCAGAGTTTGTGCTGAATACAGTGTAATTAGACTTTAGCCATGAAAATGTCACTAGTAACAGAAAAAAAACACAAATGTCAGAGCATGTCAGAACACCTCCAGAGCCCAGAAAACAGCTCAGACCTCAGAGGGTTAAGCAAGCGGTCCTCCGGAGAAGAACTCACTCAACTTGTCTTGCCAAGCGAGTTCAGAGAAGTGGTGCTAAAGGCCACCCATGATGATCTCGGACACCTTGGTATTGAAAGAACTACAGACTTGTTGAGGAGCAGGTTCTTTTGGCCGAAACTGGCATGTGATGTTGAGCAGTACATGAAGAACTGTGGAGAATGTGTCACTCGGAAGACCCGCCTTTATATCACATTTCAAGCAATGGACCGATGGATCTGGTATGCATCGATTTTATGTCCATGGAGCCAGATTCTGCAGGTATCAGCAATGTGTTAGTGGTCACGGATCATTTCACCCATTATGCCCAAGCTTTCCCATCCCGAAATCAGAAAGTGCAGACGGTGGCAAAGATCCTGGTGGACAAGTATTTCCTGCATTATGGTTTGCCAGCCAGAATCCACTCAGATCAGGGAAGAGACTTTGAGAGTCAGTTAATCAAAGAGCTCTTGAAGATGATGGGGATCCGGAAATCACGGACCACTCCCTATCACCCGCAGGGAGATCCGCAGCCTGAGAGATTCAACAGAACTCTTCTTTCAATGCTGGGAACCTTGGGCTCTGAGAGGAAACGGCAGTGGAGCAAACATATTGGCTACTTGGTTCACCCCTACAACAGTACCAAATGTGATGCTACGGGGTACTCACCCTATTTCTTAATGTTTGGCAGAGAAGCAAGGCTTCCAATAGACTTGTGCTTTGGAACCTCTCCTGATGGCAAAGCTGATGGTGGTCATTCACGCTATGTAGCCAAGCTAAAAGAAGACTTGCAAAGAGCTTACAAGCTTGCCTCTGAAACGGCCTACAAGACACATCAGAGGAACAAGAGGTCCTATGATAAAAGAGTGGGATTCCAGACACTGGATATTGGCGACAGAGTGCTGCTAAGGAACTTAGGATTGAAAGGGAAACATAAGTTGGAGAGTCGTTGGAGTCCTGTCCCTTACGTGGTCCTGGGAAAGATGCCCAACCTTCCAGTGTACAAACTGAGACCGGAGGACGGAGGAGGAGGAGTCAAAACTCTCCAACGTGATCATCTTTTGGCTATTGGACAGTTAGTGAGAATGCCGACAGTGGAGACTGAGGACAAGTCACCTGTCAAGACAAGATCAAGAACCAGAGCTGAGACACAAAAGAGGTCAAAGAAAGTCTTACCTGAAGTACAAGAAGCTCTTCAAGAGTTGCAGTTTACAGATTCCTCTTCAGATGTGAAGTATTATGGACCTGGAAAACCCTACAGTACTTACCTGAAGGAGATCCTGACAAAAGAAAGAGATACTGCTGGACAGTCCAATCTCATCCAAGATGATAGTGATTCTTCTCAACAGTCAGATGGAAATCCTGCTGAGGATAGTTTGTCAGAGGGAAACAGTTTGGTGGAGGAACATCACAGTATGAGAGAAGAGGATGGAGATCAAGATTCAGTTCCTGAGGAAGAAAGTGATCCAGAGTCTGATAACCCTTGCCACGATGAGCATCCAGAGACAGTCACTAAGACAAAAGTGATTAGCAAACCTGAAAACCGTCCAAAAAGGATAGTGAAACCAGTTATCAGGTTAACTTACGATGAGCCTGGTAGGTCAAAAGATCAGCCTCTCACTATTGTGCATAGAGGTGTTATCATTAAGATTGGCAAGAGTTAATTTAAACTAGTCATGCACCTTTTCCACTAGTACATTTAAAAAAAGGTAGAGTTCATTATGTTTGATGAGGCAACATGACATCATGACTTTGCGTAAACATACACGCCACTTTCAAGTCAAAAGTGGCGTGTTATCTATACGCATTTTGAGCTATCCGCGTGTATGTTCACGCCGAAATGAACCGTCATCTTCCGCGTGTATGTCTACTCCGTTAAATGTCCGAGCGAAACGGAGCAAAATTTACGTGAAATAATCATGTTGGTCCCCTTTGGAAAACGTGTAACGTTAGATGTCACAGTTTAACAGCCTCAGACGTGAATCTTACACGTACCATTATCCCCGGACGTTTGCTAATCCTACCCCTAAATCTAATTATAACCATTTCTTAAAACTATAGGCTACAATTATAAAGAAAAACAACAGACAGACAAGTATAATCACAATAATTTATTTAATGAGAAAATGTCAAAATCGGTACCAAAAGTTGTTCACGTGACGATGTGTCGCAGTCCTCTCTGGCAGTGGTTTTGTATGAGGTAACAGACAGAGCAGAATTTAAGTTATTAATTCAAATCCATGAAAACGTTAATCCGTCTTCGGTTCGGCTCGCTCTGAGGGCTGCGCGGCAGTGCGCACTTCATTTCAAATGTGAATGTGCATGACGCAATCTGTGACGAAGCAGGCGAGACGAGAGCCAATGAGCGTTTGATATTACTGCCGTAACCATAATAACCTGTCGCTTCTTGAGGGCGCAATTTTTGAATTTGAATTCATAACAAGCGCGGGGTTTGACGTTTACGGTCAAGATGACGATTACTGGATAAAGGGCTGAGTTTGGATCTTTTTCTTGCAAATAATAATGGATTCTGAAGGTTTGGATTACATCAAGCTAATAAAATTGGTGTATTTTGTGAATCGATGTTGTGTTGTAAGGTTAGTATAATTATGGTTCTATAGGAACCATAAATAAATTATTGTGATTATACTCGTCTGTCTGTTGTTTTTCTTTATAATTGTTGCCTAGGTAGTTTTAAGAAATGGTTAGGTTTAGGGGTAGGATTCGTGGCTCAAACTATCTTTTAATGCCATATTGTTCATAAAAATGCCATTTTCCTACATATCTGTCCATTACGTTTTATCATTTTAATATTGTCCATAAAATGGGTATGTTTAGGTGTGGGAAGATTAACCCCAGTGACGGGTAGGTTTAGGGACTTTTAGGGAGTTGGGGTAGGTCATATCTATATATACAGACTAAGTAATGTAACGTTAAGTCAACGGCGTTGATAAACACGCTGAAAAGCGATTATGCGTGTTGATAGCACGCCAAAAATGGAAATCGAATTGGCGTGTCATACATACGCCATTTCATGAGATCAGTCTGGATGAGGACATCAAAAACCTTTAGAAGGGGGAGGGTGTAACCCGGTTAAAAAAGTATGAGGTGATAAGTGATGTTCATAAGGCCTATCATTTAATAATCAGAGCATATAAATAGTGTGATTAAAAAGGTTGAAATTCATTTAAAAGTTATGATAAAAATGTTAAAAGCAGTTTAAAAATTATTATATGTTTATTGTTTATGTAAAAGATAATGTATTTCTGAAAACTGTCTAAACCAGCATTTATGGGGTTAATAACGATTGGCCGGAGAGTCAGGTCGCGGGTTTTTTTTTAAACACAGACTAGGAATGAGGGTGAAGCAAAAGAGTGAGCGTGACACAGAGATTTGCTGAGTTAATTTGTGAATTAGTAGTGCACAAACCAGTGTGTAACTTTGTGTCTTATGATTGTTTTCACGACAACCAGTGAGAAGAGTGACAAGCTGCATATTGAGAAATGGAAGGAATTTCTACACGTACAGTAGTTCAGCGACTGTTTACTTTTGTGCTACTGCTAATGCTAACGATTAGCCACCTTGAAGTATAGGATGGAGTTCGTTCATTACAAGTGAACGACATTTTCTAGTTAAAGTTTGACTCCCTCAGTTGAACAGTTTGAGGGGTTTATCTGCTGCTTTCGACCTGAAAACAGGGAAGAGACTCAGACAGAGCTTGGAGTAACCAGGACTTCTCTTGTGAGTTCTACTGGAAACGTGGAGGAGAAAAGAGAAACCAACGGAGTTCGTGTTGAAATGCTGATCGGATGCTGAGCCTGCTCCTGTGATTGTTGGAGAAAGGACTGGACAGAAACATTAACTCAAGGTATCCTTTAATTTGTTTGCTCGCTGAAGAGTGAAGCGGCCATTAAGTTTTGGGCCACAACGGACACAAGCACCGCATCAGGCCTGCTATGGTATTTTAATTTTATAATAATTTTGGTTGCTGGCTTTATATTGCATTAAGGTGTGTGTGGTCCCACAAAGTATGTTGGTTTAAGTGACATTGAAGTTGATACATTGAGGTTTTCTGAATTAATCCATTTGAAGGTTAATAGGGGTAAATTGTTGTCTTTGCATTTATATATGGTACAGTATTGACAGTATTTTCCTTTAAAAAAGAGGGACATTTTATGTTGAAGGTTTAAAAAAGAACAATCATATCCTTATTTAATTTTCTTATTTCGTTGGAGATAATAATTTCTTTGAGTAAATAG
This sequence comes from Leuciscus idus, assembly GCA_021554675.1. Lineage (NCBI taxonomy): Eukaryota > Metazoa > Chordata > Actinopteri > Cypriniformes > Leuciscidae > Leuciscus > Leuciscus idus. The sequence continues at coordinate 17,285,797 of CM038638.1, read as the reverse complement.
TTGATATATTTTTCTAAAACCTTGTGTTACTTTCTTACCTGGAAAGAGGTTTTCATTTTATTCTGAGAAAGACATATACACACTTATGGTTTAAAAATCTTTATTAAAACTATACACTGTTAGACTTTTCAAGGGTTTTTTTACAGTAACTTACTGGCAACAGTGTTGCCAGTAAGTTACTGTAATTAAGAGTTACAGTACCAAACCGTATTTCAGTTTTACAGTACATGGTACTGTAATTGTGTAATACAGTGCATTACTGTAAAAACGAAGCTAATCAGTACACTACTGTAATTATTTTTATTTGTACTAAATATAAATTAGATTTCATAATTTTAATATATGATTAATTTTATTTTTATCCTACATAAACTACTACTGACATACAAACCAATTAGACAAAGTTATCACAAACATTTCATATATATCACAAAATAAACAGTCTGCCAATGCTGGAAATGATGTGTGAAATTTTTACACATTAATGGGTGAGTTTAGGGGACAACATTTTTTGCGTTAATTTTAACTAATTCATTGTGTTAATGATTTTAACAAAGTAAATATGTCAGAAAGGTTAGCACAAAGATGTGTAAACGTGTTAAATTAACACATTATGTGCTGTCCTTCACTGCACACATTTTTAAAAACATACATAAAATCATAAACAAAACATTAGCATTTGACTAAATTAATGTAGAGTCATTGGTTGTTTAGCTTATACAAGTATTATAATTAAATATCAACCATTACATTCATAAAACTGCAGAATATAAATACATTTTTAAGCAGTCAAAAAGGAAATGCCCAACACTGGACAAAACACAGTTCTTTTCACAATACATGACACATAATTGATTGCTTTTGTCTGCTTTTGTCTGCTTTTGCTTTTAACCGATTGCTTCTGTCTGCCTCGCTGCCTGCTGTGAGTGTTTTTGCTTCGTTGCTGTAAGCTCCGTCTTAGCCTCGTATTTCCTTGTTTTGAACCATAATTTACTACAATTTCTAGTTGTTTATACTACTACTAAATACGGCTTGCCCAACATCTATACTACTACTAAATACGGCTTGCCCAACATTGCCCAACATCGCTGGCTTCCGTTGCTACTAGCACAACACGCTAGTAATTCGCTAGCCTGTTAACGCGCCACCCGTGCGCTCAGCTATTTTTATTTATTTATTTTTCTCTCGCGCCTTTGAGTTCATAAAAGCTCAGGTGAGTAAGAATCACTCAACAAACACGGTGAGTAATGTCTTGTCCTGTTATTATCATGCGTCGCGTCTGAATACGTTGTTGTTTTTGGAGCTCTATCGATTTGATTTATAATTCTTGATTTTTCTCTCTGCCTCGCTGCCTGCTGTGAGTGTGTTTGCTTCGGAGCTGTAAGCTCCGTCTTAGCCTCGTATTTCCTTGTTTTGAACCATCATTTACTACAATTTCTAGTTGTTTATATTACTACTAAATACAGCTTACCCAACCCTGACGCACAACACGCTAGTAATTCGCTAGCCTGTTAACGCGCCACCCGTGCGCTCAGCTATTTTTATTTATTTTCTCTCGCGCCTTTGAGTTCATAAAAGCTCAGGTGAATAAGAAACACTCAACAAACACGGTGAGTAATGTCTTGTCCTGTCATTATCATGCGTTGCGTCTGAATGCGTTGTTGTTTTTGGAGCTCTATCGATTTGATTTATAATTCTTGATTTTTCTCTTTAAACTCGCTTACAACGAACATTTTCTACTTTTCCTCACTGAGAAGCACTACTGCTCAAACCTCATTGTTACAACGCGGACTGTTGAGCAGACGCGTCTCAAGCCTATTAGTGATCCAACGCTGCATACTCTTAAAGGTTACGTCCGTGGATCACGGCTGAACGCGTCTTCTCCACACTCACTTATAAACAAACACTTTTTTTTCGCCTATCGTGCGTCTACTCTACACCCCTACCACTAAAAAACCTCATAGTTACAACGCGGACTGTTGAGCAGACGCGTCTCAAGCCTATTAGTGATCCAACGCTGCATACTCTTAAAGGTCACGTCCGTGGATCACGGCTGAACGCGTCTTCTCCACACTCACTTACAAACAAACTTATAATATAAATTAGTATTAATATTGATAGCATCACTGGTAGCTTCGTTGCTAACTCACTGTCCATCTGTTAAAATGGCGAATATATCAGATGTAAGTAGTCTACCGCTTGGTGCAGGTGAGGACACATTTCAGCTTCACGCACTGCAGTCTGAGCTGGAAGCTGTTGAGAAACAGATCCACAACCTTTTATTGAGACAGGCCGAGCTGAGAGACCGGTGTTTGGCTCTTGAAACATCACGCGCCGATGCACACAAATCAGTGTTTAACGTTACTAACCCGCTGACTCCGACCGCGTCTACTCCGTGCGTTCCTCAGCATCGGTCGCAATCAGCCATGGTCTCGTTCACTCCGGCTCCAACACGCCACCACGAAGCCTGGGTGGTTCCGCAGCGGAAGACGCGAGTCAGGTTTAGACCAAGACTTTCTCCGACCCTCCCGGTTTTCGAGTTATCCACACAAAACCGCTTCTCCCCTCTACGCGAAACAGAACGCGATGCTGTGATCATCGGCGATTCCATCGTTCGGCACGTACACGCTACGTTAGGTAAAAGTAAGGTGCAAAGTCACTGCTTCCCTGGTGCTCGTGTTTCTGAAATCGCTGCTCGCGTTCCCGAGATCCTGAACGGTGACGAGCGCGTCGGAACTGTGGTCCTGCACGCGGGAGTGAACGACATCAGGCTGCGCCAGACGGAGATTCTGAAGAAAGACTTCAGGAATCTAATCGATACGGTACGCAGCACATCGCCTGAAACAACGATCATTGTGTCAGGACCGCTTCCCACGTACCGACTAGGGCATGAAAAGTTCAGCAGATTATTTGCGCTAAATGAATGGTTAATGTCATGGTGCAATGAGCAGAAACTGCTCTTTGTAAATAATTGGAATCTGTTTTGGGAGCGTCCTAGGCTTTTCCGTGCTGATGGCTTACACCCAAGCAGATTCGGAGCGGATCTTCTGTCAGATAACATCTCCAAAATGTTAAATACCCTTTGACTAGTAACCAAAAGTCCAAATCATAGTCTCTGCTGCACCAATTCAACTGATATAAATACTAGTGTAGAACATTGCATAGAAACCGTGTCTATTCCTCGTTTAGTGAGATCAAATAATAAATCTAATGCAGGATCTAGGAAAAATCTAATTGTTATTAAAACAGAAAATGTTGCTATTAGTAAACAAAAACTATTTCTAAAGCTAGGTCTTCTAAACATTAGATCACTCACACCTAAGGCAGTTATTGTAAATGAAATAGTCACAGATAATAGCTTCGATGTACTTTGCCTTACTGAAACCTGGCTTAAACCAAATGATTATTTCGGTATTAATGAGTCTACTCCTCCTGGATACTGTTATAAGCATGAGCCCCGTCTGATTGGCCGTGGCGGAGGTGTTGCAACCATTTATAAAGATATTCTAAATGTTACTCAGAAAACGGGTTATAAGTTTATTTCATTTGAAGTACTTGTACTAAATGTTACGCTCTTAGATGTTAGAAAAACATCCCTATTATCTCTAGCCTTGGCTACCGTATATAGACCGCCAGGGCCTTACGCTGATTTCCTAAAAGAGTTTGCAGATTTTCTCTCAGACCTATTAGTCAATGTCGATAAAGCATTAATTGTTGGAGATTTTAACATACACGTAGATAATCCAAATGATGCGTTAGGAGCTGCGTTTACAGATTTATTAAATTCATTTGGGGTCAAGCAAAACGTCACCGGACCAACTCATCGTCTTAATCATGCACTCGATTTAATTATATCACATGGAACCGATCCAACCGATATAGATATCATTCCACAAAGTGATGAAGTCACTGATCACTACATGGTAACTTGCATATTACGTACTGCTGTAATATGTCATGCGGCGTCGCGTTATCAACCAGGCAGAACAATCCTCCCATCCACCATAGATAATTTCTCAAATTGCTTATCTAATCTGTCTCAGCTGCTGCCTGAACCCAAACAAACAGATGAACTAGAAGAACTAACTAGCACTATGAGCACCATTCTCTCTAGAACATTGGATGTGGTTGCACCTATTAAATTAAAAAAGGTCAGAGAGAAAAATAAAGCACCATGGTATAACAATACTACGCATGTTTTAAAGAGAGAAACCCGTATTTTAGAGCGTAAATGGAAACAAACTAATTTAGAGGTCTTTAGAATCGCGTGGAAAGACAGTATGTCACGTTATAAAAAGGCCCTAAAAGCTGCCAGGGCTGAGCACCTCCGCAAACTAATAGAAAACAACCAAAACAATCCAAGGTTTCTATTTAACACCGTGGCTAGACTAACAAATAAACAGACGTCACCCGAACAAAATATCCCGTTACAGTTCAGTAGTAATGATTTCATGAACTACTTCACTGAGAAAATAGAAAGCATCAGAACCACAATTATAAACGTTCAATCTTCAATCGCGCCTTATAATTCAGCTTCAATTATCACCCCGAAAGAACAATTACAGTGCTTTACAACTATAGAACAAAACGAGTTAAATAAACTTATCACTTCATCTAAAACAACAACATGTTTATTAGATCCTATACCAACTAAACTACTGAAAGAAGTGTTACCTGTAGTGGAAGAGCCTCTCCTCAATATTATTAACTCGTCTTTATCTTTAGGTCATGTTCCAAGAACATTTAAACTGGCAGTTATAAAACCTCTCATTAAGAAACCACAATTAGATCATAATAATCTAGCAAATTATAGACCCATTTCAAATCTTCCATTTATGTCTAAAATATTAGAAAAAGTGGTGTCCGCTCAACTGGGCTCTTTCTTGCAACAAAATGATATCTATGAAAAGTTTCAGTCTGGATTCAGACCGCATCATAGCACTGAAACTGCGCTCGTTAAAATCACAAATGATTTACTTTTAGCTTCTGACCAAGGCTGTATCTCAATACTAGTTTTACTTGATCTTAGTGCTGCGTTCGATACTATAGATCACACAATACTCTTAGATCGACTACAAAATTATACTGGTGTTCAAGGACAAGCACTAAGCTGGTTCAAATCATACCTATCTGACCGCTACCATTTTGTCTATTTAAATGGAGAAAAATCGATCATAACTCCAGTAAACTATGGAGTGCCGCAGGGATCTGTATTAGGCCCTCTGTTATTTTCAATATATATGATGCCACTTGGAAATATTATAAGGAAACATGGAATTAGTTTCCATTGTTATGCTGATGACACTCAAATATATATTTCATCACGGCCGGATGAAAACGCTACATTTTCCAAATTGACAGAGTGTGTTAAAGATATAAAAGATTGGATGACGCGTAATTTTCTTTTATTAAATCCAGACAAGACAGAGGTAATACTTATCGGTTCAAAAAACCTCCCACAAAACCTCGCACAATACAACTTTAACATCATAGGATGTCCTGTTACTTTATCCTCTACAGTAAAAGACCTGGGTGTTATACTCGATTGCAACCTGTCTTTTGAAAATCATATTTCATATGTTACAAAAACAGCCTTTTTCCACCTTAGAAACATTGCTAAGCTACGTAATATGCTATCAGTTTCTGATGCAGAAAAGTTAGTTCATGCATTCATGACCTCGAGACTGGATTACTGTAATGCTTTATTAGCTGGTTGTCCTGCATCCTCAATAAACAAGCTACAGTTAGTCCAAAATGCCGCCGCTAGAGTTCTTACGAGATCAAGAAAATATGATCATATAACACCGATTTTATCATCACTGCATTGGTTACCTATAAAGTTCTGTATTAATTACAAGGTATTGCTACTGACTTATAAAGCCCTAAACGGCTTAGCTCCAGTCTATTTAACGGATCTTCTATCGCCCTATAATCCATCGCGCTCTTTAAGATCACTAAATTCAAGGCTTTTGGTCATACCTAGGATATCCAGAACCACCAAAGGAGGGAGAGCATTTTCACATTTGGCTCCAAAACTCTGGAATAGTCTTCCTGATACTGTTCGTTGCTCAGACTCGCTCTCCCAGTTTAAAACTAGATTAAAGTCGCATCTCTTCAGCCAGGCATTCATATAATCCTACAGTTCAAACTACAATCCGGCCTATATCCAATGCCAGAGGAGAACTGGCCCCCGACTGAGCCTGGGTTCTCCCAAGGTTTTTTTTTTTCCCCATTAAGGCACCTGATGGAGTTTTAGGACACCATTAGGTCACTTGATGGAGTTTTTCGGTTCCTTGCCACTGTTGCCTTTGGCTTGCTCAGTTGGGGATATTTTGGGGATATTTAATTTAATTTTATCAATCAATAAATTCCTCTTGAAACAAACTTTGTTGTATTATTTTAATTTAATACTGTGAAGCTGCTTTGATGCAATCTGTATTGTGAAAAGTGCTATACAAATAAACTTGACTTGACTTGACTTGACATAATCCCACCTTAAAAATAATTTCACTTATTTCCAAATTTTTTTTGGATTCATGTACACTGGTGGCCAAAAGAAGTATTTAAGTGTCTTAATGTTTTTGAAAGAAGTCTCTTTGATGCTCAAGAAACATTTCCTATTATCATCAATGTCTGACTGTCTACTCCTCCATCTTTTCTACAGCTTAGGAGTAAAAGTCATCATCAAAATAATCTTTAAAAAGCCAACACAATGTTTTTGTCCACCTTTGCGAATAAATGAACTTCTCCAAAGATTGGTTCCTGTTCAGAACTTGATTGACAACATCAGAATGTTCCCTGGTCTGTGTGCGTGTCCACAAACACAAATGTACTCAGTCCTTCAGAGGAGATCCCAGTTCCAACACTATATGAGAGAGAGAGAGAGAGAGAGAGAGAGAGAGAGAGAGAGAGAGAGAGAGAGAGAGAGAGAGAGAGAGAGAGAGAGAATATTAGTGTCACACTATTTTTTAACCTCCTTTTTTGTAAATTTGTATTATTATTTTCACAAAAACTTAAGAATATATATTTGTAAACAGCTTTTGTCAATAAATAGCATACAAAAGAACTAAATTAAATTATGCCAGATTAAATTTTAATACTTACAAATCCTAAATTCTGTCCAAAAATGCTGAGATCCATAGAGAGAAAGACTGAAATCGATGATTTTAGCCCATTTCAGCTAGTCTGCAGTGAAGGAGTTCCTGTTTGAGACAAATACACAGTAAGACACATGCAAGAAATCACTGTGTGATGATCGTTCTCCTTCCTACAGTAGTTAACCCACCTGTGCGCTGATATTAGGACCTTCCTGGTCAGGTGGGACTGCAATGGTAGAGTCTTCTGCCTAATAAAATATCAAAATAATGCAAAAATATAAACTTAAGTTGTTTAGAATGCTAGATTTGGTATGAATGAATTAGTGAGTTTTACTGCAGTGCTTACCTGGATACATTTAATCTGGTGAGACTGAACAAAGACAATGGTCCATCTTCTGATTGGTTCATTTGCTGTGAAATAAATATAAAGTTAGACATGATGCAAAGGTCACTTATTTGATATAAAGTTAGCCAATTTTATAGAGATTTTATAAGATATTGTAAGCTACCTAGTCTGCACCAGTGGCTCCAAAGCAATTGTCACATATTGCTAATCATTTCAGCAAACTTATCTCAAAATATATCACAAATGGCCTAAAGTTACCTCTGGAATCTTGCTAGAAGTCACTGGCGCGAATTGGCGCTTTGTTGCAGTTGCCTTTAAACACATACAACAATGGAAGTAAATATTAAATTCCATTAAAAAAAAAACTATAATATGTTATAGTTTGTAAACTAATGCTAAAACTATAAAGGTTCTCATCAGTAGGCCAACATTATCTACAACCAAAACATAATTTCACATTAGTTTATTCACATTTATTGTTAATGTAAACGCGTTGCTCGTTGGCATATTTTAACTCGACAATTCAATAATCTAACAAAGTGTGTAAAATGAAACGTTAGCTCAGTTTACCGTGGTAAAGTTCGTTACCGCCATGTTAACGAGTTGGCTAACGTTATAACATAGGGTAAACTGGGCACAATCCTGTCAACACACACAGAAGGTTTTTTTTTTTTTTTTTTTTTTTTTACCTTGCTTGCTGGTCTCTCTCTCGGTGAAGTGAATTCCGTCTCTTCCCCGGGCCAGACACGAACGGCGCGATCCAACAAAAGACAGACCCCACTGATATTACACTGGATGCTCTGGCGCGACACGACAAATCCCAGACAGTGTAGTGATGCGCCGCGGCCGTTATATTTCTGACGTACGATACTCCGAGACCAAGCGCTCGCGCTATTTCTGACAAGGGACAAACAGGTTTGCATTTTGTTTTAAAGGTCCGGTCGCTTCAATGTGTCCAATATAGACAGCCTCTGGCTATTATAGCGTTGTAGACACGCGGTGTAAGACAAAAATTAGGAAATAAAAAGCACGATGGCCATGTGCCAGCCAGAGAGGCTGTTACATCAAATACAGTAGTATACAGCAAATAAAAAAAATACAGTAAGTCTCTGTATGTGGTGTTAGACAAATACAGTAGTATACAGCAAATTTAAAAAATACAGTAAGTCTCTGTATGTGGTGTTAGACGTCACAGAAAATTCCCATGATGCAATGGGAATCACAGTTATTTACTGTAAAGAGAAAAAGCAGTATAATACTGGGGGATTTAAAGTAAATAACTGTAGAAATTACAGAAAAGTCTAACAGTGTAACTTAAGAAACGTGAATTCATAGGCAGGTTAGATAAACATTTCATGTGTGTACTTTAAAAGAGAGATCCAAGATAACATTTAAAGCTGAATTAATCAGGGTTAAAACACATTTGATAAAAACCTTAAAAGAACCCAAAAGCCCTGCCCTCATAATTATACATACTGAGGGGAGTGCTACATTAATTATAATTTTAAGTGTTATTTGATATTAGGTACTTGTGTTTTAGTATGTATGTCAACATGAAATCCAATAATAATTATGTGAGTTATTCATATTTATATGCATAGAAGAACGTTTGCGGTAGCACTTTCATTGTTTTTCTTAACCTCATTCTAATGTTAATTAATGTAGCGTATTCTAATCAGTGATCACATGCCCGAGGTTAGAAATTTGCATAAAATAAGCCCAAACCATCTCCATATAAGGAGCCTTTCTTTACTCTCAGCAAAAATATGAATGCCTCTAAAGATGCACTATTGCCTGAGAGTGTGTACCATCCTCAAAAAAATGATGAATCATTATGTTCGTTAAAATGTGTATGCAGATTTTTCACACAAATTTGTGCATTTGCACAGGGCATTAAGGGGCCAAATTAGGCTGAGGGTAGATGTTGTATGTGAGTTTCAGGACAAACAAACAAACAAATGTATTAAAATACTGTAAAACTGAATGGATAATTTGAACATTTTCCTTAATGTATAAAAACTTTCCTAAAGTCAGGGAATAAATGCTTGATTTTGTTTCCACGTGTTAACAATGCAGATTTTTTCTTTCTTCATGTAAAGTATGTATATTCTAAATTTATTTCACAAATAAATGTTAAAGTGGAAAGTGTTCTTTATATTTGTTTTCTGAAAGGCTGTCTAATAAAGCTACATTTAAAATATAAAAAGGATAATTATAATAGTCTGGTGTGCCGGCCTTGGGTGAGCCAACTGCGGCTGCCTGAAACGTGGGGGAAGTTAATTTCTTTGCACAATTGTCTGGTGTGAATTATTACCAAGAAAATGCCCGGTGTTCATATTTTGGCTTGCTGTGCGTCTCAGCAATGGTACACTGTCATTGCAGTGGAGAGGTGATGACAGTGGGGCTGGAGAAAGCCCAGGGCTATTTATATACGTGCTTGGTCCGCTGCTAGGTTATTTCAAATGACAACATATATGCATGATAGTGTAGCACACAGCCAACTGGACTTACAAGACTAAGCTGGCTTGTTATCTAGATTTGAAATGAAACTGGGTGTGCTGGCGCTACACATATCTGGTTCAGCCATGAAACTCTAGATGCTTGTCTAGATGTTCTAGATGCACAAGCTGATCGGTCCTTTACATGCAATCTGCTGACAATAACATCATTTACTTCATGGCACAAGCTGATTGGCCTATGCTGATTCTGCAGCCAACGAGACTGCTTGCTTAACATTTAAATAGTCTGGTTCAGTGTTCACTGTAAGCTAGTCCTGTAGCTCACTATCATATATACTCTGACACCCTCCACCTCCCCCAGCTCCACCTGCTTAGATCTGTTATGGGATTTTATGATGATTATTTATTCCATCTATTGACAGGGGAAAATTCATACTTTCTCTGCAGCAGCAATAATCAACAGCAACAGACTTTTAGCTCTTTGCAATTCACTAATCATACAAAAGTATTTAACTGAAATAATTGAAATAGCTCAACAAATTGAAGCCAACCTTTCTTATGCTGGTGTAGTGCTGTAGTGCACTGCTCTTGTAGTGGTGTAATCTTGGAGTTCTGGCATGAAAACTATCTGTGCAAGCTGAAACCTGTTGCCATTAAGTCTTGCTGCAGGTCATTTGCAGTCACTCAAGGGTTTTTCTGAACCCACCTTTTCAGAAATCTGGTTGCAGCCATTGATCGCTTCCTTTTTCTGTCCCGTCCTGGGGTGCGTTTCCCTTGAAAGCATCGTTAGCCAACTATGGTCGCAAGTTCCGTCATTATCAGCATAGTTCAACGATTTGGTGTTTCCCGAAACCATCGTTCCAACGAACGTTCGCAAACAGCATCGCAAACTTGTGTAGTTGGAACGACAGCTCTCGAGCTGTGGTTAGAAGCATAGTTTCTAGTTTGCATGAGATGTAGACTGAGTAAATCCTTATCTTTAGCAAAATAAGCAACCTGACATTCAGTACAACCCGTGTTATTTATTTAGAATACATACAAATGTAATTTACGTCTTTTAGTTTGTCAAGAGATTTAAAGCACCGTTTTTGAAGACTGCGCATGTGCGAACGTGCTCTACTATGTAAGAACGAGCTAAATACTGAGTCTGGTAATAAAGCAAAATAACTGAGAAAAATTAGAAATGGTCTTCAGATGCCATGACTGTAACTTATATTACAAAATCTAGCGTTAATTCGATCTCAAACAGATTAATTAAAATAAGTTATTACGTGGTTGAACGATACTTTGCGACATATGGTTTCGGGAAACAGTCGTGACTAGCTAGTTGATTTCTCCAACGATGCATTGTAATATGGTAGTTAAGCAGCGAGCTATATAGTTGTACGGGAAACGCACCCCAGGCAGTCAAATGTGACACTCAACAAACCCAAGCCAGATCAGGCATTTCATGTA